>CAWUFW010007126.1:0-600000 GCA_963921515.1 Calotriton arnoldi
GAACTAGCCCGGGTTGCCTCCTCTTTTCTTCTTTTTTAAAAAAAAAATAATTTATGTCGCACACTAAGCCTTAAAGGGCATTTATTATATATAGAATGCCCCTTTTATGGCTCAATACATTAAAATTTTTAATATTAAATGAAGACAGCCCATGGTGTAGCTAAATGTTATATGCGACGATGAAGTCGACTCTACCCCATGTTTTGTGCAATAATTTATTGACATGTTAGGCACAAACTCCCTCTTTAACTTACAGAGCAGCTATCCAATTTTTATTTCCCCCTGTATTTCTGACCCCTTGTACTACTCTGTGGATACTGCTTTCACTATTCTGTGGATGTTGGGTTTTTTTTCCCCCCAAACTCGCGGTAGTTTCGACCGCACCTAAACTCACTGATTTTCCGCGAGCTGCCCCCTTCGTTGGCACGCACCGTGTGATACGTGTCACATGGCAATACACCTGCATTATCGGCGCATCGCCTCACGCCGCACACTAGCAGCTGCTCGGAGGGACATTACATCTACTAGTATACCATACAGTTCCATAGAACCCCTTCGTATGCTAAGATTGTTAATCATTTCGAAGAAACCATGGCCTACATATATGTGTAACTATATAGATATTACGCACATTAAGAACTGCTGCATTCTTTTCGTGGCTGAAGCAAAAAAATATCCCGTGGTCAGCATGTGTAGGGGAACAGAAGGCACACCATGCCTGCATCAAAGAAGCAGAAGGCGAAAAAACACCCACACTTTTTGCCGTAGAACATTATTTTCAACAGGGGCTTTTAATTATTTTCGATAAAGTTTTGTATTCTAAATTTCTGCCTCCATTGTGAATTGGGAGTAGGGTGTGCATTTGGTGTTTTACACACAACTCGTTCATTCTTTGCAAAATGTACTTGTGTTTCTTCTAGCTTTCGGTTGTTTGTCTTTCTGCCTGTCTTTTTCTTTATTTCTAAGAGTGTTTTTTGTTATTCGCTTCCCACCGGTCTTTCTGTTATCATCTCAGTCTGGTTTCACTCCATTTCCCTTTTATGCTAGTATCTGTCCTTCTGCCATCCACTAGCTGCAAACGTTTTTCAATCTATGTATTTTTCTATTTGCCCTCCCCTCTATCTAGAAGCCTGTCTTCTGCTTTTTAAGTCTTTCAACCGACCTATCTTTCCCCCTTTTATCATCCGCTGCACATCAGTAGCGCTTGTCTTTTCGACATTTTCTATCTGCTTTTCTTGTTTTCTCTCTGTCTGCCCGACTCTCCTATGTTCAAGCTGTGCATGGCTGCCCGAATGTGTGGTTGCCATTTTCTGTCTGAGTTCCCATCCGCTTGTCATTCCATTTGTCTTTTGCCGAATTTCTTTTTACCCTTTTGTGTCTGTGTGCCGTTTGCTCATTCTCTGTCCTACTGCTTAATGGTTGTTCTACTTTTCAGTCTGTCTTTCGTCATTTTTTTATTCGTCTGTCTGCCTGGTTAAACCTATTTTTTGGCTTTTTTTAACTGCCTGTTTTTTTATATTATTGTATCTGTCCCTTATCCTGCCTTTCTTCATTTTCCCCTCTTGGTTTACTTGTGTGTATCCCTTCTTTAACTGTCTGCCTGCCTTGTTGTCATTCTCTGTTTGCTTTTACTTTTTCCATAGCTAGCTTTTCTCCGCCTTTTATCTGCCTTCCTGTGTCTCTTTGCTGCGTGGCACCTGTCCGTCTGAATATTCGTTCATCCTTTTGCCTTTTTCTCTATCTGCTTGGCTCTGCTTTAGCCATAGCTCACTGTAACTGTCTCTTTGTTGTGATTTTAATTTTTTTATCTGCGTGTTTCCCTTGTTACCTTTGTTTCTGTCTGTCTTTTCTCATTTTCTATCTATCTTAATCTTTTCTGCCTGCCTTTTGTGAAGAGTTGACCACTCTGTCTCTTTTCACCTCCTGCCCCTCTGCCCATCTTTTCCCATTTTCTATGTGTGCATCTTCTCTGTTTTCTACCTTACTTGCCTTTTTTCGAACACTCCAACTGTCAGTCTCCTCACGCCCCCTTGCCTTTTCTATATGTTCCTGTTTCATTCTCATTATATATATATATTTTTTCTAATTCTCCCGCTTGTTTTGTACCTAACTCTAAACATTTGTGAAGTCATGCCATCTTGTCCCCGAGCTCTTTGGTACAATGCATGTAGATGCTTAGCAAGTGACAGTACCGCAGGACAGGCTTCTGCAATGGTTTACAAGGCTCACGTCATGGGTCAGAGGGACCTGAAGACAGACCGGCATTTCACAGCGCATATGTGCCCACACAGCGTACCTCTCCACTCCCTGCAGCAAGCACGCCAGTGGTGGACCCTAAGATTCTAGAGAAGCAAATGGTACTGCGTGGATCAATATGTCATAAGCCTCTTTTTGCACCTCTGTTGGTTCTTTCTGCACTTCACCTCTTTTGCAAATTTCTGCATCCCTCTTGCCTATTTCTGCACCCCTCTTCCCTTTTTGTCCACCTCTCTTGCTTCTTTCTGCACTTCTCTTGCTTCTTTCTGCACTGCTCTTGCTTCTTTCTGCACCTCTCTTGCAAATTTCTGTATCCCTCTTGCCTCTTTCTGCACCCCTGCACCCCTGTTCCCTCTTTCTGCACCTTTCTTGCCTGCTTCTGCACTTGTCTTGACTCTTTCTGCACCTCTGTTGCTTCTTTCTGCACTTCTCTTGCCTCTTTCTGCACACCTCTTGCCTCTTTCAGCACCTCTGTTGCTTCTTTCTGCACCCCTCTTGCCTCTTTCTGTACCCCTCTTGCCTCTTTGTGCACCTCTCCTGCCTCATTCTGCACCTCTCTTGCCTTTTCATGCAGTTCTCTTGCCTCTTTCTGCACCTCTTTTACTTCGTTCTGCACTTCACTTGCCTCTTTCTGTCCCCCTCTTGCCTCTTTCTGCACCTCTGTTGGTTCTTTCTGCACTGCTCTTGCTTCTTTCTGCACCTCTGTCCCAAATTTCTGCATCCCTCTTGCCTCTTTCTGCACCCCTCTTCCCTCTTTCTGCACCTCTCTTGCCTCAGTCTGCCCACCTGTTCCCTCTTTCTGCACCCTTTTGCCTATTTCTGCAACTCTCTTGCCTCTTCCTGCAGTTCTCTTGCCCCCTTCTGCACCTCACTTGCCTCTTTCTGCACCTCTGTTGGTTCTTTTGCACTGCTCTTGCTTCTTTCTGCACCTCTCTTGCAAATTTCTGCACCCGTCTTGCCTCTTTCTGCACCCCTCTTACCTCTTTCTGCACCTCTCTTGCCTCTATCTGCACCCCTGTTCCCTCTTTCTGTACCTCTTTTGCCTGTTTCTGCAAGTCTCTTGCCTCTTTCTGCAGTTCTCTTGCCTCCTTCTGCACCTCTGTTGCTTCTTTCTGCACTTCTCTTGCCTCTTTCTGCACCCCTCATTGCTTCATTCTGCACTTCTCATGCTTCTTTCTGCACCTGTCTTGCTTCTTTCTGCACCACTGGTGTCTCTTTCATGCAGTACTCTTGCCTCTTTCTGCACCTCTTTTACTTCGTTCTGCACTTCACTTGCCTCTTTCTGCCCCCTCTTGCCTCTTTCTGCACCTCTGTTGGTTCTTTCTGCACTGCTCTTGCTTCTTTCTGCACCTCTGTCCCAAATTTCTGCATCCCTCTTGCCTCTTTCTGCACCCCTCTTCCCTCTTTCTGCACCTCTCTTGCCTCAGTCTGCCCACCTGTTCCCTCTTTCTGCACCCCTTTTGCCTATTTCTGCAACTCTCTTGCCTCTTCCTGCAGTTCTCTTGCCCCCTTCTGCACCTCACTTGCCTCTTTCTGCACCTCTGTTGGTTCTTTTGCACTGCTCTTGCTTCTTTCTGCACCTTTCTTGCAAATTTCTGCACCCATCTTGCCTCTTTCTGCACCCCTCTTACCTCTTTCTGCACCTCTCTTGCCTCTATCTGCACCCCTGTTCCCTCTTTCTGCACCTCTCTTGCCTCTTTCTGCACCTCACTTGCCTCTTTCTGCACTTCTCTTGCTTCTTTCTACACCTCTATTGCTTCTTTCAGCAATTCTCTTGCCTCTTTCTGCACTTCTCTTGCCTGTTTTTGCACCTCTCTTGCCTCTTTCTGTACCTCTCCTACCTCTTTCTGCACCTCACTTGCTTCTTTCTGCACCCCTCTTGCCTTTTTCTGCACCCCTCTTCCCTCTTTGTGCAACTCTCTTGCCTCTTTCTACACCTCTCTTCCCTCTTTCTGCACCACTCTTGCCTCTTTCTGTACCTCAGTTGCTTCTTTCTGCACTTCTCTTGCCTCTTTCTGCACCCTTCGTGCCTCTTTCAGCACCTCTGTTGCTTCTTTCTGCACTTCTCTTCCTTCATTCTGCACCCCTCCTGCCTCTTTCTGTACCCCTCTTGCCTCTTTGTGCACCTCTCCTACCCCTTTCTGCACCCCTCTTGCCTCTTTTTGCACCTCTGTTGGTTCTTTCTGCACTGCTCTTGCTTCTTTCTGCACCTCTGTTCCAAATTTCTGGATCCCTCTTGCCGCTTTCTGCACCCCTCTTCCCTCTTTCTGCACCTCTCTTGCCTCAGTCTGCCCACCTGTTCCCTGTTTCTGTACCCCTTTTGCCTGTTTCTGCAACTCTCTTCCCTCTTTCTGCAGTTCTCTTGTCTCCTTCCGCACCTCTGTTGCTTCTTTCTGCACCTCTCTTGCAAATTTCGGCACCCCTCTTGCCTCTTTCTGCACCCCTCTTGCCTCCTTCTGCACCTCTGTTGGTTCTTTCTGCACTGCTCTTGCTTCTTTCTGCACCTCTTTTGCCTGTTTCTGTACTTCTCTTGCCTCCTTCTGTACTCAAATGGGAAGTGCAAGCTGTCAAGTTTAAAGGTCTGCGTGCTCTCGTGACTGAGGTATATGTCTACTTGTATATGTATTCTTACATGTGTTATGCATCTGAAGATGGTAGCTTAAAAGCGGGTAACTTCTCCAATAGGTGGTCAAATCTTCTCAGTTCTGCTCTGTCATTCGGTTGCACAGGCAGACATGTCTTATGTATACATGTGTTATAGAGCCCCTCAAATATACTATTGAATACCCATGTGCCCTGTATTGTGAGCAGAAAGAAATGCATACACCTTCTTTTACACAAATTTACAGAGTATGCTGTTTGAAACACAGGTATTTAAGTGTTTGCATGTTTATTTTAATTTAACATGTCACTAGGTAAAAGCATAGACACGCATGCATACCTTCACAAACTTGGTCAGACTTACAACAGTGATATGCTTAGGATTGCTGTTTTATATTTGGTAGGCCTAACATTCTGAGCAGTCGATTAATAGTGAACCTTCAAGAGAAAAGTGAGGTTTAAGACATCTTCGGAGAAGGATTAGTGATTAGGGTACTTTGTATGAGTCTGTTGTAAGGTACAGTCAAAGTAGGCCTCTTTCTGCACCTCTGTTGGTTCTTTCTGCACATCTCTTGGTTCTTTCTGCACCTTTCTTCCTCTTTCTGGACTTCTGTTGCCTCTTTCTGCACTTCTCTTGCTTCTTTCTGCGCCTTTCTTCATCTTTCTGCACATGTCCTACCTATGTAGGCATATTTAGAAATTAGCATTTAAAAAACCTTACAAATTCACTGAAAAAACCAGAGGTTTCATGGACGTTATAGTTAGGAATTAGCAGTTAAAAAACCTTTGAAATTCACTGAAAAAAACAGAGGTTTCAGGGACGTTATAGTTAGAAATTAGCATTTAAAAAACCTCAGAAATTCACTGATGACGGATGAAATCCAGAAACACGTGTCTAGAGATGTACAGCACTAACCTGCACCAACTTTGGTGGAACACTCCAGTAAAATCTCAAGTAAGCATGTATTACGAACTGCATTTACCATAATGCTAAGGGGCGAATTGTGCTGGGAGGTGAAGTAGTGTGCTCCCACCCCTTCCTGTTTCAAATTTAATGTATTGTTGTTGAGTTGACTATATATATATATATATATATATATATCACACAGCTCCTTCGTTTCACGTACTCCGTGCACTCTCGTGCGGGTGCTTTTTCGCGGGTCGTGCACTTGCAATTATGACAGCTCCAACTCGTATTTTACCTCCAAACACAAAGAAAGCACTCACGGGGCGAGTCCAAAGTTTTATTAAAGGACTCACGGTAACCAGACGCGTTTCGGCAGATGCCTTTATCTGCCGAAACGCGTCTGGTTACCGTGAGTCCTTTAATAAAACTTTGGACTCGCCCCCGTGAGTGCTTTCTTTGTGTTTGGAGGTAAAAATACGAAGTTGGAGCTGTCATATATATATATATATATATATATATATATTATCTACTGGCGGTCGCCAGTAGATAGTTATAGTTAGGACCTATTTTCCATAGGAAATCCGCAACATTCTATTTGAAATAACTCTTGCGTCGGTTGACGAATCTTCGCGAAATTTTCAAACTTTGTGGCCCACTCCGGTCCGCTCCTATCCTGAAAGTCTTGGGGTGATTCGTCAAGCGAGGGCCGAGAAAAAAGGGGGGTCCCAAAACGTGTTTTCCCCATTCATTTTCCCATAGGAAACTTTAGCCAAGGCTACAGCCCGAACTGCTGAACGGAATTACACCAAATTTGGCAAAGAGGTAGTTCTTGGTTCAGAAAGAACCCTTTTTGTTAAATGGTGTAAATCCGTTCAGTAGTTGCTGAGAAAATCAAAAGTAAAAACACATATATATCTATGGCCGCGGAGGATCCGCGCACCCTCCCGATGACGAGCTGTATGCTAATTGGCTGTCAACACTCCAGGAAGTGTTGGCAGCCATCTTGTGACTCGGTAGAACCGAGTCACAAGAAAACAGTAAAAAAAATCACGCAAAACGCAAAAAGGGGGCAAGGTAGAAACACCCTGTCCCCCTAGGCCTGCTTTTTAAATCGGCAAAAAACGCGCTGAGTGCGCGGATCCTGCCGATAAAAAAAAAAAACGAAGCGCGCTTCGTGGTTAATTGGCCCCCGGGTGGGCCAAGTCCCGGGGGCATGCGGGGGTTAATTTAATAATAATATGGGGGGCCTCTAAGGCCCCCCAAGCCCCGGGGACCGCCACCCCCCGGGGCTTTATAAAAATAATGGTGGCGGGGGCACACGGCCCCCCCGCAGCCCCGGGGACCGCCACCCCCCGGGGCTTCTTTTTTTAATTTTTTAATTACCTGTGTGGGGGGGCTCGAGCCCCCACACGCCCCGGGACCGCCACCTCCCCGGGGCACTAAATAATAAAATGTGAGGGTCCGTTTAGGACCCCGAGCCCCGGGGACCACCACCTCCCCGGGGCTGTGCACAGGATGGGAGGGGGGCCGCGCGGCCCCCTCCTGGAGCCCTTGATGGCCCTGGGGACCGCCACCCCCAGGGCCGGCTCCTGCAGTGTCCCGGGTGCCTACCCCCGGGACACTGCTGTTTGCAATCACAGGACGGGAGCCTCGCGGCTCCCGTCCTGTGATTGAAACTTGCTTTGCTTCATTGAAGCGAGAGCAGGTAAACCTGCTCTCGCTTCAATGAAGCAAAGCAGAATT
Source organism: Calotriton arnoldi (assembly GCA_963921515.1). NCBI lineage: Eukaryota > Metazoa > Chordata > Amphibia > Caudata > Salamandridae > Calotriton > Calotriton arnoldi. The sequence continues at coordinate 7,508 of CAWUFW010007126.1, forward strand.
GCTTTTCCATAAGGGGAGCTGCATGTCAGCAGCTCCCCTTATGGAAAAGCAATGCCGGCTCCCGCAGGACGCGGGGAGCCTGCGGGACCATGCGGGGATTGGGGACCCCCCCACAGTCCCCAACGAGTGGCCAGGCCCCAGGGGATGGGGTCCCCGGGGCCATTAGTGGCCTGGGAGGGGGGCCACGCAGCCCCCCTCCCCAAAAAAGGAATTTAAAAAAATAAATAAATAACGTAAAGGCCGGCCCCGGGGGATGGGGTCCCCGGGGCCTTAAATGGCCTGAGGAGGGGGGCCACGCAGCCCCCCTCCGAATATTTTATAAAAAGAAACAGTGGGCATGCCCCGGGGGATGGGGTCCCCGGGGCCAATAGAGGCCCAGGGAAGGGGGGCAACGCGGCCCCCTTCCCGTTTAAAAAAAAAAAAAAAGTAAATCCTCAGGCCCCGGGGGATGGGGTCCCCGGGGCCAAAAGTGGCCGAGGGAAGGGGGCTAAGCAGGCCTCGTGGCGCGTTTTAAGATGGGGAATTAAATCCCTTCAATCCTGAGGGTCCCTGGGGCCAACTAGCCCACCAGGTACGTCCAGAAAGCGCCACAGAGCTGCGTTGCAGAGAGGTGCAAAAAGGGGCGTGGCCTCTGAACACCTCTCTGCAACGCAGCTCTCTGGCGCATACTGGAGGTATCTGGTGGGCTAGTTGGCCCCTAGGGACCCTCGGGATTGAGGAGGAATTAATTCTCCAACTTAAAACGCGCCACAGGGCGTGTTTTCAGACATGTCACCTCAGGCCCCGCCCCCTTCCTTCACCATTGTGCAAATATTCCTCTAAAATCAGCCGAACTACGAATTCCGATTTACTCACCTGTTATCAGGAGAGACCTCAGTGCTGCATCTTTGAGCCCAGTACTGATCCTGAAAAGTAATTTTAACCGTACTTACCAGTAACTTGAATTTCCTTCCATAGGCTAACATTGACTGGTTTCACTTGGAAATTCTTCCAAGTGTGGAGTTTTGGAACTTTATAATATTTCTCTAAAATCAGCCGAACTACGAATTCCGATTTACTCACCTGTTATCAGGAGAGACCTCAGTGCTGCATCTTTGAGCCCAGTACTGATCCTGAAAAGTAATTTTAACCGTACTTACCAGTAACTTGAATTTCCTTCCCTAGGATATCATTGCCTGCTTTTTGCTGAAAAAGTTTCTAAGTGTCGATTTTTGAAACATACAAATATTCCTCTAAAATCAGCAGAACTACGAATTCCGATTTACTCACCTGTTATCAGGAGAGACCTCAGTGCTGCATCTTTGAGCCCAGTACTGATCCTGAAAAGTAATTCTAACCGTACTTACCAGTAACTTGAATTTCCTTTCATAGGCTAACATTGACTGGTTTCACTTGGAAATTCTTCTAAGTGTGGAGTTTTGGAACTTTATAATATTCCTCTAAATTCAGCCGAACTACAAATTCCAATTTACTCACCTGTTATCAGGAGAGACCTCAGTGCTGCATCTTTGAGCCCAGTACTGATCCTGAAAAGTAATTTTAACCGTACTTACCAGTAACTTGAATTTCCTTCCATAGGCTAACATTGACTGGTTTCACTTGGAAATTCTTCCAAGTGTGGAGTTTTGGAACTTTATAATATTCCTCTAAAATCAGCCGAACTACGAATTCCGATTTACTCACCTGTTATCAGGAGAGACCTCAGTGCTGCATCTTTGAGCCCAGTGCTGATCCTGAAAAGTAATTTTAACCGTACTTACCAGTAACTTGAATTTCCTTCCATAGCATATCATTGCCTGCTTTTTGCTGAAAACGTTTCTAAGTGTTGATTTTTGAAACATACAAATATTCCTCTAAAATCAGCAGAACTACGAATTCCGATTTACTCACCTGTTATCAGGAGAGACCTCAGTGCTGCATCTTTGAGCCCAGTACTGATCCTGAAAAGTCATTCTAACCGTACTTACCAGTAACTTGTATTTCCTTCCATAGGAATCCATTGTCTGGTTTTCAGCAGAAAAGTTTCAAAGTGTCGATTTTCACAAACTACAAATATTCCTTAAAAATCGCCTGTATGACTTAAACGCATTCTTTCAACTGTTTACAGGAGATGCACCAGTGCTGGATCCAGGATCCACCACTGAGTAAGAAAAAGTAATGATAACACTACTTACCTGCTAAGTGAATTTCCTCCCATAGGATAACATTGGTGATTCTATGTGAAAAAGTTTGTGTCAACTTTTAAAATACAATAATATTCCTTAAAAATCACTACTGTAACCAAAACGCTTTTACTCAACTGTTTACAGGAGATGTCCCAGGACTGAATCTAGGATCCAGTCCTGTGGTTAGAAAAGTAATCCATAAAGTAACTAATTGCATTTAACTAGAGATTCACATTGAGCTCAATGTTGCATTGTGTTTGAAATTGTGTTGCCCATTGCAACAACTGTAACTACTGTACTTAAAAGTCTATTGCCTATTTGCAAAGTATTTAAACTAAAGTAATTCATTCTGAGAAAGTATATTTTGTAATGTAATGTATAATGTAATTACAATGTAATTTAAAAAATAAAATATCTAAAAATAAATAGTTAAAAAAATGTAGTAAATCAGTATCAAAAAAATAAATATAACAATTAATACATTTAAAAATTGTCATTTACAAAACCTTGAAATTCACTGAAAAAAACCATAGGTTTCAGACATGTTATAGTTAGGAATTAGCATTTAAAAAACCTTTGAAATTCACTGAAAAAACCATAGGTTTCAGGCACGTTATAGTTAGAAATTAGCATTTAAAAAACCTTACAAATTCACTGAAAAAAAACATAGTTTTTAGGGACAGTTATAGTTAGTTGGACATTGCACTCGTACAAAACCCGTGAAATTCCCCCGTTATAGTTAGTTCAGCTAACTATAACTCGCGCCCCCGCAATGCACTGCTGATGACGTCACATATTACATCACTCATGACATGGTCAGTGACATCACTGATGACATCACTGATGACATCATCCACGTGATAATCTGATGCACCTCCTCACACCCTAATATAACCTTTGATACACCCACTCTAAATTACAGACTGCCATTCGCAAAACCATAGACACTCCAACACCAATAACTACATACCCACTCACTGATTCTTAGGTCTACACACACATCCACTCACTCACCCGTACAGTCACTTATACTTACGGTCACTCAGTACAGGACTATCATATGCACTCATACTCCTATATAGACACTCAAACACCGCCACTCATCCATAGAGGTACTCACACACCTAGTCAGTCATGCAAATAATTAAACACACTGCCATTTACTCACCTATACAGTTATACACACACCAGCTCACTTACTCATACAAATACTAGCACATTCTTACGCTCTTATACAATCACTGATACAAGCACACACTCATCCATACAGTCACTCTCACAATCACACACTCTCGCTTATAGCTATTTATATACTCCAACACACATATATACTGCCTTTCACATATGTAGTTACTCACACATGTACCACTGGGACATACATTCACTCACTAACACACTCTTACACACACTTACCCACCCATACAGTCTATCACAGATGCACTCTTGAAACCATCCACCCAGTGAATCACCCACTCACACATCTATGCACAGAGTCGCACAAACCCCACCCACACAAACACTCAGGCACCCATACAGATACTCAGACAACCAATCAATAACTCATATAGACACTCATGTAGCTATTCACAAACCCATGCAGCCACTTACACAGCAACAGACAGACGGATACAGACATTCACCCAGTTTAGTCACTAACCCATGCATTCAGTAAGATACGTTTAATCACTCACTTAGAGTTAGTCACGCACCTACTAAATCATCCATACAGACACTTATACACCCACTCATTCTTCAATACACCTTTCCCTATATATATTAAAAATATTTAAACTTTACAGAAACACACAGTCACTGGATGATGTCATCAGTGATGTCATTTGAGATGTCATCAGTGATGTCATGAGTGATGTCACTGACCATGTCATGAGTGATGTAATATGTGACGTCATCAGCAGTGCATTGTGGGGCGCGAGTTATAGTTAGCTGAACTAACTATAACGGGGGAATTTCACGGGTTTTGTACGAGTGCAATGTCCAACTAACTATAACTGTCCCTAAAACCTATGGTTTTTTCAGTGAAAATATATATATATATATATCGCCACACTCCGCCTCAATGTTCCTCACAACGGAAACAAAACGGAAGACGAACCCAAACTGGTGTAAGTTTTTCCTTTTATTTTTCAGTGAGCCACCATGCTGCCATGACGCGTTTCGGCCAAACTCGGCCTTGATCACATGACGCGCATTTAGAGCCACAGTGCAATATTTAAAGTGACAGATCTACTCCACACGTGATGAGATTCTTGCATAGGCATAAACAACATACTATGTTGAAGTAACTAAATTAGTTAAAAATACGGCAATTGATGTATATATATATATTACCTACTGGCTACTGGCGGTCGCCAGTAGGTAGTTATAGTTAGGACCTAGTTTCCATAGGAAAAGCGTTTTTTCTTTTGCCAATATCTTTGGCGTCGTTTGACAAATCTCTGCGAAATTTCCAAAACTAATTGTTCACTCAGATCAGCTCCTATCTTGAAAGTTTCGGGGTGATTCATCAAGCGGGGGCAGAGAAAAAAGGAGGGTCCCAAAACGTGTTTTTTCCAAGTTAATTTCCATAGGAAACTTTAGTCCCGGCTACAGCCCGAACTGCTGAACGGAATTACACGAAATTTGGCAGAGAGATAGCTCTTGGTCCAGAAAGCATGCTTTTCTTTAAATGGTGTAAATCCGTTCAGTAGTTTTTGAGATATTTAAATATTTACAGATATCGATATTTGAGAATTGGGAGATCTGATTGGCTGAGCCGTCCCGAGCATGAGCGTGCCTCTGATTGGCTGCCAACACTTCAAACTAGGAAGCCTTGGCAGCCATCTTGTGACTCTGTTGAAACGAGTAGGGGGAAAAAGGGGGGAAAAAGTAGAAGAGGGCAGGGTAGGAACATTGTGACCTTCCTATAGTGCTCAGGGGGTGCCACAGGGAGTCCGAAGGTAAAAAAAAACATTTTTTATATGTTTTCAGCGGGATTCGCGAAGGGCCTGGAAATCACGTCGGGGAAAAAGAAAAAAGAACCGCAGTGTCGCGCGCTTTGTTTAATTAAGCCCCCGGGTGGGCCAGTTCCTGGAAGCAATGTTTAGTTATGATGCAGGGTTTACTTCTGTCACGGGGACCGCCACTTACTCGGAGCAAATATAATGATATGGGGGGTACGCGTCTTCCCTCCCCCTCTGCTCCGAAGAGCAGCACGTCTTTGGAGGTATACAAAAAATATAAGAGTGGAGGGGTGAAGGCTCCCCCACACTGTCCCGGGGACCACTACTTTCTCGGGGTATTTACAATTAAAATGCGGGGGCTACTTTTGTCATGGGCACGCAGTTCCCAGGGGGAAATATAATGATATGGGGGGCACGCGTCCCTCTCCCCCTCCGCCCCAAAGAGCAGCACTTCCTCTGAGCTATACTTAAAATTTAAGTGTGGAGGGGTGAAGCCTCCCCCACACTGTCCAGGGGGGGCACTACTTCCCCGGGCATTCATGAATTAAAATACGGGGGTTTGTTGCGGACTGCCGGCCCCGGGGAGTACGATGTTCCCGGGCCTTTAAATTGGATGGAGGCGTATCATCCAATTTCCCTTGAGGAGCTTTCCATGGCCCTGGGTATCGTCATCTCCGAGGGCCAGTTCCAACAATGACCCGTGGTTCCTACCCCTGGGACATTGTAGTTTGCTATGGCAGGGTGGGATCTCTGCAGAGTTCCCGCTCTGTCATAGCAAACTTCTGCTTCGCTTCATGGAAGCGAGAGGAGGAAATTTGCTCTCGCTTCCATGAAGCGAAGCAGATTTGCTTTTGGGCAAAGGGAGCTTGCATGGAGCAGCTGGCTTTGTTCAAAAGGAATGCCGGCTGCCGCAGGAGGCGGGGAGCTGGCAGGGACTGTGGGGGATTGGGGCTCCTTGCGCGGTTCGCAAACATTGTGGCTAGGCTTCGGGGGATGCGGTTCCCTGGGCCTAAAATGGCCCGGCTGAGTTCTGAGTTATAAGGTGGCTCTAAAAAGAGCCCTTATTTTCATTATGAGTTTGTTGGAGCTACATGTAAGTGCGGATGCACAGCTTCAGGTTGTTGAGAAAAACTCTGTTTCCTTGATCTGTGAAATGAACTCCATCACTTCTGTATATGTCATCCATATCAAAACGTAGATTGTTGTTGTAGATGGACTCCATTCTATGATCTCTGAGGTATGCAGACACAGCTTTATTGACATTCTTCCTAGCTTTCTCAATCTGAGGACAGAATTGATTTGACCATTTCCACTTCTGTCTTTGGCATATATTGGAGTATACAAAGACAGTTTGAGGCAAAAGCAACATCAATTGTGCAAAGGTATCCTTCACGAGCATTTCCAGACCTACCCCAGTCAATGTGCCTAGGTCATTGCCACCACAGTGCACAATCATGAGGTCAGGTTGTGGAGATGCAAAGAGGTTTTAACCAAAGGCAACAATTGGTGCCACTTTAATCCTCTCTGTGCAAACCATTTAATGTCCACACTTTCTAAACCTAGGTCTTTGTCAATACGTCTGTGTTCAGCATACCTTTTGCACCAGAAAACATAGCTGTGTCCTACGATCCACACTAGCATTTTGAAGGTATGGCTGGAAGGAATCAAAAGATGTCTGTAGCTCATGCAGTCCGTTGGTAGAATGAGAGATATGTTGAAAGGTGGAGAAGAAGCTTTTTTTTTTAGTAAACCGATAACTGATTGGCTGATGAAGAACATTGTGCAGTGAAAACTAGGGTGCATGTTACTTTCGTGAAAAAGTATGTTTCTGATTGGGTAATAAAAAATGTTTGAAACGTACACTACATAGGATACGATCAGACGTGCAGAACTCAACCACACCTGCTACTTGTATTTGGAAGGTACTGTTCTGAACTTAAAAAAATGGTGAACTTGTGACCTGCACCTGCCGTTGAATGTTGCAGTAACTGTTGGGATGAAATATGGTGAACTTGTGACCTGCACCTGCCGTTGAATGTTGCAGAAACTGTTGGGATGAAATATGGTGAACTTGTGACCCGCACCTGCCGTTGAATGTTGCAGAAACTGTTGGTATGGAAACTGGCATTAAGGTGATTGGGGGAGGAGTAGAAATAACTGTGGTATTAAAATATGAAATGCAAAATTAATTACAACTGATAAGCTATTAAAGTTAGTTTTTCACAATGAGTAGTATGTCTAGAAGAAGTGTGTTGTTCAAAATTTGCAGTAGTTTTATTAGAAATAGGCTTCTGAATTGTCGTAAGGGTTCAGGGCTGTATGGCGATGCGGCAGTGTGGGGGAGTCTCCAATCCACAAAATAAGAGAACCAGTTTGGGGCGTTTTAGAAGAGAGTTAGAGAGGGTTAATATGAGTAACCAATAGAAATGTGTTTTGCAATTTGAAATAATGAAGGAAGGATTTTGATTTGTTATTTACATCTATTTCTGTGCGGAAAGAGAGGGAAATTTTGCCATTACTGGTTTTATCCTTGATGAGAGTCTTGAATTACATTTATTGTGTGGGAAAGAAAATATTGTATGCGTTTGTGAAATTTGAAATCTGCATACCAACTACAGAGGTGAGTTACAAATTAATAAGGTGTGTTATATATTGTGAGGTACTGGTTAAGTCTTTGAGGCGATATTTTTAAGTTTGAAAATATTATTTATTTTAAAAAACATATTACCGAAGTGTGCTGTTTCACATTTGTTACAAAATGTGCATAGAGTGTGAGTAGTTGCTGAACAAGGACCCCATATATATTTAGGTGTCTTCGAGAAAGAAGAAGTGCAGTTTGTCATGTTCAAAGGAGTGTATGGTTTTGAAAGTGAGGTACAGGGTTAATTTGGGTTCCAAAATCGACCTGGGCAACATAAAGGAAATGGCGCACGTTTGCAGATTGTGCCTTGTCGAAAAATACTGGAGGGGGGGGGGGTGAGAAGAGGCATGTTTTATTAACTTGAGGGAGATGAAAAAAATATGGAAATGTTGCGTGCAGACGTTGTGCTCGGACTTTTCACACTGGTGACCTATATTTGAATATAAGTGAAGGCAACTGTCACATTCCCTGGCCGTGCAGAATCTGCAGACATTAGAAGGCCAGCATATCGAGAGACTAAGAATGACACGTCCCTTGACCCCTTCACCTCCTCCCCCCCACGCTTCCTCCACCTCCCCGTTTGTAAAAGGAAGGTAACAGAGGCGTATTTGCTTTGAAAAATATTACTTGGACCCTTACTGGGCTGCTGGTACCACCTGAACAGCAGAGAGAAAGTCCCAATCGCCTTTTATGCTACCGAAAAAAGCGACACACAGTTTCAACATATATCCCGGCCTATTGTACATTGGCCGTGTGCACGGATTTGTTTATACTGGTGAACTATACGGGATTGTCAGGCTGCGTGGCCGTGCAGAATCTGTGTACAGTAGAGGGTCCTACAGATTGAGAGACTAGGAATGATACGTCCTTTGACACCCCGTTCTCCTCTTACACCCCTTCAATGCTTCCTTCTTCCCTGTTTGTTAAAAGAAGGTAAGAGAGGCCTATGTGCTTCGACAAATATTAGTTTAACCCTTACTGGGCTGCTGGTACTACCTGAACAGGAGAGAGAAACTTCCAATCGCCTTGCATGGTACACAAAAAAGCGGCACACATTTGCAGCTTACATACCGGCCCATTGTACATTGTCCGAGTGTTTGTCTTAGCAGTGTGACTTTGTTGAGGTATGTGTATATTTCTACATTTATTTTCACACGTGTTATGCATCGGAAGATCCGATACCTATAAAACACAGGTATATATCTATTTGTATGTTTCTTTTAAGTATGTGCTACTAGGAAAAGGCACAGCCAGATGTACGCATGCTTTCAGTAATATGGTGAGACTTTCAACTGTGATATGGAAAGGGTTTCTGCTTTGCATTTGGGTAGAGTCAACACTGTTAGTAGTTACTGAGTAGTGAAGATGCAAAAGACAAATGAGGTCAAAGACTTGCTGGCAAAGGGATTAGTGATTATGGTACTTCGTATGAGTGTTTGGGAAGGTATTGTTGAAGTGCGCCGTATATATTTAAGTGTCTTCATGAAATGAGGAATGCAGTCTCTTATGTTGAAAGGACTGCATGGTGTTGTGACTAAGGTACAGTGTTGAATTAAGATCGAAAATCGGCCCGGTCAATGTAAGATCGAGAGACTGGGAATGATACGTCCCTTGACCCCCTCCCCCACGCCCCTCCTCCTGCCCCTTCCTAATGCTTTCTGTTCTCCCGTTTGTAAAAGGAAGGTAGCATCTGACCAGCATAGAAAAGTCGCAATCGGTTTCAATGGTATACATAAAAGCTGCACACTGTTGCAAGTTACATAGTGGCCTATTGCATATTGCTCTAGTGTTCGTTTTAACATTTTGACTTTGCTGAGGTATGTCTATGCTTCTACATGTATTTTCACACGTGTTATGCATCGGAAGATCCGATACCTATAAAACACAAGTATACATCTATTTGTATGTTTCTTTTAAGTATGATGCCACTAGGAAAAGGCACAGAGAGATGCATGCATGCTTTCAGTAATATGGTGAGACTCTCAAGTGTGACATGGAAAGGGTTTCTGCTTTGTATTTGGGTAGGCACAACACTGTTAGTAGGTGCTGAGTAGTGAAGGTGCAAAAGAGAAATGAGGTCAAAGACATGCTGGCAAAGGGATTAGTGATTATGGTAGTTCGTATGAGTTTTTGGGAAGGTATAGTTGAAGTGAGCTGTATTATTTAAGTGCCTTCGTGAAATGAGGAATGCAATTTCTGATGTTGAAAGGACTGCATGGTGTTGTGAGTGAGGTACAGGGTTGAATTAAGATCCAAAATCGGCCTGGTCAACGTAAGAGAAATGGCCACATTTGTGCTTTGTCGGAAAATACAGGGGTGGGGGGGCTTCTTTACAAGAGATATGTTTTATGAACAGTGGCGGCTTGCCGAGGGAGTGCTGCGGGCGGTGGGGCGGGGGAGGGGCAGGGTGGGGGGGGTAGTGAAGTCCGACATACGACAGACAGGAGTAAGTTAAGTAATGAAATAAATAAAACAATTTACCTTGCGCGCGCTGCATCGCAGAGTTGGTGATGCAGCGCGCGCAAGTTTATTTCATTACTTACCTTACTTCTGTCCGTCGAATGCCGGACTCCACTACCCCCACCCTGCCCCTCCCCTGCCCCGCCCTACCGCCCCGCAGCACTCCCTCGGCGAGCCGCCACTGTTTATGAATGTCTGGGAGATAAAAAAGAAATGGAAATGTTCAATGCACATTTTGTGTACGGATTTCTTCACACTTGTGAAGTACCTGTGAATATAAGTGAAGGTAATTGTCAGGCTCTCTCCCTATGCTAAATCTGTGTATATTAGAGGGCCGGCAGATGAAGAGTTTGGGAATGACACGTTCCTTGACACCCCCCCCCCCATTTTTCCCCCCCCCCATTTTCTCCCTCTACTCTTTCTAAAAGGAAAGTAACAGAGGCCCATCTACCGTGAAAAATAGCACTTAGACCTTCACTGGCCTGTTGGTGGCATCTGTACAGCACAGAGAAAGTCGCAATCGGATTCAATGCTACACGAGTGCAGTGTGTCATGTTGCAAGGACTACATGATTTTGTGACTAAGGTACAGGGATGAATTGTGGTCCAAAGTCGGCTCGGGAAATGTAAAAAAAAAAGGCCTTCTGGAGATTGAACCTTGTGGGAAAATACTGGGGGGGGGCTTTAAAAGGGACATGCTTTATTAACTTCAGGGAGATGAAAAAAATGAAATGTTGCCTGCACACTTAGTGCACAGGTTTGCTCACACTCGTGAAGCACACGTGAATATAAGTTAAGGTAATTGTCAGGCTTCCTGCTCGTGCTAAAGCTGCCTACATCACAGGGGTGGCAGATCGAGAGACTGGGAATGACACGTCCCTTGACCCCCCCCCTTCCTCCCGCTCTCTAACGGTTCCTCTCCCCTCGTTTGTAAAAGGAAGGTAACAGAGGCCCATCTGCGTTGACCCTCACTGGGCTGCTGGGGGCATCTGACGAGCACAGAGAAAGTTGTAATGGACTTCTATGCTATACAAAAAAGACACACACAGTTGCAACTTACATATCGCCCCAATTTAGATTGCTTGACGATTCGTCTTAACAGTTTAACTTTGCTGAGGTATGTCTATGCTTCAACATGTATTTTCACACGAGTTATGTATCGGAAGATCCAATACCTATAAAACACAGGTATAGATCTATTTGTATTTTTGTTTTAAGTATGATGCCACTAGGAAAAGGCACAGGGAGATGCATGCATCCTTTCAGTAATATGGTGAGACTTTGAACTGTGACATGGAAAGGGTTTCTGGTTTGCATTTGGGTAGGCCCAACATTGTTAGTAGTTGCTGAGTAGTGAAGATGCAACAGGCGAATGAGGTTAAAGACATGGTGGCAAAGGAATTAGTGATTATGGTACTTTGTATCAGTGTTTGGGAAGGTATTGTTGAAGTACTCACTATATATTTAAGTGGAATGAGTAGTGTTTTGATATTTGAAATCAAGAAAATAGTAATGTAAATAATTGCTTGGTAGTTAATATCAGTAATCATATGTAACTATTTTAAAATATTGAATAGATGTAAGAAACTATTGAAACTGTTCTTTGTTTTTCAGAAAATTATTTTGTTTGGATCACAAATTCAAGATGGCAAGAAAAGATGAAAAGAGAAGAAAACAAAAAAAGAGATCTACTTAAAGAAAAGTTAAAAAAAACTGCATTACAAACAAATGACAATGTTACTAAGGATAACGTTTGTTTAGATAAGAGTTTTTCAACTAAGGAGAAGGAGAATGACACTTCAAATGGTAAAAAAAGATTAGTTTTTGGGAAAACAACACATGTTACACGAAGACAAAAACAATTTCAACAGATTCGACAATGACTCTTTCGAAGTAGAGTAATTCAGAATTTATTGAAAGATTGTAAGAAGTATAAAAGAAGATTACTAGCATATAAGCAGAAACAGCAGATTGAAACTGTAGTACATACTGCTTTTAATTTGAAACAAAAATTATTTATTTTAATATTGAAGAGAATGAAAACATTGGATAAAATAATTAAGTTTCTGAAAGACAATAGCAAAAGAAAAAGACTTGTTAATAGAAGTAACTTTTGTAAAAGTTTCACTGGTGAATGGAAACACACTTCTAATAGTGAGCCTTTCTTTAATGAAGAAAGCTACTGTCAACAAAACACATTAGCGTTTTCAGTTGATATTCGTGGTCGATGTTATGAATTTAAGAATGGTTGTCCCACTCCAAAAGAAGAAATGGTTGTTAGGAGTGCAGAAGAATTAATAGCTGAAGAAGTGCAAGGGAATCGCACAAAAGCTCCTGTATATAAGTGGGATTGTAGACGTATTTGCAGTATTCAACAGGAATCTATTGACATAATGCGAAATTGTTTATGACAAAATGCAAACAAAAGTGTTAAACAGAAGATTAGGTTGTTACAAGGACTAGATCCATGTAATGTAAGACAATATACTAAGATGCACGGACATTCTCTGGCTTGTCTTTCAAGAAAAGTGTGTAAAAGTACTTTTCATCACTTAATAATGTTAGCAGTACACCACTCAGGAATGCGGAAGTTTGTAAGGAAAGTTTACTATGTAAAAACTCCTGCATTATGTTTAAGTGAACTGAACACAGCTCTTTTACACGGTTGTTTATCAGATGTAGAAAAAATGTGTGATGAAATTCAGTTTCGTTTTTTTGGTTCAGAACAGCAGTGTGTAGAAAGTGAGAGCTTGACAAGTGCAGATGTTGAAGAACATGGGAAAGAGATTAGCATTGATAAGTTTGTAGAAGAAATTAGAAAGTTTAAGACAATGTCTTCTGAAAAAACAAATTATGTTTGTATTTGCTGTCGACGTACTCATTATAAAAGGCAAACTAGGAATGTTAATTTATATTTAAAAAGTGAAAAGGAGAACAATGATAGGTGGCAGCAATTTGGAATTACTTGTTGTTGGTAGGTCGATTTGAGTTAGGTACTGATCAACGTATTTGTAAATATTGTTACAACAAATTAGAAGAGAACAAAATGCCAGCTAGAGGAGTACATAACAACTTAGAGTTAGTAGCTATTCCAGAGGAACTGGCAGATTTGAACACATATGAGTCAGTTCTTATTCAATCTGTTCACCCATTTCAAGCTATAATTCGTAGGGAGCCTAAAACAGGTAAACTGCCACCAACAGATTTACAAAGATGTCTGAAAGGAAGAGCTGTGTACTTACCTTTAGATTTTAAGAACAATATTGAAACTGTTGGTGGAGACAAAGAGGAAAATGAGCCAGTAGTTATTCTAGTAAACGGTGTACCAACAAAGAGTCGGAAAATATGGCAAGAGTTTGTAGATGTTAATAAACTTCAAAAGGCTACGTTATATTTTGTAGAGAACAATATTTATTATAAAACTGTAATTGTTGATGAACAGGTAATATGTTTAGAAGATGAATCAGAAATTTCAAGTGGTCAAATAGAGAAAGTGGACAAGTCGAGGAGTGAAGAGATTTATGAACATTACACAATATGTCATCTACATTCAAAAGAAGTAATAGGAAGCAGCATTGAATTATTTCAAATGAAAAAGCAAAGGGAACTCCAATGAGTGTATGGGAGAAAAGCTTAGAAGCTCGTTGTTTTCCACAGCTGTTCCCCACTGGACAAGTTGGACAATTTGATGAGCGACCTGTACGGATTCTAGCTTCAGAATATCGCTCAACAAGATTATACTCTGAAAATCCTAGATTTCGACAGTGCATTCCATATATATTTCACCTTTTGTTTGAAAGTGACTTGTCTTCTCTTTCGTATGCAGTGAACCACATACTTAAAACGGGAGTTCATCAATCACTTGTTTGAGCCAAAGAATTCATGGACAAAGTTCAACGAACAGATGAAAATTTAGAAGCACAGTTAATTAATTTGATGGCATGTCAACGTGGAACCAATGAGTATTGGTTTTGTTGTCATGGTGAACTTAAGTGTATGTTAAGAAACTTAGATACACCAACATGGTTTGTGACACTTAGCTGTGCTGAGTATGCATGGGAAGATTTACATAAATTTCTACGAGAAGCAAATTCCAATATAAAAAATATTGAAATGAAGACACCTGGAGAACTGTGTTCATTGGATCCTGTAAATGTGTGCAGGTATTTTAATTATAGGTTTCAAACTATGATGTCTTTTATCTGCAATAAAAAGAATTGTCCTCTTGGAAAAGTTATTGATTTTTTTTGGCGAAAAGAGTACCAAGCGAGAGGTGCTCCACATATACACATGCTATTATGGATAAGGAATGCTCCGAAATTTGGAACGGATACTGATGAAACAGTATTGTCTTTAATTGAACAGTATGTTACCTGTGAGATTCCAAGAGAAGGAGGAGAAAAAAGCTTGAGACAACAAGTTTTACGTTTCCAAAGTCACCGTTGTGGAAAGTACTGTCGACGAAAATACAAGTCTAAAGGAAAATGTTATACCAAGTGTCGGTTTGGATTCCCACGTCCAGTAATTTCTAAAGGAAGAGTAAATTCTTTTTTGTCTGCTGTAAGGTATACAATAACTCAGAAATCTCCGAAGAATACGTACAACTTAAAAAGAACAGAACATTCAAAGTATATTAATGACTACAATCCAGTTATTTTGAAAATGTGGAATGCAAACATGGACATTCAATATGTTGCAGATAACTCAATTGCCGTTGCACGTTATGTTACATCTTATATAACGAAATCAGAAAAGACAGAGATGAAAGAAATGTGGGAAGAAATTTCACAAGAGAAGAGCCTGAGCAAAAAATTGTACAGCTTTAGCTTGAAAATGCTTTCCCACAGAGAAATTGGATCCTATGAATGTTCGGATCGCTTGTGCTCTTCCAGTTTATATTCAAAGTCACGAGGAATCATTTGGTTAAGTTTAGGTCTTGCCTGCACAAGCAATAGAGTGTTGAAAACATTAGAATAAATTGAATACTTAGCAGTGAATGAACCAGAAAGTACAGAAATTCTTAAAATTAATATGTTGGATACATACTATCCTAAAAGGAGTCCACATCTGGAAGAGCTATGTCTGTATGAAATACTTCAACATTACAGCTTTAAAAGAAATGTTACAACAAATATAAAACAAGGAAAATATGCAGTAATTGGATGTGACGGTTGTTTAGTAAAACATGCCAAAGGAAATCTTATTAACCACAGAAAACTCAGTTGCGAAACTCCAGATAAGAGAGAATTTTTCTATTTAGCACTTCTGCAACTGTTCAAGCCATGGCGTAGCGAAACTGAATTACTTGGAAATTTTGACTGCTATGAAGATTCTTTTAATGCATGTAAAGATAGCATTGCATGTACAATTTTCCCTACATATCTAAAAATGTTAAATGATGAAATTGAACAAGAAAAGACTATTGCAGCTGAAATAGCTAACGACAGTTCTCAAGATAGTCAAAGTTCTGGTCCACCTAGTCAAGATCCACTGGGACAACCAATAATCGAAAATGAAGCAGCAATAGCCATGAATGAAGTAGAAATTGCAATGCAACAAGCACAACAGGAGAATAGTACGTTGGAAAACTTAGAAGAACAACTAAATATTGAACAGAAAGAAATATATCTACAAGTGACAGAACAAATACAACATGGTTTGTTGCATGAAAAAAAGAATGTCTATGTTCATCATTTAAACCTATTCTTCTGTACATCAGTGGTCAAGCTGGAACAGGTAAAAGTTTTTTAATTAAAGTTTTGACCAGTTATCTACAAAAAACTACAGATTCACATTTATCTTGTGTTGTAACAACTCCGACTGGATTAGCAGCGCACAATATTAAAGGAATTACTTTACATAGATTACTTATGCTAGCAGTTGAACATGATAATAAATTGGAATATCAGAAGCTGTCTGGAGATGCTTGTTATGAAGTGCCAAGAGTGCTGAAAAAAATGAAACTTTTAATCATTGATGAGGTGAGCATGGTCTCAAACTTAATGCTTGCCTTTGTACACTTGAGAATGCAACAGGTTTTAAAAACAGATTACAATGTTCTGTTTGGAGGAAAACATTTAATTGTATTTGGAGATCTACTACAACTAACTCCTGTAAAAGGACAACCAGTTTTTAAAACACTTGTGCATGAAGACACTAGGAAATGTTTGGGAAGTATTGGAAATGTGAACATGTGGTTAAATTTTGAATATAAAGAACATGCGACAAGCAAGTGATGAAGATTATGGAAATATTCTCAAAGATATAAGAATTAGTGTCCTAACGAAACATGGTAAACAAGCTTTAGAAAGTCGGCTACTAAGGAACTTGTTTACAACTGAAAACACAGCAGCTGAAGTAATGTACAAGAAGATTGGAGAAAAGAAGTCTGTAGTTTGCCTAATGCCTATACTGCAAGAGTGTTGTACATTTAATCAAGAGCTTCTGAAATTGGAAAAACAAGAAATAGTTCACATTGAAGCTATTGATAAAATAGAGCACCAGGGAGTGACCATTCTTCTTTCAGAGAAACTACAGACTAAAGTGCACTCTTTGGAAAAGTCTGTATCTAAAACTGCTGGCTTAGAAAAAACTTTAGATGTATGTATAAACGGTCGGGTAATTGTGCGGCGTAATTTGAATGTAGAAGAAGGTTTAGTAAATGGAGCAATGGGGAAAGTTGTTGATTTTGTAAAATATCAGAACAGAGATAGAATAGAATTCTTGAAAATAAAATTTGATCAGATTACAGAGGTAAAACAGATTGGGCATTGTGACGTACGTTTTTTGCTCGTAAAAGACTTGTATGTTTGCAGAAAACAGTTTCCTTTGTCTTTAGCATATGCAGTAACTATTCATAAATCTCAAGGTTTAAGTATAGACAGTGCTTTGGTAAATATTGGAAGTACAGTGTTCAAAGAGGGAATGGCATATGTTGCATTATCTCGAGTAAGAACATTGTCTGGTTTTTATTTGATTGATTTCGATGACAACAAGGTTAGTGCTGATGTAAATTGTGTAAGAGAATATAATAGTTTAAGAAGACTTTATACACCAAATTTAGGTGAATATCCCATTTATGAACGTGTTGTGTGTTCAAAACGAAAATATGTTAAAGAATCAAGTGTGGTTGAAAAATATAAAAAAATTGAAGAGAAAGGAAAAGGTGTAAAGAAACAGAAAATGGAAAGTGTTGATGACGTTGCGGGATACCAATTGGAAAATAGTTCAGGTATCAATTGTTACGCTAATGTGATTCTGAATGTTGTATTTTATCTACAAGATCTTCATCACGAAATCATTGGAAATCATGAAAAAAGATTATGTTCTGCACTACGTTATGTATTTTAACAATTGACAACTGACAGAAGTAAAATCCATACTGCTTGTGGTATTCGCCATCTCTTGGATATATGTACTGGTTCTTTGACCTTCAGTCTTAATATACAACAAGATGCACAAGAATTTCTAATTGTATTGTAATTGTAATTGTATTGTAATTGCATTTGTATATCGCTTACTACCCCTGACGAGGCGTCCAAGCGCTTTTTCGGCAAGTAGCACGCTACTCCGGGACCCATAGAGGATTAGTGTTGAATTAGTATAGTGAAACATGCAAGTACATTTTAAGTGGTGGATATGTTAGTCAGTTATTTGGATTCGGAAGGATAGCAGAAGGATAGAAGAGGAAAGAAGGTTTGTATTTATATAGCGCTTCTAACCCGATGGGGTGTTAAATCGCTTTTTTTGGCGAGTAGCACGCTACTCCGGAAACCCATAAAGGATTAGTGGTGAATTAGTATGGTGAAATATGAAAGTAATTTGAGTGGTGGATATTAGTCAGTTATTTGGAGTGAGAAGGATAGCGGAGGGATAGAAGGGAAAGAAAGGTTTGCATTCATATAGCGCCTGTTACCCCTGAGGGGGTGTTGAAGCGCTTTTCGGGCGAGTAGCAGGCTACTCCGGAACCCATAAAGGATTAGTGTTGAAAATTAGTATAGTGAAATATGAAGTAATTTCAGTGGTGGATATGCTAGTCAGTTATTTGGATTGAGAAGGGTTGGGGAGGGGTAAAAAAGGAAAAAAGGTTTGCATTTATATAGCGCTTGTAACCCTGATGAGGTGTTGAAACGCTTTGTTGGCGAGTAGCACGCTACTCTGGAACCCATAAAGGATTAGTGGTGAATTAGTATAGTGGAATATGGAATTAGAGAAGTAAACATGTTAGTCTGTTATTTTGATTGAAAAGGATAGTGGAGGGATAGAAGAGTGAAGGATTTCTTTTTTAGGTCTTAGCAGTAGGAGGAGGCTTTTGGATGAGTAAAAAGGGTTTTTGGAGGGGAAGAGTCAGAGGGAAGAGTTTAGAAAGGTTTGTTTTAGGGGATCGGTATAGTAAAAGGTGTCAGATGATGCAAGGAGGGGTAGAGTAGGAGAGAGTCAAGAAAGGGTTATTTTGGGGAACATAGTAGTGGTATGGCGTTTGGGATAAATGAGAGAGTGGGTGTAGAGGATATAATGATAGATGTATAGGGTGAGATAGGGTAGTGAATTGGAAAGAGTAGTAGAAAGAAGTTTGAGATGAGTCAGAAAGTTGGGCTAGAAGATATATTGAGGGAAGTATAGGCTGAGAAATAGGGTAGTGCATTGGGAATGCTAAATTAGAAGAAAGTGATAAATATATAGATCCATAAGTACATTGAAAGTATATAGATGCATAAAGGAGGTAAGTATACGCAGATTAAAGATATTGATAGAGGTAGCGGATGAGAAATAGGGTAGTGCATTGGATATGCTTTTTCAGGAGAAAAGTAACAGACACACAGATCCAAGTACATGGAGGTACATAGATGCACAATGGAAGCAAGTACATGTAGACCAAAGAGGATTTTTTTTCCTTTTGTTTTTGTTTTTATAACAACATAATTATTGTACATGTTTATACAAAGCAATACACGAAGATAGGCACATATCTATAGTGAAAATCAATGCTTATGTACAGAGGGACAAATACATAGGGTGGGTATTAATGAATGGGAAAATGGTCAGCATTTCTGGCCCAGGTCCCGACCAGTCTTGAACAGGCTCAAACAGGCACTCACCCTTGTCCTCTCCACCCTTAGCTGAGACGCCCGGGCTGAGACGCCCTAAACCTTGGCCGTTTATAGCCCTAGTAGTCAGGTGACCCCTTCAGCCAATGGGAACCCTAGCCATAACACTATCCAATCACAATACTAGCCCCAAAATCTACAACCAATAGGAGACCAGGACCTTACAGCCATTCTTAGCCCTAGTCCAAGCACCCAATCAGTTTCAAAAACCCTGATCTCTACGTCCAATAGAGGCCCTAGCCCTACCAGTAGTCCCAACCCTAGTCCAAGCAACCAATGGCACAGGAAGCCCTAGTCCCTAGTTCCAATAGAAAGCCTAACCCTAGCCCTAGTCCCACCAACCAATAATACAGGAAGCCCTAGTCCCTACTTCCAATAGAAATCCTAACCCTAGCCCTAATCCCACCCTAATCCCAACAACCAATAACACAGGAAGCCCTAGTCCCTACTTCCAATAGAAATCCTAACCCTAGCCCTAGTCCCAACCCTACATTGATTGAATCACAGACCCAGAAACCAATCAGAACCCTCAAATACCCAACCAATGAGGACACTAACCCTAATCCAATAGAAACATCAGATACAACCACCAATCAGTGTACACATGTACCAAACATTATCAGACTATATAAGGTCCCAGCTACCTCAGACAAGGTTTGCTGGCCAGGGAGTTGGAAGCTGCTTCTCTATTCAGAAATCTTCTAGGAGACAGACAGGCTCAATCCACACTTTGGACTTCTGCAGGTAAGGCCCCAACAAACTTGTCCTCTAACAACACTATTTGTATAAAAACTTTACTCCCTCTCCTGGCCAAAAAATGAAGTGCACAGTCCCTATTAAACACAGTTTAAACAGCTTACAGCACATTACTGCTGTCTCCGGGGGGAAGGGGGGGATGGTTTCACTGACTTGTTAACACAAGATGGTCGCTGGGGGTGCACTGCTTAACATACAGGTCTTAGCACAGAGCAAAGGAGACATTTGGAGGGAAAAACTGATAGTCACAGGGAATGAGAGGAAAAACTACAGAGTTTGGACTGCAAATCCCACAATTCAACAGGTTAAATGGAAGCAGTCACAGGCAGGAAAAAACACAAGTTTAAACACAAAAACATGGGATAAATTATGCAATCACTGGCAGGTTAAAACTACAATTTTAAACTGTAACAACCACAGGCAAAGACAGTTAAAGAAATTTAAAAAGAAAAAAATAAGATGATGCAATCACAGGTAGGGAAAATCGTTTTCTAAACTTTTTTAGGAAAGAGACAGCACTAGTCTGCCTCCTTACCACTTCCTGGACTCTGCTCACTGCAATCTGGGGCACAGGTAGGCTGCAACTCACAAGATGGAGGAGAAAGATTTGGGGTGCACCCAGCAAAGCCTTAAGGGGCCTGGGCAGGTGTGAGAGGAGGGCTCAGATTTGCTTGGAGCTGGGGAAACCCAATAGCAGTCCTAGGTCTGCTGGCCTGGGGCTGGGCCTGGGACTGGGGAGCTGCTCTATTCACAGATCTCCTAGGAGACAGACAGGATCAATCCACACTTTGGTAAGGCCCCAACAAACTTGTCCTCTAACAACACTATTTGTATAAAACTTTACTCCCTCTCCAGGCCAAAAACGAAGTGCACAGTCCCTATTAAACACAGTTTAAACAGCTTACAGCACATTACTGCTGGCTCAGGGGGAAGGGGGGCTGGTTTCACTGACTTGTTAACACAAGATGGTCGCTGGGGTGCACTGCTTAACATACAGGTCTTAGCACAGAGCAAAGGAGACATTTGGAGGGAAAAACTGATAGTCACAGGGAATGAGAGGGAAAAACTACAGAGTTTGGACTGCAAATCCCACAATTCAACAGGTTAAATGGAAGCAGTCACAGGCAGGAAAAAACACAAGTTTAAACACAAACATGGGATAAATTATGCAATCACTGGCAGGTTAAAACTACAATTTTAAACTGTAACAACCACAGGCAAAGACAGTTAAAGAAATTTAAAAAGAAAAAAATAAGATGATGCAATCACAGGTAGGGAAAATCGTTTTTTAAACTTTTTTAGGAAAGAGACAGCACTAGTCTGCCTCCTTACCACTTCCTGGACTCTGCTCACTGCAATCTGGGGCACAGGTAGGCTGCAACTCACAAGATGGAGGAGAATGATCTGTGAACTTAATCTCTACGTGCCTTTAAAAATAACAAGGGGGTAAACAAGCTGTCGGCACACACGGCCGCCCTCGCCAAAGGCGACTGAAAAAACATAGTGCCTACTGACTAAAGAAGGAGACAGTGTAACGCTGCAAGTAAATGATCCAGTCCTGATGGGCGGTCCCAAAAGGAGACAGGGCGGTAACAAGGAGGGACTAAGAAGCCTCATTTTCAATCGGAAGCCAGCGTTTACCATGGACGATGACGCCAGCCAATGAAAAAGATGGGCGGGGCTTCCACTCCACTTCTAAAACATACCCTACTACAATATGCCTCGCAGAGCGAGCAGCGCATGCGCGCTGCAACGCTAGGCGAGACCTAAAAAAGGTTGGAGGTCTCTGCTCTGGAGTAAAGATTTTTTTTTAAAGCCTGGACATTTTCTTCCGATGCCCAAAGAACTGCAGGAGTGCACTTCCACATGCCACCTACCCCTCCAGGACCTCAGGGTAGGCTACTTAGAGACTCTCAGGGTGTCAGACAGCAGCCAACAGCAAAGCTCCCTGTGAACATCAGACGCTCCCCGACCCTGCACACGTTCAGGAAGGACCTCAAGACCTGGCTCTTCGACTGATCCGGAGCCGCGCCCCCCCCCCACTCCCAGCACCTGGAGACCCTCACGGGTGAGTAGTGCGCTATATAAAGCCCTGATTGATTGAAAGTCCAGTCCAAGTCCACTGTTCAGCTAGGTACTTCCAAGAAAAGGCCTCTTGCAGCCTGTGGCCCTGTAGCTTCATAGGAGGTTGGCCAACTGCCCCTAGGAGACCACTTCACCCTGGGTGTAAGAGGGCGCAGGGACAGTCCTTCAGGACTACTCTCAGGTCACAGAGAGGTGGCCTAGTAGTCTTCTGACGTTTTGCAGTTCCACAAAGCATTCTGAGAAGGTTTCTTGAAGTGCCAGCAGCTAGTGGGTGGGGGAGGCTGCTGGGCACTCCATAACCAATTGAGTAAAGGTTCAGAGGGTGGTGCCCCCTTAAAAATCTCCCACTGTCTAGTGTGCTGACTGGTACTGACCAGCCTGCCACCACAGACAAGTGCAGGTGAAAGCCCTGCTCACGGAGGCCAGAAAAGATGCCTGCTCCGGAGGAAAGTCTTCAAACCTCCTCCAGCAGGATGGCTAGTGATTTAGCATATCAAGGGCAGAGTCTTCAAAGCCCCTGCCGCCTTTGATATGAGACACTGGCTTCCCCCAGATGTGGAAAGTGCCAGCCCTGCCCTAAAGCCCATTTGGCACCAGGACAGATGGGAAATTAGCTATGCTAGTAGGCGTGTTGCACCACCAGGCTAGTCACACCCCTATGGTGGACTACATGATGTGTTCCACGAAAGAAGGTTTCCACCATTTTGTTTTTGGTGGAATTAGGAACTCTGGGGCAGGGTTATGCCCACTCCCCACAAGAAGTGGTCATATAGGGGGTGTAGTAACCCCCAAGGGTAAGTAGCCCATTGACCACTCCCCTTAACGCCCCTAAATTAAGTATTTAGGTGGTGCTCTGGTACCAGGAACTCAGATGCACCCGACTAAAGAAGAACAAAGAACCGAAAAACACAAGAACTGTGGACTACTTGTAGACTTGGCGCCAAACCCTGCCTGCCGGCTGCGGTCTCGACAGTTGCATAGACCAAACTCGTCCTGCAGCTGTGCATCCTCCAAAAGCCTCGGAGGGCTGCAAGCACCTTGTCAACCCGTTAGCATCTCCCTTGAAGGAGAGGAGCCACTTCCCTGCAGCCACTGACTGCATCAACCCGGTACACTGCTCTGCTGACCCCTGGTCACCACCGAGACAGCAGCACACCAGGAAGCGGTCTTCGTGCTTGTTAGAAGGTGATTCTGACACTATGGGCCGCCCGGATTTTTCGCTTTTTGAGCACCTATTTGTTGAGCTTTTACTGTGGGAGAGCCTCGTAAGTTGGGACTCACCCACAGTGAACTCATGATGAAAGAGACTGCATGTGGATTTTACTGGTGTCCCCCTAGCTTGACTAGGCCGCTGCGCAGCAGCTGGAGTAAGGGGCACCGGGCTGGTTACATGCAGACACCTGTGTACATGCGTGTGCACACGTGTAGGGGCTGCGCAGGGAAGATTCCTGGCGTGCGTAGACCAGGAGCAGCTACAAGTTGAAGGGTGTGGCAGGACTTGTGCAGGATTGGGTGGTGACATGGAATAGGCTTTATACACTGGGAAGGAACATGCCAGGGAAAGTCAGTGTGTTTTACTGTTTTTTCACTTCATTATTCCCCTATGGGGATGTGGAGCCCATGTGCTAGATTAACTTTCATAAGGCCTACAGATTCCAGACACGCACTAAAGTCCACTGTAGCGGATGTGAAAAGGAGTATTCTGCAGAGTCCAAAGTCATATTTGTACTGCTTTTGGGTCATCTAGAAATGTCACATTTCTCTGAGTCAGTCATAACCAGGGCCAGGCTGAGGGCTGACCTCAGCTGGATGTATTGATAACCTTTCTTCCACAAGCTAAGGCCTCCTCTCCACGAAGAGAAGATGGGTGGGGCTACAGGCTCATCCATCAGCAGCTATCACTGGGTGCCAGAAACCAGGCTGCACCCAGGAGGGAAGGCAGCGAGGGGGGAAAGGGTCTTGTTTCAGAGACCATGTGGCCAGAGACCCTGGACGATGCCATGTTGAACAAACCCAGAGGCTGGACAAGAAGGAGGGAGCAGGGGCAGGGAAGTGACGTGTCGCTGTTTGATAGGACCAACAGAGACTTCCTGCCAGCCCCCTACTCAACTTTTAAAAAGTGCTTGCACAGGAAGAGAAGCTCTCTGTGGTGTGGCCTGCTAAGGCGGAAGGTGCTCGAGCCTGGCCATGGGCAGTTGGAAGGAGGAACCCCCTGACTGCCCCCAGGGCCCTAACAGCACCAGAAGAAGAGCCCAGGACTGGTGCGCAGAAGCAGAGGCCTCTGCGCAGGGAGAAGAGATGCCAAGGAGGAGAGTCAGGCGAAAGGCTGGCGCAGGGAGCCAGTGAAGACAGCTCCCTGCTGAATCCCCCCTCTCAGAGACCCAGAGGGCGAAGTATGGAGTATTAGAAGATGAAGGAAGTTACAAATGGGATCATAAATGTGAACAGTGTTCATTAACTTCAAGCACTGAAGTCGACACAGAACGATTCATATACTTAACAATACCAGACTGCAAATCTGTAGCTTTTAACAAATTAGTAAAAGCGGCAAATCATGATATGAAATGTTCTCATTGTAAATCAGAGATGTTATCTACATTACACATAGAAAGATATGGAAAATATCTGATTTTAATGCTACAACGTTGTAGAGCAAATGGAAGAAAACTGGAAACCAGAATTAAAAATGTTGTTGCCAGTCAAATATCTATTTCTGGAAGAACTTTTACAACAGTGGCTATTATTTTCCATGCTGGTCCTACTACAACATCTGGACACTATACTGTGTAGATAAAGTGTAATAAAGGATGGACATATTGCAATGATGCACACTTGGAAATAAAACCCAGATTGCCTTACGAATTACCAAATTCATATTTAATATTTTTGAAGCCAAAGTTTGGAATACATCATTCGGCCTATTGGGAAGATGTGAACATGCTTTAATGAATTCATATTGGATATTTTGCAAACCAAAGTTTTGAATACATTTTTCGGCCTATTGGGAAGATGTGAACAGAAAGTAGAGAGCACTGGAAACAATTACTAATTATAACTAGTGTTGGGACTATTATTTGTGCTGATTGGTATTGCATTTGGAAAAAATTGCGTTGAAATGCAAATAGTTTACATATTTGTTCTGTATATTGTAGGAGATGTAAATGAGTGTACATTTTGAAAATGTTCTTGAGATAAATGAAAGACATCCTGTAGAAGAAGGATGTAATGAAAAAATTGTAAGGAGGAACACATATAGGTGCATATATTGAAAATAATGTTGTACGCTGATTTTTTTTTTTTTCAACAATCTAGTTAATTGTTTTTTTCCCCGCTGTTTCATGATGATACTACATTGACATCACTGTGTATAGTGAAGTTCAGTGGAATCTGAGAACAGCAAAAAAGGGAAAATGAAATGTTATGTAAATCTTAAATTATGTTGTAGTCTTAAAAAAGTAAGTGTAATTTGTGTAATACATTACATTACATAACAGTTTTTTGGTTCATTTTATTGTACGTAGTGGTAAACTTTGAAAAGTGTTTTAATGATGAATAGCACAATAGTACTTTGAAATAGTTGAAGAGAGTCATGTTTCTAAATTACCTAAATAGGTAAGATTACATAACATAATATGTATTATAACGTAAAATAATGTTTGAACAACATTTATATGTTATTTGTTTGAAATTTAAAATACTGTGATCTTTTATAGTGTTGGGTAACTTTGGTGATATAGCTGATCTAATCTGTTAGGTAGTTTTTGTTTTATACAGACAATATGTATGCTCTCATGTATCTCTGTAGCACTACGTTAGCATTTAAATCAATAATCCAGACATTAGATTTTCGTTTTTCCATTTGCAGAGGCACAACCTATGCACTGGTAGCATCACCCACACAGTACTCTTGCACTTATGCAATCACCAACAGAGTACACATGTTCTCATACAATCAACCAGGCAGTAGTGTTGCATTCAGGCATTCAGTCAGACAGTACCTATGGAGTAATCTATGCACTGAGGCTGTTGCAGGGATTCTGGGTAAGATGACAAGTATGAGTACAATGATGGGACCTTACTAGGTAGCAACTGAGTCATCCTATTACCTAAGTGCCTATAAGGCAACTTGTTATATTGTATTATTTGGTGTCCTAATCCATT
The DNA here is from genome assembly GCA_963921515.1 of Calotriton arnoldi. Lineage (NCBI taxonomy): Eukaryota > Metazoa > Chordata > Amphibia > Caudata > Salamandridae > Calotriton > Calotriton arnoldi. The sequence goes on from CAWUFW010007126.1 coordinate 33,842, forward strand.
ACAGAGAAATAAATGATTAGACAAACCAGAACACAACATTCCCACATGTTTCAGGAATTCTGTTAACAAGACACACCCTTTAACTGTCACTATTGTATTTGTAACATCTGACACAGACATGAAACATTTTTAAAAATTTATTTTAAATAACATTGCGTAATGTGCAGTATATGTGCCAGAACAAAAATAAAATTGTATGATAGAATTATAATCAGTATAGCAGTGAATCGATACCTGATAAAGGGAGATGTCATCATAAAAAGAGAATAGAGAAAAGACTATCTTGCGTAACGTCCCTCTCCCTGCTAAAAAGAAGTATTATTATAAAATAGAACATCTCAGAGCTTTGTCTGCAGACTACATAACTTTTAATATAGATAGTAATTGTAAATTACAGAATCTGTTTTGCTGTTCTCCTTGGAAACGGTTTTATCCAAGTGTGTGTGCCACTTATTTGTATATCCCAATTGTATCACAGTATGGGTGTTCAACAAGAATTTCAGTGTATATTTTTATTCAGTGAAAAAACCATAGGTTTCAGGGACGTTATAGTTAGAAATTAGCATTTAAAAAACCTTTGAAACTCACTGAAAAAACCATAGGTTTCAGGGATGTTATAGTTAGAAATTAGCATTTAAAAGACCTTTGAAATTCACTGAAAAAACCATAGGTTTCAGGGACGTTATAGTTAGAAATTAGCATTTAAAAAACCTTTGAAGTACACTGAAAAAAGCATAGGTTTCAAGGACATTATAGTTAATTGGACATTGCACTCGAACAAAACCAGAGAAATTCGGCCGTTATAACTATAACTCGCGCCCCCGCAATACACTGCTGATGACGTCACATATTACGTCACTCATGACATGGTCAGTGACATCACTGATGACATCACTGATGACATCATCCAGTGACTGTGTGTTTCTGTAAAGTTTAAATATGTTTTATATATATATATGCCATGGTGTATTGAAGAATGAGTGGGTGTATAAGTGTCTGAATGGATGATTTAGTAGGTGCATGACTGACTGTATAAGTGAGTGATTAAACGTGTCTTACTGAATGCATGCGTTAGTGACTAATCTGTGTGAATGTCTGTATCAGTCTGTCAGTTGGTGTGTAAGCAGCTTCCTGGGTTGGTGAGTAGCTACATGAGTGTCTATATGGGTTATTAATTGGTTGCCTCAGTATCTGTATGGGTGCCTGAGTGTCTGTGTGATTGTGTGACTGTACATAGATGTGTGAGTTGGTGATTCACTGGGTGTATGGGTTCAAGAGTGCATCTGTGCAGGGCTGTATGGGTGGGTGAGTGTGTGTATGGGTGTGTTGGTGAGTGAATGGATGTCTCAGTGGTACATGTGTGAGTAACTACATATGTGAAAGGTAGTATATGTGAGTGTTGGAGTATATAAATGACTATATATGAGAGTGAGTGATTGTGAGAGTGGCTGTATGGATGAGTGTGTGCTTGTATCAGTGATTGTATAAGAGAGTAAGTATGTGTTAGTATCTGTATGAATAAGTGAGGTGGTGTGTGTATAACTGTATAGGTTAGTACATGGGAGTGTGATTGATTCTTTGCATGACTGACTAGATGTGTGAGTAACTCTATGGATGAGTGGCGGTGTGTGACTGTCTGTATAGGTGTAAGAGTGCAAATGATAGTGCTGTATTGATGAGTGACTGCATGTATGAGTGACTGTATGGGTGAATGAGTGGATGTGTGTGTAGACCTAGGAATCAGTGAGTGGGTATGTAGTAACTGGTATCGGTGTGTCTATTGTTTCGAAAATGGTAGTCTGTATTTTAGAGTGGGTGTATGTGAATAAACACGAGGAGGCCAGGGTAGGAGAGGCAAAGTGACAGTCTTTTATTTCTGTTTGTACATCAGTTTTATCGATTTCCTTTGCTCCTTAACGTCAGGGCCTGGCAGGAGTCGTAAGTGGGTATTCCTTCTCTTCCGGCAGATGAAGACGTCGGTCTCCGAACCAACAAAAGAACAAAAAGAGAAAAAGAAGAACGGGGTCAGGTCAGGCTAACTCGATACAGCACCAGCAGGGGAAAGGAAATGTAGGATGACACCCGGACCGTCACCAAGGGGTTGTAGTGATTGGGTAAGACTTGTGAGGTTTACTAGAGCCCCCCCTATACCCCGGGTGGTATCTCTGAGTTAGGACCTACAGCCCCTTTAAAAAACCACCCTCGGACACGGGCACGTACCTCAGGGAGCCACGCACCTCCGGGAGCGTGGCTGGCATTGTCGCGGTACTGGATTGGGTCCGGCTCCCTCTCTCGGCGATATTCTCGGCTTCCTCCTTCGGCCTCCGTCTCCCTCTCGCGGCGTCCTCTCCAGTTCCTCAGGTCCCCTTCAGAAACTGGCGGTCCGGTCCCGACTGGTCCGGGCGATGTCAGGGCTGGAATCTCCATTCTATCCTCGACTCCTTCTCTGGTTACGCCTTCAATTCGGTCCTCCGGAGCAGCTGTGTCTTTCCCGTCTTCAGCTCGAGATTCAAATACCGGCACAACCCCTACGTCATCCTAGGCGGATCATGTGATCCTGTCACATGGGTGGGGGCGTCCTCGCGGTAGTGAGCTGAATTAAAGGGGCTGCAGTGTTCTGAGACTAGCGGTTCCCATGGCGACTGTGAAAACAGAACAGGAGAGAGGTAAGGGGGTAACTGGATGTCATCTTCCTCTAGCCGACCACGGAGAGGCACCCCGTGACAGTGTATCAAAGGTTATATTAGGGTGTGAGGAGGTGCATCAGATTATCACGTGGATGATGTAATCAGTGATGTCATCAGTGATGTCACTGACCATGTCATGAGTGATGTAATATGTGATGTCATCAGCAGTGCATTGCGGGCTGCGAGTTATAGTTAGCTCAACTAACTATAACGGCAGAATTTCTCTGGTTTTGTACGAGTGAAATGTCCAACTAACTATAACGTCCCTGGGGGCGGAGCTTGCCGGCAACGTGAATGGCCGCTTGATCGAGGATCTCCGCGCTTCAACTTCCTATTCTACAATAATCCTACATTACCGGGGGACACACGTACAGTGCAGGTTGCCGCCCCGTGTACCCGACAAGAAGCACTGCTGAAGGAGCTGCTCAGCGCGAGTAGGGGCACTGCGTGCGCAGAGTTGCGGGCGCTCTGGAGCGAGAAGTTTGTTGGGCCGCTGATCCCCGGACTCGCGTCGCGGCCTAGCCGGCCGGAAGTTGTGACTGGCTGGGGTCCACTCCTGAGGCGGACCGATCGGAGCTCTGTAGCGGAGCTGCAGGAGGCCGCGGGCGTGCGCATCAGGCGGCAGTCTGTGAGGTGCGGCGCCCAGCACTGTGTCCGCTGGTCCGAGGTTGCAGCCCGCTGTCACAGGGTGAGGCACGCCAGTGACTTGCGGAGGGGTCTGGCCCCCCAGGAAGGTGAGCGCGGCGGTGTGCGGGAGCGGTGAGTTGAGCTCCGGACCCCGTTCACGTCACATTGGATATTGGCTCTACAGGGGTCTCGGCGACGGTCAAGGACTGCAAGGTGGGGGCACAAAGCATCACAGGCTGTCCTTCGTACCCCCGGATGTGTTCAAATTGGGTCAACCACTGCTGGATGGGGCGTGCTGTGCTCTGTTGATTAAGCCATTCTGCCCTTGGTTGTAACAGCTGGACATACCTGGCTCCTGGGTCTGCGGCTGTACCTGTGGTAACGGATGCGCCCCGGATTGCCTATTTGAAGTAGATTACGGTGGGGAGGCTTTCGAGTGACCACTGGTGAGGAATGGTGGAGCGCACTTTGCTGTGACTATCCTGCTGTTGAGGGGACGGGTGCCCTGCTGTCGGTCAGTGTGCCCTATTCTGCTATCCAGATATATTGGAGTTTAGGTATACCCGGGCCGCTGATTTCCTTTGCTGCTCTGCCTCTGGAGCTCTACGGATTTCGCTGCGTTGCCATACCCGATTCAGTTGACTGTCCCTGTGGAGTGTCGCTATGGGCAGAACAGACAAGACGCAACAGCGTCTGACTTTTGAGCAGCGCAAGCCTAGAGAGCGAGCGCAGTCTGTTGGCGAACGGCAAGATGGCGGTGGGTGCGAGCGCGAATCACCGGACGGTGAACTCAAAAGCATGCTGTCTTCGATGGAGAAAGGTCTGCAAGCCTCTCTAACAGTTTTGGGTACAAAGATCGATTCTCTTTCCTACCGCATGGATCGGATGTCCGAAAGGATGGACAAACACGCAGAACGCCTGGACATGGCGGAGCGTCGCATCACAGAGGCGGAGGAGGCACAAACTGAGCTGGACACTGGACATAAGCGGATGGACAGAGTACTACAAGTGTTACAAGATAAGACCGAAGATTTGGAGGCGCGATCTCGGAGGTGTAACTTGCGAATCACTGGCCTGCCGGAATCAACATCGACCGGTAATATGGAGCAGTTCATCGAAAAATTGCTGGTATCGCTTTTAGGTACTGACATATTCTCGTCCATGTTCGTGGTTGAACGAGCCCATCGCTCACTGGGCCAGCGTCCTATTCCAGGTGCCCCGCCGAGGCCCATCATCGCTAAGCTGCTGAACTATCGCGACAGAGACACCGCGCTGAGAATGGCTAGGGAGAAGCAGTCGTTGCAATATGAGGGGGGCACGCTCGCTCTGTACCCGGATTTCACTGCGAGGGTGCAGGAGGCGCGCCGCCAGTTCCTGCCACTCAAGAAACAACTCAGAGACCGCAACATGGACTATGCAATGCTATACCCGGCCCGACTTCGCGTCAACCACCAGGGCAAATCTTATTTTTTTACAGACCCCAAGCTGCTGCAGAAGGCCTTGAAAGACTGGAACAGGGGACATCGAAGCAGTCCGGATAAGGATGCCACACTTGGGGCAGCTGGTGGTTCATTGGAGGAGCAGGACTGATAATTACCAGATCGCCATACAGATAAGACTTGGGTTTATGATGAAACTGTGCAGTGCCACTATTTTTGCCCTGGGGATAGTCCTACTATTGTGGGGTGTGGGGTGACGGCTTTGTTCTACGGGGGGGGACTCTAGTCTCCTTATTTTCAGTCTTCAGGTTAGTAGTATTTGCAGACACAAAGCACAGCATTTAGCTATTCGATCCTTTGGTGTCCTGGTTGCAGGGTGGACCTGGTAGCTGAATTGACACTACAGCATTACTTGATGTGGATTGCAAATGCATTAGGTTAATGTTTAATATTAGCTAGTTGAGGTGCGGGGGGCGGATATTTGTCATCCAAAGGGGGAGCGGTGTACTGCTGGCAACCTCCGCCTACGAGTGTAACACACACGCACTTGGGTAATGGAGCTTTTTGTTGGGAAGAATTGTTTCTCCCTTGTTCAGAGCAATGCTAAGTTGGTATTGTTTCCTATACGTATTTGGGGATCTTTGCGTCAAGACCTGGTTGGGGTGGGCTTGATGTGGGTGGGGGGCGGTGGGTTGTTGAGACTCAAATGTGGTACAGTACATGTCGATAGCCAGATACATTTGCCATGCAGCAGCACGATTCAATACACTATTAAGATAAGGTGACACAGATCGATTCTGAAGCACGTGATCTAGGGGGGGGCCGGGATACTGGGGTGGACTCGATACGAGCCCTTACGTGGAATGTTAGGGGGCTGAATAACCATAGGAAAGTTCAAAAAGTCCTTTCATATTTGTCGCGACATTCTATTGATGTGGCTCTACTGCAGGAAACACATCTGCCTCTTAGCTCCCCCATACTACATAGTAGAGGCCTACTAGGCAACATCCATGCTGCCGGGTTCACAACACACGCACGTGGTGTCCTTACATGGGTCAACCCCAAGTCTGCACTCACTCTGGTCCCTTTGTGTGCTGACGCTGAGGGCAGGTATGTTGTCACTAGATGTTCTGGGAGGGGCATGGATCTTCTACTGGTGAATGTATATGGTCCTAATTTTGATAACCCTGAGTTTTTCGCTACACTGGCAAATAAAGTAGGTGGTCTCAGTGCAGAAGCCCAGCTATGGGGAGGCGATCTCAACTTGGTTCGGGATCCCAGTCTGGATAGATCAAGTGGGCCCGAGAGACAAGTTACGGCTGCTGCCAGAGAGATTGAATGTGCGTTACTCAGGTTTGACTTGAGGGACGTGTGGCGTCTGAAATACCCGGATCTGGGGGGCTATACACACTACTCTGCGTATTATAATTTACATACTCGCATTGATTACTGGCTGGCTGCCCGGCACCTCTGCAGTAAGATCCACACATGCCAGGTGCTACCGCGGACGCTGTCTGACCATTCCCCAATTCTGTTGGCGATAGACACGCCCAGCAGGGTTATTCCTCCGTTCACGTGGCGGTTTCCGCCCTATTCCTTGCTCGACACTGTGTTCAGGGAGGAACTAGCAGTGGCTATTGAGACCTACTTTGACAAGAATGTTGGCTCTGTCGAGGACTATCAGGTTGTCTGGGAGGCATTTAAAGTTTATATTAGGGGGATCACTATATCCAAGCACTCGGGGGTCCTCCGTACTATCCGGAATCGCCTGAAGCATCTGGAGGGTAAAATTAAGACTTTGGAATGCCGACTGCTGATAGCCGCGGACGACTCGGTTATGAGCGAACTTGCTGAGTTGCTGGGAGAATATCATGCGTCTGCTGACGATGAGGTCAAGCATATGGGTAAATACGCCACTGCCAGGGTGTATGGAGAGGGTGAGCGTCCGGGGTCAGTCTTAGCGCACATGCTACGGAAGCGTAGGGAAGGAGTGCAGGCGGTGGTGGTTCGATCAGCAGAGGGTGGCCTATTGTCAGAGGCCTCTGCAGTTGCGGACAGATTTCAACACTATTATACAGAATTGTATGCCACTAGACACGGGGTCTCAGACGGGGAAATTATTGATTATTTGTCACACATACGGTTACCGTGGCTCACCGATACGCATCGAGAGTTCCTCATGAGACCCATCGAGAAAGATGAAATTCTTCTCGCTTTAACAGGTATGAGAGCAGGAAGTGCTCCGGGGTCAGATGGACTCACGGTCTCATTCTATAGGGCTTTTTTAGAGCTGTTACTCCCACACTTGTCCACACTTTTTGATGACATTTGTGCTGCGGGCAGTATGCCTCCCTCCATGTCCGAAGCAGTGATTGTCGCACTTCTCAAGCCGGGTAAGTCCTCGGAGGACTGTGCTTCGTATCGCCCTTTGTCCCTGCTCAACGTGGACACGAAAATATTCGCGAAAATCTTGGCTAATCGTCTAGTCCCCCTGGTCCCCCTGTTGGTGGCTCCAGAGCAGGCGGGGTTTGTACCGGGTAGGAACTTAACTTATAATCTACGCACGGTCTTCGGTGCGTTGCAGCACATTGAACCGGGGACACCAGCGGTGGCAGTCTTCCTGGACATTGAGAAGGCGTTCGACTCTGTGGAGTGGCCGTTCATGACACATGTCCTGACTAGGATGGGGGTGAGCCCCGTCTTTCTTCAATTAGTTGGCGCCCTTTATAGTAACCCTACGGCCAGAATAAAAATAGGTAACATAGTGTCGGACCCCATACGCATATCACAGGGCACTAGACAGGGTTGCCCACTGTCCCCGTTGCTTTATGCCTTAGTGGCGGAACCTCTTGCCTGCGCGCTCCGGGAATATCAGCAACATAGGGGACTTCGTTTCCCTCGCTATAATATTATTGTGTCCACGTACGCAGATGACACACTCTTGTATGTTAGGCGCCCGGAGACTAATCTTTCGGCGGTCCTTCGTGAGGTGGTGCGGTTTGGGGCACTTTCAGGCCTACACGTAAACTGGCCTAAGTCCATTGTATTTCCGCTTACCCCGAACACCCCTCAATTCGAACTAGACTATCCTTTGCAGTGGTCCACAGATGCAGTAAGATATCTGGGAATTCGTATCCATACGCACCCTGATATAGTTTTTAGTGAAAACTATGGGAGGGTCTTTAGTAAACTGGAGGATGACGTGGAACGATGGATTAAACTCCCGTTGTCCCTGTTAGGTAGGATATCCATCATGAAAATGGTGGTGTTACCACGGCTGCTGTTTTTATTTACAAATATCCCGATGGTTCTTCCGCGTGTCTTTTTCAACCGTCTTACCACGTTGATGGTTCGGTTGGCTTGGGCGGGAAAACAGCCAAGGGTTCAGTGGCAGATATTGGTGCTGCCTTACTCTATGGGAGGACTGGGAGCCCCCGACTTCAACCTGTATTACCGGGCTGCCCAAGCTGCACAAGCATATCACTGGGTACATGGTGCCCCCGACATTCCGCATCTCCGTATAGAAACGGTGGTGGCTAGCCCGCTCCCTGCAATGTTGTTTAATGCTCCAGACCGCCGGACGGGCGTTTTAGACTCTATCAATGCCACTGCTCACGCCTGGCACCATTTACTGCATCTACAGGCAGGGACGATACTTTACTCTCCGGCGACGCAGATAGAATGGTGCACATGGCTACCGCCTTGTAGGGAGAGAGGGGTCACACAGGCACTACATGCATTGGGCGTCCACACAGTGGGGGACCTGTTTGATGATGGGGTAGCCAGGGGGTGGGAGGACATCACTCCTATGAATCAGGAACATTCTCTATTAACGAAATTTCAATTCCATAGAATAAGACATACCCTGCGGGAGCTGCTGGGGGACGATTACCTAGAACCTCCTGAACTTCCAGCATTAACACTCCTCCTTCGGGCGAAGTCCCCAAGGCGCGTCGTTTCGCTCATTTATAATTCCTCCATGGCATACAGAGCGAATCACTACACTAGAGCACGCTTGGCGTGGCAGCGCGACTTACAAGTGAACATAACGGACACCATGTGGACTTATTGCTGCACCAGTACAAAGCGGATCTCGCTTAATGGCAGACACCGACTGATACATTTTAAATACCTCAACAGGGTTTATTATACGCCAGAAAGACTGTGCAGGTACGGTCTCAGGGACGATGCGCTATGTGAACGCTGTAATGCGCCATTGGCCGACTTCCTACACCTGGTCTGGACATGTCCTGGCATAGCGGCTTTCTGGGCAGGGGTCTTTAAGGAAATAGGACAGATTACGCAGCTGATACTAGACCCGGATCCCCTGCTTGCCCTTCTCGGCTACTCTAAGACAATCTCTAAAAACGTACGTAGACTGGTAGACATGGGCTTGCTGACAGCCAAACGCAGGGTAGCTATGACCTGGTCGCGGGGACCTTTACCTACGATCACCCAGTGGAGAAATGACATGACTTACTGCAGCACACAAACGGAGCTTTTTAGTGAACTGCTCCCGCCACGCAGCAGACCCAAGAGCTTCTGGGAGCTATATAATGCATATCAGCATACCAATATATGCAGTGCACACGGCACCCCTACGAATACACACAGCGGATGCGACCAATAGGTGGGGAAGCACTGGTTCGCCCTGAGGATGTGTCAGTGCCCCAACCACAGTTGAACTCTTATGATCAGATGCTGGGTCGCCTCTGATCCAATTGTACGGAGGTCAGATAATAGGAATGTTCTGATTCTTTCTGTTTGTGTACTGTGTTACTGGCTGCATGGCTTGTTCGACAATTTCCGCTATTGACATAAGTATATATGTATGTACTGGGTTATTATTCACTGCAACGCTGAGTCTCGATGTTGTTTGTTCATCGAAAATCAATAAAAATAAATTAAACAAAAAAAAAAAAAACTATAACGTCCCTGAAACCTATGGTTTTTTCAGTGAATTTCAAAGGTTTTTTAAATGCTAATTTCTAACTATAACATCCCTGAAACCTGTGTTTTTTTCAGTGAATTTCAAAGGTTTTTTAAATGCTAATTTCTAACTATAACGTCCCTGAAACCTATGTTTTTTCCAGTGAATATAAATATATATATATATTCCATCAATAATTTCCGCAGTCACAGGAAATAATCCAGCACTCCATAGGTGGTTACTCACTCAACTTAATTGTAGTGAGCTAGATGGCATCCACGCGTTCCGGCTGTCTCATGCAGCCTTGTTCACGATGCAGGGTGCCATTTTTTCAAACATTAAATACACATCTATACACATGTGGACATAGACAAAGGACAACCCCAATGCACGTCTCAGCCATTTGATTACATTAAAATGGGCGCCATCTTGGAGTGTATAAAATGCATTCTCTAATATATATTCTTACATACAAGTGTATAATTCAAAGCATATAACTAAGTCATTACTATATACAATTTGTGCAAGTAAAAATTAAATGCTTCATAAGTTATTATTTAACATAATGCACTCAAATTCACAGAGATACACTCCATATTTGCCCGTTTTGTACATTGGTACATTTCCATCTTGTATATCAGTTCGGCTTTGTTAAGGTGCTAAGTGCTACAGTACTTAGTATAAAGTGCTGTCATAAGGTTTCTGCACATACAGAGCTATGCACAGGATAATAGGACCTTGGAATATAGTGGTGAGCCAACCATAAACCTTAGCACCCAAAACCCCAACCCAACTAGCCTTAGCGTCCCATTGGCACCAATGTACCAATGCTTAGACAACCCAGAACACGGTATCTCTCTCTCAGGACTCGCAGAGGCAAGAACACTCTTTCGTCACATTCGTACCTGTCCACAACATGCGTATGAAGAGACACTGTATAGGTTAAAATGTTTATTTCAACTTACGTGCTCTAAGATACAGTACACGTGTCAGTACTAGTAGCATAATACATAAGAACAATATAATCAGCATAGTTACTACTCCATAGAATACAAACGGGGAAAGCATCTCATAAAGCAGTGGAGATATGTCTAACTAACATTACCACCCTCCCCGTGCTGGAAGCCAGTTTATTATGATAATAGAAGACCTTTGGGCTTTGACTAGCGAACCCCCATACCTCAGTCTCTTGATGCAAAACTACATCAGCAAACAATCACAGCTCTTCTCTCTGGAAAGGTTGTCTCCAAGTGCTATCTTAGAGCAAGCGATCGCATTATTAAAAGCACACTAATTTCTCAATGGCAGCTGTACATGTGTTATGTCTAGGTGCGAGGGACGGGCCAAATCAGTAGGAACCAGGGAGTTGTTATTCGACCTTGTAACTGTTGTTCAGACTGAGCCCAAAAGGGAACAGGAGAAAAGGTGAGAAACAGAATATGCAGACTGTTGTAGAATAACTTGGCAATAACAGAGGGCGACAGAACAACATCCAATAATAACGTGCGCAAGAGTCATCATGGCAGCCAGGCCTGCGGTAACGTAGCCAGACCGGCCAGGAGGCCATGAGCCACAAGACACCCTCCCCTGGACAGTCCATCGGCCACGACGAAAATGAAGACAGAGTTCCAAACACCTGAGCAGAATAGAGGCAGTCCACTGACAACTAACGGCAAGTCAATCAATCCAAAAATGTGGAAGAGCAGAAAAACGCTATACCGTCCAAAAGGACATCATTGGAATCGTCAAAAAACGTAGACGCCATCCAGTCCAACAGGTCAAATCTGCAGGAATGTTCTTCAGAGTATGGAGCATCCAAAAGCAATGCGGGACAGCTTGCGTGATATTCAATATAACTTTGTTGTAGGAGATTCTGAGCAGCCGCCCAGATATCCCATTGTGCCAAAATCCCCAGTGCAGCCGCACGCATCATAAAGCCAGCAGCGGAACAGTCCCGTTCATGGGCCTCTAAGGGACCCACCAACCGAACAAAATCCGGGACCGACAATGACGAATTGGAGAGGCAATAATCCATGGTCCATGTAAATGGACAGCGGATGCAAGACATCACAGGTTGCACGCAAGTGAAATACGCAAAGCGAAAGGAAAGGGTGTAGGACACACTGATAGTTGCCAAGGGCAGAACATCGAAGCCAACCAGAAGTCGCTCACGGAGCAGCTGGAGGCGTTCGGGATCGAGAAGGGCCCAGTGGAGTGCAGCCATTGCGCAGAAAACAGACCAACAGCAAGACACCGGCCGCCAAAGCGAGGATTAATGGGAAACCACCAAAGACGCTAGAAAAAATAGAATGAATGAATGCCGGTATCACACCGAAAATAGTTTGAAAGGTGGACACGAGGCCAGACCCCACAACCTTAAAAAAGTGCACCAGACCCTCAGTGTTTGATGCGTTAAAAATACGATGAATTAACTCCCCAAAATGTTGGGGGAGGTCAGTGTTCAAAAGGGCCTGTATTTCACTGTGGGTGCTTGCCACCTGGAGAATGAATGTCTCCCGGGCGGATGTGAGCATAACCTCCTCATTCAATAATAGGGCCTTTATTCTGCTCAACTTATTGAAATCTGCCTCCATGGTAGGAATGGAAGGCCAAATAGAGCTATCAACGATGTCGTGAGGGGGAGGAAAAAGCACATTCTTGCAGCAGACAACTCTGTGCGAGACTGTAACAATATACGGAATGCCAGCCTGTAGGCCACAACAGTCTTCGTTATTTAAAAGCAAATAGCTACCGTTGGTAAGCAAAGTAAAAGTAGGAGAAATAGCAGGAGCAGGAATACCCTTTAGCACACATGCAAGATTTGGAACTGAAACGCTACAAGCCCCGTGCAATTTAATATGTTTACAAATAAGCGAATGACCCACAGTTGAATCACAAGACTCCCCCGTGAGAAATACCTCCTTGCCGTCTCTAAGGCATTTATACATGAAAGGCAAGGACCAAAGTTCATGCAGGAAAGCACTACCCAAAGGCTGGAAACGGCCTACAGGATAATGTTTCATGCACGAACCGAATTCAAATAGGGAAAAAGGTAAAGCTATAACCCCATGAACTAGCCACACCGCAGAATCTAGTTCCGCTACAGAGAATGGTAAAGGATCCACTTTTTCAATATGTAACAAAGTGTAAGATGCATCTTTCATGGACATGAACTGCTGTTTGTCAGTCAAATTAAAAGGCAGAAAGAGGGCAGTGGTGTTTAACAAATTCCAAGGAACTTTACCCAACTTAAGGGTTTGCAAAGTCCATGCAAACTGCATCACTGAACGCAACTGATTCTGACCATGATACAACATAGAGACATCATCTTGTACAATATCAACAACAGAGGATACAATATTGTTTAATGTGTAAATGCGGGAAGACAGGGTATTTATACTATTGTCAACAACAGCAAGCACCTTTTCCAAATTTGCTTGGTCTATTTCCCTAAGACGGGAAGCAGCTTCCATTTGTGACAGCTTCCAGAGTTCATTATACGCTTCATAAATGAATCTCTTCGGTCGGGGACCACGAGGTCCCAAGATAAAGTCAGATAAGTCAATAGTGCCTGATAGGAGGGATAAATGGTTCTTAACAGAGTCTAAGGACGAATGTTGTAACCATTGTTTACATAATTTACCAACCGAATACGTGGTCACAGTACGAGTTTCAGTAAATCTTGGATCAGGCTTGTCCTGTATGTAGCCAGGAACTGTGCCATGAAAACGCAGTTGGCATGCATTAGATGATATGGGCCATGCCAACCAGGGTGACTGTATTAGTGCAGAAACGTTAAAGGAATTGTTCTGAAACTGAGCCTGTAACGCCATAAGGGACATATTAAAACGCAAACTATCATTTGGAAAACTCGACAAGGATGGGATGGTTGGCGCATTTAATTGTTTAACGGTAGCCAACCCCCAACACGTGGTCTGATGAATGGAAGCATTTAGAAATAGTATTTGGGCTGGGATAAGGCAAGCACGGTGCAGGGCCTCAGTGCCCTTCACCTGCCATGGCCTCGAACCCCAGATTGATTTTAAATCCACTGTGTCTTTCCAATACTCATAACCACCCACCGCCAAGGCGCTCAAAAAGGAACCAGAATATAGTAATTTAGTGTGGGTCAACATTATTTTTTGAGTCGATGGAGATTTTAATTTAAAATAATATGACCCAGGGTTCGATCGATTAAAATCAGTAAAATAGGTGAATTTATTTCGAAGAGTTTGGGAACTACCTGGTATGGGGTTTGGGCAGTGTTCCCATTGGGTGTAAGTAACAGGGCTGCTTAGTGCACTTGGTTTGTGGAGAAAATGATTGCCCCAATGCAGGTAGCATTACAAATCGGCATAATTCGCAGAATTCATATACAAGTCTTCAGCATTAAAAGAGGCATAATATTTTAAATCAGCAAACAATGCTTCAACTGCATGCACATCCCAATCATCAGAATGAATATTACTTTTTACTACATCACCCATCGAGACTCGAAGGACATTTGGTACATTAATAATTTCTGTCGGGCCATGTATTTGAAAGTTTACCGCATCCCATACGATGCCATCAGCAACTGGAAACGCTGAAATGTTCACAAATGTGTGGTCACGTTTCATGATGTGTGAAGAGGAATGTGGAGCCAAAGTTCCAGCAACACTGTTCACAGCAGAGCGTTCAGGTAAATAGTGACCATTGATGAGTAGAAAAAACACTGTGACAAAGCCAATGGACATGAACAAAAAAACCAAGAAAAGTACCATCCAAATATATGTCCAAGGTGGAATCAAAAAATTGTCTCTAAACCAGGATACAAAAAGACTAAACTTGGACGGGACTTGTGATGAGTTGGAATCTGAATCAAAAGAATAACGTGTCGGGCTCAGTGGTGTTGTTGGTTGGTGTGCCACTGACTCTGTGGCGGGATAAGTATATTCGTCCTCGGCTATGCAGGGTGATGCAGGGGGTTCAAATATATTTTCAGGCAAATCAACCATCTCCATGGTAACATCAGTGATTGTTCTTGCAGGCGTGCCTCGAACGCTTGTCCGATAAATGGCAGGACAAGAGACCGCTGGTGTGACACTATTTAGGATCGGCCAGATGTTGTAGCTTGACATTTTCCACTGAGATGTATCTGTTTTCCTTGCGACCGGGAAGCGGTGGTAGGATGACTGTACGTGTTCCCTTCAAGCCCAGTACTGGAACCGGTGCACGAAAAGAGGGGCCGAATTCTTTTTTGTTCTCCACCTTTTCTCGTACCAGGTCGCCAATCTTCGGAAGCCAGCCGGCTACCAGAATCTGCACAGCAGGGTCTGTGGCTGAAGGTAAATGTGCAATCGCTAGTTTGTCTCGGGCTTCTTGTAAGTCCTGTAACATAGTAGAATGATTATCTACATCGAACTTGGCGGATTGCGCCGCCATGTCTAGACCATCAAGGTCAGGCACAAACATTTGTATGCCAAAGAGCATTTCGTAAGGGGTCCGCCCACCCAGAGGCCTTCTAGGGAGATTATTAAGTGCACGCTGAACGGTATACAAGTGGGCCAGCCAGTTCCTGCCAGTACCTATAACTCTAGCTGTCAAGGATTGCTTTAAGTCACGGTTCATTCGTTCAACGATAGAGTTGCCCTCAGGCCTATACGGAGACGAAAATTTCACCCGCACCCCTAAGGAGCCCATTGCGTCCTTGTAAGCCTTAGAGGCAAACGCCGGACCTTGGTCAGAATGGAAGGTGCCGCATGCAAAAATTCCCACAAAGACACGCAAATCCCTAATGACATTTCGTGCGTCAGCACTCCGTTGTGGCCAGACCCAGATGAACCGTGTGCACGAGTCCACTGCCACTAAGATATATTTATAGGCAGTGTCTGAAGAAAATGGACCGCAGTGATCCAAGTAAACACACCCAAAGGGTCTGTTCGAAATTGCAAGCGAGGTCTGCGGTGGTCTTGTGACTGTTGAAGGCTTGATCTGTTGACAAACGTCACAGGAAAGCACATAAGTACGTGTATCTTTGTATAAACCACGCCACCAGTAACGCTGCTGCAAAATGGAAATTGTCGCAGACACACCAGCGTGCGCCGAAGCCATGCCTTCGTGTGCCGCTGCCATCAAGGAAAGTCTGCGGTCCGCGTTGGGGATCAGCCGAACCCCAACGTTAGGTATTGTTACATAAGGAGCCTGATCGGGACCTATCTGGTAAGAATATTTAGAAGGGAAACCTCTAGGGTAATTATTTCCTCTTTTGTTGCAGCAATAGCTGCCAAGATATCAGTGTCTATTTTAGACATGGATCTAGTAACTGCTGCTACTGAACACGTGAGTACTGCTGATCTGGCAGCTTCATCTGCCAGACTGTTACCAACAGCGTGTGCGCCCACTCGCTGATGGCCTAGGGTGTGAACCACCTGTGTGAGTGGCAGACGTCTTTGTAATTCTGCCACCCTAACCCAAAGCATTTTATGCTTGATTGTGTTGCCTTTAGCGTCTCTATAGTCATTTTGCGACCAAAAGAACAGACTGTCATTGTATGATTGAACACAGTAGTAAGAATCGCACACGATTAAAGTGGTCACATCAGGATTTACGAACTCAAGCGCAAGCACCAAGGCACGCAACTCGGCCAATTGTGCGGTACTGTCCCCGAGTGCCTGTGTATGCACCACAGTGGATTTGAACTTTCCGTTCACAAACGTACCTGCAACAATAGCACATGCGGCTGAATAAGCATGCTTGGACCCCGTGGCCGGTTGTGCCGAGCCATCGGTGTAGATCACACAGTCGTAATCCTCAAGCGGCAATAAGGACAAAGGAGGCGGATGAATGAATTCATACTGTAAAAACTCCTGAGTCTGAAGAGAAGAGTCGAAAATGAAAGTGACATCCGGAGACGTCAAAGATGTTGCCCATTGAATCCAACGGGGGTGCAAAGCTTTAGAGTTCGGAACACTTGCTTTCGTCACTGCCTCTAGGGCAGGATAGGGTGTTACCACCAGAATGCGTTTTCCCTGTGCCAGTGCGCGCTCCTTCAGGATCGCCATTTGCACTGCTGTTAGCACTTTCTCCACAGATGAGAATCGCATTTCTGCAGAGGTGTATAGATGTGACTTGTATGCGATGGGTACTGTATCACCTTCATTAAAGGTTAAGTACGTGAAACCCACTGCCCCTGGAATGATTCTAATCACCAAGTTTGTGTGGTTATCACGCGTCAAAAGGTATTTAGACTCAAGAAGGTCTGTCTGCAAAGACTGCAGATGGAGGTATGCTCCGGAAGCCAAGAAGACTTCGAAAAAGTAGGTTGTATCAAAGCATACAATGGCTTGATACGCTGGGCGTATTCGGGAATATATGTACGTCCGAAGTTCAGAAAACCCAGTAAAGACTGAAGCTTCTTCAGATTAGTAGGAGGGCACAAAAGTGCACATTTCTCCAGAAAATGGGGGCTAAACCCTTACCTTCATTGTTGAGCTCATAGCCCAAGAACAAAACGGTAAATTCAGCAATATGGGATTTGGCAAAGTTAATTTTGTATCCCTGAACCGCAAATTCAAGAATAATGCGGTCCACCCGGGTCAGATGCGGAAACAATTCATCGTCTGTCAGATAAATGTCATCCACATATGAACAGGCGTCTGGATCGATGCCGTCTAACAAAGAGACAACACGAGCGGCGAATACGCCTGGACTATTCTTGTAGCCCATAGGAAGACGCCTGAATTTGAACATTTTACCACCGGAAGTAAAGGCACACCATTGGCCACTCTCCGGGGCTAAGTTGTGCGTGTAGAATCCATTTGAAAGGTCAAGGGTCGTTTTGTACTTTTTACGAACAAGACTGTCTACAAGCGCAGAACTATGGGTATTTTGCACCGCAAAGGTCCGACAATGAAAGTTCAAATGCCGGTAATCCAATACTAAACGGTACGATCCATCGGGTTTAGAAACCGCGAAAAGGGGATTGTTCATAGGTGATACACAGGGTTCAATTACTCCCTGATATTCCAACTGTGTCAGAATTTCGGAAACTGGGCCTTTGGCTTCACGTTTTATGGGATATTGGGGATGTGGCTGCGGCAACGATCGCAAAGGTATTTCATGGGGGGGAGATTCTTCGTCCCAACCCACGTGATTGCGGAATAACACTGGAGCCAGGGACACAGCCCACTCTGCTGCAAGAGCCTCTGCTTTGTCCTTTGGGACATGTCGAGAAAAGCTCGGAAGGATTACCTCCTCCCCTTTACGCGCAGCAAGTACGAATGGGGGTGGCCAATCCGCCTCTGCCAATAAAATATCATATGAAGAGGTCAGATTTTCCCAAAAAATACCTTTAATTACTCGCTGTATATCACCTTCAATTTGGAGGACGATATTAAATTGTCTGTCAGGGGGTGCCACTCTGGTGTCTGCTGTTTCAACAGTAATGAATGTTTCAGTTGCTGTCGCCTCCATATGAGGACGTAGCGCCTCCCGCACTATGGTTACTTCCGCGGCGCTGTCTAGGAGGGTTACTGCCCACGTCCAATTCAGGAGTCTCGTTCTCACCGTCTGTGGCATATTTCGCTGTTACAGCGGCAACTTTCTTCTTCTGAAATTGTGGTCGAAAACGTTGAGCGTCTTCTTCTTTTCCTCTGACTTGTTGTCGAGGCTGGTCACGTCCCTGTGGGGCCTCACGGGCCCTTCCTCTATCCTGGCGGTCTCCTCCACCGGCCTGTGACGAAGTCTGTGCCTGTGAAGAACGAGGAGAACGCGTATCAGGGATCTGAAACCTATCCGGTGACTTAATTCTCGCTCTATCGCGTAAATCATAAGTACGTTCAGAAGAAACTGAAACCGGGGATGCGCCTCGCGATCCCGGCTTTGTCTGTTGCTTACCCTGTTTTTTCAGCCTCCAGCTCTTTTTAGTGAAGACTGGTTTCTCATCCTTCTCAGATTGAGATTTGGTTTGTTGCTGTTGTGGTTGCGATTGTGTTTGCAGTTTTGCAAAAGGCTTGTTACCCAGGCTGTTTCTACCAATAGTTTTGTAAGCCTGGGTAATAATTTTCGGTAATTCTCGAGGCTTGTCCAATTCTGGGACCAAAGCCAAAGCGTTAGCTACTTGAAAGTTCACTGCATCGCCCTTGACATTCGCAAGGATCAGTTCAGCTACTACTTCAAACACTCCCACTAGTCTCATCCCTAATTCCACAGCCGCTTCAGGGCCGTGTTCATCCTGTACTTTTTTAATTACAGAGGGGAGAACTGTCATGGAAGGAGTACCAAAACATTTAGAATATACTGCTGCGAATACCCTACCCCAGTTGTCACATGCTGTCAACTCGGGAATCAAGTCTTTTGGCAAACTAATCGTCAAAATACGATGTTTATCCACTGGAGTTGTATGTGGAAAAACTGCCTCCAACTGATCAAACTTTTCTGCAAGCCAATAAGGAAAATCATCCTTATTTTGTGGCCGTTTGCCCATCACAGAATTCACCATGACGGGACTTATGGTCACTCCGCCTGCAGCAGCTGGTTGGCCAGGCACTCCAGGAGCGGCTCCATGGATGCTGCCTGTAACATATCGCACTAACGCTCGATGCACCTGCACCAAGGCCGCATACATAGTGCGCAGTTCCGCGACTGGTATTGTCATATAAAGCGGATGTGGGGTGTACCCGGCCAAAACAGGCCAAGTGGCCCCTGCTATAGATAAGGGGCCTAAACGAACCGTGGTAGTCGGTTGTGGGAGGGCGCCATTAAACCAAACACGGTGTTGCCAAGCCGTGAGCGGTACTTCAAGATTAGTATAAGGTCTATAGACAGCAGGAACAACGGTGGGTTCATATGCATGGAACAGATTATCGTTCGCATCCACCACTGGAAAAGTGATCCAAGAGTAGAACACTTCAAAGTGGAAAGCCGGGTCGGCTTGAACCACAAAGACTAGGTCTACTCCCGCGTCTGGCACTCCATACACTCGTAAGTGATCCCGGAGTGCTGTGCGCCGCTATGTCTATACCCGCCATTTCTAACGGGTTTATTCAACAATCTTACACGAGGCAGCACAAAAAGGGTTTTTTCTAAGAAACCTTTTTTAATAACATCAAGCTTGAAAGAACCTACAAAATCTGTAATATAGGAGGTATCACCATCACACACGCTTCCGGAAGCGTACGTGAGGGGTATGTGGACAAGCACAAGTACTACTCAAGCGTCTCGCTAGTAAGCTGCCCCACTCGTTGGTCGCGCCATGTCATAAGGTTTCTGCACATACAGAGCTATGCACAGGATAATAGGACCTTGGAATATAGTGGTGAGCCAACCATAAACCTTAGCACCCAAAACCCCAACCCAACTAGCCTTAGCGTCCCATTGGCACCAATGTACCAATGCTTAGACAACCCAGAACACGGTATCTCTCTCTCAGGACTCGCAGAGGCAAGAACACTCTTTCGTCACATTCGTACCTGTCCACAACATGCGTATGAAGAGACACTGTATAGGTTAAAATGTTTATTTCAACTTACGTGCTCTAAGATACAGTACACGTGTCAGTACTAGTAGCATAATACATAAGAACAATATAATCAGCATAGTTACTACTCCATAGAATACAAACGGGGAAAGCATCTCATAAAGCAGTGGAGATATGTCTAACTAACATTACCACCCTCCCCGTGCTGGAAGCCAGTTTATTATGATAATAGAAGACCTTTGGGCTTTGACTAGCGAACCCCCATACCTCAGTCTCTTGATGCAAAACTACATCAGCAAACAATCACAGCTCTTCTCTCTGGAAAGGTCGTCTCCAAGTGCTATCTTAGAGCAAGCGATCGAATTATTAAAAGCACACTAATTTCTCAATGGCAGCTGTACATGTGTTATGTCTAGGTGCGAGGGACGGGCCAAATCAGTAGGAACCAGGGAGTTGTTATTCGACCTTGTAACTGTTGTTCAGACTGAGCCCAAAAGGGAACAGGAGAAAAGGTGAGAAACAGAATATGCAGACTGTTGTAGAATAACTTGGCAATAACAGAGGGCGACAGAACAACATCCAATAATAACGTGCGCAAGAGTCATCATGGCAGCCAGGCCTGCGGTAACGTAGCCAGACCGGCCAGGAGGCCATGAGCCACAAGACAGTGCTAGTGCTCAATTTTTATAATTTTGTTATTTTTCCTATATACTAACTTTTTTTTATATATTTTTTTTATCTAAAAAACAATTTTTTATATAAAAACCTAATCTAGTATATTAAAAATCATATACTTTCCTGTCAAGATTCTTCTTACTTAAAAAAAGTTAGAAAAACTAAAGTGCTAGTGCTTAAATATCCAAGGTGCTTAATACTAAAGTGCGTGTGTCCCTTGTCCTTCTCCTCCTTTACAGTTCTAAAAAGTTTTAAAAAATAGTACTAATGAGTATACAGCTTAAACTTCAATTGATATTCTACAGGCATGTAAACAAATCCTCATCAATATTGAGACCGTTAGGTTCTCTACTATCAAGTTCAAGTATGAAATAAGTTTCTAATCTTCGAAGCTCTCTTTCCCTGTTGCCCCCCCCTCCTTTTTCTAGGGGCTTCCGCTATGCAGCTATATTTCATTCGATTAGGGTCACTTTGATGTTCTTTCTCAAAGTGCCTGGCAACAGGGTAGCTTCTGTCCTTGTTAATAATAGCTCGTCTATGCTGCAGGATCCTCTGGTGAACCGGCAAGGTGGTACTGCCTATGTACACCTTTCCACAGGGACCCTGCAACATATAGACCACAAAGTTTGATTTGCAGGTTAGGTGGCCCTTAATTTTTATGGTTTTATTAAAAGATGTTTTAAAATCAACAATATTCTCTCCATGCTGACAGGCTTTACATTTAAAACACTTTCTAAAACCATCCCTCTCCACATTTCGAGAAGGTGCCGTCCTTCACGGTAGAGCGACCGTGTAGGCATTGAGCCTTGAAACGCGTCAGGCGTAACTAGTGAACTTACCGGAATGCCTAAGCGGGTTTCTTTGAAACAATAAACCGGATGGTGTAAGCTCTCTGCGCATACCGGAAATTCCTGTCGCTCTGCCAGGGAGCTTGACTGATAAGTACGGTGGACTTAGTATGTGTCCCTTTAATCTTATTCTGAAGGAGTTCCATAAACTCGGGATGAAGTTTCTCGGGTAGACAAGGTAACACCTCTACCATAGCCTGTAGGTCCCTCCCATCAGGTAGCCTCACTTTTATCTGGGCGGCTGGATAGGATTTAACATCCCTGTGGGCACATTTAATGGGAATCAACCGGTGAGGGACTATGTCTTTTGACTCAATGAGGGAGATCTGTATGACGGATTGTCTACAACCCGAGTCAAGGAGTGCCTTCACACAGACCCCGTCAAGGATCAAACTTACATAATACCCGGTACCGAACTCCTCCGTATACATGACATGTCGGGGTAAATAGTTTATGTCCATGGGTTCCTCGCTGGTCTTTTTCGACGGACAAAAATGGGCAATATGACCCCAAGTACCATATTCAAAACACTGTGGTCCCTTTCCGGTTATAGGCTCTTGTTTAGGGGGTCGGGGTTTGGTGACCTCAAGCGGGAACCTGGGTGTCTTCTTTTCTGGTT
This sequence comes from Calotriton arnoldi, assembly GCA_963921515.1. Lineage (NCBI taxonomy): Eukaryota > Metazoa > Chordata > Amphibia > Caudata > Salamandridae > Calotriton > Calotriton arnoldi. Next base: position 56,126 of record CAWUFW010007126.1, read on the forward strand.
TCCCTACACCCGGTCGTTGTTTGTTCTCCCCCTCCCAGATTGGTGCTTTCGGTTGTGCCCTGGAATAGGTGGTTGCCATTTCTATCGTTTGGTCAAGAGTAAGGCCAGTATGTTATTTTAACCATCTTTGCGTTGGGTAGGGCAAAGCCTCTAAGAACTGCTCAAGATAAATCATGGCCATGATCTCTTCTTTGGTGTGATCTCGGGGCCTCAACCACTTATCTGCAGCTGTCTTCAGTTTGTGGAACAAGGTTTTTGGTGTGTCTCCAGGCTTCCCCTTTTCCTTCCTAAAGCGTGTTCTATATGCTTCAGCATCTAACCCTAGATGGTCCAATATTACACCCTTTATATCTGCATATGAGGAAGTGCCTAGAGGATTAGCTGCCTGACAGGCTGCTTGGGCCTCTCCAGTCAGTAACGGGGCTAAAAAGAAAGGCCACTTAGCTCTGGCCAGCCTGACGCATGCGCTGCACGTTCAAAATTAAGGAGAAATGAGTCGGGGTCCTCCCCCTCATTATATTTCTGTAGGGGAACAGTAGGGAATGCAGTTTGAACCCCCTGCCTCCCGGGCAACTGTTTTGCGAAATCGTCTTGTCTGTCCGAAACTTTATAGAGGCTTTCTAGCTGTTGATTTATTGAGGTACTGAACAGTTCTCTATCGGCCTGGGCCGATGACATATGCTTCTCCAAGGCCCACTCGAGTTTTTCCTGTCCTATGATGAGCTGTTGGATGAGGTTCTCCATTATAGGCAGTCTAATGGAATTCTATCCCACTTCTGACACCACGTGTGAATAAACACGAGGAGGCCAGGGTAGGAGAGGCAAAGTGACAGTCTTTTATATCTGTTTGTACATCAGTTTTATCGATCTCCTTTGCTCCTTAACGTCAGGGCCTGGCAGGAGTCGTAAGTGGGTATTCCTTCTCTTCCGGCAGATGAAGACGTCGGTCTCCGAACCAACAAAAGAACAAAAAGAGAAAAAGAAGGACGGGGTCAGGTCAGGCTAACTCGATACAGCACCAGCAGGGGAAAGGAAGTGTAGGATGACACCCGGACCGTCACCAAGGGGTTGTAGTGATTGGGTAAGACTTGTGAGGTTTACTAGAGCCCCCCCTATACCCCGGGTGGTATCTCTGAGTTAGGACCTACAGCCCCTTTAAAAAACCACCCTCGGACACGGGCACGTACCTCAGGGAGCCACGCACCTCCGGGAGCGTGGCTGGCATTGTCGCGGTACCGGATTGGGTCCGGCTCCCTCTCTCGGCGATATTCTCGGCTTCCTCCTTTGGCCTCCGTCTCCCTCTCGCGGCGTCCTCTCCAGTTCCTCAGGTCCCCTTCAGAAACTGGCGGTCCGGTCCCGACTGGTCCGGGCGATGTCAGGGCTGGAATCTCCATTCTATCCTCGACTCCTTCTCTGGTTACGCCTTCAGTTCGGTCCTCCGGAGCAGCTGTGTCTTTCCCGTCTTCAGCTCGAGATTCAAATACCGGCACAACCCCTACGTCATCCTAGGCGGATCATGTGATCCTGTCACATGGGTGGGGGCGTCCTCGCGGTAGTGAGCTGAATTAAAGGGGCTGCAGTGTTCTGAGACTAGCGGTTCCCATGGCGACTGTGAAAACAGAACAGGAGAGAGGTAAGGGGGTAACTGGATGTCATCTTCCTCTAGCCGACCACGGAGAGGCACCCCGTGACAGTGTATCAAAGGTTACATTAGGGTGTGAGGAGGTGCATCAGATTATCACGTGGATGATGTCATCAGTGATGTCATCAGTGATGTCACTGACCATGTCATGAGTGATGTAATATGTGATGTCATCAGCAGTGCATTGCGGGGCTGCGAGTTATAGTTAGCTCAACTAACTATAACGGCAGAATTTCTCTGGTTTTGTACGAGTGAAATGTCCAACTAACTATAACGTCCGTGAAACCTATGGTTTTTTCAGTGAATTTCAAAGGTTTTTTAAATGCTAATTTCTAACTATAACAGCCCTGAAACCTGTGGTTTTTTCAGTGAATTTCAAAGGTTTTTTAAATGCTAATTTCTAACTATAACGTCCCTGAAACCTATGTTTTTTCCAGTGAATATAAATATATATATATATTCCATCAATAATTTCCGCAGTCACAGGAAATAATCCAGCACTCCATAGGTGGTTACTCACTCAACTTAATTGTAGTGAGCTAGATGGCATCCACGCGTTCCGGCTGTCTCATGCAGCCTTGTTCACGATGCAGGGTGCCATTTTTTCAAACATTAAATACACATCTATACGCATGTGGACATAGACAAAGGACAACCCCAATGCACGTCTCAGCCATTTGATTACATTAAAACGGGCGCCATCTTGGAGTGTATAAAATGCATTCTCTAATATATATTCTTACATACAAGTGTATAATTCAAAGCATATAACTAAGTCATTACTATATACAATTTGTGCAAGTAAAAATTAAATGCTTCATAAGTTATTATTTAACATAATGCACTCAAATTCACAGAGATACACTCCATATTTGCCCGTTTTGTACATTGGTACATTTCCATCTTGTATATCAGTTCGGCTTTGTTAAGGTGCTAAGTGCTACAGTACTTAGTATAAAGTGCTAGTGCTCAATTTTTATAATTTTGTTATTTTTCCTATATACTAACTTTTTTTATATATTTTTTTATCTAAAAAACAATTTTTTATATAAAAACCTAATCTAGTATATTAAAAATCATATACTTTCCTGTCAAGATTCTTCTTACTTAAAAAAAGTTAGAAAACGAAAGTGCTAGTGCTTAAATATCCAAGGTGCTTAATACAAAAGTGCATGTGTCCCTTGTCCTTCTCCTCCTTTACAGTTCTAAAAAGTTTAAAAAAATAGTACTAATGAGTATACAGCTTAAACTTCAATTGATATTCTACAGGCATGTAAACAAATCCTCATCAATATTGAGACCGTTAGGTTCTCTACTATCAAGTTCAAGTATGAAATAAGTTTCTAATCTTCGAAGCTCTCTTTCCCTGTTGCCCCCCCCCCTCCTTTTTCTAGGGGCTTCCGCTATGCAGCTATATTTCATTTGATTAGGGTCACTTTGATGTTCTTTCTCAAAGTGCCTGGCAACAGGGTAGCTTCTGTCCTTGTTAATAATAGCTCGTCTATGCTGCAGGATCCTCTGGTGAACCGGCAAGGTGGTACTGCCTATGTACACCTTTCCACAGGGACCCTGCAACATATAGACCACAAAGTTTGATTTGCAGGTTAGGTGGCCCTTAATTTTTATGGTTTTATTAAAAGATGTTTTAAAATCAACAATATTCTCTCCATGCTGACAGGCTTTACATTTAAAACACTTTCTAAAACCATCCCTCTCCACATTTCGAGAAGGTGCCGTCCTTCACGGTAGAGCGACCGTGTAGGCATTGAGCCTTGAAACGCGTCAGGCGTAACTAGTGAACTTACCGGAATGCCTAAGCGGGTTTCTTTGAAACAATAAACCGGATGGTGTAAGCTCTCTGTTGTGTGCGTCCTTGAAGCTCTTGAGCATTTGTTGGATAATTGTTTACACAGTCGCTCTACCGTGAAGGACGGCACCATCTCGAAATGTGGAGAGGCTGTGGTTGGGAACTGTGTCCAAAGATGGTATCAGCACAGCTAGTTTGAGAAACTTAACCCGCCTCAAAAATCTGGACCCTTCAAAGGAATAAAAATAAGCTTAAATTGAAAGCATATGTTTGCACAGAGCCCACTGTGGGTGAGATTCTGCTCTGATGAGGACTACAGGTCCCAGCATGCAGCGACGGAACGCACTGAGCGTGGCCCAGTGGGAGCCACCAATCAAGAACAGCATGCCAAAGATGATCTAATGAGAGCTCTCTGTGAGACATTTGCAAAAAAGCAGCCTATGAGGAAGGAGCATTGAGCCTTGAAACGCGTCAGGCGTAACTAATGAACTTACCGGAATGCCGAAGCGGGTTTCTTTGAAACAATAAACCGGATGGTGTAAGCTGGCTGTTGTGTGCGTCCTTGAAGGTCTTGAGCATTTGTTGGATAATTGTTTACACGGTCGCTCTACCGTGAAGGATGGCACCATCTCGAAATGTGGAGAGGCTGTGGCTGGGATCTGTGTCCAAACCTGGTATCAGCACAGCTAGTTTGAGAAACTTAACTCGCCTAGAAAATCTGGACTCTACAAACGGATAAAAATAAGCTTAACTTGAAAGCATATGTTTGCACAGAGCTCACTGCGGGTGAGATTCTGCTCCGATGAGGACTACAGGTCGCAGCTTGCAGTGACGGAACGCACTGAACGTGGCCCAGTGGGAGCCACCAATCAAGAACAGCATGCCGAAGATGATCTAATGAGAGCTCTCTGTGAGACATTTGCAAAGCAGCAGCCTATGAGGAAGGGGCATTGAGCCTTGAAACGCGTCAGGCGTAACGAATGAACTTACCGGAATGCCGAAGCGGGTTTCTTTGAAACAATAAACCGGATGGTGTAAGCTGGCTGTTGTGTGCGTCCTTGAAGGTCTTGAGCATTTGTTGGATATTATTATAATATGCATATATTTCTAATATACACACGTTTATAAATATGCAGCCCATAAAATAATTTTAGCCTCAAATATGCCAATATTGCATTGTATTTTTCATTTGCAATATGTAAATCATATAAAATAACATTTCCATGACACAGAGAAATGTACCTCTAACTTGTTTTTGAACATAGCCTTTATTTTCAATGAAAAGTCAGGGACCCATCAATGAGGGTGGAGGCCTTTCTTTTTCTATTGAAGAAACGCAAGTAGCAATTCACTCGTGCACCTCGTCCCGTGCCCCTGGACCAGACAGAATCCCCAATGATCTTTATAAGGAGGATATAGCACTCTGGGGATCCTATGTAAATCTTCTGACTAACTCAATCCTCAAAGCTACCCCCATCCCTCCCTCGTGGAAGAATGCAGAGGTCGTCCCCATCTACAAAAAGGGGGACAGAGCGAGGCCAGCCAGTTACAGGCCCATTAGTCTCATCGATTCCCTGCAGAAGATCATTTATAAGCAAATTTTAGGTCGGATACAGGACTGGATCTTAGAGTCCAGTATCCTGAGTGATCTCCAAGCAGGTTTTCGAGCTAAAACAAGCACCTTGGATCAAACCTTCCGCCTATTGTGTATCTATTGGAAGGAAGTGCAAGTCAAGGGAGGAAAGCTCTATGTGGCTTTCGTTGATTTACGGTCTGCCTTTGACCTTGTTCCGCGTGCAAGTCTTTGGAGGGTTTTAAAGGAGCAGGGCATACCAAGGAATCTTTTAGACATTTTAATTAGACTACATTCATCAAACACAGCACAGGTGAGGTGGGGCGAGAACAACCAAGTCACAGATCCCTTTCCAGTCGAGTGTGGAGTAAGGCAGGGCTGTGTTCTAACCCCCACACTTTTTATTCTTTTTATTAATGATGTTGTCAATTTTTTAGACAGAGATGGGTGTTATGCCCCAAAAATTGGCAAAAAAAAGAGTGCCCGCTCTTCTTTTTGCCGATGATACACTTTTAATTTCAAAATCGCCGCAGGGATTGCAGCAGCTTTTAAATAATTGTATTAAGTTCTGTGAGGGGCGAGGGCTGGTGCTAAATGAATCCAAAACCAAATACATGATTTTTAGAAAAGGAGTGGCTAATCCCACTAAAAGACTTGTGCTAGCTGGTAATACCAATCTGGAGCGAGTTGATGCCTTTGACTATTTAGGCATTCGCCTGACACCATCAATTAATTGGGCAGCACATATCGAGAAAGTTAAAATGCAACTTATACATCAGACTGCCAACATCACTAAAATACACAGGAAAACACTGTCAAGACAGCTTGCACCCGCTCTGGAAATCTATAATACAAAGGTATTAGGTGGGGCCCTCTATGGAGCTGAACTGTGGGGCATTGGAATGACAAATTGTTTGTCCACAATTGAGAATCGTTTTCTTAGATCCTTGGTAGATTTACCTGCTAGCACCCCGCTGGTGCCCCTATACCTGGATCTTGCGCAAAGACAGCTAGCACACAAATTAAGCTATAAACTCCTTATGTTCTGGCACAGGTTGTGGACTGTGGACGAATTCTTGCCATACAGGGAGCCACTTTTTGAGCTATTGAAGTCTCCATCAATAATCTCTATCCCCTGGTTTAGAACATTGAAGGAGTTACTGGGGAGGCTTGGGATGGAGGGTTTTTGGACTGACCCAGATAGTCTGGCAACTATATCTCGAACGAGCCTGAAAGAAAAGTTCTGGGAAGTAACATCATTGCAAGTCTTGGCAAAAGCAGAGGGCCGCTTGACTACTGAATTTTTAAACTTTAAATCCGTTCCCTGCTTTGAGGGCACATGAGACGAAATTGTCCCCCCTTTGGCTCGTAAATTATTCTTTCAGTTTCGCTATAAGACTATACCTACGAATTTTTTTTGTAAAAAGTGGAGCAATGATGTCCCTATTGATGATCTCTGTCCTGCTTGTAATGCTAGTCCTAAATCCATTGTGCATTTGCTATTCTTCTGCCCTAACTACAAACTTCTCAGGAAAAAATGGATAATACCACTCTGTAAACTAGTCGGCCCTGGCAACTACCTAGAAGTGTTAAGAATTTTGAGTACTGACACACGCAGAGTTGTGGTCTTTGGCCTGTCTAGATATTGGCAGGCACTGTGGATAAAGCGTTTTAAATGCACTCTATGACGCACCACATTTTTTAAATTTATGTGATTTTAAATCTATTATTATGGAGATGGTATTCGATCTGTCTAAAAATTTTGACATGCACTTTGGATTTAGCGCCCGAAAAGCACTTTATGATGCATCCTGTTTTTTAATTCATGTGATTTTATATCAATTTTTGTAGAAGATGACCTTATTTATTTATGTCCACCCATTTGTTTCTTTCTATTGTGTAATGTATGTGCTGTGTACTTTTATGATCCCTTGTGATCGAAATAAAGTAATGATGATGATGATGATGATATATATATATATATATATATATATAATATGCATATATATATATAAATATATATATAATATGCATATATTTCTAATATACACACATGTATATAAATATGCAGCCCAAAAAATTATTTTAGGCTCAAATATGCCAATATTGCATTGTATTTTTCATTTGAAATATGTAAATCATATAAAAAAACATTTCCATGACACAGAGAAATGTACCTCCAACTTGTTTTTGAACATAGCCTTCATTTTCAAAGAAAAAGACAAGGTGTTAGCAGGCAGATTAGCCTAGAAGGCTGCATATAGAACACTCATTAGAGAAAACTGGTGCCGTGCCTTTAAGACCTCCAGGACCTCCAGGCTCCCTTCATGCCCCACAGGTGACAGTTAGGTCAGGTCTTTTTTGACGGCGTATTACTTTGTATAAATAACCTGAGGAACAGACATTTTGTTATAGACACAGTATTCGTCCGGGGAGGAGGGAGGGTTGTTTATGACTTTGATGAGTATACCCCTGGAAGAGAACTAGGATTACAGGTAAGTAACTTATTCTTCTCTTCCAGGGGATACTCATCAATAGTCTTAAGCACTGAATAGAGTAGCAAGCCCATCCCTGAACCCTGCGGACAAACACCTGCATATCAAACATCTTTTCAACCATTTGTTATCCAAATAAATTTCTCAAGGATGCTTGCCCAAACTGAGCATCCGCCTGAGTATCAGAATCTAAGCAGTAATGGCGGGCAACGGTGTGGACTGAGCACCATGTAGCTGCTTTGCATATCTCTTGGATAGGTACATTTTTAAGCAGAGCCATAGTAGCAGCTTTACCTCTCGTAGAGTGGGCCCCTGGCTTGCCAGGGAGCTGCTTGTGAGCTAGCTGATAAGATAATGTGATGCAAGATACTATCCATCGAGCTTTTAGAAGAGGGGAAATCAGTGTGTAATGGACCATAGTGAACAAAGAAGCGGTCCAACTTTCTTACATCCTTTGTTCTATCCAGATAGAATTTTAACACCCTTTTTAGGTCCAGTGAATGCAACGCCCTCTCAGGAGGGTGGTAGAATTAGGAAAAGATGTGGGTAAAGTGATCGCATGATTAATATGAATATCCGAGATCACCTTAGGAAGGAAACTCGGGTGAGTCCTCAGAACCACTCTGTAGGCATGGAAAACAAGATAAGGCTCTGTAGAACATAAGGCCTGAATCTCGCTCACCCTGCGAGCAGAGGTAATTGCTACTAGAAAAGCGGCCTTCCAAGAGAGATGCTGTAGAGAAGCTTTGTGAATGGGTTCAAATGGTGGGCCCATTAATTTAGAGAGTACCACATTAGGTTCCCAGGCAGGAGAAGGTAATCTAACTGGAGGGTAAACCTTTTTTAGCCCCTCCAGGAAGTCTTTAACAACTGGCATTTGAAAGAAAGTGGAGTGGGAGACCTGTGGGTAGATGTAGGTCTCGACGCCGACCTCCTCGACGTCGACCTCCTCGACTGTGATCTCTCATCTTCTCGACGTCGAAGAGGACCTTCTTCTCGACATAGGAGGAGACCTTCTCTCCTGCACCGTTCTCGACGGCGACCCTCTCGACGGCGACCATCTCTCCGGTGACCGTCTCGACGTCGACCTTCTTGACGGCGATGATCGAGTTCGCCCTGCCGTCGGCAATGACGCAGTCGATCGATTGACTAGTCTTACCGACGTCGGAGTCTTCAGCGTCGAATTTGGCGTCGATGTCTGAGGTGCCCTCGACGGAGACCGCACCGGTTGGAGATGAGTCTTTGACGTCGACCGTCTGCCCTCCGCCGTCGTAGGCGAGCCAGACTTGGACCATCTACGAGGGGGTGTCGATGTCAGCCGATGGGAAGCCGACGCATGTCTAGATTTAGACTTCGTACCTGGAGTCGTTCGCTTCGACGGCAAGAGAGTCTTTGACGCTGACACCGGCACAGGAGACTTCGACGCTGAAGGAGAGCACAAGGGTATTTTCGACGTCGTCCTTTCCCTCATCGGCGAATTCGACCGGTGTCTTCTTTTCTCTCCTTTTTCTTGTGCTCTGACCTTATTTGAGAGGAGGGCTCTCTAGAGGGATGTCCTTCCAGGCCACTTACAGACTCTTTTGGCATGCAGATTGACCTTCTCCCTTTCACGAAGGGTTCTTCTGGAAAACTGCTGGGAGTAGTAGCACTTGTCAGGTCTGTGTGAAGATGGTAGGCACACAATACAGACCGAGTGCGGATCTGACTTTGCCATTTTCTTCCCACAGGAAGGGCACTTATTAAATAAGGCTGGCATTCTGACAGGAAAAATAGCTGGAAAGTCAGAAAAAATGAAGGTAATAGTACTAGAAGTACTAAAAACGTTGAGTGAAGACAAAAAATCTCACTTGAAAATACCAATTAGTGACAAAAACCCACTAACTGACAAGCTCAATGCCCCAGGATCCTCACAGAAGGAGCCGGAAAAAAGAACTGACCTAACTGTCACCTGTGGGGCATGATGGGAGCCTGGAGGTCCTGGAGGTCTTAAAGGCACGGTGCCAGTTTTCTCTAATGAGTGTTCTATATGCAGTCTTCTAGGCTAATCTGCCTGCTTTCACCTTGCCTTTTTCTTTCAAAATAAAGGCTATGTTCAAAACAAGTTGGAGGTACATTTCTCTGTGTCATGAAAATGTTATTTTATATGATTTACATATTTCAAATGAAAAATACAATGCAATCTTGGCATATTTGAATATTTGAGCCTAAAATAATTTTTTGGGCTGCACATTTATATACATGTGTGTAAATTAGAAATATATGCATATTATATATATATATATATATATATTCACTGAAAAAACCATAGGTTTCAGACAAGTTATAGTTAGAAATTAGCATTTAAAAAACCTTTGAAATTCACTGAAAAAACCATAGGTTTTAGGGACAGTTATAGTTAGTTGGACATTGCACTCGTACAAAACCCGTGAAATTCCCCCGTTATAGTTAGTTCAGCTAACTATAACTCGCGCCCCGCAATGCACTGCTGATGACGTCACATATTACATCACTCATGACATGGTCAGTGACATCACTGATGACATCACTGATGACATCTCAAATGACATCACTGATGACATCATCCAGTGACTGTGTGTTTCTGTAAAGTTTAAATATGTTTAATATATATAGGGAAAGGCGTATTGAAGAATGAGTGGGTGTATAAGTGTCTGAATGGATGATTTAGTACGTGCGTGACTGACTCTACAAGTGAGTGATTAAACGTATCTTACTGAATGCATGGGTTAGTGACTAAACTGTGTGAATGTCTGTATCCGTCTGTTGGTGTGTAAGTGGATGCATGGATTTGCGAATAGCTACATGAGTGTCTATATGGGTTATTGATTGGTTCTATGAGTATCTGTATGGGTGCCTGAGTGTTTGTGTGGATGGGGTGTGTGCGACTGTGCATAGATGTGTGAGTGGGTGATTCACTGGGTGGATGGTTTCAAGAGTGCATCTGTGATAGACTGTATGGGTGGGTAAGTGTGTGTAAGAGTGTGTTAGTGAGTGAATGTATGTCCCAGTGGTACATGTGTGAGTAACTACATATGTGAAAGGCAGTATATATGTGTATTGGAGTATATAAATAGCTATAAGCGAGAGTGAGTGATTGTGATAGTGGCTGTATGGATGAGTGTGTGCTTGTATCAGTGATTGTATAAGAGCGTAACAATGTGCTAGTATTTGTATGATTAAGTGAGCTGGTGTGTGTATAACTGTATAGGTGAGTAAATGGCAGTGTGTTTAATTATTTGCATGACTGACTAGGTGTGTGAGTACCTCTATGGATGAGTGGCGGTGTTTGAGTGTCTATATAGGAGTAAGAGTGCATATGATAGTCCTGTACTGAGTGACCATAAGTATGAGTGACTGTACGGGTGAGTGAGTGGATGTGTGTGTGTAGACCTAAGAATCAGTGAGTGGGTATGTAGTTATTGGTGTTGGAGTGTCTATGGTTTTGCGAATGGCACTCTGTAATTTAGATTGGGTGTATCAAAGGTTATATTAGGGTGTGAGGAGCTGCGTCAGATTATCACGTGGATGATGTCATCAGTGATGTCATTTGAGATGTCATCAGTGATGTCATCAGTGATGTCACTGACCATGTCATGAGTGATGTAATATGTGACGTCATCAGCAGTGCATTGTGGGCGCGAGTTATAGTTAGCTGAACTAACTATAACGGGGGAATTTCACGGGTTTTGTACGAGTGCAATGTCCAACTAACTATAACTGTCCCTAAAACCTATGGTTTTTTCAGTGAATTTCAAAGGTTTTTTAAATGCTAATTTCTAACTATAACGTGTCTGAAACCTATGGTTTTTTCAGTGAATTTCAAAGGTTTTTTAAATGCTAATTCCTAACTATAACGTGCCTGAAACCTACGGTTTTTTCAGTGAATTTCAAAGGTTTTTTAAATGACAATTTTTAAATGTATTAATTTTTATATTAATTTTTTTCATACTGATTTACTACATTTTTAGAAACAATTTCTTTTACATATTTTATTTTTTAAATTACATTGTAATTACATTATACATTACATTACAAAAAATACTTTCTCAGAATGAATTACTTTAGTTTAAATACTTTGCACATAGGCAATAGACTTTTAAGTACAGTAGTTACAGTTGTTGCAATGGGCAACACATTTTCAAACACAATGCAACATTCAGCTCAATGTGAATTTCTAGTTAAATGCAATTAGTTACTTTATGGATTACTTTTTCTAACCACAGGACTGGATCCTAGATTCAGTCCTGGTACATCTCCTGTAAACAGTTGAGTAAAAGCGTTTTGGTTACAGTCGTGATTTTTAAGGAATATTATTGTATTTTAAAAGTTGACACTTAGAAACTTTTTCTCATAGAATCACCAATGTTATCCTATGGAAGGAAATTCACTTAGCAGGTAAAAACTGTTATCGTTACTTTTTCTTACTCAGTGTTGGATCCTGGATCCAGCACTGGTGCATCTCCTGTAAACAGTTGAAAGAATGCGTTTAAGTCATACAGGCGATTTTTAAGGAATATTTGTAGTTTGGGAAAATCGACACTTTGAAACTTTTCTGCTGAAAACCAGACAATGGATTCCTATGGAAGAAAATATAAGTTACTGGTAAGTACGGTTAAAATTACTTTTCAGGACCAGTACTGGGCTGAAAGATACAGCACTGAGGTCTCTCCTGATAACAGGTGAGTAAATCGGAATTCGTATTTCGGCTGATTTAGAGGAATATTTGTATGTTTCAAAAATCAACACTTAGAAACTTTTTCAGCAAAAAGCAGGCAATGATATCCTATGGAAGGAAATTCAAGTTACTGGTAAGTACGGTTAAAATTACTTTTGAGGATCAGTACTGGGCTGAAAGATGCAGCACTGAGGTCTCTCCTGATAACAGATGAGTAAATCGGAATTCGTATTTCGGCTGATTTTAGATGAATATTTTAAAGTTCCAAAACTCCACACTTAGAAGAATTTCCAAGTGAAACCAGTCAATGTTAGCCAATGGAAGGAAATTCAAGTTACTGGTAAGTACGGTTAAAATTACTTTTCAGGACCAGTACTGGGCTGAAAGATACAGCACTGAGGTCTCTCCTGATAACAGGTGAGTAAATCGGAATTCGTATTTCGGCTGATTTTAGAGGAATATTTTAAAGTTCCAGCACTCCACACTTAGAAGAATTTCCAAGTGAAACCAGTCAATGTTAGCCTATGGAAGGAAATTCAAGTTACTGGTAAGTTCGGTTAAAATTACTTTTCAGGACCAGTACTGGGCTGAAAGATGCAGCACTGAGGTCTCTCCTGATAACAGGTGAGTAAATCGGAATTCGTATTTCGGCTGATTTTAGAGGAATATTTTAAAGTTCCAAAACTCCACACTTAGAAGAATTTCCAAGTGAAACCAGTCAATGTTAGCCTATGGAAGGAAATTCAAGTTACTGGTAAGTACGGTTAAAATTACTTTTCAGGACCAGTACTGGGCTGAAAGATGCAGCACTGAGGTCTCTCCTGATAACAGGTGAGTAAATCAGAATTCGGATTTCGGCTGATTTTAGAGGAATATTTGTATGTTTCAAAAATCAACACTTAGAAACTTTTTCAGCAAAAAGCAGGCAATGATATCCTATGGAAGGAAATTCAAGTTACTGGTAAGTACGGTTAAAATTACTTTTGAGGATCAGTACTGGGCTGAAAGATGCAGCACTGAGGTCTCTCCTGATAACAGGTGAGTAAATCAGAATTCGTATTTCGGCTGATTTTAGAGGAATATTTTAAAGTTCCAAAACTCCACACTTAGAAGAATTTCCAAGTGAAACCAGTCAATGTTAGCCTATGGAAGGAAATTCAAGTTACCGGTAAGTACGGTTAAAATTACTTTTGAGGATCAGTACTGGGCTGAAAGATGCAGCACTGAGGTCTCTCCTGATAACAGGTGAGTAAATCGGAATTCATATTTCGGCTGATTTTAGAGGAATATTTTAAAGTTCCAAAACTCCACACTTAGAAGAATTTCCAAGTGAAACCAGTCAATGTTAGCCTATGCAAGGAAATTCAAGTTACTGGTAAGTACGGTTAAAATTACTTTTCAGGACCAGTACTGGGCTGAAAGATGCAGCACTGAGGTCTCTCCTGATAACAGGTGAGTAAATCAGAATTCGGATTTCGGCTGATTTTAGAGGAATATTTGTATGTTTCAAAAATCAACACTTAGAAACTTTTTCAGCAAAAAGCAGGCAATGATATCCTACGGAAGGAAATTCAAGTTACTGGTAAGTACGGTTAAAATTACTTTTGAGGATCAGTACTGGGCTGAAAGATGCAGCACTGAGGTCTCTCCTGATAACAGGTGAGTAAATCAGAATTCGTATTTCGGCTGATTTTAGAGGAATATTTTAAAGTTCCAAAACTCCACACTTAGAAGAATTTCCAAGTGAAACCAGTCAATGTTAGCCTATGAAGGAAATTCAAGTTACCGGTAAGTACGGTTAAAATTACTTTTGAGGATCAGTACTGGGCTGAAAGATGCAGCACTGAGGTCTCTCCTGATAACAGGTGAGTAAATCGGAATTCGTATTTCGGCTGATTTTAGAGGAATATTTTAAAGTTCCAAAACTCCACACTTAGAAGAATTTCCAAGTGAAACCAGTCAATGTTAGCCTATGGAAGGAAATTCAAGTTACTGGTAAGTACGGTTAAAATTACTTTTCAGGACCAGTACTGGGCTGAAAGATGCAGCACTGAGGTCTCTCCTGATAACAGGTGAGTAAATCAGAATTCGGATTTCGGCTGATTTTAGAGGAATATTTGTATGTTTCAAAAATCAACACTTGGAAACTTTTTCAGCAAAAAGCAGGCAATGATATCCTATGGAAGGAAATTCAAGTTACTGGTAAGTACGGTTAAAATTACTTTTGAGGATCGGTACTGGGCTGAAAGATGCAGCACTGAGGTCTCTCCTGATAACAGGTGAGTAAATCAGAATTCGTATTTCGGCTGATTTTAGAGGAATATTTTAAAGTTCCAAAACTCCACACTTAGAAGAATTTCCAAGTGAAACCAGTCAATGTTAGCCTACGAAGGAAATTCAAGTTACCGGTAAGTACGGTTAAAATTACTTTTGAGGATCAGTACTGGGCTGAAAGATGCAGCACTGAGGTCTCTCCTGATAACAGGTGAGTAAATCGGAATTCGTATTTCGGCTGATTTTAGAGGAATATTTTAAAGTTCCAAAACTCCACACTTAGAAGAATTTCCAAGTGAAACCAGTCAATGTTAGCCTATGGAAGGAAATTCAAGTTACTGGTAAGTATGGTTAAAATTACTTTTCAGGACCAGTACTGGGCTGAAAGATGCAGCACTGAGGTCTCTCCTGATAACAGGTGAGTAAATCAGAATTCGGATTTCGGCTGATTTTAGAGGAATATTTGTATGTTTCAAAAATCAACACTTAGAAACTTTTTCAGCAAAAAGCAGGCAATGATATCCTATGGAAGGAAATTCAAGTTACTGGTAAGTACGGTTAAAATTACTTTTGAGGATCAGTACTGGGCTGAAAGATGCAGCACTGAGGTCTCTCCTGATAACAGGTGAGTAAATCAGAATTCGGATTTCGGCTGATTTTAGAGGAATATTTTAAAGTTCCAAAACTCCACACTTAGAAGAATTTCCAAGTGAAACCAGTCAATGTTAGCCTATGGAAGGAAATTCAAGTTACTGGTAAGTACGGTTAAAATTACTTTTCAGGATTAGTACTGGGCTGAAAGATGCAGCACTGAGGTCTCTCCTGATAACAGGTGAGTAAATCAGAATTCGTATTTCGGCTGATTTTAGAGGAATATTTGCACAATGGTGAAGGGAGGGGGCGGGGCCTGAGGTGACATCTGTGCAAACGCGCCCCGTGGCGCGTTTTAAGTTGGGGGATTAAGTCCCCTTGAATCATGAGGGTCCCTACGGGCCAACTAGCCCACCAGGAACCTCCAGTATGCGCCAGGGGCTGCGTTGCAGAGACATGTACAGAGGCCACACCCTTTTACACCTCTCTGCAACGCAGCTCTGTGGCGCTTTCTGGACGTACCTGTTGGGCTAGTTGGCCCCCAGGGACCCTCAGGATTGAAGAGGATTTAATTCCCCATCTTAAAACGCGCCACGGGGCCTGTTTGCACACATGTCACCTGAAGCCCCGCCCCTCCCTTCACCACTGTGCAAACGTGCCCCGTGGCGCGTTTTAAGTCGGGGGATTAACTCCCTTGAATCCTGAGGGTCCCTGGGGTGCAACTAGCCCACCATATACCTCCAAAAAGCGCCATAGAGCTGCGTTGCAGAGAGGTGTAAAAGGGCGTGGCCTCTGTACACCTCTCTGCAAGGCAGCCCCTGGCGCATACTGGAGGTTCCTGGTGGGCTAGTTGGCCCCCAGGGACCCCCAGTATTCAAGGGAAATTCGTTCCCCTCTGCAAACGCACCAGGGGCGCGTTTGCAGAGTGGTGAAGGAAGGGGGCGGGGCCTACGGGCCCGATCGTTTTTTTTTCTTTTCTTTTTTCCCCTCTGAAGGGGGGCTGTGTGGCCCCCTTCCTTTTTCCTATTTTTAGGCCCTGGGGACCCCATCCCCCAGGGCCTTACCCTACTTTTAAATTAAAATAAAATAAAAAAACGGGAAGGGGGCCGCGTGGCCCCCTTCCCTGGGCCTGTATTGGCCCCGGGGACCCCATCCCCCGGGGCATGGCCTCTTTTTTTTATTTGGAGAGGGGCTGCGTGGCCCCCTCCTCAGGCCATTTAAGGCCCCGGGGACCCCATCCCCGGGGCCGGCCTTGCACTTTTCTTTTTTTACCTTTGGGGAGGGGGGCTGCGTGGCCCCCTCCGTGGCCACTTATGGCCCCGGGGACCCCATCCCCCGGGGCCTGGCCTCTCGTTGGGGACTGTGGGGGGTCCCCAAACCCCCACAGTCCCGCCGGCTCCCCGTGTCCTACGGGAGCCGGCATTGCTTTACACATGGGGAGCAGCTAACATGCTGCTCCCCGTGTGGAAAGCAATCGGCTTTGGATATTGGAAGAGAGAGCAGGTTTCCCTGCTCTCTCTTCCAATATCCAAGCAAGTTTGCAATGACAGGACGGGAGCCGCGAGGCTCCCGTCCTGTCATTGCAAACAGCAGTGTCCCGGGGGTAGGCACCCGGGACACTGCAGGAGCCGGCTCCTGGGGGTGGCGGTCCCCAGGGCCACCACAGGCTCCAGGAGGGGCCGTGCGGCCCCCTCCCTACATTTTGAAAGCCCCGGGGAGGTGGTGGTCCTCGGGGCTTGGGGGTCCAAAACGGACCCCCATTTTAATTTTTCTTAGTGCCCCGGGGAGGTGGTGGTCCTCGGGGCGTGTGGGGGCTGGAGCCCCCCACACAGGTTTTTAATTTAAGAAAAGAAGCCCCGGGAGGTGGTGGTCCTCGGGGCTGCGGGAGGGCTCAGAGCCCTCCCGCACCATTAAACATAAAGCCCCGGGGGTGGTGGTCCCCGGGCTTGGGGGGCCCTTAGAGGCCCCCACATATAAAATTAACCCCCCCAAGCATGCCCCCGGGACTTGGCCCACCCGGGGCCATTAACATCGAGCGCGGGAGACCGCGCTTCGATTTTTTTTTTTCGGCAGGATTCGCGCTCCCTGAGCGCACCCTGCCGATTTAAAATTTTCAAACTTTGTGGGGCGCTCCGGTCCGCTCCTACCCTGAAAGTCTCGGGGGATTCGTCAAGCGGGGGCCCGAGAAAAAGGGGGTCCCAAAACGCATTTTCCCCATGTTAATTTCTATAGGAAACTTTAGACACGGCTACAGCCCGAACTGCTGAATGGAATTACACCAAATTTGGCAAAAAGGTAGCTCTTGGTTCAGAAAGCGCCCTTTTTTTTTTTAAATGGTGTAAATCCGTTCAGTAGTTGCTGAGAAATTCAAAAAATAAAAATATCGATATCTGAGCACCGAGGAGGATTTGCGACTCCTCCCGAGCACGAGCTTCATTTTGATTGGCTGTCAACATTCCAAACCAGGAAGTGTTGGCAGCCATCTTGTGACTCAGTAACCGAGTCACAAGAAAAAGGGTGAAAAAACAAGAAAGTGGGGCAGGTTACAAACACCCTGACCCCCTAGGCCTGCTCAGGGGGTCCCACAAGGACCCCCAGGACAAAAAAAGCACTTAAAAAAAAAAAAAATCAGCCGAATTCGCGCTGGGTGCACGAATCCGGCCGAGAAAAGTCTTAAAAAATGAAGCGCGGGCTGCCGCGCTTCGTTTCTATAAGCCCCCGGGTGAGCCAGGTCCCGGGGGCAATGTTGATAATATATGCGGGGGCCACGAGGGCCCCCGCAGCCCCGGGGACCGCCACCTTCCCGGGGCTTTTGAAATAAACCCCAGCGTCTATATGTAACAAAATTGCGGTGTGTGTAACATTTAATAAATCATTGTATTTCTATGTAATAACATCGCGGCATCGGAAACAAGAAGCGATAAGACGCCATCTAGCAAGAGGCATCTGAAAAGCTGGCAGGAGGAGAGCTGGAGTGAGCTCTGGCCGAGGTTGGGGGGGAGTTTATCTGGAGGGGGCTTAGCAGGAGTGCCATTAATATCTGTGTAATAGGCCTCGGACTGGGGAAGCCGGTAATGCCACGGATAAGATCTCTCCCTGTCAGAGAGGGGCCCTTATCGGGGGCGCTTTAAAGCTCTTTAATATCCTGAGAGGAGTCAGGCAGAGTGTCCGGAGAGAGGGCAGGCAGAGTGTCCAGAGAGAGGGCAGGCAGAGTGTCCGGAGAGAGGGCAGGCAGTCGACCCACAGAGAGATGAGTCCGGCTCTCCCCAGCTCACCACCCCAGACAGGAGGGCGTGTGGAAGCAGCCCGCAGTGTCCTGCACTGAGCATGAATGCAGAATAAAAAGGCAGAAGGGGCAGCCCCTCTGCTGCTGCTGAGGAGGGGTCTAGGGGGCCTCAGTCACACCCCCTCCTTAGTGCAGCCTGCTAACGAGTGCCTGTGTTGACTGGGCGCTGATAAATTAATGACAGGTGGCCACTTACCACACCGCTGTCCCGGCTTAAAGGGGCCGTGCCAGCGAGTGGGCACCCGGGGAGGGGCCGGCACAAGTGTGAGAAAGTTTTGAGTGTCAGAGGGGCCCCTGCCCCCCACAGCCCTCTCCCAGCCCGTCGGACACGTGGGCTGAGCTCGTCCTTGGTACAGCTCTGTATGATGCGCAGTCTCCTGGCGGTGGTTACCACGCGGTGTGTCCTCGGATACCGCGTGGTGTCACCAGAGTTACCACCCCCACCGATCGCTGCACTGTTCACTTTTATTAACAGACTGTTCACTTTTATTAACAGTTTTCCGTCTTTTGTCTGCAGGACTTGATGACACATCGGTCAGGATGGCTCAGTGAGATGGTGCCCGCCGATCCCGAGCTCACATGAAGCCTTACATCCTACCGAGGTCGGTAAACTGAACACCATTACATTGAGTAAGAGGGCCGGCTGGTATTTACAGCGCTTAGAAACGGGGGAGATGCTGCGTGGAGGGATGTGTAACAAAACAATCGTTATCTGAGCAGCTGTGTAGGACTTAAGTGCGGGGGGTGAAGGGGGAGAGGTGAGCAGTTGAGGGTAGTCCTAGAGCAGAATAAAAGTTGAAGAGGATCCGGAGTGCAATGCACAAGTGTACGAGATACAAAGGTTTACAGCGATAAGTATTCAAAGCCATCGCCTTCTTTAGGATTTTTGGGGCCCTGGTAACACATATTTTGGGGACGCTGTTTGAAATTAAACTTTGATTTTTTTAAAACCATTTTGTATTAGTTCAAGCTGCATGTTACGAAAACAACTTCCAGAAGTGCAGTAAGACAAACACAGTTGCATATGTCATTTTAGAGTTCCAAGAATCCTAAACATGACATTGGGGCAAGGACAGAGAAGGTCAGAGATATCTAGGGAAGTGATAAAGAAAAAGTCCTCTTTACGGGGGGACCTTGGAAGGCGGGGGCCGTCAGCGCCTCTTTTCAACGTGCGTGCACATCCAGGGTGTACCACATTTATTCAGACACAGGCGCACGTGATGACATTAGGCGCGCACCAGTACTCGTGCAGATGTGCACGTGCCTAAGGATGAATGTTTATAATCATGCAATGCACATACATGTACATGTATGCACACACCTATGCTTATTTACAGAAACAGAGCGGGCGACGCAGTGGTTTTAAAGCACATATTCCACGGTGGTTTCGTGATATCGACCATATGACATAATTGTGATGAAACACAGATTTCATACATGATGCCGGCTCCACGTCACACCCTTTGTTCAGGAAGTGTCATGGGCATGACATGCAAACAAAGTCTGAACCTTCAGTCACAGCCGGGGCACCTGAACCCTGCTAACAGCAGCTTCAAAACTCTCCGACTTCTGTAGTCGAGATATGTCGTTTGTAGTGTCCTGGCATGATTACTGAAAAGTACCCTCTGAAGTACACACTGAAATATTGTATGTTTTGTTTATACAGACAACAGAACAGTCTGTGCAGGATTTCACTTTCACTTTCAGTTTAAAAAAAACAACTTTCCTTGTTTGAAAAAGCACGTAACTTCCATACTATCGGCGCCCAAATAAACAACATATCACATAACACTCTATAATATTAAAACCCTAAAATACTAATTGGGGGTTGTGGTGAAATGTACAAACGAGGCTGTCTTCAGCCTGTTGGGTTAGTACATTTCTGTCCTTGGAGCAGAACCCAGGGGTCATCTTTGTATGCATTCTGTGTGTGTGCGGGGCGATGTATTGTTTTGCATTTTTAAATACTGTAGAATAGTTTTTTAAACGATCCCTAATTATAATAACACTGTCATATTTCTCGCTTATTAAAGAATATATCGATAAGAGCACCGATATATACATCACACAAATATTCTACTGCTCTCTGATGTATGTATGTTTTTGCCAAAATATTACTGACTCTACAGACATTAGAGAGCTGTGAACAGCACAGAGACATGTGTTAAAAATAATCACACCTTTGTTCCTGGAAACACAAACCTGGGTGCGGTGTGACGCGTCGCACAAGAAGAAACATTGTTATTTGTGTAGCTGAGTTTGTATGGAGAAGGAGGGGGCAGGGGGCATGTGCTGTGAGAGTTACCCCCACCATGTACTCCAGACACTGTAGACCCTCTTCGGGACAACACAATCTATGGCCAGACATCCATAATTCACACCACGTGCGCTGTCAGACACTGTAGCCCACATTGTAATGCCACAATCTACAGTCAGACATCCATAACCCACATCAAGTGACATTGTAACGCCACAATCTACAGTCAGACATACTGAAACCACACCTGTGCGCTGTCAGACACTGTAGCCTACATTGTAACGCCACAATATACAGTCAGACATACTGAAACCAAACATGTGCGCTGTCAGACACTGTAGCCCACATTGTAAAGCCACAATCTACAGGCACATTGAAACCACATCAATAAACCCTGTCAGGCACCCGGAAATCCTTCTGCAGAAATACAGAACCCACAATGTATTTGTCAGACACCCGGCCTCATATTGCATACAACACACCTGGAAACCACATTGCGTTCCCGTTATTGCGAGCCCACAGTCACAGATAACGAGCCCCAGTCTTTCAGACATCCACAAGTATAACATTATATCAGGCAAACACACCCACACCTATCTTGCGCACGTAGCTTGCTACCAGACACCCCACATGTAACATTCTATCAGTGGCCTGCAGGAACAACAGTGTGGCAGACACCGCAATCACAACATACTGTCAGACACCTGCAGCAACAACAGTGTGGCAGACACCCCAATCATCACAACATTCTGGCAGACCCCTGCAGTCACAACAGTGTGGCAGACACCGCAATCACCACATACTGTCAGACACCTGCAGCAACAACAGTGTGGCAGACACCCCAATGATCACAACATTCTAGCAGACACCTGCAGCCACAACAGTGTGGCAGACACCGCACTCACAACATTCTGGCAGACACCTCCAGCCACAACAGTGTGGAAGACACCGCAATCACAACATTCTGGCACACACCTGCAGCAACAACATTGTGGCAGACACCGCAATCACAACATTGCGTCAGAAAGCAGCAAACGCAACTTTTGTCAGACACGCGCAAACACACAGCTATGTCAAACACCCACAATTATAAAATTCTGCCTGACACCTGTAATCATAACAATGGACACCCACAATCCTAACATTCTGTCAGACGCCTAAACCCAGAGCATCCAGGCGAACACGACCACAGCGCCCTGTTACTAGTCCTCTACTCACAAGGCGCTGTTGGGGGCAGGGCCCCACAGTCGGCGCTATCAAATACAAACCTGAGCCCTTTATATCTAGAAAGGCGCTACAACCTCGTGCAAGCGCTGCTGCCAGCTGGGGGCACGTGGAGCTCACGTCATAGTTATGTCACATTACAAACTAGTTCTAAAATTCAATGTCAAACACTCTTATCGCGAATTTGGGGCAGAAGACACATGTTTTATAAGTGATATTACTGACTCAACAACAGTGAGCAGTGAATAGGACGTGAAAGGAGAAGTGTGATAACCACGTGCAAGAGGAAAGGTGTGAGCACGTTTCTAATATATGTCAATACAAATATCCTCTCCTTGTCTCCCATCCCAGCACTCACGGCGATCAGTTATTAATTATTTTAATGAACTCGGTGACAAAAACACATACAAAAAACGACGCATTTCGACCAGAGTATCCATCCATCCATCTGCCTGCCTGCCTGTCTGTCTGTATATATACAGGGCACAAGTCATAAAAAAAAGAATTGGGGGGACTAACCTAGTTAATCAGAATGCAAGTGGCATCACGGCGCGTGACATCATGGCATGTGACATCACGGCGCGTGACATCACAGCACGTGACATCATAAGAAGTGACATCAGATCTTAATCTCTCACATATCTGTTTATCATGTCTATCATGAGTACATTGGAGCACATTTCGAGTATACAGGGGAACCCTCCTGATTTAGGCAGAACATTCACACTTTTGTAAGCTACACATAAAGCAATGTTGCCTTTTGTCTGCATACACTTCCTCTACCCATAATGCTTTACAAGAAAAAATAGTGGTACTTAAATTATTTCAACGCCTCCTCAGGGGTAGTAAGCACTATATAAATTACATTTATTTTGTGAAAATACAGGGAAAGACCAACACATCTGGCATTGTTACACTGAATGCATATCTTGTAAACAGGGACTGAACAAAGTGAAAAGCTGCCTCTCTTAAGTATGTGTGAAGTGCTAACAAGGTGTGAGCATTTATTTCCCCTCTGCTGCATTTGCATCTAGGTGTGAGGTTCCTGGCTGCTCCTCGTCCAAGAGACTGGAACAAAAGGAGGCCTGATGACCCCTCAGATCTGGCCTTTGTTATGGGCCCAGCAGGAGTCTGAACTAAGAAAGCCCCATCCCGCCTGCACGTTGTTGTGGATCGAAAGCAGACAACAACGTGCAGGCCCTGCAGAATGTATCCAGGCATTTGCAAATTACACCGGGACGAATTCAGCATATTTTTCAGTGGGGCCCAACTTCTTGGCAGGGTGGACAGCGTCCACCCTGTGAAAATAGCTGGGTGGACGCCGTCCACCCGTGTGTACCCCCGACTCGTTCCCTGTGTGTATGTATGTATGTATGTGTGTATATATATATATATATATTATCTACTGGCGGTTGCCAGTAGATAGTTGTAGTTAGGACCTATTATCCATAGGAAATTCGTAACATTCTATTCCCAATAACTTTGGCGTCGTTTGATGAATCATCGCGGAATTTTCAAAACTAGTGGGGCGCTCCGGTCCGCTCCTGTCTTGAAAGTTTCGGGGTGATTTGGCAAGCGGGGGCCGAGAAAAAAGGGGGGTCCCAAAACGTGTTTTCTCCATGTTAATTCCCATAGGAAATTTTAGACACGGCTACAGCCCGAACTGCTGAACAGAATTACACCAAATTTTGCAAAAAGGTAACGCTTGGTTCAGAAAGCGACCTTTTTTTAAAATGGTGTAAATCCGTTCAGTAGTTGCGGAGAAATTCAAAAAATAAGAGTGAAAAAATCAATTTCCCATAGGAAATTTTATGCAAGGCTACAGCCAAAACTGCTGAACGGAATTACACCAAATTTGGCAAAAAGGTAGTGCTTGGTTCAGAAAGCACCCTTTCTAAAAATGGTGTAAATCCGTTCAGTAGTTGCTGAGAAAATCCAAAATAAAAGTTTCGATATCTATGGCCGCGGTGGATCCGCGCACCCTCCCGATCACGAGCTGCATGCTAATTGGCTGTCAACACTCCAAACCAGGAAGTGTTGGCAGCCATCTTGTTCCTCGGTAGAACCGAGGAACAAGAAAGCAGTAAAACAACTGTGCAAAACGCAAAAAGGGGGCAGGGTAGAAACACCCTGACCCCCTAGGCCTGCTCAGGGGGTCCTACAAGGATTTTTTAAAATCGGCAAAAAACTCGCTGGGTGCGCGGATCCTGCCGATAAAAAAAAAAAACGAAGCACGGACTCCCGCGCTTCTTTGTGATTTGGCCCCCGGGTGGGCCAAGTCCCGGGGGCATGCGGGGGTTGATGTAAATTTATGTGGGGGGCCTCTAAGGCCGCCCCGGGGACCACCACCCCCCGGGGCTTTCAATTAAAATGGTGCGGGAGGGCTCTCGGCCCTCCCGCAGCCCCGGGGACCACCACCCCCCGGAGCTTCTTTTTATTTTTTTCAAAATAACCTGTGTGGGGGGCTCGAGCCCCCCCACACGCCCCGGGGACCGCCACCTCCCCGGGGCACTAATTAAACAAATGTGGGGGTCCGTTTCGGACCCCCGAAGCCCCGGGGACCACCACCTCCCCGGGGCTTTGTAGATGTTGGGAGGGGGGCCGCGCGGCCCCCCTCCTGGAGCCTGTGATGGCCCTGGGGACCGCCACCCCCCAGGGCCGGCTCCTGCAGTGTCCCGGGGTGCCCACCCCCGGGACACTGTAGTTTGCTATGGCAGGGCGGGAGCCTCGCGGCTCCCGCCCTGTCATTGCAAACTGCTTTGAATTTTGGAAGAGAGAGCAGGGAAACCTGCTCTCTCATCCAAAATTCAAAGCAAATTGCTTTCCACACGGGGAGCTGCATCTTAGCAGCTCCCCATGTGGAAAAGCAATGCCGGCTCCCGCAGGACGCGGGGAGCCGGCGGGACCGTGGGGGAGTTGGGGTCCCCCCACGGTCCCCAAAGGATAGGGCCAGCCCCGGGGGATGGGGTCACCGGGGCAAGTAGTGGCCTGGGAGGGGGGCCACGCGGCCCCCCTCCCCAAATTAAGAAAAAAAAAAAAGGCCGGCCCCGGGGGAGGGGGTCCCCGGGGCCTAAGGAGGCCTGAGGAGGGGGGCAACGCAGCCCCCCTCCATGAAAATTAAAAAAAAATAAAAGGTGGCAATGACCCGGGGGATGGGGTCCCCAGGGCCCAAAATAATTAAAAAGAAGGGGGGCCACACAGCCCCCTTTTTAAAAGAAAAAAATCCGGCATCGCGCCGAAGGCCACGCCTCCTCCTTGGCAGCACTCTGCAAACGCGCCCCCTGGCGCGTTTGCAGAGGGGGAACAAATTCCCCTTGAATACTGGGGGTCCCTGGGGGCCAACTAGCCCACCAGGAACCCCCAGTATGCGCCAGGGGGCTGCGTTGCAGAGAGGTGTTCTGAGGCCACGCCCCTTTTTACACCTCTCTGCAACGCAGCTCTGTGACGCTTAATGGAGGTAGCTGGTGGGCTAGTTGCACCCCAGGGACCCTCAGGATTCAAGGGGAGTTAATCCCCCGACTTAAAACGCGCCACGGGGCGCGTTTGCACAGTGGTGAAGGGAGGGGGCGGGGCCTGAGGTGACATTTGTGCAAACGTGCCCCGTGGCGTGTTTTAAATTGGGGGATTAAGTCCCCTTGAATCCTGAGGGTCCCTGGGGTCCAACTAGCCCACCAGGTACCTCCAGTAAGAGCCACAGAGCTGCGTTGCAGAGACTTGTAAAAAGGGGCGTGGCCTCTGAACACCTCTCTGCAACGCAGGGCTGTGGCGCTTACTGGAGGTATCTGGTGGGCTAGTTGGCCCCCAGGGCCCCTCAGGATTGAAGGGGACTTAATCCCCCAATTTGCAACGTGCCACAGGGCGTGTTTGCAGACATGTCACCTCAGGCCCCACCCCCTTCCTTCACCATTGTGCTAATATTCCTCTAAAATCAGCCGAACTACGAATTCCGATTTACTCACCTGTTATCAGGAGAGACCTCAGTGCTGCATCTTTGAGCCCAGTACTGATCCTGAAAAGTAATTCTAACCGTACTTACCAGTAACTTGAATTTCCTTCCATAGGCTAACATTGACTGGTTTCACTTGGAAATTCTTCTAAGTGTGGAGTTTTAGAACTTTATAATATTCCTCTAAAATCAGCCGAACTACGAAATCCGATTTACTCACCTGTTATCAGGAGAGAACCCAGTGCTGCATCTTTTTGCCCAGCACTGACCCTGAAAAGTAATTCTAACCGTACTTACCAGTAACTTGTATTTCCTTCCATAGGAATCCATTGTCTGGTTTTCAGCAGAAAAGTTTCAAAGTGTCGATTTTCACAAACTACAAATATTCCTTAAAAATCACCTGTATGACATAAACGCATTCTTTCAACTGTTTACAGGAGATGCACCAGTGCTGGATCCAGGATCCACCACTGAGTAAGAAAAAGTAACGATAACACTACTTA
Organism: Calotriton arnoldi; assembly: GCA_963921515.1. Taxonomy (NCBI): domain Eukaryota; kingdom Metazoa; phylum Chordata; class Amphibia; order Caudata; family Salamandridae; genus Calotriton; species Calotriton arnoldi. The sequence goes on from CAWUFW010007126.1 coordinate 82,417, forward strand.
CCTGCTAAGTGAATTTTCTCCCACAGGATAACATTGGTGATTCTATGTGAAAAAGTTTCTAAGTGTCAACTTTTAAAATACAATAATATTCCTTAAAAATCACTACTGTAACCAAAACGCTTTTACTCAACTGTTTACAGGAGATGTCCCAGGACTGAATCTAGGATCCAGTCCTGTGGTTAGAAAAGTAATCCATAAAGTAACTAATTGCATTTAACTAGAAATTCACATTGAGCTCAATGTTGCATTGTGTTTGAAATTGTGTTGCCCATTGCAACAACTGTAACTACTGTACTTAAAAGTCTATTGCCTATTTGCAAAGTATTTAAACTAAAGTAATTCATTCTGAGAAAGTATATTTTGTAATGTAATGTATAATGTAATTACAATGTAATTTAAAAAATAAAAAATCTAAAAATAAATAGTTTAAAAAAATGTAGTAAATCAGTATCAAAAAAATAAATATAACAATTAATACATTTAAAAATTGTCATTTACAAAACCTTTGAAATTCACTGAAAAAAACCATAGGTTTCAGACATGTTATAGTTAGGAATTAGCATTTAAAAAACCTTTGAAATTCACTTAAAAAACCATAGGTTTCAGGCACGTTATAGTTAGAAATTAGCATTTAAAAAACCTTACAAATTCACTGAAAAAACCATAGGTTTTAGGGACAGTTATAGTTAGTTGGACATTGCACTCGTACAAAACCCGTGAAATTCCCCCGTTATAGTTAGTTCAGCTAACTATAACTCGCGCCCCCGCAATGCACTGCTGATGACGTCACATATTACATCACTCATGACATGGTCAGTGACATCACTGCGGCCGGGGCAGCTGCCTTCGGAGCACAGGGTTCACGGTTCGATCCCCGGCTCCGGCGGCAGCTCAGCTCAGCACCATGTGACTCTGGGCAATAGCTCACTTAATTTCCACTACGGCCCCCAGCGCCTTGAGACCCGTAAGGGTGAGTAGCTGCGCTATATAAAAACGGACTTACTTACTTACTTACTTACATCACTGATGACATCACTGATGACATCTCAAATGACATCACTGATGACATCACTGATGACATCATCCATGTGATAATTTGATGCATCTTCTCACACCCTAATATAACCTTTGATACACCCACTCTAAATTACAGACTGCCATTCTCAAAACCATAGACACTCCAACACCAATAACTACATACCCACTCACTGATTCTTAGGTCTACACACACATCCACTCACTCACCCGTACAGTCACTCATACTTACAATCACTTAGTACAGGACTATCATATGCACTCATACGCCTATATAGACACTCACACACCACCACTCATCCATAGAGGTACTCACACACCTAGTCAGTCATGTAAATAATTAATCACACTCCCATTTACTCACCTATACAGTTATACACACACCAGCTCACTTACTCATACAAATACTAGCACATTCTTACGCTCTTATACAATAACTGATACAAGCACACACGCATCCATACAGCCACTCTCAAAATCACACACTCTCACTTATAGCCTTTTAAATACTCTAACACACATATATACTGCCTTTCACATATGTAGTTACTCACACATGTAAAACTGAGATATACATTCACTCACTAACACACCCATACACACACTCACCCACCCACCCATACAGTCCATCACAGATGCACTCTTGAAACCATGCACCCAGTGAATCACCCACTCACACATCTATGTACAGAGTCACACACACCCCACCCACACAAACACTCAGGCACCCATACAGATACTCAGAGAACCAATCAATAACCCATATAGACACTCATGTAGCTATTCGCAAATCCATGCATCCACTTACACACCAACAGACAGACGGATACAGACATTCACACAGTTTAGTCACTAACCCATGCATTCAGTAAGATACGTTTAATCACTCACTTGTAGAGTCAGTCACGCACCTACTCAATCATCCATTCAGACACTTATACACCCACTCATTCTTCAATACGCCTTTGCCTATATATATTAAACATATTTAAACTTTACAGAAACACACAGTCACTGGATGATGTCATCAGTGATGTCATTTGAGATGTCATCAGTGATGTCACTGACCATGTCATGAGTGATGTAATATGTGACGTCATCAGCAGTGCATTGCGGGGGCGCGAGTTATAGTTAGCTGAACCAACTATAACGGGGGAATTTCACAGGTTTTGTACGAGTGCAATGTCCAACTAACTATAACTGTCCCTAAAACCTATGGTTTTTTCAGTGAATTTGTAAGGTTTTTTAAATGCTAATTTCTAACTATAACGTGCCTGAAACCTATGGTTTTTTCAGTGAATATATATATATATATATATATATATATATATATATATATATATACACAGAGAGAGCGAGAGACACAAAGAGAGAGGGAAGAGGAGAGAGAGAGACAGAGAGATAGAGAAAGAGAGAGAAAGAGAGAGAGCGAGAGACACAAAGAGAGAGGGGAGAGGAGAGAGCGCGCGAGAGAGAGAGAGAGAGGGAGAGATAGAGAGAGATATGTCCAGATCTATCTATCTAGACAACGGAGAGTCTTGTTTTTCCCCCTGTCCTCGATTTCAGTATAGGATAATCACATTATATCGCGGCAAAAATCATTCATATTGTGTGTAAACGAACAGATGCCTGGGGGCAGTGAGAGGGGCTACCGTTGGCAGGGGGTGGGGGCTGTCCTTCACGCCCGGAGGCAGGCTCCCCCCTCATGCACTCAGCGTGTCTGAGACCCACATCGTCTGTCAAGATAATGTTTGGGCAGTTTGTCTGTTTTGTAGTTATTTATTGAAGTGCTATAGAGCCACTAGTGCAGCATTGTCGACGTCTAGGCGCTTTCTATAGAAAGTGCAGCATTTCAAACAACCCTGCGTGCAAGTAAAACAAATGAATAAAACAAAGGTTTTAGAAGGAGCGGCTCAGGGCAATTCATGATTGTTGGAAGAAATTGAAATTCTGCTTAAATTCTTGTCGGTTAGAACGTTTTAATTTAATTTGGAAAACAAACTCAATAAACATATCACATCCAGTGAGCCAGAATAAACGAGTTAGCATTTTATTCTGAATTTAGGCGAGGTGGGCGCTCACTATATAATAAATGCTTCAATTTCTTTGGGCATCTCCGAGTCCTGTTACTGGGGGGATAGACGTGTGCACACCCGCCCTCCCACCTTAATCACTTGTCAAAGGAGCATCGCAGCTCGGTCACAACCTGTCACTAAGACTGTTCCAAAGAGTGTTTCTCCCTGACAACGTACGACTCTCTCCGAGCACTAATTTCTGCTCACACCCCGATCCTTGTAGTGCTGCCACCATATCAGGGCGGTATTCGGACTCTGTCTGGAGCCGCTGAAGCCAGAAACCTGGATTTCCCAGCGGACATTCGGGGACCCGCAAACCCTGATCCTGCCTGTATTAAGGGGTGCGGCTGTGACGAGCAGTGTGTGAGCAAGGAGCTTGTTACCAAAAATGTCTATTTTTAAAACATATTTATTGTGTTTGTGCATTACACACACACAAATACACACACACACACAAACATATATATATATATATATATATATATATATATATTCACTGAAAAAACCATAGGTTTCAGGGACGTTATAGTTGGTAATTAGCATTTAAAAATCCTTAGAAATTCCCTGAAAAAACCATAGGTTTCAGGGACGTTATAGTTAGAAATTAGCATTTTAAAAACCTTAGAAATTCTCTGAAAAAACCACAGGTTTCAGGGACGCTATAGTTAGTTGGACATTTCACTCATACAAAACCAGAGAAATTCGGCCGTTATAGTTAGTTGAGCTAACTATAACTCGCGCCCCCGCAATGCACTGCTGATGACGTCACATATTACATCACTCATGACATGGTCAGTGACATCACTGATGACATCTCAAATGACACCACTGATGACATCACTGATGACATCATCCACTTAATATCTGATGCACCTCCTCACACCCTGATATAAACTTTCATACACCCACTCTAAAATACAAACTACCTTTCTCGAAACCATAGACAAAGCAATACCAGTTAGTACATACCCACTCACTGATTCATAGGTCTACCCACATCCACTCACTCACTGATACAGTCACTCATACACGCAGTCACTCATCAATACAGCCTCTGATATATGCACTCATACACCCATACAGACACTCACATACTGCCACTCATCCACAGAGATACTCACACACCTAGTCAGTCACCCAAAGACTCAATCACACTGCCATTTACTCACCAAAACAGTTATACACAACCACCTCACTTATTCATACAGATACTGACACATACTTACTCTCTTATACAATCACTGACACAAGCACACACTTATCCATACAGCCACTCTCACAATCACTCACTGTCACATATATACTCCAACATTCACATATACTGCCTTTCACGTATGTAGTTACTCACACATATACCACTGAGACATCCATTCACTCACCAACACAGCCATACCCACACTCACTCACCCATACAGCCCCTCGCAGATGCACTCATGAACCCATACACCCACTGAATCACCCACTCACACATCCATGGAGGGAGTCACACACCCACCCACCCACACAGACACTCAGGCACCCATACAGGTAATCAGACAACCAATCATTAACCCATATAGACACTCATGTAGCTACTCACCAACCCATGCAGCCACTTACACACCAACTGACAGACTGATACAGACATTCACACAGATTAGTCATTCACCCATGCATTCACTAAGACATGTTTAATCTCTCACTTAAACAGTGTCACTAACCCACTAAATCATCCATTCAGACACTCATACACCCACTCATTCTTCAATACACCTTTGCGTATCTATAATTAACATTCTTAAACTTTTAAAAATCACCTAGTCTGTGGATGATGTCATGAGTGATGTCATTTGAGATGTCATCAGTGATGTCATGAGTGATGTCACTGACCATGTCATGAGTGATGTATTATGTGACGTCATCAGCAGTGCATTGCGGGGGCGCGAGTTTTAGTTAGCTCAACTAACTATAACAGCCGAATTTCTCTGGTTTTGTACAAGTGAAATGTCCAACTAACTATAACGTCCCTGAAACCTGTGGTTTTTTCAGAGAATATATATATATATATATATATATATATATATATATATATATTTTGTCAAACAAATTGATTCCTTTTCCTGCAGCGCGCTCAATCATCCGGTGCTAAAATCAAGATTGGGTGGAATCCGACCCCATGTAATCTTATTAAGCAAAAAGATGTCGCACTCCAGTATTTTGTAGTTAGAGGTATTTATTCGCCACCAACGCGTTTCACCATCAAGGCTTGTTCACGGTTAGGGAAGTCTTTCCATTATTTCTAATTTATACTACTGTTCGCATGTGCCCTTAAATGAGGCATTGTGGGATGTGTAGTTTTACGCATATCACAAGAGATTATTTAAAACAAATATACATATTAAAATTGTTCTTTTTCCAATTATTTACATTTCATTTACACCATATAGTCATTTAATTGGGATTTTGTTTGATATACTAACATAACAAATCAGGATCAGGGGGGGCGTGGCCAGCAGCCAACGGGAATGGCCGCACTCTAGCGAGGCTCCGAAGCCTTCACCCGTCATCCGTCACAAATCCTGACTAAAAACTTGACTCCGAACTACGATTCAGGTGGACTTCAAGCCCTGGTGGCGGCGAGCGCCTGCAGTCCGCAGATCCGATGCCTAGAGGTGCAGAATCCAGGAAGGAAAGCTGTGGGTCTGCCAAGGAGGAGATGCCACAAAATGGCGGCACGGCGGCCGTGGTAATATTGCCGCAACATATCGGAGCCCGGAGCCGGCGGTGATCTACGTCTGTCTCGGCTGCCTGCCGCGAGGCTAGTGGATGTGTGGCGATCGAGGGCAGCCCACGGGAGGAACTCCTCTGCCCAGAGTATGTGAGGTGCACCGGGGTACTTCACTCCCATCTGGCGATCGACATCAGCGCGCCAACACAAGAGGAGACAGCGCGGATACGGAGTTGCCGGAGGTGCCCTGGGCGCGGGCAAAGCCTCGGTACTGCCGCGGTGCTCCACAACGGTTCGTCCTGTTCCCACGCGGGCGGGAGGAGCCGCCGCCGGCCCTGAGGTGGAGCCCCCAGTGAAAGTGCCCAAAGGACGCAGCAGAAGCACCCGCGGGAGGCCGGTGAGCAGCGGGGTGCCGCGAACCGAGGACAGATGCCGCATCCAGCGAGGCGGTGATTGTCACTGCAGGGGATACCTCATGTGTGCAGGAGGAGGTGAGCGCTCCAGTGCTGGTCCCCGGGTCAGTGGCTGTGTGGGACACTCTGTTGGCCTGGCCTCTAAAGGGGTCCCTGTACTGAGCTCATGCAGCCTGCTTGACGGCCCCCCACCCCGGGACACTAGTGGGGGAGCACAGTGAATCACTATACCCATAGGTAACAGTAGCGCCTCCAGAGCGGTTGCGAAGGGAAAACCCCTCAGCGCCTGCGCTTCCGAGAGATTGTGTATTCCTCCTGCCACAACGGACAGTGATGTGAGAGAGGGCCCACCAACGTCCGTCACTTTGCATCACCAGCGAGTGCCCAGACCGGGAAACCTGACAGGCCGCAGGAGGCGTGTGCGCCCAGGGCAGGCAGCAGAGAATACCGGTCTTGGCCCCTACTACGTCACTTATCACCCACCAAGCAAAGGCGAATCATGGCAGGGGGAGAGGCACTAAGACATCGCTGCAAACCAAGCTCGACAAATTTGCGTGGTCCAAGTCCAGAGAAGATCATGGGGCCCCCCGGTCAGAGGTCCGTGACGAGGCGGGGTCCTCACCCGCCCCACATACTTAACGCTTCAAGATATCATGGCCGCCATTACCGGAGTGCGCACCTCCCTGGAGCCTAGACTTGATGTAGTGAATGTTGAGGTCTCACTCATACGGGCAGACCTTCGGAAGATGGACGTTAGAGTTAAAGAGGTTGAAGATGTCACAAAGGAGCTCACAAAGGAAACCTCCCAACTCAAACAAGATGTCCAGCGGCTACGAGACACTCAAGCTCAGATGGAGATGTAACTGGATGACTACGAAGGGTGGGCGCGGCGAAACAACGTGCGCATCCTGGGGGTCCCGGAACGGGCTGAGGGCCCGGCCACCAATCTCTTTGTCGAGGACCTAATCTCCAACTGCCTAAAACCAAAAGGGACTGTCCAACTACTTCTCTACTGAACGGGCTCATCGAATCCAGGGGGGGTGGCCTAAGCCTGCGGCTCCCCCTCGCCCGATAATCGCTAGGGTCTTTAACTTCCGAGATCGGGATGCTATCCTTCAGGCTGCCCGCTCCTGCCCGCCACTCACTATGGAGAACAGTGTGATATTCATCTTCCCGGACTTCACCATGAAAGTCCAAAACCAAAGGCGCAGCTTTTTAGCGGTTAAAAAGGCGCTGAGAGAACGGGACATTAAGTATGCAATGCTTTTCCCGGCGAAATTACGCGTTGTTGCGGAGGGAAAAACCTGGTTCTTCTCCTCCCCAGAGGACACATGGGACTGGCTGGAGGAGTGGCGCCGAGTGGGGAGACCCACCAACGAGAAACAAACTGGTCTGCGTAACGGCAGGATGAAGCCCGCCACTGGGTCCCGGACCGAGTCCGCTGCTAAAGACAATGAGCAGCCCCCTGGGAGCTGAGAAAACCTCGGACCTTGGCCCACCTTTACGACACGCCCTACATCTAAGTGACTCTGGACGCACCGTGTTGTGTCCATGTGCGAATGTCTGGGATCTTTAGTGGGGGGGTTTCGGTGGGACACTACTGAACCTTGAAATAAGAAGCAGCACGGTTGAATATGGATTTTCCGGGGATGGGGGGACACCACCTATTCTACTATACTTATAGCCCACTCTGGGAGGGGGTCCACGCTTAAAATGCAGCATGCTTATTGATGATATTCGGATCTGGGCGGGGGTGGCTGCCCACCAGGCACCTCTGTTACTGTGGGGGGCGACACTGCCTTGTTGCGGAGTAGGTAGTTTTAGATCCACTGGCAGGGGGGCAGGGAGGGGGGTGGTGGTTGGGGCAGGAGGGGTTTGTTATGTTTTTTGTATTCAATGTCCGCTGTTTGCAACACTGCACCTAGTCACAGGAATTATCTTCACTCATGCTCATTATGGTTTCCGGCCGCTTCCCAAACTTTGTTTTCCCATACACTGCTCCATTTCTAACAGCCAGAAAGGATGGCGGGCATACGTCCGGGCTGCTCGAGGGGTTCGCCCTGGGGACCACGTATACTTACCCCTACCAGTGAAATGGCGAGTAACTCTGTAGAGACATCGCTCTCCGCTCTGATGTGGAATGTCAAAGGGATGGGGGACAAATTAAAAAGGGGCCTGGTGCTGCAATACCTTAAACGCCACGCCCCTGATCTGGTTCTGGTACAGGAAACTCACTTAGTGGGCAACAATTGCAAAGCCCTGTCCCGGTGGGGTTATAAACTTCTTCTCCATGCAGGGTACACTTCCGGCTCCATTGGGTACAGGTACATTGGTGTAAAGAAGCCTCGCACTCACACCGACACGTATGTGGGCAGATCCCCATGGCAGGTTTGCGGTCTTGGAGGGTAGCTGGGAAGGAAAACCCCTCAATGTTGTCTCAGCCTACATTCCACCAGCACTGGGGAGGGAGGCGTTGGCCGACCTGGGGAGACTCTTGCTAGACTTCCCGGCGGGTCCGCTAATTCTGGCGGGAGATTTTAATATGACCCCAAATGACATGGTGGATAGACACCCGGCATGCCCCCAGAACCGTTTTAGCACGTACATGTCAGAATTTTTCGCAGCCATGGGCGTCATTGATATATGGCGTTACTTCCACCCAGACCTGACACACTTCACCTACCACTCAGGTGCCCATGGCAGTCTCTCCCGGATTGATTTTTTCCTGACTCAGTCGGTACATATCGGTAACTTTCGGAAACCACGCTGTCTACCTCGGGGCATCTCTGATCATTCCCCAGTATGGGTGGAACTCACACATTACAATCGGAGACAGCGCAACTCCATAGTTATTAATCCCTGGTTGCTCCGGATCCCAGATATAAAAGAGAGCCTAATATCGCAGTCCGAGAACTATTTCAGGGAGAATGTCGGTTCGGTGGACTCGGCGCAGACAATATGGGAGGCCTTTAAAACAGTGGTGAAGGGTCAGGCACTGGCTCTCAAGGTGGTGTATAATAAGAAACAAAACCTACAATTAGAGCAGCTTGAAGGAGAGCTGCTGCAGCTGGAGACGGCACACTCCCGCTCCCCTAGTGAGCTCACGGAACATAGTCTAATAATAAAGCAACTTGAATACAAAACCCTATCCCGGGAGCGGGCTGGTGCAAGACTACTGGCCACATGTCACAGGCTTTACGAACTTGGGGATCGAGCGGGCAGGCTGCTCGTGTGGTTGGAAAAACGGGAACAGTCGGAACGATGGGTCCCTAGACTTAAAATTGATACCACACAGACGATAACGGACCCCCAAGCAGTTGCAGATGCCTTTGCGGATCACCTGGAGCGGATATACACGCCCTCGGCCGAAACCAAGGCGGATGACTCTCGCCATTTACTGGCAGATATGCGTCTACCTGTCCTGTTCTCGGAGGAGAGAGATGCGTTGGAGGTCGATCTCACTGATGAGGAAATCGGCTCTGCGATTAACAGCATACAATCGGGGAAGGCAATGGGGCCTAACGGGGTCCCCATTGAATTTCTCAAATCTACCGCCTCGCTCGTCGTGCCCCACCTGAGGGACATGTATAATGAAAGCTACGAAAAAGGGTTCCTGCCGGCGGATCAACGATTGGCCTCTATCATGGTTATCCGTAAGCCAGGGAAACCTGCCGATAGTTGCTACTCCTATAGACCGATTTCCCTGATTAACGCTGAGGCGAAAATACTTGCGAAACTCCTGGCTGTCCGACTTACCCCGGTCCTCACGTCACTGGTCCATGCTGACCAATCCGGTTTTATGCCGAACCGCAACACGGCATTGAATATCCGTCACCTTCATAATGTCCTGGGCCGTAAACGCATCATAGAAGAAGACGCAGTTGTGTTGTCATTGGACTCCAAAATGGCGTTTGACTCCATTGTGTGGCCGTACCTCTTTGAGGTGCTGCGACGCCTAGGGTTTGGCCCGAAATTCATGGGATGGGTTAAGCTACTCTACACAGACCTCAAAGGTCAGGTAAGAGTCAACAACAACCTCTCCAGAACGTTCTCACTAAGAAGGGGCACGAGACAGGGGTGCCCCCTGTCCCCATTGATTTTCTCACTGATCTTGGAGCCACTGGCTTCATGGGTCAGAGGAGATCCAGTGTTACGGGGGTTGAAATGGGCGGAGAGGAGGGAAGACAGAATATCCCTCTATGCTGATGATATTCTACTCTATTTGGCGTCACCAGCGAGATCAGTGCATAGACTTTTAAATATCTTCACCAACTTTGGTAAATATTCGGGATACTCCATTAATTGGCCCAAATGTGTGATTTTCGCCCTCCATATTTCTTGAGCATTCCATGTTATTCAAACCCCACTCCTCAAGCATTTCCGGTCTCGTATCGGGGTGATTGGGGAGCGTGAAGATTCTCAATCCCCGTGGTACTCTATCAAGCTCTATATATTTCTCCATTAAATAACGATAATCGTGTATTAAGATTATAAATAAAGGGTATTGAAATAAAACAAGGAAATGGAACAAACAGCAGCAAAGAGACTGCAAAAAGCTGAAACTCTATTCACCAAGGACAGTAGAACCACCAGATCTGGTCAAATAGAGAAGGGACCATCTAAAGAACCTGAGGCAAATGCAAAATATTTGTTTTCTCAACTAGAGCGTCACTTGAGAAAAGAAATCTCCAAAAGTTGGGAAATTATCACGATGGAGAAATATATAGAGCTTGATAGAGTACCACGGGGATTGAGAATCTTCACGCTCCCCAATTACCCCGATACGAGACCGGAAATGCTTGAGTGGAGTTTGAATAACATGGAATGCTCAAGAAATATGATGAGTATCATAATCAAATACTCCAAACAGGACATAGAAGAGCTACATAAGGCAATTGGGAATATTGAAACACAAATTAAATCCTTAAAAAAGAATGATGAGATAACGAAACTAAGAACAGAGATGGAATCAAGACTTGACAAACATGAAATGGAGATAGAAGAAAGAAAACATCGGAACTTTCTTAGAGACGAACAAGATTACGAAATTGGTACAATTTTGACATTTGCAAAAAGGTTTGATATCCTGAAACAACAAATGAGGCATAAAACAGGAACTGTAGTGGAATTGGATAACACAGTAAGTGAGTCTGACACAGATGCCAGTGAGGGGGAACAAAACACCAATAGAATACCCAAGACATCTTTTTAAGAAGAAATGAAACTTCTATACATAGATCAACGATCAGGCATGAACCGAGGCAGAGGAAGAGTGAGAGGACGTGGAAGGCGATATTCAAATGCACGATTCACAAGCCACATAAGAGCCACAGATGTAGAAGAGGAGGGGGCGCAAGAAGAGACAACTATCCCCTCCGCAACCGACAGAAGAAATAAATGGACAAGAGAACATTAATCTAATTATAAACCTGTCAAAACTGGAACTAACTGAAGATCAAATAACCCTTCTTAATAAAGGCCTCTCTTTTTGCCCAGAGCAACATCATGATTATACTGAGACTAAAATTAATATTTATAAATTTATCAGAAAACTAAAACTAGCAAAAAGGTTCTCAAAAAACAATACTCATACAAGATTACCCACCCAAAGGAGACCAGAAACAGAATTAACTATTGAACAAATACCAGATATGAACTAATGATGAATTTGGGAGAAAGCCAGACAACAACCAGTGAAGTATTGGACATGTTAGAAATTGATACTTGTGGGCACCAAAAAACAAACCTAAGAAACAAATCAAAGTTCTGTCCCAATTTACCACCAGCGAACAGAATAGACACGTATCATGAACTTGTAATGGGGGCGTGGCTAACCACCAAGCTTGGCGGACGCGATCTAGCGGAGCTCCGACCTGGGCCCTGACACTGTGGCAATTATCCTGACATCGGACGGCCATCAGCGCTCCAACAGCGGCGCACTGTACGGCGGGGCTGCTGGGGAGTGCAGCGACCCCGGAAAAGTGAGCCTGTGTCGGACGCCGACTTGCAAATAACGGAGCCCCTCCAGGCTGTGTGACGGGCATAGACGGGAAGGCCCGGCGGTATCGGCGTGCGCCTTCCGATACGGGTAGTGACAGCGCAACACCAGCAATCGAAGAGCCCAGCAAGCCTGACTGCCTCCTGGGACGACCGACGGTGAGCCGCAAATACTTTGTGCTCGAGAGAGAGAGAGACGAACTACAAGTACGGGAAGCCCCGAAGACACACAAAATGGCGGGCGGCATCTTCCCGGGGCCGTGAAGTGAGTGAAGACTGTAGAAGGCATCAGGAGGGAGAAGAGGCCCCCTTCCAGGTGGTACCTCGCAATGCGGATTGCACCAACTACCCAGAGAGTATATTAGCTACGCCAGGCAAGTTCGAGAGGAGTGTGGGCCCTACACGTCGTAATCGAACTGCGTCACAAAGGCAAGCAAGTCAAACCTCGAGTGTGGGATACGGAAGGGGAAGGTTTTCTGCTCTGTGTCCTTAAATCTTAACGATTAAGGGACAGCCCTGAATATAAGGTATGCTTATTGACTTAAACACCACGTGGGGTACGAAGGCAATATGAGGCACTGGTAATGGGTTAACGGACCTGGCACACGAATACAGGTTTGCAGATATTGTGCTGATTAATGGCCTATGGACACTGCGAGTGTAACAAAGTACTGGGCGAGTGGAATCAACGCAGAATGATAGGTTAATCCAGACAGAGTAGGCATTGGAAGCGCCGGATTTGGGGCGACGGCCTTGAGCAGAGTGCGTAGGGGTGCAACGCATGGCACTGCAAGCACAATGGAGCAGAGGATGAGCGAGTAACAACGGGCACTGACCTATACATAACAGGAAGTATGAGGGCGGAACTGTAGATTTGAATTCAGGCATCACCCCTGATATAAGGCGCAGTGAGTCCAGTTATTGCGGTGGGCAACACCACAGGAGGAAGAAGCACACACCTACGCGCTGCGACCCGTGAGGCCTAATCAATCTCAGGATCCCTGGAGAAAGATATACTGGAGAGTGTGCAAGTGCTTAGCAGTAGGTTACCCACAACGGACGCAAAGTGTTAGGGCGCGTGGAGGGGGGCCTGCGATTTGTTGACCAAGAGACGCAACTACTCTTTGTTTACACCTAGAATGGGGCGCACCAAAACCAAGCAACCGGACCCCCACATGCAGAGGAGACGGACCCCACACTACACAGTGACTCGCCACAAAGTCCTGATCAAGGCGTGGTGCCACCCACGGAACCTGGAGGCTCTAGTGATAAGCTGGACTTGATTCTGAAGGAAATACGGGACTCACGTGTAGCTATAGAAACGCAAGTGGGGGCATTCCATTGACTACTAGCTTCACTCTGTTAAAGGCGGACCACGCAAAACTGGCGGAAAAGGTCAAGTCCAACCAAATGGTGATAGATGATCTGGTGCCACAACAAACAACTCACACTTCTCAATTAGAGCAACTGCAGAGACAACTGAAGGGGCTACAAGATAGGGTGGATGATGCGGAAGGGATGTCCCGTCGCAATAATGTACGAATTTTAGGCATACCGGAGTGGAGCGAAGGATCCAATCCCACCCAATTTGTAGAGCAATGGCTCCGAGATCACGTTGCACCGGTAGGCCTCACTGACTTGTATAGTGTGGAACGAGCACATAGAGTCCCGCCTAAACCACCACCCCCAGGTGCGCCACCCAGGCCGATCATAGCGCGCATATTGAATTATAAAGACCACGACACGATCTTGCGAGCTGCCAGGGAAAATGCTCCAATTCAATTTGAAAATAAACGTATCTCCATATATCCGGATTTTACGCTGGCGGTCCAGAGGCAAGAGCCACATTCCAAGCCGTGAAAAAAACGCTACAAGCCCATAACCTGAAGTATGCTCTGCTCTTCCCGGCCCGCTTGAAGGTCATTTATGGACAAAAAGCCTTGTTTTTTGATAACCCGGATGAGGCGACGGAATGGGCAGAAATTACTTTCACTCCTAATGCGTCCCAAGAATTGAGACAAGCAGGAAGTCGACAACAACCCAAGCCACAACGAATTGAAAGGAATAAAATGAATCGTATTCAGAAAAATCACAGAAAGTCAGAATAACGCAATACTGGCTGCGGCAGCACTGGTGGACCAAGATGCGAAATTGAATGTCGAGACTGTTGACTCCTCGGAGGATACCAACTCCCACTCGGATTCTGACAATAGTATGGTGCGGTTTCCTTTGGTCACCCCGCAGACTGCAAATGACTATCTGGGGTGACGGCTGTAATGGTTGCATGCTGGTCTGTAGCTTCATCAGATGAGTATGTGTTGGAAAACGAGGCAGCATCTGTGAGGCCTGCACAAATAACATGACTACATTTGTCCTTCACTGGGAACCAAACACCCAATTGTAGCGCCTGACTCTCAGAGGGTAGCGTTGCAGAGCAGTCTGAGGCTTACTCAAGGGAGGTGGTGTGGGCTAGTAATCGCCATTTGCAGGTGCGCAGAAATAACACTCAATAATTGATTGTCCAGCCTGTACTTTGCTTTATAAAAGTAAGAGTACATTTATTAAACACACACACTACTCAATACTATGCACCAATTTACAAATATACATAAGCTGTTGGAATTACTTTGTGACATTGCGTAACATCTCCACCCCTCCCAAAAGGGGGGGTGGGGTCTAGTACCACCACTCCCATGTATGCACATCATCTTGCCCCCTAATGCAGTGTGTTGAGCATAACCTGGAGCGAGGGCCCTGCGCACTGGCACCATCCCAGTGGCGACCCACCCCATTACCTCAACACGCATTAAAAATAGGTTCACCTGCCCTAGTGACACATAACCCTGACTGATCATCTTATATTGACCATACAGTATGCACCCCTACATATTCAGGGCTAACAGTCTGGGTTGTTCCTCACTTAAGCGCGGCAGCAAAAATACATGTTTACGCACACTTTAGAATGACAGTACTCAGCACATTTGTTGGACATTAGAATGCGTTGCAATTACTGCCCCTAAAGGCATCACAGATGAAATCACAGGATTACGCATATACAGCCAGACACCCTAGCAGGAATGTCTGGCAACATAACCCCACTTTGCTTATGACATCACCTTACACAGGTACTTCACATTACATATGTGACCTTCAGTCCCTCTAAAAAGAAATAACCGTTAGTAAATGCAGTTCTGGTGCAATTACACCTCTTCACCTCCAGGGGATGCCCTTCTCCAGACATCCCAATTCAGCCCTTCACTCCTTGAGGCACTTCTCAAAACACCCTCAGCTGTAGAACAAAAGTTCCAGCCTAGAGAGTGTTAAATGCTAGCTGAGCCCTTGAGGGGTTATTCTTTTAAAAACCCTATGACACTTAGGGAGGGACTTTTCTTCGTGCTGGGGGGAGACTGCGCTTTTCCAGCAGCTCCCCCAGCACCTCCCCCAGCACCCTTGCACAAATTTGGCGGTGACCCCGTTCTCCTGGGGCCACCACAAGCACCAAAACGATGTTTTTCCAAATGCCTGGCAAGGCATTATGGGGCGCTTCAGCTCCGCTTTGTGCATATCGGATGAGCGGCTCTCCCGCTGTGCCGGGGAGAGCCGCGATCGATCTGGCGCTTTGCGCCGCGTCTTCTGGCCTCAGTGGGGGGCCCGGTCCCACCCGGACCCCCAGGTAAGGGATACGGCTCGGCGAGCCCATCCCCGGCCACTCCTGCCAATTTTCGGGGCCCGGTCCCACCCGGGCCCCTCCTCTCTGGTACTGCAGGACCTCCACGTTGGAGGGCAGACTGGGGAGCCCACCCCCGGCTGCCCCCGCCGGCTCCCCGCCCGGCCAGCACCCTCGCGTGCTGCCGCGGGAGCCGGCAAGGCATTTCTGGCCTGCCCGCTCCGGCGGGCAGACATGCCGGACCTCGGAGGGAGTGCGGCTGCACTCCCCCGGCCTCCTCCTGCTTTTCAGGGCCCGGGGATGGGGTCCCGGGCCCCCGGACATCTTCGGGGGGGCGCGACTGCGCTCCCCTCCATCTTGCTGTCTTCGGGGCCCGGAGATGGGGTCCCGTGCCCCGCCTCCTCGTCAGGGGGAGCGCGACGGCTGCTTGGCTTCGGTGGGGGCCAGGGTGGGCTCCTGGTCCCCCCGCAGGGGAAATCTTCACGGGGAGCACTCCCCCGCCTCCCGTCTTCGTGGGGGGCCAGGGTGGGCTCCTGGCCCCCAGCTGGGCACCTTCGAGGGGAGCGCAACGGCGCTCCCCGTCTTTACTTCTCTTTGGGGGGCAGCCCCCGGGACCTGACCCACCCCGGGGGCATCTTGGAGACCGGCGGCGGAGCCCCACGCGCTTCGTCGTCGGTCCGATTAGGGGTCAAAGGTCGCCTACCTTCCGGGGGCCATATCTCAGCCCCTGGGGGTCCAATCTGCCCCATTTTCACGTCTGCTTGCTCCTGGCGGCGGCCCCCAGCCACTGGGAGCACTCTCCTTCGCCCTCCGGGTCCCCAAGAGGGTGCATTCTGCAGGGAGCGGTCTTCACTGGCTCCCTGCGCCAGACTTTCGCCTGGCTCTCCTTCTGGGCCTCTCTTCTCCCTGCGCAGAGGCCCTTGCTTCTGCGCACCGGTCCTGGGCTCTTCTTCTGGCGCTGTTAGGGGCCTGGGGGGCAGTCAGGGGGTTCCTCCTTCCAACTGCCCATGACCAGGCTCCAGCACCTTCCGCCTCAGCAGACCACACCCCAGAGAGAGCTCTCTTCCTCTTCCAGTACTTTTTAAAAGTTGAGTAGGGGGGCTGGCAGGAAGTCTCTGTTTGTCCTATCAAACAGCGACACATCACTTCCCTGCCCCTGCTCCCTCCTTCTTGTCCAGCCTCTGGGTTTGTTCAAAATGGAGTCGTCCAGGGTCTCTGGCCACATGGTCTCTGAAACCAGACCCCTTCCCCCCTCGCTGCCTTCCCTCCTTGGTGCAGCCTGGTGCCTGGCACCCAGTGATAGCTGCTGATGGATGAGCCTGTAGCCCCACCCATCTTCTCTTCGTGGAGAGGAGGCCTTAGCTTGTGGAAGAAAGGTTATCAATCCATCCAGCTGAGGTCAGCCCTCAGCCTGGCCCTGGTTATGACTGATTCAGAGAATTGTGACATTTCTGGATGACTCAAAAGCAGTACAAATATGACTTTGGACTCAGCAGAATACTTCTTCTCACACCCGTTACAGTGGACTTTAGTGCGTGTCTGGAATCTGTAGGCTTTAGGAAAGTGACACTAGCCCATGGGCTCCACTTCTCCATAGGGGAATAATGAAGTGAAAAACACAGTAAAGCACACTGACTTTCCCTGGCATGTTTCTTCCCAGTGTATAAAGCCTATTCCATGTCACCACCCAATTCTGCATAAGTCCTGCCACACCATTCACTCTGTAGCTGCTCCTGGACTGCGCACGCCAGGAATCTCCCCTTCGCAGCCCCTACACGTGTGCACACGCATGTACACGGATGTCTGCATGTAACTAGCCCGGTGCCCCTTACTCCAGCTGCTGCGCAGCGGCCTATTCAAGCTAGGGGGACACCAGTAAAATCCACACGCAGTCTCTTTCATCATGAGTTCACTGTGGATGAGTCCCAATTTATGAGGCTCTCCCACAGTAAAAGCTCAACACATAGGTGCTCAAAAAGCGAAAAATCCGGGCGGCCCATAGTGTCAGAACCACCTTCTAACAGTATGGATTGCTCTAACATTTGTCACTGGATGGTCCTGATGTCTCTAGTATTTGTAATAAGATAGGGCCTGCGCTGGGGCTCTGCGAATGTAAGCGTTGGTTATCATATAATGTATGCTCAGAGATTGGTGGTTACCGCTTCCCCCGTGGCGACTGCACTATGGTATAGATTACTTTTTTTTATTGTTTGGTCCTCTAAAGTTCTATGGGGGAACCTGGTATTGGGTGTTATAATGGAATATGTAGGTAAAGACTCAGTTGCAGTTAATCCTTTCTTCAGTCAGCAGGCCGGGACGATAAATGGCACAATCTAGTACATATACATACACATCCTGGAATGTAAGGGGGCTCGGTTCAGTGCACAAAAGACACCGAATTCTGGCGCAGATTAACCGTAGGCAGGCACACATTGTTTTTATTCAGGAGTCCCATCGTACACATGCAGAGGCCATTAAACTACAAAAGAAGTGGAGAGGTCAACTATTCTTCACATCCTACTCTGCTTTTGCTCGGGGGCAGCGATATGGATACGAAGTGGTACCCCTTTTGCACTATTGGAACAAAGGATAGACTTGAATGGCAGATATGTACTGCTGCATGGGATGTTAAATGGGGAACACATAGTGCTGGGAAGAGTATATGCCCCGAATTTGGAGCAAAATACATTTTTAGAGATACTTACTAACGCACTGGCGGGATGGGAGGAGTATCCCTGGGTACTGGGGGGTGACTTTAATGCAGTCTTAGATATAGACCTAGATAGATCGCACCCACCCCTACAGGGTACCGGTTGCAAAAAACAGACAGACGCACTCAAGGGTTGGGCGGAGGGGTGGAACATTGGAGACGCATGGCGTATGAGTCATCCCACTAGTAAAGAATATTCTTTTTTTTCACCGCCACAGGGACTGCACACCCGCATAGACAGAATCTTTTGTTCAATGCATTTAATTGCCAATGTAACTGACACCACATACTTGGGTAAAACTCTATCAGATCACAACTCCGTACACATTGCATGGACGCAAACTTCAAGATTTACATGGACAGCTGTCCTGCGCCAAATCCGTCTACTGCCAGGTGTTGGCGCTACTTTGGAGGTGCCTGTACATCCTCGTCGCCAAAATATGTTATGTTCTGTAGTAGAAATAAACGCTGGTAGCAGAGTAAAGTTCTTAAGTACCTTTATTCCAGTTGTACAGCAAGATGGTAAGTAGGTACATCAGCTTGGTAGACCGGATAAACAGGTAGTAATGATGTAGGTTAGCCCAGTAGTCAGCCCTTGGTCGTATGCCACAGCAGCCCCACCAGGAGCAGCCTGCCTGCTGCTCAGCCCATCTGTAACTGTCATACTTCACTCAGTCAGACACCCAACACTCCACGCATCAAAGCATTCCCAACATTCTACTCCAAACACACACAGTGGTTGAGCAGCAGGTGGACTGGTAAACTGCAAGATATAAGAGTACTATGCAGGGCATAACAAAGTCACACTAACATGGGGAAAGATCCCCACCCCAATTCCGACCTGGAAATTACAACCATCGCTCCTTGAAGACCCGGTGTTTAGCAACACCCTTTCTAAAGCGATTGCGCATTATTTTGTGGAAAATGCAGACACTGCTAGTACGCGCCAAGTAGAATGGGACGCCTTTAAAACGGTGATACGGGGAGTTGCAATTAGTACGCGAGTGGGGGCCCGTACTTCTCTAGTCAAAAGACTGGCGGAAGTTGAAAATAGTCTGGGAAAGGGCAGCAGTAACAAGTGACACACATAAAAAAGACTTACAAGAGGCGCATATTAAACATGCGGAACTCTTGGAGGAACTTCGCATTATAGATCACCGGCTATACACACAAAAGCAGCATGCAGAGGCTGACAGAGCAGGCCCGCTCCTTGCTAAAATCATTAAAGATACACCGGCGGTGACTCCCATTATTGAAATTACTACTCAAGAGGGCACTGTCGTTCGCACTCAATTAGAGATCAATACAGCATTTAAAAATTACTACGAGACATTATACGCAAAGCCAGTATAGCCTAGTGACTCTGAATATGAGCAATTTTATTGAGGGATTGCAATTCCCACAATTGTTGGCGGATCACAAGGAAGAGCTAGAGAGGCCTATCACTACAGCGGAAATACGAGCAGCGATTAAGGCATTACCCCGTAATAAAACCCCAGGTATGGATGGATTGCCGATAGAGTTTTATGCAATGTATTCGGAGTTGCTAGTTCCCCATTTACAGAAACTGTACCAAGATTCAAAAGAAACGGGCTCCCTTCCGCATACAACACTGCAGGCAGTAGTGGTTTCACTGCCGAAACCGGGCAGGGACAGTAAGGACATGGCAGGATATCGGCCCCTTTCGCTGTTAAACACGGATTATAAGATTTTAAGCAAGTTGTTAGCAAATAGGATACTCCAATTCATACCAAAACTCATCCACACGGATCAGTGTGGATTTGTGCCTGGGAGGTGCACGGCCCTTAATATTAGGAGATTACATCAGGTCATGACGAGTGCGGCCGCGGATACCAGTGCACAGGGCTGTGTGTCATTGGACCTGCGTCAGGCATTTGACTCATTGCACTGGAGCTACATGCTCCGCACTCTCCCGAAATTCGGAATTCCGGATGGATATGTGAAGTGGGTTAACCTTCTGTACACAAACCCCACGGCACGCGCACGCACGGGTGTGCATATTTCACAGCAGTACACAGTAGCGCGAGGTACTCGACAAGGGTGCCCGCTCTCACCTTTGCTATTCATCTTAGCTCTGGAACCATTGGCAATCAAAATCCGTACCATGGCCGAGCATAAGGGGATACGAACGGGAAATAACACACACATTATCTCGGCATATGCGGATGATTTAATATTATATTTCAATAATCTTAGGGACAATCATGAACCAATTCCCACAATATTCCATCAATTCAAATTGCTATCAGGGCTTACTATAAACGAGACCAAGTCATATGCGTACTTCTTTACAGATACTGCACAGGAAGACCCACTGTGATTTGGTTACTGGACGTTTCAAACAGCGACAGTCACCTTTCGATATCTTGGTATCCATGTATACAGAGAGATGGGAGATATATTAGATGGTAACTTGACCCGGGCTATTACGGCTCTTAGAACACAAATAAAATTCGGGACATCCCTGCCGCTGTCAGTGGCGGGCAAGGTAGCTATTGCCAAAATGGTAATGCTCCCCAGACTGCTCTATTACTTTACAAATCTACCAGTCATGGTTCCAGCTCGTGTGTTTAAAACACTGGATACCCTACTGGTGGAATTGATTTGGGGGACGGGCCGTAGGAGAATAGGATTATCAAAACTTCAGTTGGATACAAGGAAAGGGGATTTGGAGGTCCCAGATTTAAAAGCATATTGCTATGCAAGGCAGCTGCAGTGGCTCGCGTATTGGATCGCAGGACGAAATTTACAGGAGATTGCCATGACTCAGCGTGAATGGGAAAGGGGGGCACTTCACACGCTGTTGCTGCCTAATAGTAGGCTTCCATTGACCGTGTCCCCATTACTAAAAAATTGCATTGTGGTATTGGAAACGGGCACTGCGCTACACAAAGGCAATTAATCCATTTGGCCCCAATATTCCACTCCTAGGTCTCCCTCTACCGATGGGGATAGTCACGTTACGGCGTATATCCACCTGGGTGGAAGCAGAAGTAAGCACAATAGGAATGTTATTTATGGATAACACATTGATGAACCATGATACATTTACAAGGGAACAGGGAGTGCCACATACACTATTTCTTCTACATGTGAATAATTTTAGATATGTGCGGTCCACATGGGCCCCGGAAGTGACGGAGCCCCCGACGCACGAGTTGGTACACATGCAGTATTTAATGGGAAATGGCAGTCACTTGACCAAGTGGTTGTACCCGGGAATCCGCACACATGCTGCAGTACCATTACAGACACTCCGTAAAAAATGGACCGCTGATTTAGGCCGTGACCTGACTGATAAAGAGTGGGGAATTATATTGGAGTATCCGAGAAAGGTGTTGCGTAACCCGAAATTTAAATTTATACAGTTCATGGTAGCGCATCGTGCTTACTTGACTCCTCATAAATTACATAGGATGTTTCCCGATACAGCGGATGCTTGCCCTAGATGCCACGCCTCCAATGCAAATCTGTTACACATGTTATGGGATTGTCCACGATTGGCACACTACTGGGGAACAGTGCAAACAATATTAAGTGATGTGGCTCCGGGGAGGACGGGAGAACCATTAGAGTATTGTATACTGGGATTAAATCCTAGCAGCAAGAAATGCAGCCCCACAACTAGATTTACAAACTTGCCGTTGATACTAGCTAAGCGCACAATAACCATGAGATGGAAGACAGCGAGGGCACCAACAGTGTTAGACTGGTACAATGAGGTGGTTAGGTGGGGCAAAGCCGAAGGTGCGGAATTACAAAGGGAAGAAAATAGGGGATTGCGTAAAAAAACCTATTTCAATGGAATGGAATGTGATGTTAGAGGAATTTATAGCTACAGAGGTTCAGGCCACCCAGAATCAGTAGTATATTCTTCTCACCATGGGTGGCACAATTTATTGAAGAAAAGATCAGGTTGTTGTATCACTATGACTTTTTGCAGGAACCATTTGCTGGATTTGTGTCTCAAATTACGAATGCTATATATTGATATGCTGACTGACAAAAGTACATGCACGGGAAACTGATTCTAAGGGGGGTTAGGTATAGCTGTGTTGTGTTCAGATATGGGGGTGAGTGGATCGATTAGTTTCCTATTGTGACTGTAACCGGTTATATAGGCTGGAACAATGACTGAAGGTGGGCACAGAAATACATTGTACTATACATGCTAAATCTGATGTACTATGCCACCGGCTCACCACAGATATTTGACTTGCTGCTTACTATATTTCTCCAGCCTTCTTGATTGGACAATTGATGTGGATTCAATATACTGTATACCAATGGGTATGGAAGTTGTAATGTTAAGAAAATCAATAAAATATGTTTAAAAAAAAATAAAAATCATGACCTTGTAATAGCTGCTTTGGAGAAACTCAGGAATACAAATCGAAATAAAAAAGAGAACTTAACTAAAGGAGAACGTGAAATCTTTAAAGAACTAATGAATTGTGAGACCATCGAAATAAAACCAGCTGATAAAGGTGGCAATATTGTAATAATGGAGAAGTCACAATACATCAAACAAGCAAAAAGACAGCTCAATGGCTCAAGTAATTACACTAAGTTAGTTAAGAATCCCATAAATGATTTAACCATGAATCTTCAATACAGCATTAAAAAGTGGAGAGAATAAGGCATCATTAATGATGAGGAAGCTGAATTCCTAATGGAGGATAATCCAATAATTCCCACAATGTATTTTCTACCCAAGGTGCATAAAACATTAATCAATCCACCTGGTAGGCCGATCATATCCAGTTGTGGATCACTCTATCAGAATCTATCTATATACATAGGTAACATTCTAGCACCTTTGGTATCCTCACTCAATTCATACATTAAAGACACTGGGGATTTTTTGAAACATCTGGCAAATATAAACTGGCACCAGGCTTTATTATTGATAACCATCGATGTGGTCTCACTATATACATCAGTAAATCATGAGGTGGGACTAACTGCCCTAAAATATTTCTTTGTACAGCGAAACATTCAATATCTGGAACAATCAGAAGCAATATTAGAAATGACAGAAATCTGCTTACGTAACAACATCTTTCTATTTGACAAACAGATGTATCTGTAAACCCGTGGAACTGCCATGGGAGTTTCCTTCTCCCCAAGCTACGCGAATCTCACCATGGGATGGTGGGAGGAGACGGTAGCTTGGGGAGAAGGCAACGAGAAATATATGGACAAAATCCATCTCTGGCTACAATTTATCGATGATTTGTTCGTAATTTGGAACGGAACCAAAAATGAGTTTGAAGAGTACTTTGTTATCTTAAATCAGAATGAGGTCGGACTATCATTTACCTATAACATTAGTGATGAAGTGGTGCAATTTCTTGATCTCACCTTATACATCAAATATGGTCAGATTAAAACTACAACATACACCAAACCAACAGCGACCAACAGCATCTTATACGAAACCAGTTTTCATCCTTGTGCTCTAAAAAAGAGTATACCTTATGGTGAATTATTAAGAATGCGTAGAAACTGTACAGACGATGAGGTCTTCAAAGAGAAGTCGAAAGAAACTGTCAAAAAATTCAAATCAAGAGGATATAGGGAGAGTGACATTGAGGACGGAAGGAAGAGAACTGAGAATTTAAAACAAGAAGAAACACAAACTAGAAAAGAAAATCAAAAAAGTAAAATGGAAAAAGACAAAAAATACGATTCATCATGACAAACAATAAAGAACATATTTTGATCAGAAGGATTATGAACAAATATTGGAATATTCTAAAAAAAGATCCAGACATAGGAAACAGTTTAAGTGACACTATTGACGTTTCCTTCAGAAAATAACCATCACTGAAAGACAAACTGACTCGTAGTCACTTCACGAGAACAAAAAATGAAACATGGCTAAGTAACCGACAGAAAGGATTCACGAAATGTGACAAGTGTAAAGCTTGTAAAATTGGCAAAAACATCAAAAGCCTAACTGACTTAAAAAAACGGACATTCATCATTAAACACAGAATAACATGTGAGACAACTTACGTAGTCTATATGATTACATGCGACTGCAGTAAGAAATATATCGGAAGTACTAGCTGCCCTTTACGGAAAAGGATTTTGGAGCATATACGAGCAATTCAAAATGAAGATACCAACTATGCCATCACAAAACACTTCGAAACTCATGAGAATTTTCCTTGGGAAAACATAAGATACAGTGGAATTGCCCATATCCCAAACCATGAAAGAGGAGGACACAGAACATTGAAATTGAGACAACTTGAATCAAAATTAATAATCAGATTCAGAACTAAACAACCAGTGGGTTTGAATGCGGAAGAGGATCTTTTTGTCCATCTATGAGAATCTATTCCGAGAACAATTGTTACTGGTCACAACCTATCATGATGTTGTTGGGAACATAAAGGCCACTCAGGCGCCATTGGATTGAGAAAGCCACTGAGGCTACAATGACAAACAGGAACTATATGTAGATACATATCTATTTGAACCGACTGATAAAGAGAACAAGCACTAAGTATACAAATACTATAGTCGGTTACCATGTACGAGAACTGTCACTCCGACTAAACATGAATAGTTAACAATGATCCTGATTTGCTATGTTAGTATATCAAACAAAATCCCAACTGAAAGACTATATGGTGTAAATGAAATGTAAATAAATGGAAAAAGAACAATGTAAATATGTATATTTGTTGTAAATAATCTCTTGTGATATGCGTAAAACTACACATCCCACAATGCCTCATTAAGGGCACATGGGAACAGTAGTATAAATTAGAAATAATGGAAAGACTTCCCTAACCGTGAACAAGCCTTGATGGTGAAACGCATTGGTGGCAGTGGTGAATAAATACCTCTAACTGCAAAATACTGGAGTGCGACATCTTTTTGCTTAATAATAATATATATATATTACTGCTCCAAAGTGCCCACTTGTGGGCACTTTGGAGCAGTAATCTATAGGCGGCAGCCCAGCCGCTGAGGAGCACCACCCTGTGAACCTAGGGGGCCGCGTGGTTCGGTATTTACCGGGCCGCTTTGCGGGGCATCGGCAGAGGATTAAGAGCGAGCCCGACATGCTGAGGCCCATTTGCGGGCTTTTAAATTACCTAACAGAGTCAATTTGTGCACCTATTCTATTCAAGGAAGGAACAATTTCCGGTACTATAATGCCCACAATGCACCACACAGAATTCATGTGGACAGCCCATCAGGGCCGTTTGATTGAGCATTTAAGCAGTGGGAGTGACCGGAACAGGCACGTCACTTTACCATCTAAGACTCTGAAGACGAAGGAAAACTTCGAAACGCGTAAGGCATTGATGATGGGACAGCTGTTTATCTGATCGGCATGCCGGACGGCAATCATACCTATTAAAGCTCATTGAAGCATGCTGGCGCATGAGTGCTCCTCGTCCTGTGGGCACTTTGGAGCAGTTATATATATATATATATATGGGTTATATGCATATATTTTTGTTAATGCTCCAGGGTCCCCGCACATGGGCGGGACTATTCAGTGCTTATGACTATTGGTGGTTATCCCCTGGAAGAGAAATTACAGTCTCACTATAGCACAATTGCGGTTACAGGAGTTGATACCCAGGTTCAGATTACTGGTTTCTCTGGAGTCAGATTGTGGGACTCAGTTCAATAATGAAGTCCTTACAATGCTTTTTGCAGTTCTACAGATGGAACAGAGGCTACACTAGTTATTGTCCAGAGGCTTCTGAAATTGTTGAACAGCTCAATGGAACTATGAAGTCTTGCTTGGCAAACGTCTGTGTTTCCACATCACTGAAATGGCTAGATCCTTTGCCTTTGGTGCTGATGAGCATCCAGAGTACTCCTGACTGAAGACAGGGTTATCGCCACACGAGATCTTAATGGGGCATGCAATGAGACTGCCTGTTGTACCTGCAAATGCACTTTTGAACATCACAGACGTCATGATACTCGATTACTGCAAAGAATTGGCTAATGTGGTGTATTCTATCTCTCACCAGATTAAAACTGCTGTTTTCAATCCGCATCAGGAACAGGTCACAACCTAAGTCTCGGTGACTAGGTGTTGATAAAGAAGCACGTGTGAAGGTCCTGCCTGGAACTGAGATGGAAGGCCCCATTCCAGCTCATCTTAATAACGAACACTGCTGTTAAATGTGCTGGAGTGCCGAACTGGGTGCATGCACGCATACACAGAATGTAAGGTGTCCTAATGAAGAAATTGTGTTGTATGAGCCAGAACAAAGAACACTCGTGACAGCACCACCACAAAGCGCACCACAGCAGAGAGCAGAAAAAGCTGAAGAATCTCAGACTGTTGCACTGATCCAAGTTCCTTACATATCCCAAAGTGGAATGGAAGCTCCTGAAGAAGAGGAAGAGACGAGAGCTCAACACGAAGAAGGAGTTGAGACATCACAGGAACAGACCAATGATCCAGGTGAAGGAACTAGTACCAGATCAAAAGGGCTGAATTATGCTCGAAGGAATCTAAGATCAAGTGTGTCAGTCGATCGTATACCGCCAACTATTGCTGACAAGACAGAGACAAGCGGTGTAGGTGACACAGAAGAAGCTCAGCCAACACCAAGAAGGTTGAAAAGAGCAAGAGTGCGTTGTCGAAGGTATTCTGCACCTGAATGTACATAGTACACACATCAGGTGTTAAATGTGTCAGTGGAAAACTTACTTGATCTGAGAATAGAACTTTTGAGTCCCCATGACATCACACTAAAGAAAAATTGGGACAAAGCTGCTGGAAAAAGATTTCTGAAAAGAAACAGGAGTTTGAGAGACATTATTAAATAAGAAAATAAAAAAAAAAAGACTGAAATAAAAGGTTAATATCTTAAAAAGAATTAAGGAGGTTTCCCTAAATCCAAGGTTGCAGAAGAGTAGGGATATTTAACAGGATAACATTGGGCACCCGACGCTGAAAAGCAACTCTGCACCCGGCCGCCTCAGTGCCACCCGAGGTGACCTGTTGGTGCTGTTTTGGACCTTGCACCATACTTACCTTAAGTCCAAGAGATTGGTCCCGTAGGTCGCTGTGAAGTACCTGCATGCAGACATTTAGAAGAAGAAGGACTAGGGATAGAGATAACTACACGAAGATTACTGTAAAGAAAGCTGAAAAGAAGCAACTGCAAAAGAAAATCAGAAAAGGTGAATTAAGAGGAAGGAAAATAAAGAGAAAAAGCTGAAAACTGTTGACTTTTTGCTGCTATATTCTTCTTTAATGATGTGACTGCAGACAAACGTGTTTCCTAACCAAGAATAGATGCAAAATCATTATGGCTATTAAAATCTTAGTTGTAGTATTTATTTGATTTGAATTTATAAAGCGCAGCGTATGCCAGAAGGCGTCTTGGCGCTGCTTGCAAAAGAAGGAGAGATTAAAAGCAGGAGCTGAAGCGAAAGAGTAAAAAGCCAGGTTTTGAGAAACTTTCTAAAAGCCAAGAAGTTGGTAGAGTTCCTCAGAGAGATGGGCATTTGATTCCAAAAGCGAGATGTAGAGAGAGAAAAACTTCTCCCTCCCCAAGAAACCGTGTGAAAGAGAACAACTGACAAAGTCATGGAATTCATACACCGCAATGTTCTATTCGGTGTATACCATGAAAGTTTCTTCCTAAGAAGTTTAGGACCGTGGGAATGCACCACTTTATGAGCTATGCACAAGGCTTTGAAAGCTACTCTTTTTTTTACTGGCAACCAGTGAAGCTCATTTCTGGCATTGGTCACAGATTCCGATTTTTTTATGTTTGTCAAATCCTGACCGCTGCGTTTTGTATTCTCTGAAGTCTACTTAGAATACCTTGCTGGGCACCAACCAGAAGGGCATTACAAAAGTCCAATTTCGATAGGACTAGGGAAGAAATTTCCATTTTTTGTAACTCCAATGGTAGAAAAAGGGTAATTTTTCGTAAGATTTTCAATGTATAAAAACAAGAAGATGTAAGATGATTAACATGATCTCTAAAAGACAACTTAGTGTCAAATATTGTTCCAAGATTCTTGGATTAGGCCACTGGGCTTGGTACAGGACCCAGATCCTCAGGCCACCAGGATTGATTCCAAAATTAAATGTCCGGCCCGAAGAGAAGGACTTCGGTCTTTGCTGCATTCAGCTTCAAACACTGGCTTCCCATCCATTGCACAACAGCGCTCATGCATTTTTTGAATTGCATAGCCACTTCATCGATATTGTTGGTTACGGGGACGATAATGTGGGTGTCGTATTAGTAGTCAAAACAATGTTAGTAGGGATTTATTTTACCCCAGAGATAGAGAAGCCCATGTCTACACCTAAAACTGCAACATCTCCACACAAAATAGATGAAACCAAATTAAAAACTTAACTTCAAGATTATTTAAAAGATGAATTTTCCACTAACGTTTATCCTAGGATGGTTTAAGAATAAATACAGGCACTAGACGCAAAGGATTGCTACGTCTGTGCATACTTATCTTGATCAGCTGCACAGGAGGTGACATACCAAATACATTCCCATCATATGCAATGACATGTAGTATTATTGCTTCACTTAATATATAGACGAGAACACTTTGAGTATTATTACTCAAATTTCGACATGATTCTTTCAAAAGTTCCATTGCAGAAGAGCAATAACCTTCCCCCACAAGCAAAAGAAATGGACACAACTTGATATTATTTTAGACTATCCATTCATATAGACACTGTCAAAGCATACAAGAATAATTTGACTTGCTTAATGAGAACTTTAGAAATGACATTTATTATGGCAGAGGAAAGGGAAACACACATTTTACACAGTAAAAACAAAGGGGAAGACATTTTGAAAAACGTTTGGAAGAAAAAAGAAGATAAATTTAGAAATAAAATGGTCTATCCAAATCTAAAATTAGACAGGAGACAAACAGGGAAAATATGTGTTTAGAGAAGAAGAAACCAATTTGGAAGAAGACCTGTGGGGATTAGTAGTTGTGAACACACATTTGCCATTATGGGAGGTTCATGGCAAATTTTACAAGGAGAAGAAACAGTCATTCCAGCAGTTTATTTCGTTTGTGGAGAGGATGTGTGAAAAACGTATTTCCCTTCATGATTTTGAACATCAGTTCTTCCATTTTGCATTTTTCTCGACATGTTGAATCACAAACTTTGGTACTTTTCTGTTTGTTTCCGGTCAGCACAAACCAGATTTGTTTTGCTCGTATCTTTGCGAACCTGGTGTTGACATATCTGCTCCTTGCCGGTCTGAGACTTACCCGTGATACACTTGTAATGTTTGCACTTGTTTGTTCGATTGTCCTTCAATGTTTGGGTGAGAACAAGCAATGTCCTTGCAATCTAATCAGGGATTGTTTCACCTGTAAATGTTTTGCACATCTCCATTTCGTTTAACGTGTATAAATAACCTTGCAGATCTTTGTACGCTGTCCACTTTTCCCATAGCTATCCTAGTGCTGTGAGATTGTGCACCTGTGCTATGATAATAAATAACAGATACTTTGGCAGACTTCCGGCTGCAGCCTCTCTGTTTGTAACGTGGAGAAGAAAAGAGTTCTGTTTTTCACAGATGTTTATTTTCAATTGCCAGCTGATCGGGAGGGTATTTGCAATTTAGCTTTGCTGTTTCTTAAGCTGTATCATGTAAATAGTCTACAAGCTTTAACAATGACATCATCACACAGGTATACCCGAAGTATAGGTGATGGAAAACAATTATTTGGAGACATTTTTAGAGCAATCATACAACCATTGGGGGTTGTCTTAAACAATAAGAAGATCAGAAAGCTTTCAACAGTTGTGGACAAGTTGGCAACCAGTACTTATGGAACTTTATTAGTTGTAAATACAGAATTTGCGGCTGTTAGATCAATGGTTTTATAATTTTTTTTAGCATTAGACATTTTACTCACAGAAAAAGGCAGAGTCTGCAAAATGAAAGCTCAGCATTGCTGTTTATGTATAAAAGATAAGAGCAAGACAATTCTAGAATTCACAAAGAACATTTTTGAAACCTGAATTAGAATCATTAGAGGCACCTGGAGTTTTAAAAAATGTAGGTAAAGGAATTTCTGCTAATGGCAATTGGTTTGAAATCACGGGAGGAGGAGTTCTTCGAGCTATATTTGTGCCGGTGTAAATAGTAGGGTTTTGCTTATTGACCTTATTTGCTTTTTTCAAAGACTGTAGATATTATTTTAATAAGAAAAAGAACAAAGAAAGAAACAAACAGATTGTAAAAGAATTAGAATGAGAAAAAGCTAAAAATAAGGAATACAAAAAATTGAAAGGATCTGGGACCCTGAAAAGGAACAGGTCTGACTCAACTGAGGATGAGGGTGAACTCTAAAGATTCAGTTGGGAAGGTAATGTGATGGTTAGATAACCATCAGAGGGGGAATTGGGGAAGCATTTAGAAATATTGAGAAATTATGTTAATGTGCAAAACTAATGAGACTTAAAAAGCAAATGTTCATACAAAATTGCACTTAGCAAACATACTTGAAGTGTTAGTCCTAAAACACTCAGAGGCTGCCATATTAACGTTAACAGAGCTGAGGAACTGCAAATTCAGCATTTAGTTTAATATTGACCTTTTCAATTAACTTTTTTCAATGAATAGTTGCTATGAAAAAGTTTTCTTTTCATTTATACTGATGTTTCAACCTCCAGAAAGACTAATGAATGAAACTTGTTATTTAGAAGGTTAAGAATGAAGTTTTGTACGTGGGAATGTAGACATGAATGGGAAAACGATTCAAGGGAAACTTAAAAATGATAAAACTTAGTAGCAATATTTGAAATTGTTTTCTGTAGAATATTGTATTCTTGTGAGTAGATGGGAAGTGAATGCAATCTCATTCTCGGAAGAAAGAAGTTACATGAATTTAAAACAAAATATTTTGTTTTCTATAATAGTGTGTGTTCCTAGAGTAGGTCACCAGGTTCATTAGAACCAGATCCTTTAGATCCACATCCGCACCCCCATTTTCTATCTATTCTACATTGCTCTGAGACTCTACTGATTTTCTTGAACCTCTCATTATGAGAAGTACTGCTTTGATTGATTATTGATTTATTAAGCTGACTTTTTATGCTGAAACTTTATGCTTTATCTCGATATCAGGACTCTTTATGGGTCTCTGGGACTGACACATTTTCCTTCTCATTCTTAGAATAGGGACATTTCCTTCATGGAACATGTTTAATGCATTTTATTGATTGACTAATATTGATTATAAATATCTGTTAATATTTGATGACTGTAATTAATAAGAATTAACTTATGACTTTGAATAAAGATGATTTACTAAAATTTGAATAATAAAACCCTTTAACTCATTACAACCTCTCATTATTGACTGAAATAGTTTAGAACTGTAATTATTTAATGTGATGTACAGCTCTTGATAGTCACTAAAACAAAGGCAAAGATCCATGGGCCTGAGACAGCGGGGCTTCGCCCTAATGACCTTAAATGAGATTTTAATTAAAACATAATTCCCGCTCCAACACTTATTATCCTGGTCATTCTGATAATTGAGTTTGTCATTAAGGAAGGGTAAGGTAAGGTAATTTATTTTATTTGTACATGATTAATTAAAATCTTTACAAAACAATAAACATTGCTAAAAATTTCTAAAAGTTCATTTTGTGCGATTTCCTAAATTTACAATTTACTTAATATCAGTTTATAATTGTTAATAAAAAAAATAAAAAAAAATAAATAAAAATAAAATGTTCCAACGGTCATCAAGCATCTGGCTTTTATTTGTCCGCACTCAGTGTGCTCTTGTGTCTTTTTGCTACTAGTTCAAAAAACTTTACGACCCGACAGTTTAATTTTGTTTTGGTTGGATTAAAACACAGTTTAACAGCCTGCCTGCATGTCCGGACGCCATATAATTTGAAGGATGGACGTAATAAATTGTACCTCAAGTCCTTTAATTTAGGGCAGATGCAAATAACATGGATGATATCTTCCTTGCCAGCTTTGCACAGACGACACTGCTGCATGCAGTTTTTTCTCTCCCAAGGTGGCAAGTGCGGGGCAGCCGGGATTACTGCAAGGCGTAGTTTTAAAAACTTTTCTTTAATTTTTAGGTTCATTCAAATGTTGAGGTATGCATGTGGTTGCATTCTTCCATAGTCGCTGAGCGTGATCCAGCCATGTGCTCTTTTGGTTAATGCTTCCTTATCCTCAATGGAGGAAATAATGTGTGCTGTTTTTTTTGCGACTTTTTTGAAAGACAAGAGGTCTGTTGGGGTGCCCCAGAGGTCTGACAGTCCCAGGACTTGGAGTGAATCAAATAGATAATCTCTGGCTGAGGATTTTCGATGTCGGAGCAGCTCTTCCCATAGATTGGAGTTTAAAGAACCAACCTCGGCGCTGCGAATCTTTTGCCAGCTGGTAACATACGCGCTCCGTCTTTCCAATGATTGTTTTAGAAGACCAAATTCTAACCGGATTTGTGCAGGGGAAACGTATCTTGGCAGGTTAAAGATTGCCCTATATGAGTTAGCTATCACTATATCCAGTAATGCTGCGTCCTTACCTTGAAGGGGTTCACTACCGTATGTGAGAGTTGGCTGTAGCTTTGCGCGCAAAACCTGGAGCAGGGGGTTAAGCGTTGGGTCAGGAAGTTTGGCTTTTAAGGATTTTTTCGCCAGGTAAGTCACGGTTCCCTTCCCTCGCAGGGACTCCAATTGGGGTTTGAACGAATTCTTGTGGTCCAAGATTACTCCCAAGTATTTATAGGTAGTTACCAAGTCCAGCCCTTGTCCGTTTAGATGCCAATTGATTTTCCTCTTTTTCCGGTAGTTCACTGCCATAACCTTGGATTTGGTAAAGTTTATTTGCAAGGAGTTCCTTTCTGAAAAGGAGTGAGCTATATGTAGAAGATGTTGGAGGCCAATCGGAGTCCGGCTACCAGCACCAAGTCGTCCGCGTACAGCAGATTGGACAGCGGAATTTTCCCTAGTTTTGGTGCATGACAGAGACATTTATCGAGTTCCCCTGGCAAATCTGAGAGAAAAAGGTTCTTTTGTTGTCGGAATGGGGTTGGAGAGGTGTGTTCCTGCTCCTAGTTTAACCTTGATCCAGGTGTTTGTGTGCAGTAATATCAACACGTCTAGGAGATGTTTAGGTATTCCCCAGATGACCAGTTTCCGCCAAAGTTTATTACGATCCACGTGATCGAATGCGGCAGTGTAGTCAATAAAACAGAGGAATAGGGGAGATTTGGTCTCTTTTGCTTCATCCATCAGCAGGGTCAGTGCCATGATGTTGGTTGTGGTCCCTTGACCCCGGCAGAAACCTGTTTGATTGATTGGGATTACGGAGTGTTCGGATGCCCATGATGTTAACTCCTCCAGTATGGTTCCTGCAAAATACTTGGCCTCCACGTCTATGAGGGCAATGAGCCGATAATGATTTGGGAGTTTCCTGTCGCCATGTTTAAAAATTGGGCTTATTACTGATCCATGCCAGGACTCCGGTAGAGTCAGAGTATCCTTTATATTTTTGAATAGCGGTGTTAGTGCTGCACTCCAGAATTCCGCATCTGATTTATATAGCATTGGTGGGATGCCATTTGGTCCAGGGGCACCTGTTGGTCTGCCCCTGGCTATTTGCCTTTAACGTCAGCTGGTGTGGAGGCTAGATATTCAGTCTCGGCGAAAGGGGAGGAACTTGATTCGGGCATTAATTTACCCATACAATAGGGTGGCATGGTATCTCTTGCAGCTGATTCTTGGGTCGTGGCCATTATGTGGTAATTGCCTATTTTTTCCCTCTGGGTTTCTTTGCTGGACCCCTTTATCCCCACTTCTTCAAGGCTTTCCTCGTTGTCAGCGGCTGTGTTGTTAAAGTGCTTGAAGAGGTATTTTGTCCATGCTTCCTTCGCTATATTAGAGTTTAGGCCAAGATGGTCTGGATTCTTTATTCTTTTGATCATTTGCCAGAACCTTGAGCTGTTTTTTCTTTTAACTTCATGGAGGAGTTTGGCCCATAACTCGTCGTTTTTTTGTTTCTTTTTTTCCCATTTCTTCCTTTTTAGCAGTTTTTTTGCTTCCCGTAGGACAATTTGTAAGTCGTGATTTGCTGGATCTTTTCGCATCTGTCTCAATGTTCGGTTTATTATCTGTTTTTGCGTTTTCATTTCTGGAGTGAGTTGTAGTTTGGTTGGTGCTCCTTTTGATGGCTTACCCTGTTTAATGGCCCTTTTAATAGTTTCTTGCTAATAGCTAGGATGAAATTTTGCCATATTTCTGACGGTTTTATCGTGGAACTTGCCACTTGAGTATAAAGAGTTTTCGCTGTAAGACTTATGGAGCTGATGTTGCTGGGATTGCACCGAAGCCGCTTTAGGTTAGCCGTCACTTCGACGTTAATGCCTATAAATGGTTCGGTCTTGAGAAGTGAGTTGACTTTTATTGTAGCTTCTTGAGGCAAGTGGTCGCTGAGGTCGTTGGTCCCTATCTTAAACGCCGTTACTCTGCCAAGCATATTTAAGGATGTAAATGTGTAATCCAAGTGGGAAGATTGCCTTTGTGAATGAAATGTTGCGACTGGTGGATCGTCTTCTGGGTAGCGCCCGTTCAAGGCTCTTAGATTAAGGTGTTCTAGTTGCCGTAATAAGTTTTTTGAGCAATTTGTGGTTTTTTTTATTTTTGGGGAGCCCTGTCTTGGCACTTCCCATGCGGCGCTAAGTTCTTGGTCAAGGCCATCACCTGGACCCGAGCTAATAAGATACATGTTAAAATCGCCTGCCAGGATAATAAAATCGGAATCCTCTTCGTCCATTACTTTTTCCATGGCTTTTATCAGTTCCTTGGCAGCTTGCCGTTTCCATTTGGGATGGATGTAAGTGTTGATTATTATAACTTCTTGGAGTTGACGTTTAACCAAAGTGTGATCTTTACCACCTGAATTGCGCTTGGGGGGGCTATTTGAGATTCTATTGTTGTGATCTCACCTAATGTTGCTATAGAGGCAAAAATCATTAAGCCCCCTGATCTGCGGCCAAAAATGGAGCATTTATTTGCTGGGATACAACAAGATGTATACCCTTGGAGGTCAAAAGCCTTTTCCTCCCAGGTTTCTTGAAGCAGTAACAAATCAAATGATTTTAGATATTGCAAAAACTCTGGGTCGTCGCTTTTGTTGGCTAAACCGTTGATATTCCAAGTACATAAGCTAATTTGTCTGGACTTATCCAAGGGGTGATCATAATTACTTTCCCTTTGTCAATTTGTGCGGTCTGCTGTGTTAATGGTACGCTAAATTAACCTCCAGTTTTGTGGGACGACCGGCAAAGCATGACATGGGTTCCTTGGTTCATGTCCTGAGAAGAAGGTTTTTGTGTCTTGGGGGTGCGCTCTTGGAGAAGTACTCCTTGCTCCTTTTAATACTGAGTTGGTGTTTTTCCGCGAGGGTGTTCTGGTCGGGGGTAAAAAGGTGTCGGATAGGGAGGTTGCTTTTCAATTTCCAGTTTTATCCCCCATTGTTTAAACGTAGCCTCTTCCTCCAGGATTTTTTGACTATCTCTATGGAGTTCCAGGTTGCCTTGGTTGTTTCCGAACATTGAGGGTCGTTATTTGACAGAAACTCTATTTGGAAAAGATCAGAGGAGCCGATATTTTCTAGGCTTGTGATCGAGTGTAAAAGCCTGAGTATGTTTCCTCTGTTCAATATGTCGTCTCTACCGCGAGACATATATTCTGGAGTGAAGAGAATAGTGGTCGTGCTATCCCCGTGGTGGACTACTGTTTGCTTTGTTCGCGATCCCTCGCTACCGGAGTGACCAGACTGGAGAGAGCGGCTTGGGCTGTCTGTAACTGGGCAGATTTGTTGCGTACTTCCTTGCCTGTCTCTCCCAGGTTCTCTTGTGGTGTTTATTGCTCCAGGTATAGATTGATGAGGTAGCTCTGCATTACTAGTCTGGGCGTTGTCGCAGATTTCTGTGATTTGAGTGTGTTCGGTCATTATTAAGTCAGAGTTATGGGCAGTTTGAGTTATTTTTGCTTGAGGTAGTCTCCGCTTCCTATCACTGAATCGTGGTTTCCGGGGTACGTCACCGGATGGTGTTGCAGCTGCTGGGGAGACAGCGATGGATGACGGAGAAGGACTCTCAGGATCCTCTGGCAAAGGTGAGAGCGGAAGTTGATTTGCGTGTGCGACTTTTCGACCATAGGTAGTTACTGTTGGGGATAAATGTAATTGCAGTTCTTTACAAGATCTTCCGTCAGTTGGAAACCTGTTTCTTCCCTTCCTTTTTTTCCTCCTGTGAGTTTTGCAAGACGTCTGGGCACTGACTGATGCGCGGTCAACTGTGGTTACAGAAGCTGCTGGTGAGTGGTTAGTAGGTTCAGCTTCCGTATTCACTGACGGTGGTGGTAGAGCTTCCCTACCCGCCAGGGGCAAATTGTTGTTTACTGCCCGTTCTCCTACTGGTTGAACTGTAGGCGTTGTTGGTGTTCCAGGCAGTTCAGTTTTCAATTCTGGGATCTGTAGAACTGTTGATTTTAGGTCTGATATTAGGTCCCCTAACATAGATGGTAAGGTTGTTAACTTATCTACGATCGATACACAGGGGCATGGTGGTGGTGCTGCTTGGACCACATAGGCTGCTTCCTGACCCCTCTTTATGAGACCATTAAGTTCTGATATCGTCCAGTCAATTCCTGAGATGGAATCGGCCATTGTCTGTAGAACAGTAAGCTGCAAGTCCATTTTATGAGATTGAAATTGTAGGGCTGCGGCTGAGTCTTGCAAGGTATTTAGGATTGTTGTCCATATAGATTCAGGGAATGGATTTCCAGTATCGTTGCTTTTCTCCAGTCTTGGGAGATTGTTTACTTCTATAGGTGAGTGGAAGTGGGCTGGTTGCAAGTTATATGAGGCAACTAATTCTTCCCATTCCTGCGTGGCTATAAAGGTCATATCATTGTTCGTAGAATGGGAGTCATTGTAAGGTAATAGAGTGCGACGCACTGGGGGCGTGTTTGCTGTTGACCTGCAGTGTTTTACTAATTGCTCCCAGGTGTCTGCTTGAGTTATTTGAAATGGTTTGGTTTGAATAGGAGAACTATTGTTTAATTGAGAGAATGAATTTTGTGTTTTTCCGTCCCGGCTGTCCTGTTCCTTAGTCATTGCTAATTGTTCTATCTGAGTTACTTGAATTGACTTCATCTGAATAGGGGAGCTGTTGTTCAATTGAAAGAATGGGTCTTGTCCTTTTTCATCACGATGATCCTGAACCTTAATTTTAACTGGTGAGTCTAAACTTTCTGTTTGAGGTATGCTGGCTAGACTTGGGTTTGTCTCGGCTCGACTGGCTGAACAAGAGTGTTTCGCCAGCTCGGAGGATTTGTCCATCTTAGGCGAGCTCCACAAGCTATTGTTTGTGGTCTTTTTTCCAAGACGAGGCGAATCCAATTTGTCCCTGCTTTGACTGTTAGCTCCTTTACCTACCAGGTTGGTGGAATCAGCCGCTCCTCTACTTCCGGGTGATGTTGGCATTACGGTTATTCCCCCAAGAGGAAGTTGACTATTAACCCCTACGAACAGTGATGTCTCGACTGGATTACTGTGGGGAGGGCTGTGGTCAGTTTTACTTGATAAGAGTGGTGTTTGCAGTCCTTTTATTTTCCCAGTCTTAGAGTAAATAGCTGTTCCAGGGTCCTTCAGGAAGGAACATTTTGTGTATATCTTTGGTTGGTAGCTGCATATCTTTTTCCTCTCAGGCATTCCTTCAATGGTTATGAGGTCATTTAAGTCCTTTGATGATGATGATGTAGAAGGCGGTAGTAACTGTGGTGATGACTGTGATGTCTGTGATGTCTGTGGTGCCAATGACAGCTGAAGGGCCAGTGGAGAGGACAGTAACTGTATGTTATCGCCGAAGTTGGCAGAGATCAGAGTATCGGCTGACTCTGAGTCGTGGGCTTTGCATTCCAATTGCCCTACCTTAGATGGACTTAAGGGAGTGCTCCGTCCCGGTGTGAGAACGTTTGCCATTGTTTTTACAGATACGTTTTCATTTTCACTTTCATTTATGGTTGTGATTGCAATTGCAATTGTAGTTGTACTTGAAGTAGTCAAGTTGGGTTCTTCTTCTTCTTTGTGTGCACTATGGACGTTGGGGTTTTTATCCCGGGGTTTAGTTGACTGCGGCGTCATTATTGGCTCAAGTTTCCTTTTCCTCGACTTAGAATTAATTTTTGGTTCGAGTAAGGGCTGCCTAATTCTGCCGGATCTCATTACTCCTTGTGGGGTTTTTTGTTTTTGTTTTGGTTAGTTGATTTGTGTTTGAATTAGTGAATTTGAAAATGTTTTGATGTTGATGTTTTGAATTCTTCCTCTCTATAAAGCCCCCAGATTGGGTCTGTCGCAGGGATGTTCACTTAACCCCAGATTGACCCCAGGTCCAGTCCAGTCCTTGGTCCTTAGTAATTAATAGTTAGTAGTTAGTACTGAGCCTAAATCTAATTATCCGGCTGCCTCGGTGGACTCACTCGACTCCTTCCTGGGCCCAAGATCATGCAGATAACTGTCAATAGATGTCAATAGCTGTCAGTACCATTAATACTATTGGCACTGGTGCTGTACTGTTGCTGTACCGTTCTGCAGCGCTGCAGCTGCGCAGTCCATATGGTCTATACAGTCTATACAGTCCTGCAATTCTGACAGCAGTGACTTAAGCACTGGAGAGGGGATTGTGGCCGTACTGCTAGGCGATGTAGAAGCCTCAGCACTCTACTTGAAATTCTGCTGGAATTCTTGAGTCCTTATTTTTAAATCCTTGTTTTATGCAGGCCCCCTGAGGGTGCAGAGACAACAGAGGCTGAATCAGACTACCCCCCAATCTGGCCCAGCTACAGCACAGAAGCACAGAAGCACAGGCGTCGCGGAAGGCAGAAGGCACAGAGAGGGAGACGGGGCAAGGCAGGGTGGCAATGAGCAGTGTAGCTTGGGCGGGAAGCAGGGCACACTGGACGTTACAGACTGTAACCAACCTAGTTGGGCAGCCTTCGCAGCGCACCTGGGCACAACACTAAGTGGTTGACACTAAGCAACCGCGCTCCCCGCCCTTTACCTCAGCCTCAACACAGTCTTCAGCGAGGCCGCACCCCACTGCCTTTTCCGGTGTGCCCGCGATCGGGTCCGCGGTCGGGTCCGGGTCCGCGGTCGAGTCCGCGCTGAAAACCGCTCCGCCGCTCTTCTGGTTCCTCGGCACCCCTGGCTCTGGGGCTTGGGGTTGTTTGGTCCCCGTAGGGTTGGGACCCGATCCCTCGCCACTAGCGTGAAGCTCCTTCTCTCCGTTGGCGCATGTGCTATGCAGGAACGCTCGTGGAGATCAGCCTGACTACACAGGGAGGGGGCTGAGGAGAGAGAAGTGCAAGGACCTGTCACAGGGGTTGTCATTAAGGAGGTTTTGATTTGTTTGCCCTTTAGGGCTGTCTAAGAGGATTTCAGTCATGAACGTTTTATCCTGTTGTTGCTTTTCCTTAGAAATAGATTCCATGTCAGGTAACAATTTGAAAAAATTAAATATTAATGGAACAGACTCTCTGCACTTGTCTGCTTTGTTTTGTCTCTTTATTTTGAGGTAGCAAGCTGTGTTTTAGTTGGTTTGCCATTTCCACATTGTTTGCGTCGTCTTTGCTTCATTAAAGGGTCTTATTCGACCTGACCTCATTTTGTACTTTAAGTACTTCCATGCTGTGGCAAACATTTGCGTTTTTGGAACTAATAATGTTATTTGTTTCTCCATACATTTTTTAGGTATATATGCTAGTCTGTTTTCTAACATAAGGCTTTCTTTACTTGGGTCAGACTTCTCCGTTCCTCTCAGGCACAGTTTGCTACTTGTTTAGTCAAATTACGTTCAATCCCACACCTGGGTACAGCAGCGAAATGCGCTGTGCTTCAATTTCCAGTTTTAGTACAAATTTTTTACTGCAGCTAATTTTAACACCTCTTTGAGAATTTTCACTTCGGTTTCTGCTTAATGACTGCTTGGCACTTGATTTAAATCTCTAGTGAACTATGCCGCTGATACTTTCCTCCTGCTAGAGTGGTGAAGCTCCGTCTGGGGGGCACGTAGACTTCTCTTGTGTTTCGGTTACCCAGTGGAAGAGAGGAGTATGGCTCTCTCCAGGTCATGTGCCTTGTTGTAAAGGGTCGGTGAACAAGAATGGTTCTTTATACAGGTTCCAGTTCGTAGTGGGGGTAGGACATGTGAGCAGCAGCTGCTTCTGCAGCAGCGATGGTAGTGGTCAGGATGAAGGCAAAACGACAGAGATAGCCTCATCAGTTGGGTGGTAGTCAGTATGATCAGTATGGGCAAGAGTGGTGAGGAGGGGCACTGGCGCAGTCGGAAGTAATGAAGTGCTCCACTCTTACCGCTTCAA
Source organism: Calotriton arnoldi (assembly GCA_963921515.1). NCBI lineage: Eukaryota > Metazoa > Chordata > Amphibia > Caudata > Salamandridae > Calotriton > Calotriton arnoldi. The sequence continues at coordinate 123,462 of CAWUFW010007126.1, forward strand.
TCCTCCTGACCCGCCGCGCTCCTTTTCTGCCCTCTTAGGTCTTGTGGGGGACTGCCGTAGGCCTGAACGAAGCTTGCACTGCCTCGTCTTGGTTCACTCCGAACCCCTCTGACCTCTATAGCCTCCAAAGTGACCACCTGCCTCTCTGAGCTCCTTTGGCTCCTTTAATCGACCCTTAGACTCAAGGCAGTTGCCCCGGTGTACTTCCTGGCGTCTTGCAGTGACTGCGCTGTCAACAGCATTCACGTTCTCACATTACCAGCCAGGCATGTAGACCGGGGCAGACAACATATAGACTATTAGACTGTGAGACATGCTGATGATGATGGATAAATAGAAAGATAGATAGATAGAGTCCAAGAAACACTTGTAAATAGACAGACTCTGGCAAGTGTGATGGAAACAAAGATTTTAATAGAATAGAAACAAATCAAGACACTTTTACTGGGTGACATCGCTTGTGTATGACTTTCACACAAAAATTGAGAAATATGGATGCAGTCTAACAGCCAGAGCTGTCCAATTTGGATGTGTTAAAAGTATTCAAAAAGTGGGGGATGGAATGCTTGAATTAATCTAAGCCACCGGTAATTACTCAGGGCCACATCTGAGTCCATCATTATTTTGCACACCATGCCAACTCAGTTTGTACCCAGGTATATGCAAATCAGTCTTGACCCTGCTCCAAAAGGAACAGTCCAGCCCAAACTGCTAAGCCAGGCCCTTCCTGAATCAGAACACAAACAACCCAGGATTGGTTTTGCCCCTTATAATGTGCTCATCAGTTGGGTATAGCTTGGTTCCAGTGACACAGTGGGTACGAGACCCACATCTGGGCATACACGTCCCACTTAGGGTGACATACTAAAGTATACAAAAAGTGATGGATGGACTGCTTGAATAAATCTCAGCCACAGGTAATTTTTCAGACCGCATCTCAGTCCATCATTATTTTGCACACCGTGCCACCTCAGTTTGGACCCAGCTATATGCAAATCAGTCTTGACCCTGCTCCAAAGGAAGCAGTCCAGTCCAAACTGCCAAGCTGGGTGTTCCCTGAACCAGACCACAAGCAACTTTGGATGTGCAGAACCAGATTTGACCCCTGGTGTTGGCTCTGGGCAAATTTTATATATATATATATGTAACGTTATAGTTAGGTGAATATGACAGCGATAACAATATTGTTTTGAACTAAAACGACCACAGAAATTCAGCAATTATAATTAGCAGCGTTAACTATAACTTGCACCCCCGCCATGCACAGCTTATGACCTCACAGATGACATCACTCATGACATGTTCTATGATATAATTTATGACATTACTGATGACAACTCCTGAGCTATTATGTACTTACTGTCAGGCCTCTAATGCTATACTAATTTATAGAGCAATATGTGGGTCAAAGAAGCTTGGATGATGTGATCAGTGATGTCATTAGTGATGTCATCAATGATGTCATTTGAGATGTCATGAGTGATGTCATATGTGAGACCATGAGTAGTGCATGACGGGGGTAAAATTATAGTCAGCACTGCTAACTATAACTAATGAATTTCTGTCTTTTTTTTTAAAACATCAATAGTGTCACTGACATATTGACCTAACTATAATGTTACTTTAACCTTTGGTTTGTTCAGCGAATATATATATATATATATATATATAAATATATATATATATATATATATATATATATATATATATTCACTGAAAAAACCATAGGTTTCAGGCACGTTATAGTTAGAAATTAGCATTTAAAAAACCTTAGAAATTCACTGAAAAAACCATAGGTTTTAGGGAAAGTTATAGTTAGTTGGACATTTCACTCGTACAAAACCAGAGAAATTCCCCCGTTATAGTTAGTTCAGCTAACTATAACTCGCGCCCCCGCAATGCACTGCTGATGAAGTCACATATGACATCACTCATGACATGGTCAGTGACATCACTGATGACATCACTGATGACATCTCAAATGACATCACGGCTGCCAACACTTCCTGGTTTGGAGTGTTGGCAGCCAATTAAAATGAAGCTCGTGGTCGGGAGGGTTTTTTTTTACAATTTCTCAGCAACTACCAAACGGATTTACACCATTTTTAAAAAGGTCGCTTTCTGAGCTAAGCAGTTCTCAAATAGCGACAAAGCACTTTTGAATTATTTGTTATCTCTATGTTTTTTTATCCAGTTGACCACTTGATTAAATGTTACGCTTAGGGGAGAAAATGTGGTGTTACCAAGTTGGAGTTTCTGCTTCAGCTCGTCATTCTGTAATTCTGGTCAAATCACTTAATCTCCCCATGCCTACAACCAAAATGAGTTTGTCCTTGTATGATGTAACCAATGCTCATGTAAAGCACTCCAATATCTGACCAGCCTGCACTATATAAAACTGCAAAAAAACAAAGGATAAAAAGTGTTTTCCACACTTCTGTCATTGGGCTATACGAGGGCTAAATCTGGGTGATATTTGTGCTACATTTGGGCTCATTTTTCTCTGGTGGCCATCTTGGGAGACTTCAAGTACATTCATTAAACTTTATTCGATCTGATTTAGAAACATAGATCATAAAAGTGTACATAAAAACAGAAAATCCTCTTTCTTAATACAATACAGTGAGAATTAATTAAAACCAGTAGGTAAAAACGGGTGTTACAAAGCCCGGTTCAGAGCAACTTCAGGTTAACAGAATAGTAAAGTTCAATGTTTCGCAAGATCAATCTCATGTACTTCGTGCAAAATACGCAATAAGGGGTCCAAGTAAGATGCAACGCTCCAATACCTGACCAGTCTGCACTATATAAAAATGCAAAAAAAAAAAAGTGTTTTCCACACTTCTGTCATTGGGCTATATGTGGGCTACATGTGGGTGATATTTGTGCCTCATTTGGGCTCTTTTTTCTCTGGTGGCCATCTTGGGATACTTATTTGTTATGAAGTTTCCTAATTTCCTCATTTACTGCAGTCTCCTCAGTAGGAAATGCTTTCAGTTTTTTACTTTGATTCCATCAAGAAGGCATTCAGATGTGTCACACATTTGCCATAAATTCAGAATGTTAGCACTCTAGTTGCTCATTAGATCACTGTAGTAAAGCTACTGCTCACCAGGGAGTTAACTGGAAGTCTACTGCTGGTATTGAAAGTGATTGTTTCAGTCTGCATGTCAGAATTTTCTAATGAAATAGAAGAGGATTTGAGATCTCACTTAAAACATGCCCTAATTTTTCTTTCTGCAGAACTAACCATAATTGCTATGGCAAAATGAACCCCCTCATTTTTTTCCTTTTTAAATTAAATGTTTTAAGTGTTACCGGTTTATTCCAATCAAGATGGCTTCAGGTGTGCCATAATTTTGTCATAAGTAAGACTGTTAGCGCTCTAGTTGTTCTTTAGAACACTCTGGGAAGCTGCAGTAGAACACAAAGGAATCAACTGGCAGGCTGCTCCTATTGAAATATAACAGGAAGATATTTGTAATCTCACTTAAAACATGTCCTAATTTTTCTTTCTACAGCACTAACCATAACTTCTAAGACAAAATGAACCCCCTCATTTTGTTCCTTTTTAAATTAAATGTTTTAAGTGTTACCGGTTTATTCCAATCAAGATGGCTTCAGGTGTGCCATAATTTTTTCATAAGTAAGGTTGTTAGCGCTCTAGTTGTTCTTAAGAATACTCTGGGAAGCTGCAGTAGAACACAAAGGAATCAACTGACAGTCTCTGCCCTTGTTGGATTTACATGTTTTACTGAGAATGTCAGACTTCATTCTCACATGACTGAGAAAGATAATGTGAATTTACATAAAATATGCTCTCATTTTTGCTTCTGGAGCACCTTCCAAACCTCTGTGGGACAAGCATGAGAAAATTGTTTTCTCTCAAACATGATTCATGAAATCCCAGCAGAAGGTTTTTCACAGGGTAAAATCACCCTAGAACACACCACAATTCCTAAAATTAGTATGGTACCATCAACAAATGAATTCTAATGTAACTAAAGTCTGTTATCACCCTTTATAGTTCTCCTTTTGGTGACCCTCAAAATCTTCTATTCACTACAATGCATTTCATTGGGGTGCTATCATGTATATTGGTCCCAAGATGGCTGCCAACACTTCTTGGATGAAGTGCTGACAGCCAATCAGATCTCACGATGACATGTGTGGTTAGGCTCCGCCCAGATATATAAAGTTATTTTTCCTTTAATATTTAAAAAACTACTGAACGGATTTACACCATTTTTGAAAAGGTCGCTTTCTGAGCCAAGCAGTACCTTTATGCCAAATTTGGGGTAAATCCGTTCAGTAGTTTCCGCTGTAGCCTTGCACAAAGTTCCCTATGGGAAATTGATTTTTTGACTCTTATTTTTTGAATTTCTCAGCAACTACTGAACGGATTTACACCATTTAACAAAAAGGGCTCTTTCTGAACCAAGGGCTACCTGTTTGCACAATTTGGTGTAATTCCGTTCAGCAGTTCGGGCTGTAGCTTTGTCTAAAGTTTCCTATGGAAAATAACATGTAGAAAACACGTTTTGGGATCCCCTTTTTTCTCAGCCCCCGCTTGCCGAATCACCCCGAAACTTTCAAGATAGGAGCGGACCGGAGCGCCCCACGAGTTTTGAAACTTTCGCGAAGATTCGTCGACCGGCGCCTAAGTTATTGGGAATAGAATGTTGTGAATTTCCTATAGAAAATAGGTCCTAACTATAACTACCTACTGGCGACCGCCAGTAGGTAATATTATATATATATATATATATATATATATATATATATTACTGGCAACTCCGTTAACACACTGGATATCTTCCTCCCAATAACGGAGCACGGACCACAAAGTAGTGCAGCAAGATGTTCTTTATTGCTCACCAAACACCTCTACAGCCATGACGCGTTTCAGCCCTACCACGGGCCTTGATCACATATAGACACACACATATGTATATATATATATTATATATATATATATATATATATATATATATATATATATATATATATAATTTGCTGGAAAAAAACTAAGGTTAATGTAACGCTATAATATATATATATGTGTGTATATATATATATATGTGTGTGTGTATATAATATATATATCGTACAGTAACATTATAGTGTGTGTGTATATGTATATATATATAGAGTAACAGTTATTCCAATGCGAGTTGCAGAACATGAAAAGTAGATTTTTGTAAAGAGGCTACTCATCGAAAATTGTAAATCAGGCATGCACAAAAGTGATGATCATTGATAGAGTAGCAACATTACAAAGTAAAATCGCAGCTACGAGCGAGGAGAAACCCTTAAGGTTTATAACCACGTATAACAATCAATCATGGGAGATGAGAAACTGTCTTAGAAAGTATTGGCATGTTTTAAATACTGACACAACATTAAGAAAATTTGTGGGTGGTCAACCGAAAATTACTTACAGGAAATGCAATGCATTGACAGATATACTGTGTAGCAATGTGTTAGCTGATGACAAAGATTCGAATCCAGTACAAGGCTTCTTCCCATGTAAATCGTGCAAAGCCTGTAGGAACAGTGTTAAGTGTAAAAACATTGTATTGTCCAATGATCATAAACCATTTACCATAACGAAACACCTCACCTGCAAATCCGACTATTGTGTTTATGCACTCAGTTGCCCTTGTTCACTAATATATATAGGAAGTACCATCCACCAAGTTAAAAACGAGTGCTAGAACATACAAGGGCAATTGTTAATGAGGACAGACAATACCCTGTCACCAGACATTTTAAAGAAGTTCATAATAAGAACATAAGTCTCTTACGCTTCTGTGCGTTAGACAGAATTCCAAAATCGGAAAGAGGAGGGAATAGAGTGAGAGAACTTAGATGTCTGGAATCCAAATTAATTATTAAATATGATACAGTACATCCGAAAGGATTGAACAAGGATGAGGAGATGTGGGTTCATTTGGGTTAATATGCTTTGATCAGAGTATTGTATCAGGTCTGTTCCGTTGTATACTAATAGTTTTGATATATCGTAAGCCATGTTTGTATTTTTATATTCACATTATATATATTGATGGCACTATTTTAATTTTTTGTAGGAGACAGAATTATCAGCTGTTCAGGTCGAAGATATGGCAGAAGAATCAGTTGAGACTACTTTATGAGAAATATAATGATATCTGATAAAATACATATATATCATTACATGAATTATGACAGGGGTTATAATGTGCTACTGTTAAGGACATAATTGATGTTCTATTTGTTAACTTGGCCCACTTGGGCAGAATGGCATGAGATATTAGACACTCCTGACTTTGGCCCACTGGGGCATTATTGAATAATATGGCGATTTGAAAATCGTCATTTAGCTATATTTTTGCGAAATACTGTGTATTTTACACTCTTGGCATTGGCCCACTGGGGCATAATCTAATAACATGGCAGTTTGCAATTCGTAATTTATTCACATCTTTGCGAAAGTATATTATATACATTAAATTTATTTCAATTCATGTTTTTATTAATTGTATTGATATATCTATCAGTTTGTTTATATACATGCGAATGTGTATGTTTCAGCTGCACTTTGAAAGACCATTACAAAATGGATGCCATGTTGAACATTGGGATAAGTAGTCCTACATTTATGTTTAGTACTTGTGCACTATATGTATTCAGATTTGACAAACAGTTCCTTGACCCGTGACCAAGGTGCGGCTGCTCCGAAACGCGTCGGGCGTTGTGCTTGTTTCATGTTTGAATAAATTTCACGCTCAATGGATCTGGGCTCGAGTTGATTTTTTACGGATGGAGTAAAAATCGAGTGGAATATTGTGAGGTTCGCGACCTCGCTCGAGCCCGCCGCCGCAAAGTGGCAGAGAGAACCCGCGACTTCTGTTGGTGGTTTGTTTCTTTGAAAAATCTCTCTGCCCGCACCCAATTCCAAGACACCTGAATAGGGGGATGTAGAGAGCTCTCGGCGTTTCTTTCAGAATCGGCGGTTTACGGCAGTCGGAGGACGGGCTGTGCATCGGTAGAGGACGGAAGAGGAGGAGAGCATCTCTCTGCCCGAGAAAAGGTATTTCGGGACTTGGGGAGCAGGCGGAACCAGCGCGGCCACATTGCGGGGCTGCAGCTGAGGATTGAACGTGTCTAGTTGGGATCGCCAACCGGGAATCTGGTTACAGCACTTTTCCTGATATCTTAATTAACATGATTTCAGCAAGCAGGGAGGCTTCGAGGAGGGAAGCGGCGGAATTGCTGTTTGTCCCAATAAATACAACAACAACGGATGTAAACAGATCGGGCAATACTCTGGTTAAGGATGCTTTGGGCAAAAAGAACTGTGGGACAAACTTTGGAAATGCGCCAAAATGGAGCAGGCGAAGTGGTGGGAAGCCACTGCTCTTCAAAAATATGTAGACTGCGGGAGAGTGCCCCGAGGTTTGCGCATCTTTATAACACCCACATTTAGTGAGCCGGACCCAGATTTAATCGAGGAATGGGTTTTAAATAACCATCAATGCTCGACTGTGATGTTGAAATTGTTAATCAAATATGCAACAAAAGATACAGTCAAGTTAACAGAAGAAATTGACAATTTGACTACTCAACTCAAATTATTGTACTCCGATAGCGAATTCGAAGTGGAAATGGAGAAACTGACCCTCAGGCTTGCAAAAGCGGAGCAGGAGATTAAGACAAAAAAACAAAGCAAGTTCCATCGAGATCAACTCGATTACGAACTCGGTCAAATTTTTACTTTCGGCCGAAAATTCGATCATTTGAGGGAAATTAATCAGACTAACAGAGGAACTCATGAAAAAGTATCAAATACAATCGCAAGTAATCAGCCAGAACAAGTTGCATCAGAAGAAGAAAATCCTGATACCAATATAAGGCAAGAAGAAGATACAAGAATCACCCCAGACCAGCAGGAAAGTGGAGCAGTAAAATCAAAAATGTTAAAGGAATTCTCCCTGATGGCCCAAGGCCGACAAGGTACAGCAAGCCCTGGACCACAAGATACACCAAATCGAGGTCGAGGTCGAGGCGTAAGAGGAGGCAACAGAAAAAACGCAAAGAAGCAAGGAGTACTAGATACCTACGTGGGAATGACAACGAGGGGCAAGGCAACTACAAAATGAAGGACACTCTTACGGTAGTTAATCTTTCCAACATTCAGTTAACTGTTGATCGAATTGATGTTCTATCACTTGGATTGACTTTTTGCCCCACTAGTAAGTTTAATTACACAGAAGGGAGGATCGATCTTTTTCACTTTGTTAGAAAACTCAAATTGAAAAAATGGTTTGAAACTAAAAAGAAAGCTGAGATGCCCATGAATGTCAGTAGTCACGTTAATTTAAGTATTGCTGATATTAATCGTTTACAAACCATGAGGGCTTTGGAAAGTGGTAATGAAAGTATTGAATCTGTTTCTGAGGTTATACTAGATGAAACACTGAATGTTGGCTGTGCCAGTGATAGTCATTTCAAGCCAAAATCAAGGTTTTTACCTCAAATACACAATGAGGCTATCGAGATATTTGAGAAAGGAGTAATTTGGGAATTCAAGAAATTAGACAAATGTCCCAAACCATTTGGTGGTAATTTCACCAGTAACCAATATAAAGCAGTTAAAGAACTGCAAGAAAATAGATCTATAATCATAAAGAAGTCTGATAAAGGTGGTAATGTGGTGGTTTGGCCCAGGCAAATGTATCTAGATGAAGGTAGGCGACAGTTGGGGGATGTTGAAAGTTATCAGGCAAGTAACAGAAGTAGTTACGACAAAAGTAATGATGTTTTTAAATCTCAATTGTTAACATGGAAAAATGAGAAATTGTTATCAGATGATGAGTACAAATTTCTCCATTGTGAACACCCTAAGTTGCCAACAATGTATCTATTACCTAAGATACACAAAAACAATAAAATTCCTCCGGGGCGCCCTATTGTTTCTTCAATAGGGAGCACATATGAAAATACATCAAAATATATCGATTATTTTCTACGTCCCTTTGTGCAGGCTCTCCCGTCTTATATACAAGACACCAGGGACTTTTTGAATGTGATTGAAAAGGTGGTTTGGACTGATGATATGTTACTCATGACGCTTGACGTCAACAGTTTATACACTTGCATACCACACAGTTTGGGAATTGAAGCTTCATGTCATTTTCTGAAACAGCGTGATTTGTCTTATTTGAAGCATACAGAAATGCTGCTCACTATGATGAATACATGCTTATCTAATAATTATTTTCTGTTCAATCATGCCATCTATTGCCAAACCCAGGGGACGGCGATGGGAACCTGCTTCGCCCCCAGCTATGTGGGGTTGTACCTTGGTTGGTGGGAGGAGCAGGTGGCCAGTAACATCATGGCCTTTACCCAGAACGTCGTCCTCTGGGTGAGGTATATAGATGACGTATTTTGCATTTGGAAGGGAACGGAGGAAGATGCAACACAATTTGTGATGGAGTTAAATGACAATCAACACAATTTAAAATTTACTAATATTGTACATCATGAAAAAATTGAATTTCTGGATGTAGAAATCAATGTACATAACGACAAACTTACCAGCAGATTGTTTAGAAAATCAACTGCTGGAAATAGTTTACTTCACGCAAAGAGTTGCCATCCCAAAAACCTGATCAGTAGCATACCCTACGGGGAGCTCTTAAGAGCAAAAAGAAATTGTAGCTCTGAACAGTTATTCCAATGCGAGTTGCAGAACATGAAAAGTAGATTTTTGGAAAGAGGCTACTCATCGAAAATTGTAAATCAGCCATGCACAAAAGTGATGACCATTGATAGAGCAGCAACATTACAAAGTAAAATCGCAGCTACGAGCGAGGAGTAACCCTTAAGGTTTATAACCACGTATAACAATCAATCATGAGAGATGAGAAACTGTCTTAAAAAGTATTGGCATGTTTTAAATACTGACACAACATTAAGAAAATTTGTGGGTGGTCAACCGAAAATTACTTACAGGAAATGCAATGCATTGACAGATATACTGTGAAGCAATGTGTTAGCTGATGACAAAGATTCGAATCCAGTACAAGGCTTCTTCCCATGTAAATCGTGCAAAGCCTGTAGGAACAGTGTTAAGTGTAAAAACATTGTATTGTCCAATGATCATAAACCATTTACCATAACGAAACACCTCACCTGCAAATCCGACTATTGTGTTTATGCACTCAGTTGCCCTTGTTCACTAATATATATAGGAAGTACCATCCACCAAGTTAAAAACGAGTGCTAGAACATACAAGGGCAATTGTTAATGAGGACAGACAATACCCTGTCACCAGACATTTTAAAGAAGTTCATAATAAGAACATAAGTCTCTTACGCTTCTGTGCGTTAGACAGAATTCCAAAATCGGAAAGAGGAGGGAATAGAGTGAGAGAACTTAGATGTCTGGAATCCAAATTAATTATTAAATATGATACAGTACATCCGAAAGGATTGAACAAGGATGAGAAGATGTGGGTTAATTTGGGTTAATATGCTTTGATCAGAGTATTGTATCAGGTCTGTTCCGTTGTATACTAATAGTTTTGATATATCGTAAGCCATGTTTGTATTTTTATATTCACATTATATATATTGATGGCACTATTTTAATTTTTTGTAGGAGACAGAATTATCAGCTGTTCAAGTCGAAGATATGGCAGAAGAATCAGTTGAGACTACTTTATGAGAAATATAATGATATCTGATAAAATACATATATATCATTACATGAATTATGACAGGGGTTATAATGTGCTACTGTTAAGGACATAATTGATGTTCTATTTGTTAACTTGGCCCACTTGGGCAGAATGGCATGAGATATTAGACACTCCTGACTTTGGCCCACTGGGGCATTATTGAATAATATGGCGATTTGAAAATCGTCATTTAGCTATATTTTTGCGAAATACTGTGTATTTTACACTCTTGGCATTGGCCCACTGGGGCATAATCTAATAACATGGCAGTTTGCAATTCGTAATTTATTCACATCTTTGCGAAAGTATATTATATACATTAAATTTATTTCAATTCATGTTTTTATTAATTGTATTGATATATCTATCAGTTTGTTTATATACATGCGAATGTGTATGTTTCAGCTGCACTTTGAAAGACCATTACAAAATGGATGCCATGTTGAACATTGGGATAAGTAGTCCTACATTTATGTTTAGTACTTGTGCACTATATGTATTCAGATTTGACAAACAGTTCCTTGACCCGTGACCAAGGTGCGGCTGCTCCGAAACGCGTCGGGCGTTGTGCTTGTTTCATGTTTGAATAAATTTCACGCTCAATGGATCTGGGCTCGAGTTGATTTTTTACGGATGGAGTAAAAATCGAGTGGAATATTGTGAGGTTCGCGACCTCGCTCGAGCCCGCCGCCGCAAAGTGGCAGAGAGACCCGCGACTTCTGTTGGTGGTTTGTTTCTTTGAAAAATCTCTCTGCCCGCACCCAATTCCAAGACACCTGAATAGGGGGATGTAGAGAGCTCTCGGCGTTTCTTTCAGAATCGGCGGTTTACGGCAGTCGGAGGACGGGCTGTGCATCGGTAGAGGACGGAAGAGGAGGAGAGCATCTCTCTGCCCGAGAAAAGGTATTTCGGGACTTGGGGAGCAGGCGGAACCAGCGCGGCCACATTGCGGGGCTGCAGCTGAGGATTGAACGTGTCTAGTTGGGATCGCCAACCGGGAATCTGGTTACAGCACTTTTCCTGATATCTTAATTAACATGATTTCAGCAAGCAGGGAGGCTTCGAGGAGGGAAGCGGCGGAATTGCTGTTTGTCCCAATAAATACAACAACAACGGATGTAAACAGATCGGGCAATACTCTGGTTAAGGATGCTTTGGGCAAAAAAGAACTGTGGGACAAACTTTGGAAATGCGCCAAAATGGAGCAGGCGAAGTGGTGGGAAGCCACTGCTCTTCAAAAATATGTAGACTGCGGGAGAGTGCCCCGAGGTTTGCGCATCTTTATAACACCCACATTTAGTGAGCCGGACCCAGATTTAATCGAGGAATGGGTTTTAAATAACCATCAATGCTCGACTGTGATGTTGAAATTGTTAATCAAATATGCAACAAAAGACACAGTCAAGTTAACAGAAGAAATTGACAATTTGACTACTCAACTCAAATTATTGTACTCCGATAGCGAATTCGAAGTGGAAATGGAGAAACTGACCCTCAGGCTTGCAAAAGCGGAGCAGGAGATTAAGACAAAAAACAAAGCAAGTTCCATCGAGATCAACTCGATTACGAACTCGGTCACATTTTTACTTTCGGCCGAAAATTCGATCATTTGAGGGAAATTAATCAGACTAACAGAGGAACTCATGAAAAAGTATCAAATACAATCGCAAGTAATCAGCCAGAACAAGTTGCACCAGAAGAAGAAAATCCTGATACCAATATAAGGCAAGAAGAAGATACAAGAATCACCCCAGACCAGCAGGAAAGTGGAGCAGTAAAATCAAAAATGTTAAAGGAATTCTCCCTGATGGCCCAAGGCCGACAAGGTACAGCAAGCCCTGGACCACAAGATACACCAAATCGAGGTCGAGGTCGAGGCGTAAGAGGAGGCAACAGAAAAAACGCAAAGAAGCAAGGAGTACTAGATACCTACGTGGGAATGACAACGAGGGGCAAGGCAACTACAAAATGAAGGACACTCTTACGGTAGTTAATCTTTCCAACATTCAGTTAACTGTTGATCGAATTGATGTTCTATCACTTGGATTGACTTTTTGCCCCACTAGTAAGTTTAATTACACAGAAGGGAGGATCGATCTTTTTCACTTTGTTAGAAAACTCAAATTGAAAAAATGGTTTGAAACTAAAAAGAAAGCTGAGATGCCCATGAATGTCAGTAGTCACGTTAATTTAAGTATTGCTGATATTAATCGTTTACAAACCATGAGGGCTTTGGAAAGTGGTAATGAAAGTATTGAATCTGTTTCTGAGGTTATACTAGATGAAACACTGAATGTTGGCTGTGCCAGTGATAGTCATTTCAAGCCAAAATCAAGGTTTTTACCTCAAATACACAATGAGGCTATCGAGATATTTGAGAAAGGAGTAATTTGGGAATTCAAGAAATTAGACAAATGTCCCAAACCATTAGGTGGTAATTTCACCAGTAACCAATATAAAGCAGTTAAAGAACTGCAAGAAAATAGATCTATAATCATAAAGAAGTCTGATAAAGGTGGTAATGTGGTGGTTTGGCCCAGGCAAATGTATCTAGATGAAGGTAGGCGACAGTTGGGGGATGTTGAAAGTTATCAGGCAAGTAACAGAAGTAGTTACGACAAAAGTAATGATGTTTTTAAATCTCAATTGTTAACATGGAAAAATGAGAAATTGTTATCAGATGATGAGTACAAATTTCTCCATTGTGAACACCCTAAGTTGCCAACAATGTATCTATTACCTAAGATACACAAAAACAATAAAATTCCTCCGGGCGCCCTATTGTTTCTTCAATAGGGAGCACATATGAAAATACATCAAAATATATCGATTATTTTCTACGTCCCTTTGTGCAGGCTCTCCCGTCTTATATACAAGACACCAGGGACTTTTTGAATGTGATTGAAAAGGTGGTTTGGACTGATGATATGTTACTCATGACGCTTGACGTCAACAGTTTATACACTTGCATACCACACAGTTTGGGAATTGAAGCTTCATGTCATTTTCTGAAACAGCGTGATTTGTCTTATTTGAAGCATACAGAAATGCTGCTCACTATGATGAATACATGCTTATCTAATAATTATTTTCTGTTCAATCATGCCATCTATTGCCAAACCCAGGGGACGGCGATGGGAACCTGCTTCGCCCCCAGCTATGTGGGGTTGTACCTTGGTTGGTGGGAGGAGCAGGTGGCCAGTAACATCATGGCCTTTACCCAGAACGTCGTCCTCTGGGTGAGGTATATAGATGACGTATTTTGCATTTGGAAGGGAACGGAGGAAGATGCAACACAATTTGTGATGGAGTTAAATGACAATCAACACAATTTAAAATTTACTAATATTGTACATCATGAAAAAATTGAATTTCTGGATGTAGAAATCAATGTACATAACGACAAACTTACCAGCAGATTGTTTAGAAAATCAACTGCTGGAAATAGTTTACTTCACGCAAAGAGTTGCCATCCCAAAAACCTGATCAGTAGCATACCCTACGGGGAGCTCTTAAGAGCAAAAAGAAATTGTAGCTCTGAACAGTTATTCCAATGCGAGTTGCAGAACATGAAAAGTAGATTTTTGGAAAGAGGCTACTCATCGAAAATTGTAAATCAGCCATGCACAAAAGTGATGACCATTGATAGAGCAGCAACATTACAAAGTAAAATCGCAGCTACGAGCGAGGAGTAACCCTTAAGGTTTATAACCACGTATAACAATCAATCATGAGAGATGAGAAACTGTCTTAAAAAGTATTGGCATGTTTTAAATACTGACACAACATTAAGAAAATTTGTGGGTGGTCAACCGAAAATTACTTACAGGAAATGCAATGCATTGACAGATATACTGTGAAGCAATGTGTTAGCTGATGACAAAGATTCGAATCCAGTACAAGGCTTCTTCCCATGTAAATCGTGCAAAGCCTGTAGGAACAGTGTTAAGTGTAAAAACATTGTATTGTCCAATGATCATAAACCATTTACCATAACGAAACACCTCACCTGCAAATCCGACTATTGTGTTTATGCACTCAGTTGCCCTTGTTCACTAATATATATAGGAAGTACCATCCACCAAGTTAAAAACGAGTGCTAGAACATACAAGGGCAATTGTTAATGAGGACAGACAATACCCTGTCACCAGACATTTTAAAGAAGTTCATAGTAAGAACATAAGTCTCTTACGCTTCTGTGCGTTAGACAGAATTCCAAAATCGGAAAGAGGAGGGAATAGAGTGAGAGAACTTAGATGTCTGGAATCCAAATTAATTATTAAATATGATACAGTACATCCGAAAGGATTGAACAAGGATGAGAAGATGTGGGTTAATTTGGGTTAATATGCTTTGATCAGAGTATTGTATCAGGTCTGTTCCGTTGTATACTAATAGTTTTGATATATCGTAAGCCATGTTTGTATTTTTATATTCACATTATATATATTGATGGCACTATTTTAATTTTTTGTAGGAGACAGAATTATCAGCTGTTCAAGTCGAAGATATGGCAGAAGAATCAGTTGAGACTACTTTATGAGAAATATAATGATATCTGATAAAATACATATATATCATTACATGAATTATGACAGGGGTTATAATGTGCTACTGTTAAGGACATAATTGATGTTCTATTTGTTAACTTGGCCCACTTGGGCAGAATGGCATGAGATATTAGACACTCCTGACTTTGGCCCACTGGGGCATTATTGAATAATATGGCGATTTGAAAATCGTCATTTAGCTATATTTTTGCGAAATACTGTGTATTTTACACTCTTGGCATTGGCCCACTGGGACATAATCTAATAACAGGGCAGTTTGCAATTCGTAATTTATTCACATCTTTGCGAAAGTATATTATATACATTAAATGTATTTCAATTCATGTTTTTATTAATTGTATTGATATATCTATCAGTTTGTTTATATACATGCGAATGTGTATGTTTCAGCTGCACTTTGAAAGACCATTACAAAATGGATGCCATGTTGAACATTGGGATAAGTAGTCCTACATTTATGTTTAGTACTTGTGCACTATATGTATTCAGATTTGACAAACAGTTCCTTGACCCGTGACCAAGGTGCGGCTGCTCCGAAACGCGTCGGGCGTTGTGCTTGTTTCATGTTTGAATAAATTTCACGCTCAATGGATCTGGGCTCGAGTTGATTTTTTACGGATGGAGTAAAAATCGAGTGGAATATTGTGAGGTTCGCGACCTCGCTCGAGCCCGCCGCCGCAAAGTGGCAGAGAGACCCGCGACTTCTGTTGGTGGTTTGTTTCTTTGAAAAATCTCTCTGCCCGCACCCAATTCCAAGACACCTGAATAGGGGGATGTAGAGAGCTCTCGGCGTTTCTTTCAGAATCGGCGGTTTACGGCAGTCGGAGGACGGGCTGTGCATCGGTAGAGGACGGAAGAGGAGGAGAGCATCTCTCTGCCCGAGAAAAGGTATTTCGGGACTTGGGGAGCAGGCGGAACCAGCGCGGCCACATTGCGGGGCTGCAGCTGAGGATTGAACGTGTCTAGTTGGGATCGCCAACCGGGAATCTGGTTACAGCACTTTTCCTGATATCTTAATTAACATGATTTCAGCAAGCAGGGAGGCTTCGAGGAGGGAAGCGGCGGAATTGCTGTTTGTCCCAATAAATACAACAACAACGGATGTAAACAGATCGGGCAATACTCTGGTTAAGGATGCTTTGGGCAAAAAAGAACTGTGGGACAAACTTTGGAAATGCGCCAAAATGGAGCAGGCGAAGTGGTGGGAAGCCACTGCTCTTCAAAAATATGTAGACTGCGGGAGAGTGCCCCGAGGTTTGCGCATCTTTATAACACCCACATTTAGTGAGCCGGACCCAGATTTAATCGAGGAATGGGTTTTAAATAACCATCAATGCTCGACTGTGATGTTGAAATTGTTAATCAAATATGCAACAAAAGACACAGTCAAGTTAACAGAAGAAATTGACAATTTGACTACTCAACTCAAATTATTGTACTCCGATAGCGAATTCGAAGTGGAAATGGAGAAACTGACCCTCAGGCTTGCAAAAGCGGAGCAGGAGATTAAGACAAAAAAACAAAGCAAGTTCCATCGAGATCAACTCGATTACGAACTCGGTCACATTTTTACTTTCGGCCGAAAATTCGATCATTTGAGGGAAATTAATCAGACTAACAGAGGAACTCATGAAAAAGTATCAAATACAATCGCAAGTAATCAGCCAGAACAAGTTGCATCAGAAGAAGAAAATCCTGATACCAATATAAGGCAAGAAGAAGATACAAGAATCACCCCAGACCAGCAGGAAAGTGGAGCAGTAAAATCAAAAATGTTAAAGGAATTCTCCCTGATGGCCCAAGGCCGACAAGGTACAGCAAGCCCTGGACCACAAGATACACCAAATCGAGGTCGAGGTCGAGGCGTAAGAGGAGGCAACAGAAAAACGCAAAGAAGCAAGGAGTACTAGATACCTACGTGGGAATGACAACGAGGGGCAAGGCAACTACAAAATGAAGGACACTCTTACGGTAGTTAATCTTTCCAACATTCAGTTAACTGTTGATCGAATTGATGTTCTATCACTTGGATTGACTTTTTGCCCCACTAGTAAGTTTAATTACACAGAAGGGAGGATCGATCTTTTTCACTTTGTTAGAAAACTCAAATTGAAAAAATGGTTTGAAACTAAAAAGAAAGCTGAGATGCCCATGAATGTCAGTAGTCACGTTAATTTAAGTATTGCTGATATTAATCGTTTACAAACCATGAGGGCTTTGGAAAGTGGTAATGAAAGTATTGAATCTGTTTCTGAGGTTATACTAGATGAAACACTGAATGTTGGCTGTGCCAGTGATAGTCATTTCAAGCCAAAATCAAGGTTTTTACCTCAAATACACAATGAGGCTATCGAGATATTTGAGAAAGGAGTAATTTGGGAATTCAAGAAATTAGACAAATGTCCCAAACCATTTGGTGGTAATTTCACCAGTAACCAATATAAAGCAGTTAAAGAACTGCAAGAAAATAGATCTATAATCATAAAGAAGTCTGATAAAGGTGGTAATGTGGTGGTTTGGCCCAGGCAAATGTATCTAGATGAAGGTAGGCGACAGTTGGGGGATGTTGAAAGTTATCAGGCAAGTAACAGAAGTAGTTACGACAAAAGTAATGATGTTTTTAAATCTCAATTGTTAACATGGAAAAATGAGAAATTGTTATCAGATGATGAGTACAAATTTCTACATTGTGAACACCCTAAGTTGCCAACAATGTATCTATTACCTAAGATACACAAAAACAATAAAATTCCTCCGGGCGCCCTATTGTTTCTTCAATAGGGAGCACATGTGAAAATACATCAAAATATATCGATTATTTTCTACGTCCCTTTGTGCAGGCTCTCCCATCTTATATACAAGACACCAGGGACTTTTTGAATGTGATTGAAAAGGTGGTTTGGACTGATGATATGTTACTCATGACGCTTGACGTCAACAGTTTATACACTTGCATACCACACAGTTTGGGAATTGAAGCTTCATGTCATTTTCTGAAACAGCGTGATTTGTCTTATTTGAAGCATACAGAAATGCTGCTCACTATGATGAATACATGCTTATCTAATAATTATTTTCTGTTCAATCATGTCATCTATTGCCAAACCCAGGGGGCGGCGATGGGAACCTGCTTCGCCCCCAGCTATGTGGGGTTGTACCTTGGTTGGTGGGAGGAGCAGGTGGCCAGTAACATCATGGCCTTTACCCAGAACGTCGTCCTCTGGGTGAGGTATATAGATGACGTATTTTGCATTTGGAAGGGAACGGAGGAAGATGCAACACAATTTGTGATGGAGTTAAATGACAATCAACACAATTTAAAATTTACTAATATTGTACATCATGAAAAAATTGAATTTCTGGATGTAGAAATCAATGTCAATAACGACAAACTTACCAGCAGATTGTTTAGAAAATCAACTGCTGGAAATAGTTTACTTCACGCAAAGAGTTGCCATCCCAAAAACCTGATCAGTAGCATACCCTACGGGGAGCTCTTAAGAGCAAAAAGAAATTGTAGCTCTGAACAGTTATTCCAATGCGAGTTGCAGAACATGAAAAGTAGATTTTTGGAAAGAGGCTACTCATCGAAAATTGTAAATCAGCCATGCACAAAAGTGATGACCATTGATAGAGCAGCAACATTACAAAGTAAAATCGCAGCTACGAGCGAGGAGTAACCCTTAAGGTTTATAACCACGTATAACAATCAATCATGGGAGATGAGAAACTGTCTTAAAAAGTATTGGCATGTTTTAAATACTGACACAACATTAAGAAAATTTGTGGGTGGTCAACCGAAAATTACTTACAGGAAATGCAATGCATTGACAGATATACTGTGTAGCAATGTGTTAGCTGATGACAAAGATTCGAATCCAGTACAAGGCTTCTTCCCATGTAAATCGTGCAAAGCCTGTAGGAACAGTGTTAAGTGTAAAAACATTGTATTGTCCAATGATCATAAACCATTTACCATAACGAAACACCTCACCTGCAAATCCGACTATTGTGTTTATGCACTCAGTTGCCCTTGTTCACTAATATATATAGGAAGTACCATCCACCAAGTTAAAAAACGAGTGCTAGAACATACAAGGGCAATTGTTAATGAGGACAGACAATACCCTGTCGCCAGACATTTTAAAGAAGTTCATAATAAGAACATAAGTCTCTTACGCTTCTGTGCGTTAGACAGAATTCCAAAATCGGAAAGAGGAGGGAATAGAGTGAAAGAACTTAGATGTCTGGAATCCAAATTAATTATTAAATATGATACAGTACATCCGAAAGGATTGAACAAGGATGAGGAGATGTGGGTTCATTTGGGTTAATATGCTTTGATCAGAGTATTGTATCAGGTCTGTTCCGTTGTATACTAATAGTTTTGATATATCGTAAGCCATGTTTGTATTTTTATATTCACATTATATATATTGATGGCACTATTTTAATTTTTTGTAGGAGACAGAATTATCAGCTGTTCAGGTCGAAGATATGGCAGAAGAATCAGTTGAGACAACTTTACGAGAAATATAATGATATCTGATAAAATACATATATATCATTACATGAATTATGACAGGGGTTATAATGTGCTACTGTTAAGGACATAATTGATGTTCTATTTGTTAACTTGGCCCACTTGGGCAGAATGGCATGAGATATTAGACACTCCTGACTTTGGCCCACTGGGGCATTATTGAATAATATGGCGATTTGAAAATCGTCATTTAGCTATATTTTTGCGAAATACTGTGTATTTTACACTCTTGGCATTGGCCCACTGGGGCATAATTTAATAACATGGCAGTTTGCAATTCGTCATTTATTCACATCTTTGCGAAAGTATATTATATACATTAAATTTATTTCAATTCATGTTTTTATTAATTGTATTGATATATCTATCAGTTTGTTTATATACCTGCGAATGTGTATGTTTCAGCTGCACTTTGAAAGACCATTACAAAATGGATGCCATGTTGAACATTGGGATAAGTAGTCCTACATTTATGTTTAGTACTTGTGCACTATATGTATTCAGATTTGACAAACAGTTCCTTGACCCGTGACCAAGGTGCGGCTGCACCGAAACGCGTCGGGCGTTGTGCTTGTTTCATGTTTGAATAAATTTCACGCTCAATGGATCTGGGCTCGAGTTGATTTTTTACGGGTGGAGTAAAAATCGAGTGGAATATTGTGAGGTTAGCGACCTCGCTCGAGCCCGCCGCCGCAAAGTGGCAGAGAGACCCGCGACTTCTGTTGGTGATATATATATATAGCTGAAACGCGTCAAGCCGACCGAGCAATAAAGAAGCTTTAAGCACAAAATTGTGGTCCGTTTCCGTCTGTGGAGTAACTGCTGTGAATTGACGGAGTTATTGATATATATATATATATATATATATATATATGTGGAAAAAACTAAAGGTTAAAGTTACGTTCTAGTTAGGAGAATTTATCAGTTACAATGTTAATGTTTTACACAAAAAAAACACAGAAATTTAGCAGTTATAGTTACTAGCACTAACTATAACTCGCGCCCCTGTCATGCACTGGTTATGACCGCACATATGACATCACTCATGACATGTTCTATGACATCATTTATGACATCACTGATGACATCTCACATCAGCAAACTTCACTTTCACACATATTGCTCTATACATTAGTATAACATTAGAGGCTTGACAGTATGTACAAAATAGCTGAGGAGAAAATCACCCACTGCTAGTATCACCATCACACAAACTACTCACTTAGATATAGAAAACAAGCATTATATGCAACATTAAGCTTATAGCATACACTTTACAGGTAGCATAGATTGAATTAACAATCAACCATAGATATACTAGAAACACTCATTGACTGCAGTGTTCAATATCAATACAATTGTTGACAGAAAGTACTAGCCCTACTCCCCACAGCAGTAACATCAAGCTCACAGATCTATGCCGTCCCACTGGGCTTCTTTTATAAGTCACTGTTCCCACATAGACCCCGCAGGTTTAGGGCTCCATCACAGGGGATCAACGAAAGGAGTTACACACTAAGGGGGGATAACCGTTCTTTATTTACTGCTAATAGATACGCAGCTCTATCGGACCTAAATAGCTGCGATTGACTACCCCTAAGTGTGACACCCGAAACTGGCTATGATAAGGAAGAAAGCAAAAGGCTCGAAGCCCCCTTACAACCTCCGGTAATGGTAAACCCAATTGCAGCTAGGGAAAGGGCTGATGGGATCGTTCAACCAGCTATTGTGGTTAATTCTCCCTTGATAGCAATACACTCTAGCTCCCAGGATTTGACATCTAGTATAGAGTTGGCAAAAGTCATACCAGAAACTAACATTTATCATACCTTGCTTTCTTGGAATATAGCTGGATACAAAAATAAAAAAGACAACAAGGAGTGGTATAATGTAGTTGCTCCCATCAAATCCTATGCTTCCAAGAGACATGGGAAGTGGACCCCATTCTTGTTAAAGGTTATCGATGTTTTAATACACCGGCCATCCCATCGACCAAAGGAAGAGCTAAAGGGGGATTGTTGACGTGTATATCTAACACCATCATATTTAAAGTGGCATGCTTTGTTAATAAATCACCATTTTTTCACATCATCATATTAGATAGCAACCATAGCTTAAATTGGCTGATAATAAATTATTATAACAACAATTTTGTGACCCCACAAGAGGTGGTAAAGGACCTCGAAGAAACATTAGAGGATATAATACTTAAACAAGTAAAACCACTTTACTGTATATGGGCGGGCGATTTTAATATAGCAATATGCAAGAACGGAGATCATCGTATGTGCCAACAAATCTCACAAAATGAGGGCTTGAATGATCATTTCACGCACACCGTCTATGGAAATGCTCTGAATAACCTCTTAATGATATGGCAGTTGGAGATTAGGACACAGAGAACCCACAACAGTGGTCAAATAATCCCGACTTTTTACAGGGGGGGCCCCTTCGGTGATAGATCATATAATAACATCTATTAGTAGTAAGAATAATCAAGTGGAGGTAAATATAAGGATGACAGAATTTAGTGATCATGCTAATATCTCCCTAATGCTGCCTTGGAAAGGCCAATGTACAACAAAAAAGAGCACCATAACCCCTAACCTTGTCCTAGCTAGACGAAATGGCTACTCCTTAAAATGGAGTAAGATTGACGAAGGGCTCTTTTTTTCCCGATTGATACAGACGAATTATAATGAGGTTACCTCCTGTCTACACCATCTAACAAATAAACCTCAAGTAGTTACTGCATTTATGAAGATCCCAGAGGCGATCAAGCAACAACTAATTCACCCATCGGGTGCAGGTAACCAGCTACAAAATCGCTGGTTTGATAATACCTGCTCAAAAGCCTCTGACAATCTTTGCCATGCCCTAAAAGTTAAACCAAGGGATAAATTACAAATTAAAAATCTGAGAGAGATTTACAAAAGCTCGTTAAAAAAACTGAAAAAACAACTAAGATCTGAAGCATGGGAGAAATTAAGGACAGCAGCCAATGATAGTGATTCTAAATCTTTTTGGGAAGTGGTTAATGCACCATTTCTATAAGAAGTAGATGGCCCATCCACAGACGTGTGTATAGACGAAAATACGTGGAGAGATCACTTCCAAAAAAATATTCCAAAGGCCGAATAAGAGTACTACTGTAGAACGGCCGGACACGATAATTTGCACTCCCCCCCCTAGTTTTTAATATGGAGGAGATAGAGCGTGCATTGTCGCAAGCATCATCATTAAAGACAGCAGGACCAGATGGTGTCCAGTTGATATTTTTCTGAACCACAGAACCTTTTGGGTCCCTCTACTCACTCTAGTATTTAATGCCATTGGCATCATGGGCCCCCTTCCGTCTTGGAAACAGTCCATTATTGTACTGATATACAAAAAAGGAGATGGTTCCGATCCTGCAAACTATCGGCCAATCGCCTTAATTTATAGCATGGCAAAGGTAATGGGCCGAATATTGCTAAATAGAATGGAAGACTGGGCATGTGAGAAAGGGATCCTGGCGGAGGTGCAATATGGATTCAGGAAAGGTAGAGGGACCGTGGACCAATGTCTGAACTTGGCACTTCTAGCAGGAAAGTATACACAGGCCAAACAAGAGAATCTGTACATGGCATTTATGAATCTTTCTGCCGCATTTGACTGTGTTAACCATAACAAGTTGTGCCAAGTCATGGAGCAAATGTGGGTGGAGGCGGCAATAATCAGTTTCATAAGACAACTGTACGCAGGTGCCACAGCGAAGATTCGCCACGGAAGGCTGGGTGAATTCACCAGACCTTTTAATATTACAAATAGAGTAAGGCAGGGCTGCGTACTCGCGCCCTTCCTGTTCTCATTGTACAACAACAAATTAAATGAGCACCTGGTCGAAAAGGTAACAGACACCCCAATCGCAAGTACAACGCGGCTCCCCATCCTGCTGTACGCAGACGATGCGGTCCTGCTGGCACAAACTCCTTTAGCCCTACAAAACTGTATCAATAATTACGTATCCTTTATGAAAAACCTTGATCTACAAGTAAACAAAGCGAAGTCTTTTATTATGTGTATTGGAAGAAGTAAAAGAAAGGAAATTATGCCATCGAAGAGAGAAAAGTTGACATTGTAGCCAATTTCCCATATTTAGGCATCATCTTCGACAATAATTTAGATTCGAAAATGATGGTCTCTTCGAGGGCCACACAGATGAACAAAAGCATAGCCGCAATCTTCAGGTTCGCATTGAATCTGGGTAACAAACCAATACCAGAGATGGTCAAAATCTATCAGGCCAAAACTGTATCTGTGGCTACATATGGGGCAGCAATATTGGGTATAACCAATGTGGGCACTCTTAAAAAAAATAGAGGATGGGTTTACCAAGAAGTTACTGTCCGCCCCTAAGGCGTGTACCAATGTAATCACACACAAAGAACTAGGTTATAGGCAAGTAAAAAAACACTTTTCCTATGGAAACATGGTCCTAACTATAACTACCCACTGGTGACCGTCAGTAGGATATATATGTATGTACCTGAGCTCACTCAGACAGCCGTACACTTACTCAAAACCTATTTAGACACTCATGCACCTACTCACAGACCGACTCAGAGACTCATGCACCCGCTCACAGACACACTCTGAGACTCACACCAGCTCATAAAGTCATTCAGACAGCCATACACTTACTCAAGTCCCAGTTAGACACTCATGCACCTACCCACAGGCCCAGACAGTCATACACCCACTCGACCTATTTAGGCACTCACACACCCACTCACAGACACACTCTGGGACTCATGCACCCATTCATGGACTCACTCAGACAGCCATACACTTACTCAAGACCTATTTAGACACTCCTGCACCTGCTCACAGGCCCACTCAGAGACTCATGCACCCTCTCACAGACCCAGAGATTGATGGACCCACTCATGGGCCCACTCAGACAGCTAAACACCCACTCAAGACTCATTTAGACACTGACAGCCCTACTCAGAGATTCATGCACCCACTCCTGACTCACTCAGACAGTTGTACACCCACTGAAGATCCTTTTAGACAGTCATGCACCCACTCATTTGCCCACTCAGAGAATCATGCACCCACTCATGGACTCACTCAGACAGCCATACACCCACTTAAGACCTATTTAGACTCACACATCCACTCACATATCCATTCAGACTCATGCACTCACTCATGGACCCACTCAGAGAGCAATACACCCACTCAAGAGACATTTAGGCACTCACACACCCCCTCACAGACACACTCTGAGATTCATGCGCCCACTGATGGACTCACTCAGACAGCCATACACTTACTCAAAACCCATTTAGACACTCATGCACCTACTCCAGGCCCACTCAGAGACTCATGCACCCACTCACAGACGCACTCAGAGTGATCCACCCACTCATGGACTGACTCAGACAGCTATACACCCACTCAAGACTCATTTAGACACTGACGCACCCAGTGACAGGCCCACTCAGAGACTCATGCACCCAGTCACGGACTCACTCATACAGTCATATACATACTCAAGACCGATTTAGACGCTTACTTACCCACTCACAGATCTACTCGGACACTGATGTACCCCGTCACAGACCCACTCAGACACTCCTGCACCCATTGATAGACTCACTCAGAGACTCATGTACTTACTCACAGACCCACTCACACTTATGCACCCAGTTGCACACACAGTTAGACACACAAAACTACTTACAAAATCATTTTAATATATATAGATGTAAAATTAGAGTAATAATGTAAAAGGTGTTCTTTTTTTTCACAACAAATTTTATTTGTCAACAGCCCTATCTGGCCTGGTAGGGCCAGGTTCCCAGATGATACAATATACACAGTAGCATTAATGATGTCGACTTTTTGAGTCCAATAAAGCAATCGAAAAACTAGTGTAAACAAACACATTTCTCCAACAATAAACGGTAGTGCCAGACATTTGGTATAAAAACGAATACATGCCATACTCAACCACCCAGATCGAATATCAAGCCTTTTATAATCGTGTTAATCCAACATTATCGTATCATTTTATCCATTACTAATCTATTGATACAGCTGGAATAGGCTCCAGATACAGACCACGATAATCTGCCCATCTCTTCCAAATTTTGGGATGTTTCTGGGGGCAGCCTCTTGCTTTATATACTGGTAACTCCAACCCCATACAAAAATCAAGTCCCCTCTTCCATACCCCAACTAAAGGTGGGGAGGCGTCCTTCCACGTCTTTGCTATGTCTCGTTTCGCCAGTGTAAGGCCAAGGAGCAATAAGTGCCCTTTATATATGTTGCCCTCAATACCATCATTGATGTGAAGAATGGTCAATCGTGGTGAGTGTTGAATGTCCCACCCCAAAACCTCCGACATGCATGTAAGTACGCCCCGCCAGAACCTAGAGAGCGCCGTGCATTGCCACACAGTATGCATGAGGGAACAATCGGCATTTCGGCAACGCATGCAGAGAGGAGATTCAATTAGCCCAGCGTGCCAGAGCTTATATCTAGTTTAGTAGACCCTGTGAAGGTATTTAAATTGTATGAGCCGCAATCGTGCCGCAGTGGCCGCACTACGCGGAGACTCCAGTGCCTCCGACCAATCCTCATCGTCCAGAGGGCCCAGGTCTTCCTGCCAAGCCTTGCGTGTTCTGCTGACTGTGATGGGGCTATTTGTGATCACTGTTCGATATATCTTCGTGATCTTATGTTCTCCAAGTTCCCCCATAAACACTTTGGCTTTAATAGGGTTATAGTCCAGTATAGCTTCTTGACGTGTGAGGTAAGAGGAGAAAGTATGGTGGAATTGAAGCTATTTAGAGAATTGCGTTCCGGGTCTTTTCATATTCTTGTTGGAGTTCCTGGAACGACTTTAAGGTCCTACCGTGAAGAACATCTCCCACTGTAGATATACCGATGGCCTCCCAGCCAGAGAAGCCAAGTAGCCCTGATACCTGAGGCAGAAGACCATTGTGCCATATGGGCGCTTTCTTTGTAAGTTTGTCCTACCACCCCATTTGATGTAGCGATTGTTTCCAGATATTAAAGATCGTGGCGGTTGCCGCGGCAGTACTTTTAGTGTCGGGCCCTCATAGAGGATTGTGTGTAATGACTTATTACCCATCAGCCAGCGTTCAACTGCGTATGCGGGATCACTTCTATCCCCATACCACCAGTCATTTAGGATAAGGAGGTGGGAGGCTGCATAGTATGACTGGACGTCCAGCGTTGCTAGGCCCCCACAATAAGTATACTGGCAGCTTGACCCAATGCTACCCTGGCAGAACCTCCACCCCAGAGGAAATGTCTTAGAGTTGCATTCATTTGCCTAAACCAGGTGGGCGGTATCGGGTACTGGTGATTTTGCAGTTGATACAACAGGCGGGGCAGGGAAACCATCTTGAAGATGGCTGATCTGCTAAACAGGGAGAGCAGCAGGTGTGACCAAGAGCGGGTCTGTGCCCTAATCTGTACCCACAGCGGGCCAAATTCCTTTCCCAAGACAAGGGCTGAGAAGACGATAGGAAGACCCCCAAATACTTAAACCCGTATGGAGCCATTGTCACCTCCTTTGCCCACGTGGCATCCGCCCCGCAAAGGCTAGAGGAAGGATTTCCTGGCATTCATATACAACCCAGATGTCTCACCAAAGATCTGCATTATCCTAAGCAGTCTTGGACCCGACCGGTCAGGCTGTGTAAGAAAAAACAAAACATTGTCCGCATAAAGTGCTATGCGGTCGGAGATTTTCCTAGACCATTCAAAACCTCGGACTTGTGCATCCATCCACACCCAGGCCGCAAGAGGTTCCATGGCCAATGCGAACAGATACGGAGAAAGGGGACAACCCTGGCGTGTACCCCGCCCAATAGGGAAGGTGTGAGAGGTTGAGTTCGCGACACAAATAGAGGCGGTAATGTCGTTGTATAGGAGTTGAATATATTTAAGAAGACAGGGACCGAAGTTTAATCGACTTAGGAGTGTGAAGAGGTAGGTCCAGCTAAGAGAGTCGAATGCCCTATCTATCTCAGCCAGCAGGAGCACCGCCGGCTCTGCAAGACGAGCCACTGCCGCAATAGCGTTGTGGGCACGGCGAATATTATGTTGTGTAGCGTGGCCTGGCATGAAGCCGGCTTGGTCCGGGTGCACCAGGTCTGTAAAGTATGGTACTAAGCGGTTGGCAATAACCTTAGCCAGAAGTTTGGCCTCCACATTTAGGAGCGATATTGGGCGATATGATGCGTGATGTTCAGGGGGTCGGCCAGGCTTTAAGAACACCACTATTTAGGCATGGCGCCAGTCTCTTGGAAGGCGCTGGTTATTTACCACTGCGTTCAGTGCCGCCAAATAGGGGGTCAGCAATAGGGACTAGTATTTTTTATGAAATTTGCACGGGAAGCCATTTGGGCCTGGGCCCTTACCCGGGTGCATCTCAGAAAGCGCCTGTTGAAGTTCCTCTTCTGTTATTGGAATGTCCAGTTCCTCTCTTACGGAGTCTGCGAGGACTCGTGGAGGCATGTCGTCAATAAATTTATAAATAAGGGCCAGTGAGATAGTTTCTTTGGAGGCTTATAGATCCGCATAATAGTCTGCAAAACTGGCTGCAATCTGCAGTGGAACAGTAAGTATCTCCCCGGTAGGGCTGCGAATAGTCGGAATAGTTAGGGGGCAGCTCGCCCGTTGGCATAAACGATGTAGCAATGCGCTGGATTTGTCCCCCCATTGGTAGACCCTGCTACGTGTAGCCAACCACGTCACTCTAGCCTCATCCATAAGTTCACTAGCATATAGTTGCTGTGTATGAAGCAGTTGTCGACACGCTGTGCCACCATTTTCCCCTCTGCTTCTGCGCTCTAGATCTATGAGCTGTGCTTCCATCTGTATCAATTTCTCACGGCGCTGTCTGCGCTGTGCCGAGCAGTATGCAATATCCGCCCCTGAAGTGTTGGTTTCATGGCCTCCCACAGGGTCTCAGGGGACTCCACTGTCCCGGCATTATGAGTAAAATAATCTGTGATGGCGTGTGCATGTGTGTTTTGTATTTTTCGTCCTGCAGATGCCACAGTGATATTCTCCAGCGGAAAGGGGGCCGTTTTGAATCTAATCGCAATTCTAGCTGCACAGGTGAATGATCTGAGAGGTCTCTTGGTAGAATCTCTGTCACCTCAAGTCTATGTACATGGGCGGTAGATATAAAAACAATCTATGCGGGAGAAGGACCCGTGTGTACTAGAAAAATACGTGTAGCCTTGGTCAGTTGGATGGAGTCTCCACCATGTATCTATCCAATCCATCCCCTGTAAAGGGGCCGCAGCCTTGATTCTCTTATTTCTGGTGGTTTCTCTGTGCAGCGCCATCTATCTGTCTGAGGACATATGACATTGTTCCAGTCACCCCCGACTATTTTTAGGCCCTGGGGAATCTCCACCCATATTGTCATCAGGGGTTCCACTAGGCTCCATGTTAGCGGTGGAGGGGCATATACACTGCCCAGCACGAGCGGCTCGCCAAGAGTGTGCCCCTGACTATGATATACTGACCCTGTGGATCAGACCATGTTTTATCATGAGCGAAAGGGACCCTGCAATGGATCATTACAGCCACACCTCGAGAGCCCCTAGTAAACCCAGAGTGGAAAGTCTGGACATATCCAAAGCGTGCCAGGCACGGTGTCCTATTGCCCAATAGATTTGTTTCCTGCAGCAGTAAAATGTCGGCATCATATCTGGTAGCCTGGCGCAGCACCACTCCCCTCTTGACCTTATCTAGCAGGCCACGCACGTTCCAGCTGACGATACGTAGGCGCCTATCATAAAGCTTGAGCATATCTAGTGGTGTGGTTGTCTGTGGTATATGTGGATGGGAGATGATGCATGTTCGACATATATAAGGGAGATGATGCATGTTCGACATATATAATGGAGATGGTGCATGCAGAATGTAAAGATATGACACTAAAAATAAACAGTAACTTTCCCCAACCCCACACCCCCTCCCTCCCACCCCAATACCTCATAAACAATGAAGCATCTGTCGCGGCATGGTAGGTGTCCCGGCTCCAACGGGGGTCAGGAATCACCTTCTGCCAATGGATCCCTAAAGAACTTCCCTTGTACATATAGGTGTACCCAGAATCAAGGGAATACGTCAATAAAAGTAGCCCAGATTACAGTGCCATCAGCGTTGGAAACAGCGTTTTTGGGGTATCAAAGATTAGCAGGATGTGGTCTTTCTTATATTGTCCTCTGTTGATCGAATGCGGGATTTGCTACGAGTCTTAGAGCGTCTCTTGGAGCGTGACCTGTGACGTTGTTTTTCAGTAGCCTGAGAAATCTTGCGACTCGGGCCCCCAGATGACGAATCTGAATCTATTCTGAGAGCGGCTTTGATCTGGTGATTTCATCTGTCCAGTTGAACACCTCTTCTGGTGATTCAAAGAAGTGTGTCCGCGACTTGTGTGACACCCGCAGCCTGGCCGGGAACAGCAAGGAGTACTGGATTTTTAAATTGCTGTTGAACCATCCTCGTGTAGTCAGGGAAGATCATTATAGGATGTGAGGTATAAGTAACGGTCTCCTTGAGCCTGGCTTGCTGCAGAATTACATCCCTATCTTTATAGTTTAAAAACCTGGCGATGATATGCCTGGGTCGGGCGCCGGGCGGTGGTTTCTGTAGCAGGGCTCGGTGTGCACGTTTGATTATGAAGCAGGAGGACAGCACACCAGCAGGGAGCCAATCAGTTAGCCATTTGACAAGGAAGTCCTCCATGTTGCCGCCCTCGCAGCCCTCGGGAAACCCCACAAATCGAAGATTGTTCCTGCATGCAAGCCCCTCCGCATCCTTGGCACGCGTAGCCAAACCTTTCGTCAGTGTCTCCAAGGTGGACACCTTCTTCTGAAGAGTTGCCACTGCATCTTCCACATTCGATATTCTAGTTTCTGCTTCGGTTATCCGTTGTACTGTATTACGAAGATCCTGCCTGAGTAGCATGACATCCGAGCCAACCGCTCCAATTTTGGCCTCTAGAGTATCTCTGGACAGCCTTATGGCCGCCAATATGGCTGCATTGTCAGGCATGGATACAATCGAAACCCCCGGGGTTAAGGGCCTGGGCCGTAGCGCCCGTATATTTGTCCATGGTACTTTGTTTAGCCGTTGCGCCAGGGAGCTTATCCTTGGTCATGTTGTAGACACAAGTAGGGGGGGGCAATCCCTATGAATGTACGTGGGTTTTTAGCAGTATAACTAAGTCCGGTCAAAGCAATGTCCTGAACGTATATGATATTTGAGGCGCATCCACCACTCCCTCAGAGCACAAAGGGACAGCCTAGGTCGAGTAAGTAGGGGGCTTCGGTTGCACACACATAGGGATTTAAACGGCGTCTGTTATAGCCACAAGCCGCTCCAGGCACAGTCAAAGTGAAAGGTTCCCAGAACGCAATGGCGGCACCCGTGGCAATAGCCCGGCCCCCAGTACTATGCTGCAGCCACACGCGGTCCATGCGTCAGGCGTCCACCCCCGCAGTCTCACTCGCACCTCCAAAGCGATGTATATATCTCCGGGGGCACTGAACTTCTCCAATGCCACCACTCACCCCCTGCAGGCAAGCACAGGGTGGGCAAGTAGCCCGCTGACAAAAGATGTAGAAGGCCTCGCCCCGGGTATTGGCCGTGTTGCCAGGCAGCCGCAGCACGGGGGACTATCTGTCTGTGTCTCCAGCCCCCGGCTCTCGACGAGCCCCCCTGCTCGTACCTGTGTTGTGTCTCATGAGCAGACAGCCGCCGCACACCTCCCTGCAGGTGCACACAGCCCGGGCCCCGCTCTGGACACCTGCACCAATGCGCGCCACGCCCTGCGGACCGAGGAGACCGCCAATGGAAAAGCAAGGGGCAATGCTGCTTTTTTTTTTCAATGGTCGCTGTGCCCGCCACCTGGAGGCTGCCACGGTCTCAGTCTATTCACGGGGGGGCTCGGATACAGCACCACGATTGGACCTCTCATCCCGCCACTTCTAGCTGCTAAATTCAAGGGTGGTTGCTCCGCGGCCCGACCCAGCCGCCGACCGCCGGTCGCCAATCTCCCTCAATGCAGCCACAGTGCTTCCCTCGTCTCGGTCGCCGGTCACCACTTGCCGCATGTGCCACACAGCAACCCCGTGACTCCACAGTGTGCCGGGTCTTCTTCTCGGCCGTGCCTTGCACGCCAAGGCTCAGGCGCCGCCTCCCAGCTGAGGCCAGGGTTCGCTAGGCCTCAGCTGCGTCACCGCTCCTGGCCGCTTCACCAGCTCGGAGAGCAACCCCAAACCAGGTGTATGGATCTGTGGAGCATACACAATATCCGTGCATGCAGAGGTGTATTTTAGAGAGCCGTTACGGCAGGATAATCGAAGGATTACTGCAAGGACTACGGGAGCTCCTTTACGGCGCGTCCACCATGCTGGACCGCCTGGCCACGCCCTCAATAAAAGGTGTTCTTGTGCCTTAAATTTGTGCTTTTGCTTTGCGGAGCCGTGATGGGGTAGTGACTCCATAAAACAGTTTTTTTTATAAAGGGTATAAAATTATTATTGTTTAGTATTGGGCAATAGGGTGGCTCTGAGGACAGCCTTTGTGTTCATTGTTAGTATGTCACAGCTGCACATAAGACCGGATGTAGAGTTTCAGGTTGCTGAGAAACACCCTGTTGCCTTCATCTGTAAAGTGAACTCCATCACTTCTATAGATTCCATGCATGTCAAAAAGCAGGTTGTTATTGTAGCTAGAGCCCATGCCATTGTCTCTCAGTAATGCAGAAACAGCTTTATTTACATGTTTCCTGGCTTTGTCAATCTGTGGACAGAACTCATTTGACCACTTCCATTTTTGCCTTTGGCATATGTTGGAGTACACCAAGGCAGTGCAAGGCAAAAGTGTCATTAATTGGCCAAAGGTATCTTTCATTGCAATTTCCAATCCAACCCCAGTAACAGTGCCTAGGTCATTGCCACAACAGGGCACTATTAACAGGTCTGGATGTTGGGAATGTCCAATACTCTCAACCAAAAGCAGCAATTGGAGCCACTTTAAACCTCTCAGGCCAAACCACTTAATATCCACATTAGCCAAGCTCAAGTTCTTGTCAAAGCCACTCTTTCTCGCATACTCTCTAGCCCAGAAGACATAACTGTGACCCACAATACACACTCTAACCATTTTCAAGGAAGAAGCAGTAGCAATGGAGTGGAGCTGGTTTTAGAAAATCACATTTTTTCATTGGGTGCTGTAAATAATTTAATACGTAAAAATGGGTTGTGTTTTAATTAAAAATGTGAGTACATTTGTGATTGGCTGAATTAAATGTTTTAAAAGTGATGCTACTGTGAATAAGCTTACATTTACAAGCACTCAACCACACCTGTAGTGTGCAATTGGAAGCTGGTATGCTTTGGTTCAAAAGTGTATGAACGTTTGACTTACTGTTACAGTAGAGTATTTGAAAATAGGTTGCTATGGAAACTAAAACAAACCTGTGTTGGGGAAGGGTTCCAAATAGGTTGAGAATTGATTTTTAAAAATATACTAGTTTATACCTACCATGTAGTTGAAAAAAACACATTTTCCAATTCATTGCTCTCATTACAAAAGATATATGTTTTAAAAAATATACTATTATTATTTTAAATGGTAAAACGGACTCCAAGACGGAGTCGTGACTCCATCGCAGAGCTACACAGGGGGCCACGCTAGGCGCTGCGATGGAGTCGCAACTCCACCCACAGGCACTACTATATAGGGCTTTCTATCTGGAGGCTAATAAAAGGTTAAAAGAAAGTGACTAATGAAAACTAGGATAAGAATAGAAAAGAATGAACAGAACATTTTCATTTGCTTAGCTTATGAGTATCAGTGGAAAGAGAGAGTGAAAAGGTGTCATTACTGGTTCTTTCTTCCACAGAGAAATACTAATCATTTTCTCTGAGAAGAAATTTGAAGTGAAACAGTGCTAATATTTAAGAATCAACTACAAAAATTAAGAGGTATGTTAATTTAAAAAAAAATCCCAATGTATAAATATAAATATATATATATATATATATATATATATATATATATCCAGCAAACATGTGTTGCGAGGAACCCAAGCCACTTCAGCGATGGCGGGCCGTGGCGGGGTCGCGAGCCCCTAATTATCCACAAACGCGTCGTTTCTCACTCCAAGAACACCACCACGGGCCAAACTTCTTTCAGCGTGCAAGTTTATTTGGCAATCCCACTCTACGAGTTTCGGAGCGTCCGCTCCTTGCTCACGAGTGAGCAAGGAGCGGACGCTCCGAAACGCGTAGAGTGGGATTGCCAAATAAACTTGCACGCTGAAAGAAGTTTGGCCCGTGGTTTTGTTGTTCTTGGAGTGAGAAACGACGCGTTTGTGTATATATATATATATCAAGTTGAGGCTGCGTTCAGGCGTTCCGGAGACCAATCGACTCAGCTGGGCTTCCACCAATGGCAGCGAGATGGATCACTGAAAAGCATCAGTTGACAGCAATTGGTGTTTGGCATATGATTAAGGGATTTATCCCGAAACGCGTCATGCCTCCTGTGCTGCAATAAAGGTCTTCTCCTTGGTTCCCCGTTGTGCCCCTCCGGTTCTTTCCCTGGTGGAGTGAATCTTTGTGTGCATATTTCCGCGCCAGCCCCGGGCGCGTTTGAGGGACCCGTCTTGTTTGTGGCCGGAGCTCAAGGGCAACTGCTTCACAGCTTTTTTTTGTTTCCAAGGGATTGGATTGCTCTGGCCCCCGCATCCAAAGGACATTGTAGTAAACACTGCTTGCGCAGTCCGTGACTTCACGGAGAGGCCAGCTCATTGTAGCTGAGTCTCCGACATCTATGGGACTTTGACACATGCAGTGAGACGTTAAGGGGGCCCGGAAGAGAACTTTGTGCAGCGAGGACACTGTGATATTTTAAAACTGCACCTACACACGCTTTGTCGAGATCGCCAGCACTCATTATGAGGTTTTAATGGGTCGACTGAAAAACGCTTACCGGTCAGCCAATATGGTGCTTTCTGGGAATCGAAGTCTTCAAGTTGAGGCTGCATTCAGGCGTTCCGGAGACCAATCGACTCAGCTGGGCTTCCACCAATGGCAGCGAGATGGATCACTGAAAAGCATCAGGTGACAGCAATTGGTGTTTGGCATATGATTAAGGGATTTATCCCGGAACGCGTCATGCCTCCTGTGCTGCAATAAAGGTCTTCTCCTTGGTTCCCCGTTGTGTCCCTCCTGTTCTTTCCCTGGTGGAGTGAATCTTTATATATATATATATATATATATATATATTCACTGAAAAAACCATAGGTTTCAGGCACGTTATAGTTAGAAATTAGCATTTAAAAAACCTATGAAATTCACTGAAAAAACCATAGGTTTCAGGCACGTTATAGTTAGAAATTAGCATTTAAAAACCTATGAAATTCACTGAAAAAACCATAGGTTTTAAGGACAGTTATAGTTAGTTGGACATTGCACTCGTACAAAACCCGTGAAATTCCCCCGTTATAGTTAGTTCAGCTAACTATAACTCGCGCCCCGCAATGCACTGCTGATGACGTCACATATTACATCACTCATGACATGGTCAGTGACATCACTGATGACATCACTGATGACATCTCAAATGACATCACTGATGACATCATCCAGTGACTGTGTGTTTCTGTAAAGTTTAAATATTTTTAATATAAATAGGAAAAGACGTATTGAAGAATGAGTGGGTGTCTAAGTGTCTGTATGGATGATTTAGTAGGTGCGTGACTGACTCTATAAGTGAGTGATTTAACGTATCTTACTGAATGCATGGGTTAGTGACTAAACTGGGTGAATGTCTGTATCCGTCTGTCTGTTGCTGTGTAAGTGGCTGCATGTGTTTGTGAATATCTACATGAGTGTGTATATGAGTTATTGAATGGTTGTCTGAGTATCTGTATGGGTGCCTGAGTGTTTGTGTGGGAGGGGTGTGTGCGACTCTGTGCATAGATGTGTGAGTGGGTGATTCACTGGGTGGATGGTTTCAAGAGTGCATCTGTGATAGACTGTATGGGTGGGTAAGTGTGTGTAAGAGTGTGTTAGTGAGTGAATGTATGTCCCAGTGGTACATGTGTGAGTAACTACATAAGTGAAAGGCAGTATATATGTGTGTTGGAGTATATAAATAGCTATAAGCGAGAGTCTGTGATTGTGAGAGTGACTGTATGGATGAGTGTGTGCTTGTATCAGTGATTGTATAAGAGCGTAAGAATGTGCTAGTATTTGTATGAGTAAGTGAGCTGGTGTGTGTATAACTGTATAGGTGAGTAAATGGCAGTGTGATTAATTATTTGCATGACTGACTAGGTGTGTGAGTACCTCTATGGATGAGTGGCGGTGTGTGAGTGTCTATGTAGGTGTATGAGTGCATATGATAGTCCTGTACTGAGTGACCGTAAGTATGAGTGACGGTACGGGTGAGTGAGTGGATGTGTGTGTAGACCTAAGAATCAGTGAGTGGGTATGTAGTTATTGGTGTTGGAGTGTCTATGGTTTTGAGAATGGCAGTCTGTAATTTACAGTGGGTGTATCAAAAGTTATATTAGGGTGTGAGAAGATGAATGAAATTATCACATGGATGATGTCATCAGTGATGTCATTTGAGATGTCATCAGTGATGTCATCAGTGATGTCACTGACCATGTCATGAGTGATGTAATATGTGACGTCATCAGCAGTGCATTGCGGGGGCGCGAGTTATAGTTAGCTGAACTAACTATAACGGGGGAATTTCACGGGTTTTGTACGAGTGCAATGTCCAACTAACTATAACTGTCCTTAAAACCTATGGTTTTTTCAGTGAATTTCAAAGGTTTTTTAAATGCAAATTTCTAACTATAACGTGTCTGAAACCTATGGTTTTTAAGTGAATTTCAAAGGTTTTTTAAATGCTAATTTCTAACTATAACGTGCCTGAAACCTATGGTTTTTTCAGTGAATTTCAAAGGTTTTTAAATGCTAATTCCTAACTATAACATGTCTGAAACCTATGGTTTTTTTCAGTGAATTTCAAAGGTTTTGTAAATGACAATATTTAAATGTATTAATTATCTTTATTTTTTTGATACTGATTTACTACATTTTTTAAACTATTTATTTTTTAAATTACATTGTAATTACATTATACATTACATTACAAAATATACTTTCTCAGAATGAATTACTTTAGCTTAAATACTTTGCAAATAGGTAATAGACTTTTAAGTACAGTAGTTACAGTTGTTGCAATAGGCAACACAATTTCAAACACAATGCAACATTGAGCTCAATGTGAATTTCAAGTTAAATGCAATTAGTTACTTTATGGATTACTTTTCTAACCACAGGACTGGATCCTAGATTCAGTCCTGGGACATCTCCTGTAAACAGTTGAGTAAAAGCGTTTTGGTTACAGTACTGATTTTTAAGGAATATTATTGTATTTTAGAAGTTGACACTTAGAAACTTTTTCACATAGAATCACCAATGTTATCCTATGGCAGGAAATTCACTTAGCAGGTAAGTAGTGTTATCGTTACTTTTTCTTACTCAGTGGTGGATCCTGGATCCAGCACTGGTGCATCTCCTGTAAACAGTTGAAAGAATGCGTTTAAATCATACAGGCGATTTTTAAGGAATATTTGTAGTTTGTGAAAATTGACACTGAAACTTTTCTGCTGAAAACCAGACAATGGATTCCTATGGAAGGAAATACAAGTTACTGGTAAGTACGGTTAGAATTACTTTTCAGGGTCAGTACTGGGCTGAAAGATGCAGCACTGAGGTCTCTCCTGATAACAGGTGAGTAAATCGGAATTCGTAGTTCGGCTGATTTTAGAGGAATATTTGTATGTTTCAAAAATCGACACTTAGAAACTTTTTCAGCAAAAAGCAGACAATGATATCCTATGGAAGGAAATTCAAGTTACTGGTAAGTACGGTTAAAATTTCTTTTCAGGATCAGTACTGGGCTGAAAGATGCATCACTGAGGTCTCTCCTGATAACAGGTGAGTAAATCGGAATTCGTAGTTCGGCTGATTTTAGAGGAATATTTGCACAATGGTGAAGGGAGGGGCGGGGCCTGAGGTGACATCTGTGCAAACGCGCCTCGTGGCGCGTTTTAAGTTGAGGGATTAAGACCCCTTGAATCATGAGGGTCCCTGGGGTCCAACTAGCCCACCCTGTACCTTCCAGTATGCGCCAGGGAGCTGCGTTGCAGAGAGGTGTTCAGAGGCCACGCCCCTTTTACACCTCTCTGCAACGCAGCTCTGTGGCGCTTTAGAAGTACATGGTGGGCTAGTTGGCCCTCAGGGACCCTCAGGATTGAAGGGATTTAATTCCCCATCTTAAAACGCGCCACGGGGCCTGTTTGCACACATGTCACCTGAAGCCCCGCCCCTCCTTCACCACTGTGCAAACGCGCCCCGTGGCGCGTTTTAAGTTGGGGGATTAAGTCCCCTTGAATCCTGAGGGTCCCTGGAGTCCAACTAGCCCACCATGTACTTCTAAAAGCGCCACAGAGCTGCGTTGCAGAGAGGTGTAAAAGGGGCGTGGCCTCTGTACACCTCTCTGCAACGCAGCCCCTGGCGCATACTGGAGGTTCCTGGTGGGCTAGTTGGCCCCAGGGACCCCCAGTATTCAAGGAGAATTACTTCCCCTTCTTAAAACGCGCCAGGGGCGCGTTTGCAGAGTACTGCAGGGAGGGGCGGGGCCTCCGGCACGATGCCGGTCGTTTTTTGTTTTTTTTGTTTAATGGGAGGGGCTGCATGGCCCCCTTCCCTGCCCACTTTGGCCCCGGGGACCCCATCCCCCGGGGCCTGAGCATTTTTTTTTTTTTTTAAATTTAAAAAAAAACGGGAAAGGGGCCGCGTGGCCCCCCTTCCCTGGGCCTGTATTGGCCCCGGGGACCCCATCCCCGGGGCATGCCCTCGATTTTTATTTTATACATTTGGAGGGGGGCTGCGTGGCCCCTCCTCAGGCCATTTAAGGCCCCGGGGACCCCATCCCCGGGGCCGGCCTTGCACTTTTTTATTTTTTAAATTTTGGGGAGGGGGCTGCGTGGCCCCCTCCCTGGCCACTTATGGCCCCGGGGACCCCATCCCCCGGGGCCTGGCCTCTGTTTGGGGACTGTGGGGGTCCCCAATTCCCCCACAGTCCCAGCCGGCTCCCCGCCTCCTGCGGGAGCCGGCATTGCTTACACATGGGGAGGAGCTAACATGCTGCTCCCCATGTGGAAAGCAATCAGCTTTGGATATTGGAAGCGAGAGCAGGTTTCCTGCTCTCTCTTCCAATATCCAAGCAAGTTTGCAATGACAGGACGGGAGCCGCGAGGCTCCCGTCCTGCCATTACAAACAGCAGTGTCCTGGGGGTAGGCACCCCGGGACACTGCAGGAGCCGGCCCTGGGGGTGGTGGTCCCCAGGGCCATCACTGGCTCCAGGAGGGGCCGCGCGGCCCCCTCCCTTGAATTGCACAGCCCCGGGAGGTGGTGGTCCCCGGGCTCTGGGGTCCGTAACGGACCCCACATTTATTTTCTATGTGCCCCGGGAGGTGGTGGTCCCGGGGCGTGTGGGGCTGGAGCCCCCACACACGTTATTGAAATTAAAAAGAAGCCCCGGGGTGGCGGTCCCGGGGCTGCGGGAGGGCTCAGAGCCCTCCCGCACCATTTTTAAAAGAAAGCCCCGGGGGTGGCGGTCCCCGGGGCTTGGGGGCCCTTGAGGCCCCCCATACATAAATTTAACCCCCACCATGCCCCCGGGACTTGGGCCACCCGGGGCAAAATACAATCGAAGCACGGGAGAGCGCGCTCGATTTTTTTATCGGCAGGATCCGCGCACCCTGAGCGCATCCTGCCGATTTAAAAAAAAAATGCTTTTCTGGCCAGGGGGTCCTTATGGGACCCCCTGAGCAGACCTAGGGGTCAGGGTGTTTCTACCCTGCCCCCTTTGTGCGCTTTGCGCACTTGTTTCTGTCCCTCGGTTCTACCGAGGACAAAATGGCTGCCAACATTTCCTGAATCGGAATGTTGACAGCCAGCTGACAACCAATTAACATGCAGCTCGTGATCGGGACGGTGCGCGCAGGGTGCGCTCAGGGTGCGCGGATCCTCCGTGCCCATAGATATATATGTACTTTTACTTTTGATTTTCTCAGCAACTACTGAACGGATTTACACCATTTAACAAAAAGGGTTCTTTCTGAACTAAGAACTACCTCTTTGCCAAATTTGGTGTAATTCCATTCAGCAGTTCGAGCTGTAGCCGTGTCTAAAGTTTCCTATGGAAAAATGAATGGGGAAAACGCGTTTTGGGACCCCCTTTTTCTCGGCCCCCGCTTGACGAATCACCCCGAGACTTTCAGGGTAGGAGCGGACCGGAGCGCCCCACAAAGTTTGAAAATTTTACGAAGATACGTCAACCGGCAAGAGAGTTATTTCAAATAGAATGTCGCGGATTTCCTATGGAAAATAGGTTCTAACTATAACTATCTACTGGCGACCGCCAGTAGATAATATATATATATATATATATATAGATAAAC
Organism: Calotriton arnoldi; assembly: GCA_963921515.1. Classification (NCBI taxonomy): domain Eukaryota; kingdom Metazoa; phylum Chordata; class Amphibia; order Caudata; family Salamandridae; genus Calotriton; species Calotriton arnoldi. Next base: position 163,916 of record CAWUFW010007126.1, read on the forward strand.
TGAGTAAAGTGATAATCTATAGTACTAGGTTTCAAATGTTAGTTATATAATGTATGATATGCATGTAAATTATTTAAAATGTTTCTTTCTCGAAGTGAGGTGGAACTAGTCAACTATTTGAAAAGTAATTAATATATGGAAGTGAAGACTATCATATATAGGCTTTTGTACAATAAAGCAGTCAACAGTAATGACATTTCTGTTCTAAAAATTGTATTTCAGCTGAGTTGATTGTACATTTTGTAAATGGATTAGTGAATATTTTTATATGCTATATACAGTTTTGGTACCTTAACTGCAAATGGCATAGTTTCTTCATTTGTAAGGTTGTACTTCAGTGGTGTATTTGTAGTAGGAACTGGTAATGTAGAGTATGTTTACGAAGCGTTACTGCTTGTATGCGTCAGGCCTCGTATGTTTGAGGCTGTGCATTGAGTTCTACTGCTAGAGCAACATGGTATTTAAAACTGCTTGACAAGGTTTAAGCTGTTGATGTTCTATTTAAAAGTGACTCGAAAGGTAGCCTGTAGCCAGGCTATAGGGGTAAACTGTATGTGTATAAAAGCAAAGACATACTTATTATTATTATTATTATTATTATTATTATTAGATAGTGTACATGAGCCTGGGCATACAGTTATACTGCTAGGCTGACTTGGTATTTCGAACCCCTTGACAAGTCTTAATCTGCTACAGTACTACTGAAACGTCACCCATGAGGTAACCTATAGCTAGGCCATTGGGTAAATTGTATGTGCATAAAAGCAAAGATATGTAGTTAGAGGTTTTTGACAGGTACACGCACAATTTTAGGTGCATATGCTGACATATACATCTAGTGTTGTACATTGAGTTGAATGTCATGTAAGTACTTATGAAAGGGCAGAGCTACTAATACATGGTCTCAGACAGGGTTTCAAGCATCTACACCTTCACTCACATGCAGAGACAGAATTATTATGTATCTAGCGCTAATGGAGGCAGTGACACTCTCACTTAAACAACTCATTAATGACTCACACACCCGGCGTGGTCTGCAGCCCAAGATGGTGGTCGCTTAAGCGACGAGCTCCGGGCCGGGGCACCTTATCCGCATATTATCCGTCATTCCCTACCTTACTAGTCAGCTGCTTTCATCGCTGACCGCTGGTTCCCAACAACCGGCTGCCTTGAACGTGCTCTCCGGCTCTCAGAGACCCCGGGAGAGTGGACTTCTGGACGGCGGCGCTCTCTGGTGTAACCTGAGGCCTGGTGCGGAGGAGGAGCCTTGTCAGCCTCGGGCTGGCCTGTGGACTGGCTGGGCCGCGTGGGACTGGCTCCGGCTGCGGTGTCTGCTCGAGCCCCCGGACTGGGGCCTCCCCGCCCACCTTCCGTAATTGCTGTCGTCTGGACCCGCCTGGCAGGAGACTGTCCGGGATCACCTGGGAGATCCGTACTCCTGCTGCTGCCTGGGTGTGAGTAGTGCACGCCAACACCTTTGGGTCATACGACCTGCCGCTGCCGGCGGGGGGGCCCCTGCTCTCCACAGGACCGATTCACGCCACGCGTCGGTGGCGGATCCCCTGCTGTGCCCGCAGTGCCCCGCTCAGCTGGCCGATCATTACAAGGGCATACGGGGGCCTTTCCGGCGCGTCGGTGACGCTTGCTGCTGTCCGCGGGGCCGCCTCACGCCACGCATCGGAGGCGGGTCCCCTGCTGTGCCCGCGGTGCGCCGCTCAACTGGATGGGGATTACGAGGCATTGAGACCGGTGACCGCCTTGTGTCTCCTCTTTTTCCCCCCTTCCCTCCAGAGCGGCGATATCGTGGTGACCGCTGGAGCTGGGTTGCTGAACCTGTGTCCCGCTCTGTGGGGGTCTGTGGGCTTATGCTGGCAGCGGCCTGTGGACTGGCTTGACTCGAAGTTGCGGGGACCGGCTGATGTGTCTACTCTGGCCCCTGATCAGTTTACTACTGTCCTGCCTGGGAGAGGACTGCTCTAATCCGCCAGAGTGACCCGTGCCACCACCGAAGCAGAGGTACGTGGAGTGCATGTTGGTACCTCACAGACGCACTGCCAGTTCGTAGTGGGTGCTGGGCGTCCAACACATCGAGTCTTCACTCACTTCCTTGACTGTTGGTGTTTGTTCCATCAGTGGTTGTATTATACCTGCCACCGCGTGGTCATCGCACTGCTGCGCTTCGACCCCGACCATGGGCAAAGGGAAGCCCAGAGCGGCTACTAGGTCCGGGAGGGCGGGCTCACTCTCTCCTACTTCGGGACACTCATCCAACCGATCACATCATGCAGAAGGAAGTGTCGGTACCAACGCTTCAGTGGATAAACTGGACATGATTTTACAGGAAATCCGGGATTCTCGCTCTGTACTAGAAGCGCAGCTGGGCATGATATCAGTTGATCTCAATTTATTGAAAGATCATCATAAGAAATTAGCTGATAAAGTTAAAACCGCTGAGCAAACTGTAGAAACCATGTTACCGCAGGTGAAAGCCCATGAAGAGCAACTCTGTCACATGCGCCAACAGATTGATTCCCTCCAAGCCCGGGCCGATGATGCAGAAGGTCGGGCACGCCGCAACAACCTTCGTATTGTTGGATTACCGGAGAGAACGGAGGGCTCCAACCCCACGGACTATATAGAGACCTGGCTGAAAAATAGCGTGGCCGCGACCGGATTATCCGCACACTTTACAGTAGAGCGGGCACACCGTGTCCCCACACGCAGACCAATACCTGGCGCCAACCCACGTCCAATATTAGCTAGGATCTTGAACTATAGAGACCGGGATCGCGTGTTACAGGCGGCGAGAGATAACGGCCCATTGCGGATTGATAATGTACAGGTCTCAATATTCCCTGATTACACCCTGGCTGTACAGCGTAAAAGGTTTTCCTTTATGGAGGTAAAGGCCCGGGTCCGGGCAGCAGGCCTGACGTTTGCTCTACTGTTCCCAGCAAAACTGAAAATCATCTATAATCAGCGCTCCTTGTTTTTTGATACTCCTGACGGTGCATGGGATTGGATGGACAAGACCTTTCCTGATGTTCAACCTACTAGGCGGATGGATTCCTCGCAACCGAAGTCACAGCGCCCCCCTCGAAGACGCAAGAGGGGGCTCCTTACCCAGAGTTCAGCCACTAGTCCCCCGCTTCGTCAACAGGTGATGGAGGGCAGGCGTGGGGCCATTCAAACTGCCACAACCTTCCGTACGTCTCGCCCATCCATCAGTAACAGTCCGTCCGAAGATGCTAATACGGACTCGGACACTGACGGCAGCGTTGCGTTGTTCCCCTCTATGGGCACGCAACTTAGTAATGATCCTTTGGCGTAAACTGTTTGTATGTTATTTGATACATGACTCTGAAAGGGACTCCCAGTCCACTTTCAGTTACCGGTACAGATTGTTGTGTCATTGTTACAGGCATGCTTACTTATTCTACTTGCAGTGTACAATGTTCCTAGTATGTTTGCACAACAGATAGGGATGGTTTAGAAAGTCCCCTGGCCCGGCCCGCGTGTTGGGCATTTTTATATATAGCTCATTGTAATTGTCTGGATATTGATAGTGTTGGCGACCTTCCCCCGTAGGCGTTAGCAACTGTTAATGTAAAGTATGTTATTTTTGTTTTCATGGTTTGGTCGAACGCAGTTTGGTCGTTGGACCCAGTATTGGGATATAGTTGAGTTGTTTGTATTTTTGCCGCATGGTCTGGGATTTGGGGGTGGGTATGTGGGGGGTGGTGGTTGGGGGTGGGAACCGGGGAGATCTATCAATATTTACTGATGATGTCTACTGTCAAATCTTATACTTTCATCTCATGGAATGTCCGGGGTATGGGAACTATCACTAAACGGCACAGAATAGCTGCGCAATTTCACCGCCGCAAAGCTCAAATAGTATACCTCCAGGAGACTCACCTGGTTCCCTCCGAAACTATGAAACTACAAAAAAGATGGCGGGGTCAATTTTATGCGACTGCATATTCTGCCTTTTCTAGAGGGACTGCAATATGGATTCGGGCGGGGATTCCTTTCTCCCTTAGTGAGAGTAAAATTGATGACCAGGGTCGGTTTGTCCTCCTTCTTGGAGCATTGGATGGTAGACAGGTAGTGTTGGGTTCCCTTTATGCTCCGAATACAGATCAAGAGGCATTCTTCACACGAGTCTCTCGAGCACTTTCAGAATGGTCACACTTCCCATGGTTCTTGGGTGGAGATTTAAATGCGGTATTTGATGTAGATCTTGATCGATCTCATCCTCCCTTATCTAATACAGCAGCGCGATTACAGGCTGTTACCTTGACAAGATGGGCACGAGGCTGGAATTTAATAGACATATGGAGGTCCATACATGTTAATATGCGAGAATATTCCTTTTATTCTTATCCACACAAATTACACACTCGATTGGACTACTTCCTTTGCACTCCAGATTTATCCCCTTCCGTTGCGCAGTGTGGTTATCTGGGCAAGACCTTATCTGACCATAATCCCATAGAATTATTGCTGACCTGGGGCCGTTCCCCCGCTCCTATCCCAACGTGGAGAATGCAACCTATACAATTGGAAGACCAAGTTTATCGGGCCGCTTTGGCTACGGCTATCACTACATATTTTATGGATAATGAGGGCACTGCCTCGTCCAGATCCTTTGAGTGGGAGGCCTTCAAAGTAACCATTCGCGGGGTCTCCATGGGAACCTTGGTGGGTTCGCGGAGGGAAACGATTAGGGATATAACAGACCTGGAAAGGGATCTACAGGCTCTGGAGGTAGCTGCCCAGAGGACCAATGAGGGCGTAGAGCCGCTACAGACCACTAGGATTAAATACGCTGAATTACTGGAACGCTTGCGACTGATAGATTTTCATGCCTACACACTGCGTACACATTCCGAGGCGGATAGAGCAGGCACATTATTAGCACGGCTGATTAAACCTTCGACGACCCCCACTCCTATCTTGGCGATACATACAGTTCATAACACTTTGGTTACTTCTCAAGCTGCAATTAATGCTGCATTTCAGAAACACTATGCTCGCTTATATACTGCCCCCCTCTTGGATATGGCCGCTACAACAACTGGTTTCCTGGCAAGGATCCAACTTCCTACTATATCGGCTTCGACCGCCGAGGACTTGGCGGCTCCGATTACTACTGCAGAGATTCGTAGGGCGATTAATGCATTAGCTCGTAATAAAATGCCGGGCTCAGACGGCCTCCCTGTGGAGTTTTATTCCACGTTTGCAGATACACTGATTCCTAGGTTACTGCAACTTTATACCACCTCTTTCGACGAAGGTGCCCTCCCTCCCACCACCAGGGAGGCATTAGTTACGTCTCTATTAAAACCTGATAAGGATCCGACTGAACTTCTGTCTTATAGACCACTCTCGATTCTTAATACAGAATACAAGATACTTAGTAAGGTTTTGGCATCACGGCTCCTTCCGCTACTTCCCCGATTGATCCATACGGATCAATGTGGATTCATACCCCAACGCAGTACCTCACTGAATATTCGTCGGCTTCATGCCTTGCTACATGCAGCGTCGGAAACTTCACCTCTTGCCGGCTGCTTGTCGTTGGACGTCCGTCAAGCATTTGACACCCTAAGCTGGCCTTATATGCTAGCTGTATTGTCCAAATTCGGCCTGCCCCAGTCATACTGTAATTGGATCAGACTGCTTTATACTAACCCCACAGCTCGTGCTAAGACAGGCTCGAACATCTCTCCTTCCTATACTGTTTATCGGGGAACGCGCCAGGACTGCCCCCTGTCCCCCTTGCTTTTTGTGTTGGCCCTCGAACCTCTTGCACACTATCTGCGTCAAGTTATGGTTCCTTATGGCATCCCCTTACGGGTGTGATTCATTCGGTATCACTCTACGCCGATGATATGTTATTATATTTTCGAGATCTAAATGGAGATAAACGCACGGTAGCTACTGTTTTTTCTAGCTTTGGGGAAATATCTGGCTTATGTCTTAACGCCTCTAAATCAGTCGCCTACTCCTTTTATGATACTTATACCTCTCCCTATTTACAATTTGGTCAGATGCAATTTAGAGTGGAGCCTGTTACTTTTAAATATCTGGGAATCCACATATATAGATCCAATGCAGATACCATAGATGGTAACGTGGTGCGAACAATCAATTCACTACGTTCCCAGATTACCTTCTGGAATACGTTACCATTGACAGTGGCGGGCCGCTTGGCGGTGTCTAAAATGGTTATGTTGCCCAGACTACTTTATCATTTTGTGAATCTACCGGTTATCCTCCCGGCCTGGATTTTTAAAACACTCGATACCTTGTTGTCCTCTTTAATTTGGGGGGTGGGTAGACACAGGTTAGCGTTGGCTAAGTTGCAGTTACCTAGTAATGCGGGGGGACTGGGAGCACCTGATTTTAAAACATATTGTATAGTCGGACAATTACAGTGGCTGGCATATTGGTTGGCGGGCAAGAATCTATTTGAAAATGGGCAATCCCCAGACTTTTTACAACGTGGAACCCTTCAATCACTGCTATGCCCGGGTGCGACGAAACTGCGGGATCCTCCTTATCTTCTGCAAGTTGCACTACACTATTGGAAACAAGCCCATAAATTAGCAAAGCAGCCCTTTCCGTACGCCCCGAACATCCCGCTCTGTGGCTTACCTACCAGGCGCGGGGTAATATCAATGAATCGGATAAGAGGGTGGACACAGATGGGTGTAGGGACAGTTGGTGAGTTCTTCCTGGATGGCCACCTGATGCCCCACGAGGAGTTTGTACGTAATCATTCTGTGCCTGATACATTGTTTCTCACTCATGCAGCAATAGTCCACTTTATTCGGAAATATTGGTTCATAGACCAGGGGAACCTCCAACTTTCCACTTATTGAAATCTATTCACATAATGGGGCATGGCCGACACTTGGTACGTTGGCTCTATCGGGGTTTGAGGGAGCATTTACATACCCCATTACAGTATCTCAGACAGAAATGGGACATAATACTTCTCCGTGAGTTAGAAGACAGAGAATGGGCCCTAATGTTAGAACACCCTCGGCGAGTATCCCGTAATTGCCGGTTAAAAACGATACAATTATTCATATTACACAAAGTATACCTTGCCCCGACAACAATACGAAAGATGTACCCGAATGCGTCCTCGGCTTGCCCGAGGTGTCAGGCACAAGAGGCTGATTTTATTCATATGCTATGGTCATGCCCAGTACTGAGGGGGTTTTGGTCAGACGTTATCCAGAGTCTGGTGGTTCTGACGGAACGCACATCATGGGACACGATCGAGGCCTGTCTCCTGGGGCTCCCCCCCCTCCCTAAGAAGGCGAAATTGTTGCGTCGATTTACCGGATTGGCCCTGATGCTTGCCAAAAGGCTGATTACATAGCGCTGGAAATCCAACACGGCGCCCCGTGAGGGCAGATGGCACGAGGAGGTTATCAGGTGGGCGGTTGCAGAGAGGGAAGCATTACAGCGTGAAGAATATAGGGGATTACGAAAACGTCCAATATCCTTAGAATGGGCGAACCTGATAGAACTTTTTAAAGCAGGCATGGGGGACGAGTTAGAAGATTCGCAGGTCACAGTGTTGGAAAGTGGTACAGACGCCTGATTACTGTCTGTGAGATGATTGTGTTCCTTATTCCTTACCTTTCCCCTGCACCTCCCTTCCCTCCCCTCCCCTTTCCCTCCCTCTCCCCCTTCTCTTTCCCCCTCTTCCGCTGCCCCCCCCCTTTCCCTTCCCCTATAGTTACAGACCTGATAAGGTGTATTGTCTATGTAGCGGCAACATTTGTTTATTGTTTAGTTTGGGTATTGTTGGGGGTGGGTTCCTTAGGTAGGGATTAATGGGTAGTGCGCTTTTCGTCCATATACAGGATTCTACATTATATGCACTTAGAATATATGCTCATTTATAGTATACGATGATAACACACATAGGGGCCGATTCCGATCTCGGTCCGAGGCGCACCCAATACCATTCGGTCGGGAAAAAGCCATGCGAATGCCTGTTTCCCGACCGATCCGTACAGCACACCGAACGAGTAAGTACGATGCGCACAACAGCACAGAATCCGGCCGAGTCGTACTCACCCAATCCAGGTCCTGTTCTCCGACCGAGGCGAATCCGGAAACGCAGAATCGAGTCACACGGAAGGGAAAATGCAGCTCCGTCCTGCCGAACAAGTACGATGCGCTTCCCGTACGCGCTGAACCCGTCGCTACGCACGGCACGTCAAAGCATCCGGGAGAGGCGCACATAAGCTCCGATTCCCGCCACAACACAATCCACGGCTACGAGACGAACACGCCAGCGACGAGGACGACGCGAAGCGACGAGGACGACGCAAAGCAACGAGAAGGACGAACGACACGAACCAACCATGAATCCCTTCGTCCCGATCATACCAATATTCTACATTTACTACCGGAACAGGCACGGACGCGTACGGCGCAGAAGGTAAGTCAGACACCAACCACAAAACACATACAACACGTACACGACACATCACACACACACACAGAGGGATGCAGAATGTACTTACACCAGCAACAGCAGCACCATAGGGGCGGGATGCCCATCACCAATGCCACATATGCACACAGGGGCCTGAATGCGCACCACCACCCCTACCCAGGGGGGGCCGGATGCCAACCACCACAACCACCCTCACCCAGGGGGGCTGGATGCCTACCACTACTACCACCCTTAGCCAGGGGGGGCTGGATGCCTACCACTACTACCACCCTCACCCAGGGGGGGCTGGATGCCTACCACTACTACCACCCTCACCCTACTACCACCCTTAGCCAGGGGGGGCTGGATGCCTACCACTACTACCACCCTTAGCCAGGGGGGGCTGGATGCCTACCACTACTACCACCCTCACCCAGGGGGGGCTGGATGCCTACCACTACTACCACCCTCACCCAGGGGGGGCTGGATGCCTACCACTACTACCACCCTTAGCCAGGGGGGTGCCAGATGCCTACCACTACTACCACCCTCACCCAGGGGGGGCTGGATGCCTACCACTACTACCACCCTCACCCAGGGGGGCTGGATGCCTACCACTACTACCACCCTCACCCAGGGGGGGCTGGATGCCTACCACTACTACCACCCTTAGCCAGGGTGGAGCCAGATGCCCACCACCACTACCACCCTTAGCCATGGGGGTGCCAGATGCCTACCACTACTACCACCCTTACCCAGGGGGGGCTGGATGCCTACCACTACTACCACCCTCACCCAGGGGGGGCTGGATGCCTACCACTACTACCACCCTCACCCAGGGGGGGCTGGATGCCTACCACTACTACCACCCTCACCCAGGGGGTGCCAGATGCCCACCACCACTACCACCCTTACCCAGGGGGGCTGGATGCCTACCACTACTACCACCCTTAGCCAGGGGGGTGCCAGATGCCTACCACTACTACCACCCTCACCCAGGGGGGGCTGGATGCCTACCACTACTACCACCCTCACCCAGGGGGGGCTGGATGCCTACCACTACTACCACCCTTAGCCAGGGTGGTGCCAGATGCCCACCACCACTACCACCCTTAGCCATGGGGGCTGGATGCCTACCACTACTACCACCCTTACCCAGGGGGGGCTGGATGCCTACCACTACTACCACCCTTAGCCAGGGGGTGCCAGATGCCTACCACTACTACCACCCTCACCCAGGGGGGCTGGATGCCTACCACTACTACCACCCTCACCCAGGGGGCTGGATGCCTACCACTACTACCACCCTTAGCCAGGGGGTGCCAGATGCCTACCACTACTACCACCCTTACCCAGGGGGGCTGGATGCCTACCACTACTACCACCCTCACCCAGGGGGGGCTGGATGCCTACCACTACTACCACCCTTAGCCAGGGTGGTGCCAGATGCCCACCACCACTACCACCCTTAGCCATGGGGGTGCCAGATGCCTACCACTACTACCACCCTTAGCCAGGGGGGGCTGGATGCCTACCACTACTACCACCCTCACCCAGGGGGGGCTGGATGCCTACCACTACTACCACCCTTAGCCAGGGGGGGCTGGATGCCTACCACCACTACCACCCCCACTCATAGGATGGACAATGCATGACACAACCAGCACACCACAACCTAGGGAATGCAAGAAAAGACATCCCCCAACACCATGACAAGCGTGTGTAGACTGTGTCAAATGCCTACAACACTGAACATGACTTTGAACATACAATGTGACCCCCTAGCACATGTGCCACACATATATGTGTGTGGCCCCCACAATGCAAGCAGGCCATGACCATTGTGGCAATGGGGTCCAAACCCCCATCATCACAGTGACCAAAAGGTAAGTGTGGGGTCCATAGCTGAAGCACATTCTGAACATTGTGGCAATGGGGTCTAACGCCCCATCACCACAGTGACCAAAATGTAAGTGTGGGGTCCATAGCTGAAGCACATATTGAACATTGTGGCAATGGGGTCTAACGCCCCATCACCACAGTGACCAAAAGGTAAGTGTGGGGTCCATAGCAGAAGCACATTTTGAACATTGTGGCAATGGGGTCCAAACCCCCATCATCACAGTGACCAAAAGGTAAGTGTTGACAAAGAAAGAGCTGCAACTGCCAAACTGCATGGATGATTCCTGGTCACAGAACAAAAAACACATCAGTGGCAAAGTAGTGCATGTGTCCCATTGCAACATAAATTGGGGGAGCCAAATACTGCAGTGCAAATAAGACATACCTTTGGCCATGTGCAGACAAACAACACCCATGGGGGCTGACACTGTCAACATTCATCAATGACACAATGACAGAAGTGACCATCAGAATGCAGACCCACATATTTGCACCAATGGGCACACAAATGCAGATACCCTGTGGAGACTGTAGATGTGAGGTGAACAGATACCATACCATGGCAGCAATGGGACACACAAACCATGATCATTGTGCTGACCGATGACCTAGGAGTCCCAGGGACAGCAGGGGAAACCCACCAAACTACATACAGCCAATGGCACACCCAAGATATGCCAATGCAGTGGTGCAGATGCACAAACACAAACAGGCAGACCCACACTGCACATCATACACAACAGGTGAGGGGGGGTGCCAGTGTCCCCAGGCAACCACACAACACATGAGGAGACCTGAATACCAATCATACAGATGTGCATACAGTGCCACACAAATGTAACTCATGGATCCAAATCCCCTATGTGGGCAAGCAGGCATTGTCAGATGAGAGGGAGCACAAATCACACATGTCACACAGGCACGTAGGAACAGCAACTGACACAGCAAGACACAGACACACCACAGCACTACCCCCAGGGCCCCCACAATGTGGTGACCCTGGGCTGCATTACAATCCCACTGTGATGACAAAGCTAAATGTCGTTCACACTGTGAACCACAGTCATGTGTCCTGAGCAACAAACTACCATCACACCTACACAAGCACAAATCAATCAGCATGGCCAGTAAGCCAAGGCCAACATGGAGGCAGGGGCCTAGCCGGGCTACAACTCTCATCTGCACACACTCAACACCACACCCCTCGACCTCCAACAATGTGCAGCAGTGAAGCACACATGCACTGGTGACATTGCACATGCACCCATGACTATTCCAGGGTGGTGGGTGGGAACCAAGGTGCAGAAACACATCACACATGGCCACTCAACAAGACTCCTGAATGTCTGACACACTGCACACTACGCTGTACATGGACATGACGGCAATACCACACCAACCAATGGGATCCCAGCCACAGTCACACACCAATAAAGAAGCCAAGGTCACCCACAAAGAACACACATAGACAACAACCAACATTGCAGCCCGGACCCTGAGGAGTGCCAGCAGTCACACACACGTGTCACAATCACTGAAAGATAACACAAACTGGAAATCACATGACAGGGGCAAACAACAAGTGCCAAGGGGAAACCTGACTGTGACCCATCTGCGTCTGCACACAAACTCAGCCCTGACAGCAAACACACCTATGGGTGACACCCTGATGACCAGTAATGTGCCATGCACCCACATCACAGAGAACCCAGGGAGAAGACTTTGGGGGAACATAGGTCAACTCAGCAAGCATCACAAACAGGTACAACACTAGGGATCACAGCATGCACAGCTAAACGGAAGTGAACACACAGACATGCACATACAACACACACCTTGGGCGCAGGCAATGTCACAGGAGTACACACTGCCATGAGGGGACTCCACTCCTGTGTGAGGAAAGCTGTGCCATATGTTGCCTCAGTAGGGCCCCATCATGTCAGCTGAGCACTTGGTCACACAATCAACAATTAGCACCAAATGAGGGCTCCCGTCACATCAGCCTGGTCATGGAAGTGCCAACGTAATCATCAGCACAGATCCAACACACTTGTATAGCAATGTTGCACTGACAACACAGATGAGTCCTTCCCCATTGATGCCCAAACCTGCATGTCCAGTGGAGATGGCCACACGGTCAGGGAAGTAGACGAATTGAACAATGGCAGGCACAACAGATGTGCAGGGGTGGAAGCCACAGATGTGAAATAGCTAATCTAAGTAGGAAATCCCATTGCCAAATACTGAACACATGACACCCTCAGATGCTGCTATGGATGACATGGATACACCACAGGATAGGACACATTCCCCCTGGACCATATGGGTTCCTGCAAAGTAACACTTCATTATCATGAGACCAAATATCACCATCACTGCAGCAAGGGCATGGTTAGCATCATCAACAACATGTACATCAGAAGCATAAGCACTAGAGAACAGAAAGTTGCTTTATTCAGCATATGTGTGTAATGAAAACAAAGTCCAGAAAAAACACAAAGGCCAATGGCCAGTCCATTGTCAAAGTCCAAACTGGGTGACAGTGGCAGATGTCACCCTACGCATGCCTGCACAAAACCAGGGACAATCCACTAGGAGGGGCAACCGGGGGGCAGGCCAGGCACTGCAGGGACAGGATCAGGGCTCACCAGGAGGAAGCAGGGAAGGGGTGGTGGGTGCTGGAGAGCCACTGACAACTGCAGTGGAGGTGTCTGACATGGTGTGTGCCGGCACAACTGGGGGCATGACTCAGATGTTATGGGTGCCGGCACGACTGCAGTGGACCCTGCAGATGGAGTGGACAGGTCCGCCACTGCAGTGCCCAAGTCAGACAGGGTGGTAGTGGACTCCACTGCAGTGCCTACCACCAGGGGAGGAGAATGGGGAACAGGCAAGGTGGGCTGGACAGAGGGGAGGACACCCTCACCACATCAGTGGCACAGACAAGCGCAGCGGGGGTGTGGTGCCGGGAGAGCAAGTGGCAGGGGGAGAAGGCCGGATCCTCTTGGGGTTGGTATATCTGTGGGTGGGGGAACCTGGGGCAGGGTGTGGTGGGGGCACCTGTGGAGTGGGGGCCTGAGGGATGGAGGAAGGAGACCTGGTGCCTGAGCTGCAGGGCGGCGGCGGGGTCTTGCTCTTACGACTCCGGGGGGACTTGCGGGTGGGGGCCTCAGTCTGTCTGCGCCTGGGGGAGGGTGTCCGGGGGCGAGGGGCACTCTGCTCCGTGTGGGTGGGTTTCCTCTTCCCCCTGAATGCTGTATCAGCTGGATCGGAGGGGAAGAGGCCGAGGTCACTGAGGAAGAGCCGCTGGGTCTTTGGGGTTGCAGGTGAGGCAAGGGAGGGTGTTTTGGAGGGAGAGGCAACTGAGGACTGCGCAGTGCTCGTGGATGCGTGTGTGTGTTCCAGGGCCCCATCCCCTGTGAGTCTGGTTTCAGTCCCCTGACTGTGCGTGCGTGTGCGTTTTGTTTGTGGCGTGTGTGTCTGTGTGCTGGATGTGTGTGTGCTGGTGTGTGCCTGTGCCGGTGTGTGTGTGCTTGGGACGGGTAAGGTGCTGGGGAGTGTGGATGGAGCAGAGGCAGGAGGGGTGAGGGACTGTCTGAGGAGGGACACTGCTGCCGTCAGGGAGGAGTCCATGGACCTATTGCCCCTCTGTAGGTCAGACATGCCCGATGAGATGCCCTCCATGAACGACACCAGCTGAGTCAACAGAGCGGTGTGCGCATGGAGGACACTCAGCATGGCTGTCTGCCCTACATGGAGCTGGCGAAGGAGGTACACAGACTCCTCACTCAGGGCAGCAGGGGACACAGGGGCAGGGGGTGCGTTGCCTGGCCCAAAGGAGACACGCTCCCGAACATGGGAGCCTCCACGGACCTGGGGAATGGGAGCCGATGGGAGGGCGGTGGTGGTGCTGGTGGTGGCGGGGACAGCAACACTAGCTGGGGTGTGGTGGCTGCTGACACCCGCCTCCATGAGGGAGTCATCCTCCGAGTTGCTCTGGTCCTCAGCTGAGGTGGATGGTGCTGAGGACTCCTCGGTGTGGCTCCCTCGCCCTCCGTGCCACTGGGTCCCTCCGACCACTCCTCGGCTGCTGACCCAGTCTGGCTCTCCGGCTCCTCCTGGTCCGTGGAGCTGTCCCCTTCCGTGGCCGTGGATGTATCTGCAAACAATGGGGAAACAGACAGACATCAGTCACCTGCACCAAACGCACACACCACTGTGAGCACAGCACATTACAGAGCAAGCCCTGGCATCATTAGTTGTACATTGCTAAAAGTGCCCTAACTGAACAGGAGAAGCCAATTGTCAGTCTGATGCCAACCATGGCACTCACATCCCACATGGCCTTGCACCCATCTGTCTGGTGTCTGTTGGATAGCAACACCCCAGTGTGGACACATGCACCAACTACACAGTAGTTGGACAGTGCAGAGGACACGGTGTAGCATGTGGACATGCACACATCACAACTCTTGCCACTGAGTCAGTACAGGTTTCCGGATGAAAGGGACGCCCAGAGTCAAATAGGATATGCATGTGATGCATACCAGCGACAGACACCATGATGCACCCATGTCCTGATAGCCATCGCCACAATGGTGTGCATGTAGCACATGTCACTCCCCTGCAGGATCACCAATAAGTAGACACATGCCATGGCGGAGGCATGACTGCTAAGTCATACATCACTGTCTCAGTGATGTATGACTTGGCAGCCAGACAACAACACTCTGCACTGTGTCACAATAGTAGGTCATGGGGAATGCAAGTCCTGGAGCTGCACAAGTGCACATGTACATCCCCCACACAACACATCATCTAACCCTCATCTGTCCAGGTCATACCGATTGGACATATGGGAGACCTGTGACACTACCCTCTGAACCTGAGCCCCTCACAATCTGCTGTGAATGGGGAACAGCTGCCTGAACTTCACATTCGCATACCCCAGTCTGCACGGGCAGCTGATCAAACACCTATGTGACACACAAGTATCGTCTCCTATGGTCACATCTCCAGTGGCATGCTGAGCCCCTACCAAGAAACACCCCAGCAGTCCTGGCAACAAATCCACAGCACACTGACACAGAGGCAGACACCTGAGGGGTCAAATCACTGTGCACAATGTGTCAGCTGATACACGGGAGTGGGAGTACAGAGTGCATTGCATGGCCTGGAGTAGGCATGACTGTCCTGCCCCACATGAATGAGGGATGAGCCCTGGACAGTGGATAGCTGGCTATGTATGTGTGACACACGTAATCTGCATACTCCTGGGGCCCAAACATTGTTCCCACCCGCTGCATGGGTGTGTGCCACATACCCCAGGCACATGTGGTGGCTCAGCTCAGCAAGTGGACCGCATATCAAAGCAACACGCAGATTACATGTCCGAACACAGGCGTTGTGTGAACAATGGACCCACCCATGATGCCCACAACAGAGTTAGGGAAACAGATGCTGTCCCCCACCTTTAGTGAAGCAAACTGCAAGGACACAGTCCCAAGTGACACAATTCCCTGAATGTAAGGGCCACACCTGGGTATCAGATGAGGAGTGGGCAGTGCACAATAGAGGGACATGGCTCCTGGACAACATGACTGCTGTACTGTGGCAGTTGAACCAGGCCAGAGGAGGGCACAAAGCATGTAATACAGAGTTCACAGTGCAGTCTTTGACTCACCCCCTCCTTGCTGCTGTCTGGCCTTCAGCTGCCCATCCAGGTCTGGAAACACCACCGCCAGGATCTGGAGCATGTGGGGGGTCAGGGTCCATGTTCCGCCCCTCCTGCGAGGAGGCAACAGCTTCAGCTGGACCCGTGCAATCCTCCGGGTCCAGCCCCGAAGGTCCTGCCACCTCTTCTGGCAGTTGCGGATCCGGCGCTTGTAGACCCCCACGGACCGGACAGCCCGGACGATGTCCTTCCAGATCTCCTGCTTCCGATGGGCATTAACCTGTCAGGATGACAAAGTGAAAAGGCCATTACTACACATGCAACATATCCGTGCATGACACAGTTGTATATACATGTCTCATTCACAGGGGCACATGATGTACACAGGCAGTGCAACGCTGCCCATGGACAGTTTGCCAGACGTCACTACATGGTATCATTGCATGGGAAGTAAAACCTTGTTCAAATGCACTGTCACTGCACCATACCTGTCCAGTGCATGTCACTACACACTATGGGGGGTGACAACTACTCAGTGAGCCTGCTAGCCAGTGGCGTGCAGACTTTCAGCCTTGCTAGTCAGACAAAATGCACATTCAGAAAGGCAGTGCACAGAACACTCACCTGCTCCCCTGGTGTCCCATACAGCTTGCTGTACTGTGGAAGTAGGCTGTCCAGCAGGGCCTGGTTCTCCTCAAGGCTGAAGGCTGGGGCTCTCTCCACAGTACGTGCCATTGCAGGGTCCAGAGGGGCAGAGACAGCAGCAGTGCAGTGGCAGATGTCGTCCTGGAGCATGTAGTGCAGGCAAGTGAGCTCTCAGGGGAACAGCCAGCAATATATATGTGCTGGAGAGGCAGATACTGTCCCTTGTGTCCAAAGTGATAGGTCCAAGTCGTTTGCATCTTCTGAATCTGGCCAATCCATGGAATAGCAGCACCAATACACGCCCACGGCATCCTTCAAATCTTCAACTTCATGACATACATGATTTTGCAACATTGTTGTGGGTGACCAACTGAATTTCCAGCAACCGACTCGTTCAAATTTCGAAAACGCGTCCGTTGCCAGGCAAGGCCATTGTCAATGGGTGCGCACCGATCGGTCCATTGCGGTACAACGCGTACAGGGGTACAACGCGTACCCGCACACATTGAATGCAATGGGCCGGCCGGGGGCACCGATCGGTCCATTGCTGATCAACGCGTACAGGGTACAACGCGTACCCGCACACATTGAATGCAATGGGCCGGCCGGGGCACCGATCGGTCCATTGCGGTACAACGCGTACAGGGGTACAACGCGTACCCGCACACATTGAATGCAATGGGCCGGCCGGGGGCACCGATCGGTCCAATGCGGTACAACGCGTACAGGGGCACAACGCGTACCCGCACACATTGAATGCAATGGGCCGGCCGGGGGCACCGATCGGTCCATTGCTGATCAACGCGTACAGGGGTACAACGCGTACCCGCACACATTGAATGCAATGGGCCGGCCGGGGGCACCGATCGGTCCATTGCGGTACAACGCGTACAGGGGCACAACGCGTACCCGCACACATTGAATGCAATTGGCCGGCCGGGGGCACCGATCGGTCCATTGCGGTACAACGCGTACAGGGGTACAACGCGTACCCGCACACATTGAATGCAATGGGCCGGCCGGGGGCACCGATCGGTCCATTGCGGTATCAACGCGTACAGGGGTACAACGCGTACCCGCACACATTGAATGCAATGGGCCGGCCGGGGGCACCGATCGGTCCATTGCTGTTCAACGCATCCCTGTACAAGTGACTGGCATATGTCACCATGCCTGTCTCAGATGGACATATGCCAGCCACAGATAGCTCCCAGGGAGTGAGGGGCACACCTACAACACGACAGCCTGTCCAAACTGTATGATAAGGCATGTAAGGCTGCATTTCCTATTGTGTGTATGTTGGTGTACATGTTGTCCTGTGGGTGTCACCTGGGGGCAGCCACCCCCAGGCTGTGCACGTGTTCATGGGGACAGGATCCTGGGTGTTACGTGTACATGACCACTGTGATGTGCAACTGTTCATATCTGTGCATGTGCCATGGTCACATTTCACGGTGGTGTATGTGTATGTCATGTCACATACCCCGTGAGTCCCATGTGGGACGGTATGTTTGAGCCAGGGTGTCCCAGTGGCACAATAGTGATGGTCCTCCACAGTCTGTGTGCATGTAGTGTTTACAATGTCTCTGATTTCATGTGCACAATGGGAGACAGTCTCCACATCCACGTTGTGTGTGCATGGACTTTGATGTTGTGCGTGTGTGTGTCACAGACGTCCATGTCTGTCCTGCAGTGGCAAGTGGGACCACTACCTGTGGGGGTCATAGTTGTTTTGCTGTGGTGTATACATGATACTCCATGTAATGCCAGTGTCCATGTGGCAATACAGGGTCCCAGGGAATGTACCTGTCGTTGAGCTGTGATGCCTGGGGCACATCTGTCCTCACATGTCACTGTGGGGGGTGATTGTGACACGGCAGCAGGAGATGGGAACTGTGACACGGCCTCATGATATCCAATGGGCCAACCTGGGACTTATTGATGCCACTTCTTGGACCGTGATGACAGATGTTGGCCATGTATGTACCATACATGTCCTTACGGAACTGCACACTTCATGTAGTTGTGCCTCATTATGATGTATGCTGGGATATTGAGTGTGTTCAATGCCGCATATGTGGGCTGACTGACAATCTTGCTTACTTCTCCTCTGCACTGCAGGGCTCCTGCTGTCCATCGACCATTCCCAGACCTGGCAACGATGGTGGAACGGGACAGCATCCGACGGTACCGCTTCACCAGGCAGCTGATTGAGGATTTGGCAGTGCAGTTGGCCCCACATTTGCAGCCTGGCCGGCCGTATCCTACAGCGCTGACCCCCAAGGTGAAGGTGATGGCAGCCCTACACTTCTTTGCCACCGGTACCTTCCAACATACTGTGGCGACTGCTGGTGGGATGTCACAGACCATGTTGAGCCGTGTGCTCTGCGATGTTTTGGCGGCAATGTTGCTATTCCTGAACCGGTACATCTATTTCCCTAGACTGCGACGACTCACTGACGTGAAGAGTGACTTCTATGCCCTGGGGAGGATGCCGCATGTCATTGGCTCCATTGATGGGACACATGTGGCTTTGGTACCACCACAGGCCCAGGAGCAGGCCTACAGGAACCGCAAGCACTACCACTCGGTCAATGCACTGGTGGTGTGTCTTGCAGATATGACCATCACACACGTGTGTGCCCGTTTCCCTGGTTCAGCACACGATGCCTTTGTGATGAGGAGTAGTCGCATCCCCAGGATGATGGCACAGATGCAGAACCAGCGTGCCTGGCTTGTCGGTGTGTACTGACTTTGTGCCCTTGTGTGTGATCTGATCTGTAGTATTCCGCCCACTTTTCCAAGTCAGCTAATGTGCACTTGTCTGTCCGTAGGTGACTCGGGATACCCCAACATGCCGTGGTTGCTGACACCCCTCAGGAACCCTGTGACACCAGCCCAGATGCGCTACAATGAGGCACATGGTCGGACCAGGAGAGTGATTGAGCGGACATTTGGTCTCCTGAAGAGCCGCTTCCGCTGCCTGGACAAGACCGGAGGGTCCCTCCCATATGCCCCTGCGAAAGTGTGCAAGATTATCATCGTCTGCTGCATGCTCCACAACCTGGCAGTGCGGAAGGAGTTGCCTCTCATCCAGGATGACAATGACCAACATCCGCCACCTGTGGAGGATCCTGGCCTGGACCACGATGCCAGTGATGATGATGATGATGATGAGGGTGATGTCCGCACACAGCTCATCACCAACTTCTTTAGCTGAATGTGAGTATCCTGAGGTGTCATGTCAATGATGTGAGTTGGCATGATATGTGTAGGTGGTGCTCTGGTGCTGTTGGAGTGTGTCCATGGGCTACTTGACTGGATGTGTGTTGCGATGTGTGCTTACAGGTGGGCTGTACTCCCCAACAGTGTTGACATGCTAACTTGGTTCTGGGTGGGTATCTTGTAACATGTATTGTGCATGAGTTTTGCTGTTCTGTCCTGTTCTCCATTGCTTTTGACTGTGTGTCATTTCTGTCCTTCACAGGGTACTTTCAGATTCGTTTGGTCAACTGTGTCCACCGACGACGTGATTGCACTTCCAGGGTGGTAGCTGTTGTGTCCCTACAGGTGATGTGCGCCACACCCATGGACTTCCTTCCGTCTACAGTTGTTGACTGTGTGCCCGCTGCCAGGTGGGATTACCTTGCATCTGTAGTGGTTACGACATGTTGCAACTGTGTAATAAACCTGTGCTTCACTTTGTGATGTGCGTTGTCTGTGGTCACACATTTGACTGCCATTTGCTTACTGCACCTGTGGGCTACTTGACTACAACTGGGAATGGGTGTGGTGTCTGTGCATTGCACCGTCTTCCCTGGCAACATCAGTGTAGGCAATGAGTCAGATGGCCTAGGTGTGTATGTGTTGTGTAGCCCTGGTGGTGTGTCTCCCTCATATGTGTCACGTTGCCTTTACTCACATGCCTGTGTTGTACTTGCTGTTGCAGTTCGCATACACAGTGTAATTTTGCAGTTCATCATCCCCATAACAGCACCCACGTTGGAATCACAACAGAGGCAAGTATGGTGTATTAGTGTGTTTATTGTGATACATTTGTGTGAATAGTGCATAGGATGGGTAGTGCTGTACATAAATCTTGCAATCAGAAGTTCCTAGGTGAATTGAAAGTCCTGGTAGACAAAATCCCCAGTATCGGGGCCACAGTTGACTGAGACATTGGTCCAACTTGTACTCCCCATGCAATGTGTGGGAGTAGTGTTTCCGTCAACAGGGTGAACAGTCTGTGCACAAAGGTGAACATCCAGAACAGGTTCAGGCTTCCTGGGAGTTGCGCTTGGCCATCGGCCTCTTACTTGCCCCTCCTCGGACGACCCCTCTTCTTTGGGGGGGCCCCTCAAGTACAGGCTGCTGCGGTGCAGGGGACTCTCCGCCAGAGTCATCCTCCCTCCCTGTGGCAGTTGCAGTTTGTTCAGCACCAGATGTTGTTGGCACACAGGGAGGTGTGGACTGGTTGCTGTTCACCTGGCGGAGGCATTGTAAAATGTCCCTGTGCACCGCCGTCATCTCATGCAGTGCATCCCACTTGGACTCCACGCGGGACATGTGTGAGTCCACGCGGGACATGTGTGACTCCACGTGGGACATGTGAGAGTCCAAGCGGGCATGATGGGCAGCCTGCTGCTGTTTCATGTCTCTGAGGAGCCCCACTACCTGGCTGAGATCTCCGGTGCTGGACTGGTACGCATCAGCTATGCGTACCAGTTGTGGGTCATCATGCACACCAGCAACCTCTGCAAGCAGCGACCTCTGTCTCCCACCCCTCCCACCACCCCTGCTGACATGTGCAGTGCGTGCAGTGGCACGCACAGATGACCCTGGTCCACCTTGGGGGTTGGTGGTGGTGGTGGTGTCCATGGCCCCAGGTTGGTCCAGGGTCCCTGTGCTGGTGTTGCTCCTTGTTCTGTCCATTTCGGCAGGGATGGTATTTGTGGTGATAGTCGTTGGAGGGGTGGGTGCAGGGGGTGCAGCTGGTGGTCCTGCTGGTGCTGCAGCTGGTGGTCCTGCTGGTGCTGCATGTAGACTTGCACCGGATGTGCCAGGTTGGTCTTCTTCGTCCGAGGAGGGCAGAGGCTGTACGACACCAGTGAGCTCCGCATCCTCTTGAGCCTGGGACTGGGACTCCTCAGCGTCTGCTGCTGTGTCCCCATCATCACCTGTTTTTGGGAGACACACACAATGTATGTTATGTTTCTGCAGGCATCAATGGTTGACACGCCTGACAGTTGTGACTGTGCCTCTGGGTGCGGGCCTGTACATTGAATTGTCCTAAGTCGTCACAGTCAGGGGTTGATATTGGTGTGGCACATTGTCCTGCATTATTTGGGCATTTCTATGTATTTGTTGGGGTGTGAACATGGTCTGCATTGGTTGTATTTGGTTGACAGCCGGCCCTCCTTCCCACCCAGCCAGTCAGTTATCCCACCATGGACTGTGCTTGCATTGCAGGGAGTGGAAGTTGTCTCTCAGGATGTCAGTCAGTGGTGTCCTGCTGTTTGTTGGTGCACAGTTGCCAGCAGGGCCTTGTGCTCCCCACAGCAGTAGCCAGTGTCAGCCATCTTGTGAGTCCTTCTCCACTCCCTGTGATGTGAGCATGGTTCAGGGTGGTGTTGATGGGACAGTTGTGGGGGTGAGCTATGTCTGTGACTGTGACTCCCATCATGCTATTGCCTCCACCTCACTTCCCAGCATTCCCATACTTACTTGCTTTTGTGGGGAGTTCAGTGTGTGTGGGTGTGAGGGCAATGGCAAGATGGCTGACAGTGGTGTCCTGCTGTTGGTTGGTGTGCAGTTCCCAGCATGCCCTTGTGCTCCCCACAGCAGTAGCCAGTGTCAGCCATCTTGTGTGTCCTTATCCACTCCCTGTGATGTGAGCATGGTTCAGGGTGGTGTTGATGGGACAGTTGTGGGGGTGAGCTATGTCTGTGACTGTGACTCCCATCATGCTATTGCCTCCACCCCACTTCCCAGCATTCCCATACTTACTTGCTTTTGTGGGGAGTTCACTGTGTGTGGGTGTGAGGGCAATGGCAAGATGGCTGACAGTGGTGTCCTGCTGTTGGTTGGTGTGCAGTTCCCAGCATGCCCTTGTGCTCCCCACAGCAGTAGCCAGTGTCAGCCATCTTGTGTGTCCTTATCCACTCCCTGTGATGTGAGCATGGTTCAGGGTGGTGTTGATGGGCCAGTTGTGAGGCTGAGCAATATCTGTGACTACCACTCCCATCATGCTATTGCCTCCACCCCCCTTCCCAGCATGCCCATGCTTCCTTCCTTTGACTCTGCTTCCCTGTGGGGTGGGCTGGCTGTGCTGACAGGATGGCTGGGAGTGTTGTCCTGGCAGTTGTTTGGCTAAAAGTCCCAAGAGTGTCCCTGTGCTTCACACAACATAACCCAGGGTGGTGGTTCTTTGTGGGATCTTGAGTTAGGATGGGAGGCATTGCATTCTACCAGGTGGGTTCTGTGGAGTTTGTGTTGAGGGGGGGTGTGAGGGGAGGTGCTTGTGACTATGGTCAGTGCTGCAAGTCCTCCTTCCCACCCAGCCAGCCAGATATCCCACCATGGAACGTGCTTGCATTGCAGGGAGTGGAAGTTGTCTCTCAGGATGTCAGTCAGTGGTGTCCTGCTGTTTGTTGGTGCACAGTTCCCAGCAGGGCCTTGTGCTCCCCACAGCAGTTGCCAGTGTCAGCCATCTTGTGAGTCCTTCTCCACTCCCTGTGATGTGAGCATGGTTCAGGGTGGTGTTGATGGGACAGTTGTGGGGGTGACCAATATCTGTGACTGCCACTCCCATCATGCTATTGCCTCCACCCCACTTGCCAGCATTCCCATACTTACTTGCTTTTGTGGGGAGTTCAGTGTGTGTGGGTGTGAGGGCAATGGCAAGATGGCTGACAGTGGTGTCCTGCTGTTGGTTGGTGTGCAGTTCCCAGCATGCCCTTGTGCTCCCCACAGCAGTAGCCAGTGTCAGCCATCTTGTGTGTCCTTATCCACTCCCTGTGATGTGAGCATGGTTCAGGGTGGTGTTGATGGGCCAGTTGTGAGGCTGAGCAATATCTGTGACTACCACTCCCATCATGCTATTGCCTCCACCCCCCTTCCCAGCATGCCCATGCTTCCTTCCTTTTGACTCTGCTTCCCTGTGGGGTGGGCTGGCTGTGCTGACAGGATGGCTGGGAGTGTTGTCCTGGCAGTTGTTTGGCTAAAAGTCCCAAGAGTGTCCCTGTGCTTCACACAACATAACCCAGGGTGGTGGTTCTTTGTGGGATCTTGAGTTAGGATGGGAGGCATTGCATTCTACCAGGTGGGTTCTGTGGAGTTTGTGTTGAGGGGGGTGTGAGGGGAGGTGCTTGTGACTATGGTCAGTGCTGCAAGTCCTCCTTCCCACCCAGCCAGCCAGATATCCCACCATGGAACGTGCTTGCATTGCAGGGAGTGGAAGTTGTCTCTCAGGATGTCAGTCAGTGGTGTCCTGCTGTTTGTTGGTGCACAGTTGCCAGCAGGGCCTTGTGCTCCCCACAGCAGTAGCCAGTGTCAGCCATCTTGTGAGTCCTTCTCCACTCCCTGTGTTGTGAGCATGGTTCAGGGTGGTGTTGATGGGACAGTTGTGGGGGTGAGCTATGTCTGTGACTGTGACTCCCATCATGCTATTGCCTCTACCCCACTTCCCAGCATTCCCATACTTACTTGCTTTTGTGGGGAGTTCAGTGTGTGTGAGTGTGAGAGCAATGGCAAGATGGCTGGCAGTGGTGTCCTGCTGTTGGTTGTTGCACAGTTGCCAGCAGGGCCTTGTGCTCCCCACAGCAGTGCACAGTGTCAGCCATCTTGTCAGTTGTTTTCCACTCCCTGTGATGTGCGCATGGTTCAGGGTGGTGTTGATGGGACAGTTGTGGGGGTGACCAATATCTGTGACTACCACTCCCATCATGCTATTGCCTCCACCCCACTTCCCAGCATTCCCATACTTACTTGGTTTTGTGGGGAGTTCAGTGTGTGTGGGTGTGAGAGCAATGGCAAGATGGCTGACAGTGGTGTCCTGCTGTTGGTTGGTGTGCAGTTCCCAGCATGCCCTTGTGCTCCCCACGACACAGCAACAGTGTCAGACATCTTTGATGGGCCTTTCCACTCTCTGTGGGATGTGCATGCGTGAGTGTGAGCTTGCTGGGCCATGTGGTGGGGGATGTAGAGCTGTGACTACGACTCCCATCATGCTATTGCCTCCACCCCCCTTCCCAGCATGCCCATGCTTCCTTCCTTTGACTCTGCTTCCCTGTGGGGTGGGCTGCCTGTGCTGACAGGATGGCTGGGAGTGTTGTCCTGGCAGTTGTTTGGCTGAAAGTCCCATGAGTGTCCCTGTGCTTCACACGACATAACCCAGGGTGGAGGTTCTTTGTGGGATCTTGAATTAGGATGTGTGTCATTGCATTCTCCCAGGTTGGTTATGTGGAGTATGTGTTGAGGGTGTGTGTGAGGGGAGGTGCTTGTGACTATGGTCAGTGGTGCGAGTCCTCCTTCCCACCCAGCCAGCCAGATATCCCACCATGGAACGTGCTTCCATTGCAGGGAGTGGAAGTTGTCTCTCAGGATGTCAGTCAGTGGTGTCCTGCTGTTTGTTGGTGCACAGTTGCCAGCAGGGCCTTGTGCTCCCCACAGCAGTAGCCAGTGTCAGCCATCTTGTGAGTCCTTCTCCACTCCCTGTGATGTGCGCATGGTTCATGGTGGTGTTGATGGGACAGTTGTGGGGGGCAATATGTGTGACTACGACTCCCATGATGCTATTGGCTACACTGACTTGGCCAGCATACACAGAATTCCTTCCTTTCAGTGGTCTTCACTGTGTGTTGGTGTTGTTGTGGTGGCTACATGTCTGGATGTGTTTGTTAGTTCTATTTGTGCCACTGCCTAGCTGTAGTTGTAGTTGTGTTTGTACATGTGATGGCACGGTTGAATGTAACTTTGAGATGGCATGTGTTGTGTTTCTCTGACTGACATACACATTTTGGGATGATTCTGTTCTGGTTGCTGTGTAATTGCTATGAGTGCATGGTTTGACTCTCCCCTTGACAGTGATGTGTGTGTGTATTGTGGCAGAATATTGTGTACATTTGTTGTGTACTCACCAGGCTCTGGGATGTTCTCTAGTCCATATACGCTCACTGGCGGAAGGATGGCCCGCACCTTCTCCTCCCAGGGCCTGAGGTATACTGGCTTGGCAGGAGGGCCACTGCCGGTGTATTGGCTCAGGAGGTAGTCTTTCTTGAGCAGGTCCCGTACCCTCCTGCGCACGTCATACCACCTGTTCTGGATGTCGGTCTTTGTGCGCAGACATGGTGATTGTGCGTTCACCCTGTTGATGATCCTCTCCCACATCTTGGTTTTCTGGGAGATGGGGGTCTGTTGGACCAGTGTGCCAAACAGCTGTGGCTCTACCCTGAGGATCTCGTCTACCATGACTTCCAATTCACAATCTAGGAACTTGTGATTCTTCTTGGGGGGCATGGTGATGGGTGGTGATGGTGAGTGATGTGTGTGTTGGTGTGCAGGTGAGGGTGTGTGAGTGTGTGTTTTGCTGGGTGTATGTGAGGTAGGTATTTGTTGGTGTGCTGATGGTGTGTGGCTTGTGTGAGGGATGAGCTGTGGGTGTGTGGTTGCTGTCTGTTGGGTGCTGGCAGTAGAATGGCATTTGCAAAGGATCATGGTTGGGATTTGTGTCCTTTATATGGGTGGAGTTGTGGGTGTGTCTTTGTTCTCTGTCCCCACCCCCCACAGTATTTATTGGCTTTGTAATTGCTTGTTTGGCCTTTTTTTGTGTAATTTTTCCTTTGTACTGTCTGTGCATGTTGGAAACGTTCTTGTGACCGAGTCGGACCCTGCATTTGTCTCGTACGGTGTTCTCCGTTTCGTTCACGCTGTGTTTGTGCAGTTTTCTATGCTGCGTACGCGTCGGTCACGGTGTTTTGTGTTACTTCGGCTCGGTTTTGTATGCGTGTCGGTCGTACGGCTTGTCCTCCGTCCGACTCGGTCGTGGTTTTCGCGCCTTGCATCGTACTTTGCGGTTTGGAGTTCGCGTGTACGTTTCGGTCGGATTTGTTCCGGGTGCGTGTCGGTCGGTTCGATTCGCGTGTTTTTCCGGCCAGATTGCTGTTTTCCGTGCGACTCGGTCGTTCGGCTTGGGTTCGGTACGTGTCGGTCGGATTTTGCACGCTTTGCATCGTACTTGGCGTGTCGGGCGCCACAGGTACGTGTCGGTCGGAATAAATTCCGGCTCCAAGTCGGTCGGTGCTTTTTCCGGCCCGAATCGGAATCGACCCCTTAGTAATGAATGGATCAGTATTCTACATATTGTCACTCAGTATATATATATAAGACTACTGCTATCTTGTAATAGAAAAATTGTAACCAAATGTCTAATCTTGGCTATGTATAAGTATATATCTCATACGCAGTACTCAATAAAAAATTTGTGGGGAAAAAAAAAAAAATGACTCACACACCCAAGAGACAATCCATGTCATTCCTTACATATAGATTTAGAGAATAAAAGAGCCAGAAACAGACAAGTAGCCCTTTGAAAATGTTGCAGGCCTAGTACACTTGAGCATGGGCTTGAACTTCAACTACTAGGCCGACTTGGTATTTCAAGACCCTTGACACCTCTTAATCTGCTGTAGAACTACTTAAAGGTCACCCCTACGGTAGGCTGTAGCTAGGCCATAGGGTAGACAGTATGTGTATAAAAGCAAAGATATGTAGTCAGAAGTTGTTGATAGGTTCACACACACTTTTAGGTGCATATGCTGACTTATACATCTAGTGTTGTAGATTGAGTTCAATGTCATGTAGGCACTCATGAAAGGGCAGAACTACTAATACATGCTTTCAGACAGGGTTTCAAGCATCTACACCTTCACTCACATGCAGAGACAAAATTCTTATGTATCTAGCGCTAATGGAGGCAGTGACACTCTCACTTAAACAACTCATTAGTGACTGACGCACCCAAGAGACCATGCATGCCATCCCTTACATATAGATTTACAGAACAAAACAGGTAGTAAGAGGCAGCTATGTATTAAGGGAGTTTATTACATATAGAAAGAAACCCCCAGATAGGAACTGAGACACTTAATCCGATATGTTGTAAAGCTCTGACACAAGCAAATGAACTATGCAGACAAGTAGCCCTTTGCAAATGTTGCAGGCCTAGTGCACTTTAGCCTATGCATGCAGTTCTACTGCTAGGCCAACTTGGTATTTCAAATCCCTTGACAACTCTTAATCTACTGTAGTTCTACTTAATAGTCACCTCTAAGATAGCCTGTAGCTAGGCCATAGTGTAAACTGTATGTGCATAAAAGCAAAAACATATACTTAGAAGTTTTTGACAGGCACACACACACGTTTAGGCACATATGCTGACTTATACATCCAGTGTTCTACAGTGAGTTGAATCTCATGTAAGTAGTTATGAAACGTCAAAGATACTAATACAACCTCTCAGACAGAGTTTCAAGTATCTACACCTTTTTTCACATGCACAGACACAACTCTTATGTATCTAACGCTAATGGAGGTAGTGACACTGTCACTTAAACAACTCATTAGTGACTGACACATCCAAGAGACAGTCCATGCCACCCCTTACATAGAGATTTACACACCCATACAGCCGAAAACAGAGCCAGCAATGTACTAAGAGACTTTACTACATATAGAAAAAACCAGATAGAAACTGAGACACTTATCCAGATAAGTAGTAAGACTCTAACACTAGAATGTGAACCATCCAGACAAGTAGCACCTTTGAAAATGTTGCAGGCCTAGTTCACTTAAGCCTGGGCATGCTGTTCTACTGCTAGGCCGACTTGGTATTTCAAGGCTGTTGACAAGTCTTAATCTGCTGTAGTACTGCTTAAAAGTCACCTCTAAGGTTACCTGTAGCTAGACCATAGTATAAACCATATGGACATAAAAGCAAACACATGTATTTAGAAGTTTTTGATAGGTACACGCACACTTTTTGGCGCATATGCTGACATAGGCGCATATGCTGACATACATCCAGTGTTCTACATAGAGTTTAATGTCATGTAACCTCTTATGAAAAGGCAGAGCTACTAATACATCCTCTAAGACAGTTTCAAGCATCTACACCTTCACTCACATGCAGAGACAGAACTCCTATGTATCTAGTGCTAATGGAGGCAGTGACATTCTCACTTAAACAACTCATTAGTGACTCACACACCCAAGAGACAATCCATGTCATTCCTTACATATAGATTTAGAGAATAAAAGAGCCAGAAACAGACAAGTTGCCCTTTGAAAATATTGCAGGCCTAGTACACTTGAGCATGGGCATGAACTTCAACTACTAGGTCGACTTGGTATTTCAAGCCCCTTGACACCTCTTAATCTGCTGTAGTACTACTTAAAGGTCACCCCTACGGTAGGCTGTAGCTAGGCCATAGGGTAGACAGTGTGTGTATAAAAGCATTGATATATAGTCAGAAGTTGTTGATAGGTTCAAACACACTTTTAGGTGCATATGCTGACTTATACATCTAGTGTTGTAGATTGAGTTCAATGTCATGTAAGCACTCATGAAAGGGCAGAGCTACTAATACATGCTCTCAGTCAAGGTTTCAAGCATTTACACCTTCACTCACATGCAGAGACAGAATTCTTATGTATCTAGCGCTAATGGAGGCAGTGATACTCTCACTTAAACAACTCATTAGTGACTGACGCACCCAAGAGACCATGCATGCCATCCCTTACATATAGATTTACAGAACAAAACAGCTAGTAACAGAGGAAGCTATGTATTAAGGGAGTTTATTGCATATAGAAAGAAAAACCCAGATAGGAACTGAGACACTTAATCAGATATGCTGTAAAGCTCAGACACTAGCAAATGAACTATGCAGACAAGTAGCCCTTTAAAAATGTTGCAGGCCTAGTGCACTTTACACACACACTTTTTGGCGCATATGCTGACATACATCCAGTGTTCTACATAGAGTTGAATGTCATGTAAGCTCTTATGAAAAGGCAGAGCTACTAATACATCCTCTGAGACAGAGTTTCAAGCATCTATACACTCTCACTTAAACTACTCATTAGTGACTGATACGCCCAAGAGACAATCTATACCATCCCTTACATATTGATTTACAGAGCAGAGCACCTAGAAACAGAGCCCACAATGTACTAAGAGACTTTACTACATATAGAAAGAAAACCACAAATAGGAACTGAGACACTTATCCAGATATGTAGCAAAGCTCTGACACTAGCAAGTGAATCATTCAGACAAGTAGCTGTTTGAAAATGTGTCAGGCCTACAGCACTTGAGCCTGGTCATGCATTTCTACTGCTACGCAGACTTGGTATTTCAAACTCCTTGACAATTCTTAATCTGCTGTACTACTACTTAAAAGTCAGCCGTAAGGTACCCTGTAGCTAGGCCTTAAGGTATGCTGTTATGTGCATAAAAGCTAACACATGTACTTGGAAGTTTCAGCAAGCTTCATGCAGACTTATAGGCCCATATGCTCAGTTATACATGCAAGCTCCCATCCTGATTTGAATCTCATATAACTGCATAGAAAAGGAGAGAGCCACTAGGACACCCGCTGAGACAATATCAGAAGCATCTAAACATTCACTCACATGCATAGACGCAACTCTTACGTATCTAGTACTAATGGAGGCGGTTACAGACTCACTTAAATAACCCAATAGTAACTAACACACCCAGGAGGCAAACCATGCCATCCCTTACATGTACATTTACAGACCCATACAGTCACAAAGAGCAACAATTATGGACCAACGAACTTACTTACATATGGAAACACATCACTACATAGGGACTGAGACACTCATTCAGATATCTACTAAAGAACTGACACTACCAAGTCACCCATCCAGAGAAGTAGTCGCTTAAATATGTCTCAAGCCTGGTACACTTGAGGCTGTGTATTCACTTTTACTGCTAGACCGACTTTGATTTAAAACTCCTTCACAAGTCTTAACCTGCTCTTCTACTACTTAAAAGTCACCCCTAAGGTAGCCTGTAGCTAGGCCATAGGGTACACTCCTATGTGCATAAAAGCTAACACATGTAGTCATAAGTTTCAGTGAGATACATGCACAGTTTGAGGCGCATACACTGACTTATACATCCAGTGTTCCACATTGAGATGAATCTCATGCAAGCACATACGAAAGGGGAGAGCTACTAATACATTCTCTCAGACAGTGTTACAAGCATCTAAACTTTCACTCACGTGCACAGACACAACTCTTATGCATCTAGCGCTAATGAAGGCAGTGACCCACTCACTTAAATAACCCATTAGTGACTGACACATCCAAGACAGTTTTTACGGAGTATATACAAATTATTCGTAAAATAGGACGTGGATAAGCTATAGCACCACAATGGTATAAAATAGTAAAATAATGATATTTCTATCAAATGTTTTCATCTAACTATTGAACATAAAATTGAAATTCTATTTTGTTTTCAGATATCTGGTTGAGTTGAAATAGAAGATTTAAAGATGACTAGAAAGGAACGGAGTAGAAAAACACAAACAAAACAGTACTACTTCAACAAGACTCAAAAGAAAAAATTGCATAATGGACACAATATTGTAGAGGAGAAAAAAATCTGCTGGTAAGAGAACTAAGCAGTTTCTTAAAAGAGAATTAAGAAGAATAAAAAATGAATGAAAATGATGAGAAGAAAAAAAACTTTAACAATAAGTCAGAAACGAAAAGGAATAACTTATGTTCAAACTACAAAGAATTGTCTTTTAATACTTTATTTCGAAAAACCAGTCGTCTGACAGCAAGGCAGAAACAGTACAAAACAGTAAGAAGAAGAACGTTAGAACTAGGGAAATATGAAATTTAGTAAAAAAATATAAAACAGTATAAGGGAAGATCAGCAGCTTATAAGCAAAAGCAACACGCAGAAAGTGTAGTTGATAAAGCATTTACGTTAAAGCGAACACTATTTATCTCAATATTGAACAGAATGAGAACACTGGATAAAACAGTGCTCTGTATGAAGAACAAAAGCCTGAAAAGCTTGTTTATAAAACACATTTTTGTAAAATCTTCAGTGGTGAATGGAAACACACCTCCAGCACTGAGACTTTCTTTAATGAAGAAAACTATTTACAAGAGAACACGTTAGAGCATGCAATTGAAACCAA
The DNA here is from genome assembly GCA_963921515.1 of Calotriton arnoldi. Lineage (NCBI taxonomy): Eukaryota > Metazoa > Chordata > Amphibia > Caudata > Salamandridae > Calotriton > Calotriton arnoldi. The sequence continues at coordinate 195,855 of CAWUFW010007126.1, forward strand.
TGGTCGGTGTTATGAGGTGAAGTATGGTAGTCCCATTCCAAAAGAGGAGATGGTTCCTATGAATGTTGAGGAAGTAATAGATGAAGAAGTACAGTGAAGATGCAGACAGGCTCCTGTATATAAGTGGAATTGTAGCAGTATCTGTAATTCGGCAACAATCAATTGATATTTTACAAAATTTGTCACGTCAATTTCCTTTCCGGATAGAAGTATCAAACGGAAGATTGCCATTTTGCAAGGATTAGATCCATGCAAAATTAGAAACTATAGTAATTTACAGGGAGATTCACTCGCTTGTCTATCAAAGAAAGTGTGTGCCAAAGCAGCTCTTAGATCATTTCAGAATGTTAGCTGTTCACCATTCTGAAATGCGGAAGTTAGTTAGGAGACTTTTTTATGTGAAAACCCCTGCACTATGTTTAGGAGAAATGAATACAGCTCTGTTGTATGGTACAGTAGCAGATATAGAGAAAGTTTGTGATGATATTCAGTTTTGTTTCTTTGGTCCTGAAGAGGAGTGTAGAGAAAGTGAGAACTTGACATCTGCAGATGTAGTAGAACACGACAGAGAGATTACTATTCATAACTTTGTAGAAGAGATTACAAAGTTTTCTATGAAAAACCAAACTGTGTTTGTATTTGTCGTTGGCACACTCACTACAACACTCAAACAAGGAATGTTGATTTATATTTAAAGAGTGAAAAAGAAAATAATCATAAGTGGCAACAATTCGCTCTTTATTTATGTGTAGAAGAAAGATTTGATTTGTCCAGTGATCAAGTTATATGTACCTACTGTTACAATAAAATAGAAGAAAACAAAATGCCAGCTAGAGCAGTATATAAAAACTTAGAGATGGTAACTATTCCTCAAGAACTGGCAGATTTAAATGTGTGTGAGTCTATTCTAATCCAATCTGTACAACCATTCCAGGCCATAGTTCGTATTGAGCCTAAGACAGGAGACCTGCCACCAACTGACTTATAAAAAGGCTTTAAAGGAAGGGTTGTGTGCTTTAAGAATACCTTTAGAATTTAAGCAGAATATTAAAACTGTTGGTGTAGACAGGCATGATAATGAACCACTAGTTATTTTACTAAATGATGTTCCAACAAAGAATAAAAAAATCTGTCAAGAGTTAGTAGATATTAGTAAAGTTCGAAATGCTACATTATATCTGGTACAAAATCATGTTTATTATAAGAATTTTGATGTTCTTGAAGATACAACGTATGCACAGGATGAAACATTATTTTCAAGTGGCCAAATTGAAAAAGCAGGTAAATCCAGATCAGAGGAGATTTATGAACACTATGCCATTCATCCTCTCCATTCAAAAGAAGTAATCGGTAACACCATTGAATTATTTCAAATGAAAGAAGTAAAAGGAGCTCCCATGAGTATATGGGAAAAAAGTTTAGAAACTCGATTCTTTTCCATAGCTATTCTCCACTGGAGAAGGTGGACGATTTGATGTAAACCTGTACGGATTCCAGCACCTGAATACCGTAGGTCAACAAGATTATACTCTGAAGATTCAAGATTTCAACAGTGCATCCGTTATATATTTCATCTTATCTTCAAGAGCGATTTGTCTGGACTTTCAGATGGGGTGAACCATATATTAAAAACAGGACTTGATCTACAAAATCTTTCTGCAAGAGAATTCATGAACAAAGTTGAACAAAGGAAAGGAAAATTGGAATCTCACTTAATCAATTTGATGGCATGCCAACATGGCACCAACGAATATTGATATCGTCGTCATGGTGAACTAAAAGCATGTTAAGAAACCTAGGTACACCTACTATTTTTCTAACACTCAGTTGTGCCGAGTATGGGTGGGATGACCTGCTTGAATTCTTACGAAAAGCACATTCACATATAAAGAACACTGAAGTGAAGACAGCTGGAGGACTTTGTTCCTTGGATCCTGCCAATGATTGCAGATATTTTAACCTTAGGTTTCAAGCTATGATGTCGTTTATCTGCAACAAAAGTAATCCACCTCTTGGAGAGGTAACTGACTTCTTTTGGGGAAAAGAGTACTAAGCCAGAGGTGCTCCTCATATACACATGCTATTATGAATAAAGTTATACTGTCAGTAACGTAGGCCAATGAAGGCTGCACAGGTATATAGATTCTCAGGTTATGTCTTACTCTATTATGCTCAAACTTTTCGTGACCCCACTGCTTAGAAGTCACAATAATAACCGAATTTTTCAAAACCACACAATGAAAAGGAGCATACAATTATATACAGTTCTTTTGTAAAATACAATCAGTATCACAAATCCATAAGATCCAAAAATATTGAGCAGGGAGTCTTGGACTATCTTTTCCCAATTTTTCTTTATTTGTAGTAATAAGTGACATGCGTACATCAGCCCAGCCAACGTGTTTCGTCCAACATGGACTTCCTCAGGGTTGGGTAAATCTTTAAAGGGAACTGGCATGTTCTTCCTCTACTGCAAAGCTATTATGCGCTAAGGTTCCCCATAGCGTTCAAGTTTTCATATGATAAAAGGATGATTGCCTTCTTATTCGATCTGCCGTGTTCCACGTTGAAATCCAAATGCTGTTCCGTCTATCTGTGTCAATTATGATTAAAGGAAGCACCAAAATTTGGAACAAATAGTGATAAGGCTGTTCTGTCTTTCATCAAACAATATGTCACATGTACCATCCCGAGAGAAGATGCAGAAAACAGTTTGAGAGAACAAGTTTTACGGTTTCAAAGTCATAGATCTGGAAAATACTGCCATTAAAAAATACAGATGCGATAATCCAGTAATTTTGAAAATGTGGAATGCAAACATGGATATTCAGTTTGTTGCAGACAATTCAATTGTTGTTGCTCGCTATGTCACATCATACATTACAAAAACAGAGAGGTCAGAGATGAAAGAGAAGGGGGAGTAGATTTCTGCAGAAGAGTCTCAGTAAGAGATTATACAGCTTCAGCTTGAAGATGCTTTCCCAAAGAGAGATAGGATCCTATGAGTGCTCGGATCGGTTGAGCTCGGCCAGTTTATTCTCAAAGTCAAGAGGAATCGTTTAGGTAAGCCTAGGCCTAGCCAGCACAAGTAAAAGAGTACGGAAGTCTTTCCCAGAAATCCGATACTTAACAGAGTTTCAACCAGAAAGCACTGATATTGTCAAAACTATTACGTTGGATACATACTATCCAAGAAGTTGCCCACACATGGAAGATTTATGCCTGTATGGAATACTACAACACTACAGATTTAAAAGGAATGTTACAGAAAATATAGAAGAAACATATGCAGTAATTAGATGTGACAGATATTTGGTCAGACATGCTAAAGGAAATCTTATTAACCATAGAAAACTCAGTGGCCAAACTACGGATAAGAGAGAATTTTTCTATTTAGCACTTTTGCAACTGTTTAAGCCATGGCGTGCTGAAACAGAATTACTTGGAGATTTTGACTGCTACGAAGATTCTTTCAACGCTATAAAAGACAGCATTCAGTGTTCAGTTTTTCCTATCTATTTGGAAATATTCAATTATGAGATTGAACAAAAAGAAACCATCGTAGCAGAAATAGCTAGAGAAAGTTCACAAAGTAGTCAAAGTTCTGGACCATTGACTCAAGATCCACTTGGACAACCAATTATTCAAAATAAAGCAGTGATAGCCATGAATTAGGTGGAAACTGCAATGGAGCAAGCAAAACAAGACACTATTGGCTTTGAACAGTTAGAAGGACAACTTAACCCTGAACAAAAAGAAGTATATATACAAGTGAAAGAGAAAATAGAACATGGATTCCTCCATGACAAGAAAGAATGTCAATGCTCATCATTTAAACCTATTCTATTATACATCGGTGGTCAGGCTGGCACAGGAAAAAGTTTCTTAATTAAAGTTCTGACGAGGTTTCGACACAGGACTACAGAATCAAATTTATCCTGTGTAGTAACAGCACCAACTGGATTAGCAGCACACAACATTCAAGGAATTACCTTACATCGACTACTAATGCTATCCATTGAACGTGATAAAAACTGGACTACCAGAAGTTTTCTGGCAAAGCTTGTCATGAAGTCTCACGAGCACTGAAGAAACTGAAGCTTTTAATCATCGATGAGGTGAGCATAGTCTTAAACCTAATGCTTGCCTTTCTAAACTTGAGAATGCAACAGATTTTAAAAACAGAGTACAACGTGCTGTTTGGAGGAAAGCATTTCTCTTCGGGGGGACCAACTGCAACGGACTCCTGTTAAAGGGTAACCTGTTTTCAAAACACTTTTCCATAATGAAACAAGGAATTCTTTGGGAAGCATTGGAAATATAAACATTTGGCTAAACTTTAAATACAAGTGAAGAATATGCGACAAGCAGCTGATATAGAATATCGAGCTATCCTTAAGGACATAAAAGTAGGAGTTTTGACAAAAGATGGTAAACAAGCTTTGGAAAGTCGACTAATTAAGAAACTGTTTACATCTCAAAAGACAACAGCACAACTAATGTATAATTTGATTGTAGAAGACAAAGCCATAGTTTGTTAACACCTACACTGCAAGATTGCTCCAACTTTAATGAGGAACTACTCAAACTAGAAAAGCAACACATTTTGGAAATTATAGCTATCGATAAAATGGAACACCAGGGAGTAACAATACTACTAACTAAAAAACTGCAAGCAAAATTGGATTCTCTAGAGAAGTCTGTATCGAAGACTGCAGGATTAGAAAAGTGTTTACATGTGTGTAAAAGCTGTTAAGTTATTTTGCGGTGTGATTTGAATGTAGAGGAAGGATTAGTAAATGGTGCTATGGGTAAAGTTATTGATTTTGCTAATTTTCCAAACTGGTATCAGACAGAATTCTTGGTTGTCAAATTTGATCTGATTGATGAAGTAAAGCAGATTGGGCGTTGTGTTGTACGTTTTTTGCTTGTAAAGGACTTGTGTGTCCGTCGACAGCAGGTCCCAGTGTCCTTAGCGTATACTGTAACTTTCCAAAAATCTCAAGGTTGAAGTATAGACAGAGCTTTTGTGAACATCGGTAGTAGTGTGTTTAAAGAAGGAATGGCATATGTTGCATTGTCTTGAGTAAGAACATTGTCCGGTTTGTATTTGATGGAATTTGATGAGAAAAAAGTTAGTGCTGATGGAACTTCTGTAAGAGAGTACAATCGATTAAGAAGTCTATATGCTCCTCATTTAGGTCAATATCCTATTTATAAGGACCGGATACTATGTCCAAAACAGAAGCATACAAAACACTCAACTGAAGGCCAACATCAGGAGGGAAACCAAGACAAGGTAGAAGGCGCTAAGAATAAAAAAGTGGAAACTGAGGGCGATATTGTAGAACACCAGTTAGAAAACAGTTCAGGTATCAACTGCTATTCAAATGTGGCTCTCAATGTATTATTTCGTTTACCATGAAATTGAACAAAACCATGAAAAAAGGTTCTGTTCTGCCCTATATCATTTATTCCAACATTTACTCAGTGAAAGAAGTATAATACATTCTACTTCAGGCATTCGAAACCTTTTGAATATAAGAAGCGGATCAGCAACATTTACTCTCATCATGCAACAAGAGGCACAAGAATTTATAATGGTCACGCTTGGAGTTTTAGAAGAAGAAGTAAATATTGATAATTTGTTTGGACTTAGTTGCAAATGGGACCATCAGTGTGAAAACTGCACATTTACATATATCACTGATATAAATACTGATACATTTCTATACTTGACAATACCAGATTGCAAAACAGTGTCTTTTGACAAATTGATTAGAACAGCTAATGAATAAGACCTGCTCAAATTGCACATCAGACATGTAATCTATGTTGCAAATACAAAGAAGTGGAAAATACCTTGTATTAATGCTACAAAGATGTAGACCAGCCGGAACAAAATCACAAACAGAAATTACCAAGTGGCTATTATTTTTCACGAAGGAGCTAAAATAACATCTGGACACTACACTGTCTTTTTAAAGACTAACAGTGGATGTATGGATTGCAATGACAGCAAGCTTAAATTCAAAGCTAGACTGCCTTCCAAACTACAAAATTCTACCTGTTATTTCTTCAACCAAAGTTCTAAGGACATCATTCGGCCTTTTGGGGGTGATGTTCTTAAAAAGGTGGACTGGATTGGATTATATCAGCATGGGAAATTACTCTTTCGCACATTATTTGGACTACTAGGGATAATAACTTGAAAACCGTCTTTAGAAATCAAGCATGGTATACATCTATTCATACTACTGTACCAGGTATAAGAATAATAAAAAAAGGTTTTTGTATGCATTTGTTTTCATTAGTAGAGTAAGTGTAGATAAAACAATTGAATAGCTGCGAGACTCCCTAGATGAACCTATCACGCTCGAGGAGCTCACCTCGGCGGCAGCGGAGATCGTGCCAGGGAAGGCACCGGGACCCAACGGGTTCCCCAGTGAGTTCTTCAAGGCATTCGCTTCCATTCTGGGGCCACACTACTTGGCGACTCTGGAGGATGCCCTCCAGGATAAGATCCTCCCATTGGACTGGAGGCACATTGATATCGTGGTATTTCTTAAACCGGGTTGAACCCCAGACCTCGGCTTGTCGTACAGGCCTATATCATTGCTCAATTTCGAGGCCAAACTCTTAGCCAAAATACTGGCGAATTGATTGATCCCACACCTTGCAGACTTAATCCATCCCAAGCAGGCTGGCTTTATGCCACACCGCTCAACCCGCCACAACATCCGCAGACTCCACAATGCCATTGCGGCTGTCGACCAACTGGACGAACCGGCTGCCCTGCTCCTCATCGACATGGACAAGGTCTTCGATTCGGTAAGCTGGACTTACATGCTCATCTTGCTGAGACATTTAAATATGGGTCCCCGTCTTAGAACTCTGATCAGGCTGCTATATACCGACTTAACGGCCCCCGTACGGATATCTGGCACAATATCAGGTAATTTCCCAATAAATCAAGGTACTCGTTAGGGCTGTCCCCTTTCCCCCCTTCTATTCGCCCTGGCTGTGGAGCCGCTCGATGCTTGGTTAAGACGCAACGCTCTATATAATGGATTCGAGTGGACCGGGGACATATCTGATTGCATAGCTTTATACGCAGATGACATCCTCTTCTTCTTGACCCAGCCCCATCGCACCGGGCCCCGGATAATTCAGGTCATGCGTATCTTCGGCGAGGTATCTGGCCTGTACATGAACCCCACTAAAGCCCAAATCTGGCCACTTCGGGGATCGCTGGGTGGTGGGAGTTGGACGGACGGCCTGCAGCACGTGTCTCAGGGCTTCACATATTTAGGCGTTTTCGTATCAGACCAACAAACACTCTCCTGGTCATAAAATGTGGATAAAGTGGTCACCAGAGTCAGGGCAGAGATGAAGAGTGGGGCTTCGCTTCCTCTTTCACTCTATGGAAGATCGGCCATCTTCAAGATGGTCTCCCTGCCGAAATTGATGTACCAACTCCAATCCCATCCATTTCCGATGACCTGGTTCCGACAATTAAATGCCGCCCTAGGCCAATTCATGTGGGGGCTCCACGGCGAGAGTTGCCCTGCGTACCTGTATGCAATCTACATACTGTGGGGGTATTGCCACGGCCGACATATACTCCTATTATGTGGCATCACAACTACAGGTTCTGAATGAGTGGTGGTATGGGCCCAGGGACGAACCTGCCTATACGTTGGAGTGCTGGATCATGGGGGAACCATCCTTATACCCCCTCCTGTATAGCAGGATTGCTCCGCGGGGACTTCCCCCCGCCACAACGGTGGTCATTCTGTCCTGGAGGCAGGCATCGCGGCGTATGGGCTAGTGGGGATGCCTCACTAGGGAGACCCCACTGTGGAGAAACTGCCAAATTCCTCAGGTCGCAGATTTACAAGAGTTCAACGGCTGGGACAATATCGGTATCTCAACCCTGGGTGATGTCATGCGGGGTCCCATCATGAAGTCCTTCCAAGATCTCCAAGAGGCATTTTCTATGCCTCATTCTCAATTTTATAAATATCTACAGCTGCGCCATCCCTTACAGCCCTACATTAGAGGCCTGTCAACCCTGCCCGAGTTCAGTCCACTAGAGGGTAAGCTCCTGATAGGGGGCCTGGGGGACCATAGAATTTCTAAAATCTACCAAACCCTAGTTACACACAGCCCTACTACTCTAGCATCCTTACGGGCCTCATGGGACACAGATATAGGGCCCATAGACGATGACGATTGGTCCGAAGCACTCCAATCACCACGAGGAGCCGCAATCCCCACCCATCTCCGATCCATACAATTCAAATACTTACACAGAGTGTACTACACTCGACATAGATTATGGCGGGCTGGGCTGATCGCCTCTCCCCTATGTCTTCGCTGCCACGTGGAGGAGGGCACCTTCCTGCACACTGTCTGGACGTGCCCTACCCTGGACAGATTCTGGTGGGGGGTTATACAATGCTTATCGAAAGTATTACACTGGGATATACCTCGATCCGCCAAACTCACACTCCTGCACTGCACAGACGAAATAGGGGGCAATATCTACAAAAGACATTTATTATTCTTGGGCTTGACACTCGCCAAAAGGGACATTGCTCAACACTGGAAAGCTGCAAACCCCTCTCGCATATCGACATGGAAGGGGGTCTTGGATTATGCTACGGAACTTGAACGGCCAGTGTTTCTTGCCCGCGGTTGTCCCCACAAGCACACTAAAATCTGGAAGCAGTGGGCCGCATACAGACATATACCCTTCGAGACCCACACCATGGGAGACCTTCTATCACTGCCCGAAGCGGGCACAAACCGTTAATTCTGTCACCATTCACGGTTACTCTACACCCACAATGGGGACACATATATCATGAGACATAGGCACGAGATTAAGCGCAGATTCCAGCTTGGTACGATGCGATTCTTGATGTTGTTTTTGTTCAAAGTATGTTATCCTTTGATTCTGGATATGCAGTGGAATGTCACTTCTGTCTACTCACAAATGTCATTATTCATAAGTCCTTTATCGTACAGTAATCTTGTATTGATCTCCATAAAATCAATAAAATATGTTTATAAAAAAAAAACAATGGAATAGCAAACTGTAGTGAGTGTAAAGCATAGTAACATATTTATAATGATGTACTGTGCACTTTTGTTTTTTTTGTACAATCCATACAATTGATTTTTCCCCATGTTTAAAGATGACGATACATACAGACCACAATGTATGGTGAAAAAGTATGAAAGCTGAGAACAATAAAAAAGGGAAAATTATTTTTGTAGCAGATTATAATACACTATTATGGTTAAAGAAAAATGTATTGTTATAATGTTCACTTTTGAATATGACATACTAACATTTTTTTATGTACTTTTCTTTTTAATAGTGGCTACAGTGCAGCATTGTAAGGTACTTGAAAACACTAGGGTGTAGGAGAATGTTCTGCCAAGAATGCCTTCACTGGATGATCCAAGTCAATAACCTGGTGAGTAAGAATGTAGGACCCTGTCTTGGTCACGAACTAGATACCCCTCAGAAAGATGTTAGTCAGCTGCTGGGCAAAGCATCAACAGTTAGAGACATCACGAAGTCAGCAGAAGTGCCTCCTCTGAGTATACCCGGACACAGATGTTTATGTATAGAAAAAGGCATCCTTGCCTTGACTCAACATTGTATTCAGGCTCTTATTGTATAGTTGTGTTGCCATATGCACGTAAATAACAAACATATTTGCATAATCGTACATGTAGGCCCTGTACACAATGCCAAGGCAGTATCATAGTATTCCCGCAAAGATTATTAGTGTAAACAAGATCCATGTTTCCAAGAAACTAACCCCAGTGTCACGAGTGCAAATGTGTGTCAAAACTCAATGTGAAAAAGTTAAGTCAACTTTACAAAAGATACATTTACATGTAAAAATGGCAACTTTTCCTATTAGGCCTTACTGGAACATATACCAATACAGTCACAAAGAGAGCAAGGGATGTACCAACAAAGTTACTTACACATGGAAACACACCTCTACACAGGGAGTGAGACACACATTCACATGTCTACAGAACAACAAACACCAGCAAGTCATCCATTCAGACAAGTAGCTGTTTAAACATGGCTCAGGCCTTGTACACTAGAGCTTGTCAATGTACTTCTACTTCTTGGCCGACTTGGCATTGAAAAGACCTTGTCAAGCCTTATCCTGATGTACTACATATAAATCACCACTAAGGTAGCTTGTAGCTAGGCCATAGGATATGGTCCTATGTGCATAAAAGCTAATACATGTAGTTAGAAGCTTCAGTCACGGACATGCACACTTACAGACCGATATGCTCAGTTATACATCCAGTCTCCCATCCTTATTTCAATCTAATATAAGTATATACAAGAGAAGAGAGAAACTAATACACCCCCTGAGACATTGTCAGGAGCATCCACACATTGACTCGTATGCACAGACACTACTCTTATGTATCTAGTACTAATGGAGGCGGTTCCACATTCACTTAAATAACCCAATACTAACAAATAGAGCATGAGGCAATCTATGCAGCCGCTTACATATACATTTACAGACCCACACAGTCACAAAGAAAGGCAGTGATGTACCAACAAAGCTACTTACATACAGAAACACACCCCCATGTAGGGACTAAGACACTCTTTCGGATATCTAATAAAGAACTGATGCTACCAACTCACCCATCCAGATAAATAGCCCTTTAAACATGTCTCAGGCCTGATACACTTGAGCTTGTGAATGTACTTCTACTGCTAGGCTGACTTGGTATTTAAAAGTACTTGACAAGTACTACTCTGATGTTGTACTACATATTACTCACCACTAAGGTAGCCTGTAATAAGGCCATAAGATATGGTCCTATGTGCATAAAATCTAACACATGTAGTTAGAAGAGTCAGTCAGCTACATTCACACTTACAGGCAGATTTGCTCAGTTATACATCCACTCTCCCACCCTGAGTTGAATCTCATATAACTATATACGAAAAGAGAGAGAAACTAATACACCCCCTGAGACACTGTCAGAAGCATCTAAACATTCACTCACATGCACAGACACAACTCTTATGTCTCTAGTATGAATGGAAGCTGTTCCACATTCACTTGAGTAACTCAAATACCTACCTATCAAAGTAATGAGCAACTAATACATTGACACATTCAATTAGAATAGCTCCTAAGCATTCACTCACATATACAGGTAAATTACATATATCAAGGTATACTGGGGGTAGTTGTGAGAAGTTGGCCTGGTATATGCTGTCCACTAATTATAGTGGGCACCTTGCACCAGTCCAAACAACCCCTTATTGGAGATAGGTTAAAGACAACTCTTTATTGAAAGCTATCCTAGTGGTAGCTATGGAGAGCAGCCTTCAGGCTAAGTCTTGAAGGAATGTAAAGCAGCTTGTTTTACCAGTCTATAATCTCTTGAGTGACCAAATGAAAGAGGACCACACCAGGTATATATTTAAAATATATGTATTTAGTCTTAAACACACCCCTCTAGTCTCTTTATGAGGCTAGAATTCGAAGTACATAAGTTACAAGTCGAATATCAACAGTAATAGCACAAATACACGTTTGAGCCCTAGGGGCGTACCAAACCATATACCAATAAAGTGGTATAAGAACCACGACTGAGCTAGACACAAGGCCTAGAGCTTGTAGAAGTGCTTGGCCCTCAAGGAACCACCCAAGGTAGTGACACAGGGGACCCACGGGGAACGCGTGCAGTGTGAGAACACAGCCGTGAGCCGCCGTTGACTTCTATGGGGAACGTCGCGGTTGGAGTTTTAAAGAAAAAGGACACTTAGAGGAGGACTTGGAGCAAACCCCTTTAGAAATAGGCTGTTCTAGAGTCAATACCCACGGGAGCACCGAGAGTACTCGTGTTACCTCACCCAGGGAAGCCGGGTGCATAGGTGCCTTCGGGGTCGGGTTTCGTCATCGTTTTCAATGGCGATCTGCTGCAAAGTGCTGCTGGCGACCAAGTCGAAAGTGTTCGGGTGGATCCAAAGGTGGATCGAAGATCTGAAGAACCTGAAAGCAGAGGGGACAGAGTCTGGGTCACTAGCCAGTGACCAGGAAGGCGATGAGCAGATGTCCACCGATGTCGGGTGCTTCAGGTAGGTTGACGGTCGTCTTGACTCTTCAGCCACGAGGTCCAGGAGGAATCGACGACGACCAGGAGCTGGATTCGAGCTGTCCCACGACGTCTGTCGATTGCTGGGGTGTCGGCAACCGGATTGGACCCAACAAGCCTTGGCAACGGCAAGTCACATGGAAATAGAAGAAGGTCGGTGGTACAGACCATCAAGGTCTGAGGGACTCACCCAGCGAGGGTAAGTCAGGGCACGTCTGGAGCAACCAGGGAAGCCCAAGCAGAAGAAGAGTAGCCTTCAGGAGGGCCCACTAGCCAACGGACTAGCGACCGCGAAGGAGCCTCGAGTGGACGCACTTGGAGCTGGCTCACAGGACACTCGTGGAGTGGAGGCCAGTGATCTTCGGTGCAGTCGGTGCTGGAGGCGGGGGCTACTTGGAGCCCAAAGCACAACTTTGTGGAAGACCAGGAAGAGGATGCACTTGCAAATGTGCTCGGTGTCCAGGGGTCACGGTTCCACGTTATCCACTATAACTACGGGCCTCAGCTTTGCTGGGGACTCAGGGCAGCCTCGGGGAAGTCTGGAAATCCACCTCTGGGGATGCAAAGACTTCGGCGTCCGGCGGGAGCTTTGGTGATGCAGACCGGACAATTGCTTCTTTGGTGGGGAGATTCTTCAGTCCTCTAGTCTTGAGTAGAGCGTCGAAGTTCCAGGATTCAGTTACAGAGTTTCATCCAGGGATATCTAAAGTCCTAAGGACTGGGGTCCCATACTTATACAAAGTTAGGGGGTTGGACGTACTCTGGGGACCCACCTATGGGAGGGTCAGGGAAGAGGGGTGGTTACACCCATTTCCCTTTGTCCAGTTTCGCGCCAGAGCAGGGGCAGGTAGCCCCTGCAACCGGTTTGAACTGGCATATGCACAGGGACACCAAATGTGCCCCCAGTGCAGGACTTCAAAGCACCAGAGGGTGCTCCCGCCCAGCCCCAATACACACTATCCTGTCTGGGGAGGTGGTTACACCTCCCTTCGACAGGAAACCTATTGTCCAGGCCTCCCCTGCCGGAGTTTCAGTCAGCAGCAGGGGGCCAGACCCGTGTCTGTGGCAGCGGCATCCATTTTGTGATGCCAGGGCTCTGGAAAGAAGTTACCGGGGTAGCCCGGTGTGTACATGTCTCTCCTCTAGAAGGGTGGAATGCTACCCCCCGCCGCCAGGATTGGCGGGGGTAGTATTCCAAGATGTTTGACACCAAACACGACATGTTTTGGTGCAGCCAGTCCACAGTTAGCATTGTACCGCGAGGATATAATGCACTTAAGAGTAAATGGTCAGGCTGTACCACAAACAGCATCAGAGGAGGGACTCGAACGCTGCAGAGGGGCTCTGCTCATGCAGGGGCACCCTCTCACACAAAACCAAGCACTCTGCCTTCAGGATTGTTAAGGCCTGCCATAGGAGTGACTTATAGGTTTATATGTGTGTGCAATTGTAGTGATATAGGTAGCCTATATCACAGTAAGGAGTGCATGCACCACCTTACCCAGGCTGCAGTAGCAGACCTGTGGTGTCATTTTGGCTGGCCTTCCAGGGGTGGCATAATACATGCTTCAGCCCCTGGCGGCCTCTGGGGTACCTATGCCCCGGGTACATAGTATACCATATACTAGGGACTTATAAGGGCACTCCAGATTCCAATCAAAGATGTACCTAAGGTACATGGAAACCATTTTAGAGAGGAAGCAGCTAGGCTGGGGTTCTGATTAGCAGGGCCCCAGCCAGACTAAAGTCGAAAAACAGTGAAGCATCAGCAAAAAGTGGAGGTACCCATGTGAAGCAGATCCTACTCTCCTACAGTAGTTCTCAACGCACAGTTGCATACTTATATACTCACTAATACAGCATGAAAGCATTCCCTGCTTCCACTTACATACAGATTAGATATACAGTTCCTAATCTACATAGTGAATATCACATGCAATCAGTCATATACACAGCCAACCAACTATACAAACACTAATACACCCACTGAGCTATCCATACACCCACTCCTACACTCACTCACTGATGTATACAACCACTTCATCATCCATACCAACAGTTGAGAAGCTAGTCCCTCGCACATTCAGTTACTCCCACAGCACTCACACACATGCAGCCTTTAACTCACCCATACACTTATACAACTAATTACACATCCACTAACTCATGCATTTAGTTACTCAGACACCCACTTGCTTATGCATACACTAAGTGATTCCATTCTCTTAATTAGCAATACAATTTTTTATGTACTCTTTCACACAGTTTTTAATTTACTTACGTACTAACTCATTGATCTATGGAAACACTAATATACCCTCTTTCTCAACTATATGAACACTCATACATCCAATTACTTATCTATAGTCTCTCACACAGCTTTTCACTTACCTACACAGTAATTCATACACCCTTTCCTTCACTCATTCAGTTACTCATATACTCACTTATTTTTCCATTCACCAATTATAGTTTCTCACTTACCAAAATAGGAACACGTACTCGCTGACTCATACAATCACATACACAGACACTCACACACTCATTCAATTAGTCTCACACTCAGTCACTCACTAAATCACGTACTCACACACTATAGTATTGACAAATAGAATCAGTGATACGCTATTTACACATCCATGTACTGACGAACAAGTTACTTATCTTCGGTAACATATTATCTGGTAGAGACACAGTCTAGCCGCAGATTCCTTAACTTTGCAATCTTCCCAGGTATCAGATGGGGTCTGGAAGTTCAGTAGTACCTCTGAGTGTCGGGGGACGGCGCCGTATGGCTCTGCAATGACGTCGACTCCGATCATGACGTCAGTGGAGCCACATAAGTTTCCTCCGGCGCGCGGAAGTAAGTTTCTTCTGTGAAACCTTCTGCGCCAGAACGTGGAGCCACTATTGAAACTGGTTGTGGAAACAATGTGCCAAAAAGATCAAAAATCTTTAAAACATTAAGAAGAAACATTAAATGGTAAGTTAATACCAGACATGGATTTTAAAGGAAACCCCAAAAGAATCAACGAAGCACAGGGCTACTTGAAACTCTGCACCCTGGTGAATAACCAGCATGCAAGGGAAAGGGAAAACACCTTAAACTCTACCGACCATTCACCAATGGTAATGAATGGCATGGTAATACCTAAGCAAAACCTATAAAAACAACAAGTTGTTTGTTGAATCACACCATTACGAGAGATAGTGACAGTGCCAATACAAGGTATGATAATACTAGACAAATACTTTCAAAGAAAGAACCAAATTAATCAATATTGCTCACTGGTGCTTAATGCAGTGTAAAGGAGAAAACATCCCCCACTCTACTGATCACTCACCATTGGAAATAGATGATATGGCAACATCTAAACAATACCTATTTGGGAAGACCAAGTGGTCTATTGAGTTCCAACATTACTTGAGACAGTGATTATCGACTTATAAAACCAGTACTGAAAAAGGGTATAACCCTTACCTCATAGGTCTTTCGCAGAGTGGGGAGGATGGGCCGGGCGTTAAGGAATCTAATGCAAGACTGTCTCTACCAGACAATACGATACCAAAGGTAAGTAACTTGTTCATCTGATAGAGACATCTAGCCGTAGATTCCTTAACTTTGAATTAAATACCATACCTATACCCACCTGGAGGAGGGTCTGCAAACTAATCCTACAAAAGCTCTCCAAGAGAATCAGTTTGTCATATCCAACAACTGACCAAATATAAGAATAGAAGAAAAAGAGCCTGGGCTCTTAATTAAAACCATGGCAATGACCACAGACAATATAAAGAAGAAACAACCCCGCAGGCACAAAATAACCGAACCTTAAGGGGAACAGGATAAAACCCTGCGCAAGAACATCTGACAACAGTCAGACATTAGTAAATAACCCCAAAGGGAAGGAAAACTCCTAGACTAGAAGGGCCAAGGACAAAACTAATGCCATGCCACCGCATTCTGTACATCAATAAAGAAATATTCGAAGAAGACCTGTCCCAATAAGTCCAGACAGAAAGATATCCAGGACTCATTCCCACTAACACCAAGATGAATAAACTATCATTGCAAGGTCTGGAGACATAATCCACGGACCAAGAAAAGATGAACAACAGTCCATCCCTGGAACAAAAAATATTCTTTAGGCAAACCACCAAAGGTTTACATAATGATAGGAAAGACGTAAATATGACAACCAAACAGATTTGAATGTGCTATAGATAATGCACAATTATGCCAAATTAATAACACATACCCATACCCACAAATATGTATATATGCAAAGATATATGTATCAGGTATCAAACACCAAAACACATTCACACACTTATGTATACCCTGTATACACAAAAGATAAACAAAACTGAAAAACCAGCTTCACAACACCATACAATATATCATCGAAAAGAATATCACACCATCAATAAAACACTGTAGGTGACTTGCATAAAGATAATGCTGTCTGACAAAAGTATTTTAAAAAGTTGATACTTCCTAAAAGAATTTTTTTTTTAAATGAACCCTTGCCTGCAGCAAGCGCGTATGATCACACTTGCTCCTTCAAGAAGCAACAGATTATATGCTCACACCAAGATCTCTCAAGGACTGTAGAGTACAGAGAATAACAGATGCATACTAGAGAAGGAACACATGTCCTCAAGGAGACAGGTAACATCTAACCCAGACAGAATAATGCATATCAAGAACATTGCAGGACAATAAAGATAATGAAAAAGAGCTTTTAAAATAGCCTAAAATTCTCCTACTATGTAAGACATGGCCGAAAACAGCTTAAACGTAAAGTCTTTTCAGACACTGCTTCTTAGATAGCTTGAGACAAAGCGTTCACACAACCACCATGTTACAGAACAGAACACAAGCATTACATTACCCTCCAATAAAGGAAGAAACCAAGAGTGTGAGTATTCAAAAGAATACAAAACATGGACTTTGAGCTTACCAGAACAACGCTTCAACAAAGAGAAGCACCCACAATGAACATGCACTCCGTCTCAATAGCAAAAAAGGACTGCGCTGATTATCTTGACAAGGAAAATTAGAGTATATACAAAAACAGATATACACCCTATGTACTAGGTCGCATAACCGGCATAACAATATGTCTCTATAAGAAATACTAAAAGACAGATGCCATGCAAATTCAGCAGACTGAACTGCTTCAAAGAAGCATGTGAACAGATAAGCTTCCCAACCGGAAGACACTTCTCTTTCAATAAACCTCTTGAGTGTAAGGCTCATCCTCAGAGGTAAAAGAAACAAGCATTTGCAATGCAACAGATCTCGCATTTATGCGAGTTTGAGCTATTGGAATTGTAAATGACAATGCCTTTCATTTATGTTTTGGTTTTTGAAACATAAATAAAACGTATTGTCATTTACAATGCCAGTAGCTTAAACTCGCGTAAATGCGAGACCTATTGCATTGAAAGGCTTGTTTATATAAGGTATAGCATCAAAGGGAGGAGAGGCATATTCATAGTGTCTCACCAGTTATTTATTTTACTGGCGACAAACATGTTGTTAGCAGGCCATGAACAGTAGTAGAGTATGTTAGGCCCTCATAGCAGAGAGACTGTTTCTGCTTGTTGCATCCACTGCATTGCTAGGAGTAATCGCTATAAATATAAGGGGCCGAGGGCGTGGCTAGCCAGCCAACATGGCGGACGCGAGTCCGTGAAGCTCAAGTCGGTGATCCCCCAACTCCGGTAATTTCTCCTGCCAAACTAGCCATCCACGTACCTGCTGGCCGGATCCTGGTGGCGGAAGAGTTGCTGCACCTAGCGTGCTGCGCCCCGAGTCTCCCTGGCCTGCCGACACCGCGACAGTGTAAGCGAAGTCAGCGCGGCCCTGCCCGCTGTGAGTCCGCGTGCGGCCTCTCCGGACTGTGAGATGGCCGCCAACGCCTGACCGGGGGATTCGGCGCCTGAGGGGGTCTCTGGCCCAGTCCGGATCCGAGCGGGATGCGTGGTGAAGACGCCGAGTCCGACGGAGTGCTCAGGTTCGTGCGAGGCCCCCCCCAGGGGTTGGATTGCAGCGGTGTGCGATCCGCGATCCCGCCTGACTCCCAGTGTAACGCGGAGCCGGAGACGTGAAGGGAGGTCGCTCACGCCGCCGCCGGGTGAACCCAGACGGCGGCGGCGCTGCATTTGTGGAGGCCCCCGCCAGCTAACGCAGCCTCTCGGGAAACGGTGCGGCCCAACAGCCGGGGGGCCTTCCAACGTCGGTGGCTGGCTGGGCTGCGGGGAGAAGGCTCCGCGACCAGCAGAGTGTACAGGACCGCGCAGGGGACCCCCCCCGGGGGTTTGACTGCAGCGGTGAGTGATCAGCGATCCCGCCTGATTCCCAGTGCTACACGGAACCGGAGGCGTGCAGGGAGGACGCTCACATTTGGGGAGGCTCCCACCAGCTGGCACAGTCCCTCGGACAACAGTACGGCCCAGCAGCCGGGGGGCATCTCAGCGTTGGCGGCGGGCTGGGGCTGTGTCTGTCCGATACCTATCCCGCGGAGACAGCGAATCCTGGCGCCAGCAGAAAACTCAGCACCACACACGGGACACCTCCCGGAGCTCTTGAAGCCCAGTTCCGGGTGAGACAGGGGGCCATCCATGCGCCGCTGAGGTTGTGGGAAGCGAGAGGCCCAGACGAGGCGGAGTCGCGGTGAGCGGGCGCAGCGGCTGACAAAGGCCCACGAGAAGACCCGGTACGGCCTGGAACTGAGGTAGGCCGCCACGCATTGACCGGTAACGCCAGCGGCAGCGACATTGGGTGGTGGAAAGGGTGAAGACCACATACACGGACAGTGACCCAGAGGCCTCCACCAAGAGCACCCTGCTGCGACCCGGCACCCGTGTCATCCACAGTGGGCACGAACACACTAGCTAGTGCCTGGGCATCCCAACGCGGGCGGGAACCCCGTGTGTACACTGCCCCCAAGAGGACGTTGGCCAGCGGACGCTGTCGACGTGGAGGTGGCCCCTACAGAGATCGATAGGTGGATGCGGAGGCCGTGCTGGATGAGCGCAGTGGCTATTGGGAGGCCCCTGCTTGCCCACCTGGGGCCCGGCGGCTAGAGAGGGGTCCACCCCCAGGGATCCTAACACCACTCGCACCGGCTGGTAGCTGCGCAGACTGACAGATCCACACTCCGGCGCACAGAGACTCCGTGATCCGCCACCTCGCCCCCGCTGGACAATTTGAGGCGGAGTACATACCTAACCCCCACAAGTCGCCATCTGAGCCCTGACCACAAACAGCGGAGAGTGACCGCTATGTTCTGCCCCGCCGGGCTTTAGTCCACGAGCAACCACCACGGGAGTGGACTCCCCTGTCGGTGCTGGCATACCGCCCCCACTGGTGCCCGCCCGCGAATGCCCACGGCGCAACAGTTTGTAATGGGCCGGATGAGAACCAAGATACAGCGGGGGCCCTTACGCGGGAACGCCTTGGATCCCACGAGTACGAGTACTGGAGGGGCGACAGAACCTGCGACCATGGCCCTAGCAGCCAAAATGGACTCAGTACTTGCAGCAGTAGAAAGGATAGGCGAAGCGCTGGAACACACCAGGACCTCCTTGGAAACCAGGATCGACAAGGTCACCTCGGACTTCACCCTCCTCCATGCAGACCACCGTAAGCTGACGGACAAAGTTACCGTGCAAGGCCAAATGTTAAACAAGCTGCAACCTGTCACGCAAAGCCATACTGCAGCGCTGCAAGACCTGATAGATCGGGTTCACGACCTGGAAGACAGAGCAGATGATGCGGAAGGCCGTTCCCGCCGCAACAACATCCGCGTTGTGGGCCTGCCGGAAGGCGAAGAAGGAAGGCACCCGGAGCAGTTCACGGAACGCTGGCTGCGCGACCTCCTGCCCCAGGGAGCACTGTCACAGCAATTCGTGGTTGAACGAGCCCACCGCATCCCGGCACAGAAACCCCAACCGGGAGCCAGACCACGGCCGTTCATCTTTAAGTTGCTCAACTATAGGGACAGGGATGCGGTCCTCCGTGAAACACGCAAGTTGGACGGCCTGAAAGTGAGCGGCAACCCAGTTATGCTCTTCCCAGACTACACAGCCAGGGTGCAGAGACGTAGGAGCAATTACACAGCGGTGAAACGGCAGCTCCGCGCCCTGGAATTGCCTTACTCGTTGTTGTTTCCAGCCAGGCTACGCGTTGTTGCAAAAGAAGGGACCCGCTTCTTTGACTCACCAGAGGAGGCGTGGGACTGGCTTGAAGAGTCGGGGCTGTGGTCGGAAAAGCGACCTTCGAACTCAGAGGGTGACAACACGATGGGCAGGAGAACCCGACGACGTCGACGACGGGGGACAATGAAGAATGCCCAACCTGGAATAAACGCCCCAAGTCCGGAGAACATTCGAAGGGAAAGACTGGAAGCCCTAGAAGCAGTCACCACTCTCGGCTCCCCACACACTCAAGAACGACTGGACTCCCACGTACGTACCACCTTGGTGGCCAGCGGCTCCTCATTGCCATCCACGGAAGTTTCGGAGGACCTCGGATTGCCAGTGGTAACTCCGCAAACTGCGGATGACATTATCTGAATGGACACTGTTGCGATAGCCTTCAGCATGGACAGCTCACGCAAGTAGACCACTGTCTATTAACTTCTCTGTTTTGGTTGCAGTTAGGGGGAAGGGTGAGCCTACTGTACTAGATGCACTGGGCGGCTTACGCGGGGGCGGAGCAGCAACAACGTACCCGCCACTGGTCAGGCTCCGTACCTTACCCCAAAGGGGACGAGGGGGGGAGGCGGGGGGAGTGGCACACTCACCCGGCGCAACGGTTCAAATCGCGGTCTGTTGAGCCCGCGCGGAGACACTGGTGATCACATGGATGGCACAATGCACGCGTAGGAGCAAATGGGGACGGCCATAACAAGATACCGCTAGTGCACACACCCCAATAGGCACACCACTGACCTGGTTTACGCTACTTCACAGTTAGAGGTTTGGACGGACATTGAGAAATGTCCGCCCCAGATGTTACACAGTTCTCTGGTTCTCCAGTTATGTTTTCGGTTGCAGCACACCGACCTGACATGGCCTGTCCCTGTTCCCCGCGCCACCCCGGCGCGTCCCGGCCCGGCATCCCCACTGAATCTGTTCACCCAAAATGGCGCGAACTGACATAATTACGTGGAACATACGCGGCATGTACACACCCGCGCGCCGCTACTCCATATTTGCATATCTCCAAAGACACTCCGCTGCAATTGCCCTCCTGCAGGAAACACACATGACACAGCCGGAATTAGATAAGCTGCGCAGGCGCTGGAGGGGTCAATTATATGGCACAACATACTCAGCACACGCGCGGGGTACACTAATTTGGGTGAGAGCAGGCACCCCGTTCATTTGTACAGGCACCGTGATAGACCCTGCAGGCAGGTACACGCTGGCACGAGGGACACTTAATGGTCAACAAATCCTGTTGGGCTCTATTTACGCTCCGAACACTGACCAACCCTCATACCTAGCACAATTGTCCACAACGCTGGCCCCCTATGCCGGACTCCCCTGGCTGTTAGGCGGTGACTTTAATTCGGTGTTAGACGTACACCTAGATAGGTCCTTCCCACCCCTCCGAACGACTTCAGCGGTCTCAAACGCGCAAGCTCTCACAGACTGGCTATCACACTGGGCGCTATTGGATCTGTGGCGTGGTCTACACCCTAATGATCGTATCTATTCTTATTACTCTGCAGTGCACGACCTTCACGTGCGACTGGATAGGGTGGTGGGCTCTCAAGCGCTAACCACGTTGATAGAGGACGCGGAATATTTAGGGCGGACACACTCTGATCATAATCCCCTGAGGCTGCGGCTGAACTGGGAGCCCAATCGTCCTCCGGTCCCTACCTGGCGTCTCCAATCATGTGCACTAGAGGATCAGGAATTCCGTGCATCCCTGGGGATGGCAATTTTGGAGTATTTCGAACTAAACGAAGGGACGGCGAGTAACACGTTAGTGGAATGGGAGGCCCATAAAACGGCTATCAGGGGTCACTGCCTCGGTGCCACGTGGAACATACGCAAAAACCTGGCGCTGTCACTTACCCGTCTTGAATCGCAATTACTTCGATTCGAAAGGGAGGGCGAAGGCGGTGGCCGCCATTCAGCTCGTCTGATGGATCTTCGGGCGCAGCATGCGGATCTTATGGAACGTCTGCGTTGCCACAATTATGCAGCCCATACGGCTCGTACTCACGCCAAAGCCGACAGGTCGGGTCGCTTGTTAGCCTGGCTACTCACACAGGAGAGTAAGCACGCCCCAATCGGGGCAATACGCACACCTGAGGGGGCCCTAGTATACACGCAGCGTGAGATCCACAGGGTGATGACCGACCATTACGCACACCTGTATCGTTCCGCAGGGCACTGTTCTGGCCCCGAGCTGGATAGATTTTCGAGACTATCCGCCTTGCCCACGGTACCTGAAGTCCACCAAGAGACACTAGACGGTCCCCTCACTTTGGAGGAAATCGGGGAGGCGGTCGGCTCCATGGCATCTGGGAAGGCGCCGGGGCCGGATGGCCTGCCCGCTGAATACTATAAGGCCTACCGGGAATCCCTAGTGTCCAAATTGCATGCCCTTTACTCCACAGCTCTTGGACGAGCACATTCTGCCCCCTTCAATGCGCGAAGCCTACCTGGTGTCCTTACTCAAACCGCACAGGGACCCCGAGAATTTGGGCTCCTACCGTCCCCTGGCACTCCTCAATGTGGACTACAAAATATTCGACAAGGTGTTGGCGGAGCGCCTGGCGCCGGTGGTGCCTGAATTAGTCCTACAACGACCAGAATGGCTTTGTACCCAAACGTAGTACTTCGTTGAATCTGCGGAGGTTCTTCAGGGTGGCGTCGGATAGCGTGCGGGAGTGGCCTAGAGCGGGTTGCCTAGTGCTGGACCTCGAAAAGCCTTTGACTGTCTGGAGTGGGGCTACCTCGCGGCAGTACTGTTGCGCTACGGGCTGGGCCTGGGGTTTCTCCAGATGGTCGACCTACTATACAAAAACCCTACAGTGAGGGTCAAGACGGGGCCATACATCTCTGACGCCATTCCAGTCCGTAGAGGCACCAGACAGGGTGCCCGCTCTCGCCCCTCCTGTTTGCGCTGGCAATCGAGCCCCTGGCAGCGACACTCCGTGCGGCAGCTGGGAGATGGGATCCCCCGGGGGATGCGACACATCAGGTATCACTGTACGCGGACGACCTCTTGGTCTTCGTGCGTGATGTGAGCAATATTCCAGTCCGGTTGGCGCACGCGTTACGCGACTTCGCCGCACTCTCGGGCCTCAGGGTAAACGCCAGCAAGTCCTGCCTCTATGCGTTCAGTAGTGACACCCAGGACCCGGGCTACATCCTGGACGGTATACAGGTGCAGTGGAAAGTGGACACTTTCGGCTACCTAGGAATTCAGATATATCGTCAACCGGCGGATCTCATTGAGGGTAACCTGGGCCGTGCCGTAACAGCAATTAAGTCCCAGATGCAATTCTGGAGCACGCTCCCACTAACAGTCACTGGCAGGGTAGCATTATCTAAGATGGTGATCCTTCCCCGCCTCCTATACTACTTTGCCAACCTGCCGGTTTATGTCCCGGCGGCCTTCTTCACCGCACTCGCTCAGTCACTTCGGGACTTCCTCTGGGGCAACTCACGGCACAGGGTAGCGTTGTCCAAGTTGTACCTGCCCACTGACCAGGGAGGCCTTGCTGCGCCATGCTTCGAGCATTACTACTTGGCAGCGCAATTACAATGGATAGCCCGCTGGCTAGCCGACAGAGGCTGTGACGACACCGCGTCCACAGCACCTCCCCTCTCTCTGGTTGACATCACTAAACTCTTTCATCCCGCCGCAAAAGCCCGAACGCCGACACCGCTCCTCATGGTGGTGGCTTATAAATGCTACCGCCGCAGTCTATACATTACCAGAAATATGATCCCCTACGCTCCGGCCATACCACTAGAGGGCTCCCCCAGCGGGCCGGGTACGCTCACACCTACTGCGCTCGTGGAGTGGCACGAAGCGGACATACAGACCCTAGGAGACTTATACCAGGACGGCACTCTCATGACGTATGAATCCCTAGTTGAGGAGGCGGGGCTGCCCCCGGGGCAATTCCTTCGACACCGTTCACTGATTGCATCGTTGACATCTAGATGGGGAGACATGAAGGAAGAGCCCAGCCAACACCTCACCATACAGTACCTTTATGTTATGGGGCGAGGTAGGCACTTGATTCGGTGGTTTGCGGCATCCCTACGTAAGCACGCGGCGGCAAGTTTGGAACCACTACGCCGCAAATGGGAGGCGGATCTGACGCGGCCACTGGAGGATAAAGAGTGGGGTAAGATATTACAAAGTCCAACACGTATTCCCAGAAATATGAGGTTTCGCCAAATACAGCTGTTTATACTCCACAGAGCATACCTCACACCCGAAGCGATCAATAGGTATTTTCACCGCACAGACACGGTCTGCCCCGCTGCGCGGAGCTGGGAGCTGGGTTAATACACATGCTGTGGAGCTGCCACAAGCTCCACCCCTACTGGGAGGCGGTTCACGAGGCGCTGCGTGCGTGCACGGGCCGCACCATACCCCTTGAATGGCCTGTCTACCTGCTGCACCTCTTTCGCAGAACACCGCCCACAAAAGTCTCCTCCCGCTTTCTTGACCTGGGGCTGGTGGTGGCTAAACGACTACTTACTAAACGGTGGAAGGCGCCGGACCCGCCACACATACGGGCATGGAAGTGTTCGCTCCTGGCGTGGGCTAAGGCAGAGGGAATAGCTATTCTGAGGGAGGAAGCGCTGGGACTTCGGAAGACGCCTATGGCGACAGGTTGGGATGGTCTACTACAGTCTTTGACGCAGTCTGGGGAGACAACACAGAGGGGCGTCCTGAACATAGTGGAGGCACCCTCAGGGGGAGTGATAGTTAAACCGCCAAAGATCAGTTGCGGTCGCCATGTGGACACCTATGTACCATCTGGCGCTCAAGATGTGCAGTGCGGTGTTCTCTGACTAGTGATGTCTGTCTGTGGGGCATCGGGGGTCGGGGGGAGGAAGGAGCAACGGGAACACGGAGCGGAATGAGCATTCTAAAGTCGGACTCTGCTGCTGTTATCGGTTATTGGGGATTTGTTGAGTTTTCGCCCCCTTTTTAATGTTTTAGTTCTAACATCTGTGCACACATGTATCCTGTAGCCTCTGCGTAGACTCTGTACACCATACCACTATACCATGCTACCAATGCCTGATGTCATTTATTCTGTCTAGGTTCCACTGGTACCTACACTAATACTGTCCTTGATATGTACATCAGTTTATCACTGGTCCACGGTCACGTTCATTCACTATTGCCAAATGCTCCGTGGTATGGTCAATGTTATATGATTACTGTTGCCTGTCTTCAAGATGTAAACTTTTCAAAACAATAAAAACAGATTTATTATTCATAAATATAAGGGGCCCCTGCAATGTGAAATCCAAATAAATGTTATGGTCTACATTAGTTGCAAGAGCTAAAGCACCTGTTTTGTTCACACAGGGGAAAATAGCAGGAATCAGTGCCATCTTGGAATGTTTTTCTTACTCTGGCAATGGCGACATATTCCCATTTTTCCACAGACCGATACTTCACAACTTGACTTTAAGCAAACATAACTGTGCACTCTTTAACCCCTTCGCTGCTAGGCCTTTTCCCCCCCTGTGCTAAGCTTTTTTTTGGCTATTTGGGGTAGTTCGCGCTTAGGCCCCTGTAACTTTTTGACCACATAAGGTATCCACGCCAAATTTGCGTCCTTTTTTTCCAACATCATGGGGATTCTAAAGGTACCCAGGGTTTGTGGATTGCCCAGGAGGGGACCCAGAAATTAGCCAAAATACAGCTAAATTTTGTTTTTTTGGGGAAAAAAGGTGCTGCAAATGAAAGCGTCTGTTGTTTTCCCTGCAAATGGTATCAAAAAAGGGTTTGTGGGGCAGAAATCAACATTTTCCCAGCTTTTAGGGAATGACAGACTTTTGACAGAAAACCAACATTTTTTACACAGTTTGGCATTTTACCGGGATATCGCCTATTTTTGCTATTTTTTGTGCTTTCAAACTTCTTCCAGTTAATGGTAGAAATGGGTATGAAAGCAATAATGGATCCTGGAAAGCTATACATTTTAGAAAAGTAGACCACATTCTGAATTCAGCAAGGGGTCATTTGTGTAGATCCTTCAAGGTTTCGTTATAGAAACTAACCGTTGAATATAGGAAAAATTGAAAATTAGTTGAAAAAAACAGCCATTTGTGTCAACGTTTTCACCTGTAACTTCTTCTAATTATGACAGCTGTTTGAAAGCAATATACTGTTACATCCGCTGGACCTTTCTGGTTGTGGGGATATATAGGACTTGTAGGTTCACCAACAACCCGACGAACCCAGAGCCAATAACTGAGCAGCGTCTTGCAATGGTTTTTATTATGTGCCGGGTATATGGCAATTATTCTGGGAAAATGTTTACATGGAAAAATCGGTATGAAAGACACCTATGTATTTCTGAAATGGGAACAAAATATAGAGTTTAGAAACAGTAGATATTTGCACATTTCCGAAAGTGGGAGTACCCATACTAGCATGAGAATTATAAGTCATTTTTCAAAATGATTTCTTTTTACACATTGTATTTCATTTGGAAGGCAGAAATGCATCGAAAGTCAATAGGTAATAACAGTTGCTCTACAATTCTGTGTTACCCTAAGTCTCCCGATAACAATGGTACCTCACTTGTGTGGGTAGGCCTAGTGCCCACGACAGGAAACGGCTCAAAACGCAACGTGGACACACCACATTTTCACAATGAAAAATGAAAACTAGACACCCAGGGAAATCCAGGATGGGGTGACTGGACTGGGTCTCACCAGGTTCTGTTACCCAGAATCCCTTGCAAACCTAAACAATTGTCAAAAAAACCACATTTTCCTCACATTTCTGTGGTGGAAAGTTCTGGAATCTGCGTGAATCCACAAAATTTCACCCACCCCGTGTTCCCCAAAGTCTTGCGACAAAAATGGTACCTCACTTGTGTGGGTAGGCCTAGTCCCCGCGACAGGAAACGGCGCAAAGCGCAACGTGGACATACCACATTTTCACAGTGAAAAATTACCCTTTTTTGCAAAGTGCCTAGCTGTAGTTTTTGAACCCTAGCTCTGCCGGCACCTAGGAAACCTAGCAAACCTATACATTTTTGAAAACTAGACACCCAGGGGAATCCAGGATGGGGTGACTTGGCTGGCTCTCACCAGGTTCTGTTACCCAGAATCCCTTGCAAACCTAAATATTTGTCCAAAAACACATTTTCCTCACATTTCTGTGGTGGAAAGTTCTGGAATTTGCGTGGATCCACAAAATTCCACCCACCCCGCGTTCCCCAAAGTCTTCCGAGAAAAATGGGACCTCACTTGCGTGGGTGGATCAAGTACAGGCAAGGGCCCAAAACCTATTGAGGCGACATAAAAATTACCTATCACAAACCAACCTGGTTTTGCAAGGGGGGGTCCCATGAGTTTTTGGCCCGGGGCTCAGCGGCCATCTAGGGAAACCTACCAAATCCACACATTTCTGGAAACTAGACACCCGGGGGAGTCCAGCGAGGTATGGCTTGCGTGGGTCCCCCAACATTCTCCTACCCAGTGGCATTTAGCTAGCAGTGTGTGTAGTGACCAGCAGCAAGTCACTACTCACACACGCACACTGCCAGCCAAGCGCCAGTCCACTCACCGCCAGCCAAGCGCCAGTCTACGCACACCGCCAGCCAAGCGCCAGTCCACGCACACCGTCATAAATTTTTTTTACACAAGAAAGAAAACACAAACCAATTGCAACTAAATACAAAACTATAACTACAAAAACAACAGCAGTAACTAAAGACATCATTCTATTGCCAAACGTTAAACTGAACAACTATATAAAACCATACAGACCAGGCAGTACACTATTAGACTCAGGGTTGCTCCCAAAAACTCTTTTGAGTGTGATACAATCTGAAACATGTGGGCACACACAGCCCAGGATTAGGACAATCGGCACAGTGCATATGACTCTCCTTCCGCACACCTCTTCGCAAGCAGACTCTACATCTCTTACAGGGATTGTTTTTTTGGGGCGTGGGAGGAATTAAATCAGGAAAGTGACGATCTTTAAATCTAGCCACATCCTCCATCACTCCAACTCTAGGAACACTTGCCTGTTCCACAACAACAAGGCTGCCTATCACAGACTCCTGAAACTGAACAAAAGTCAACTTTGATGCGGAGAACACTCCTTGTACACAACAAAAGCATTGAAAGTTGCTAAATTGAAGAGATGGATGGCCAATTTCTTATACCAAATGTAAGCCTTACGAATAGCAGTGTAAGGTTCCAACCTCTGATCTACTCTATCAACACCACCCATGTGCTTATTGTAGTCTAAAATGCACACAGGTTTGCGCACTTCAGCAATCTGACCCCAAACAGCCACAGGTGAAGTACTCTCATCATGGATGGTAGTCAGCATGTACACATCCCTCCTGTCTACAAATTTCACAGCTAGTAGTTCATCACTACGCAAGGAACTGCACTGTCCCCTCTGAAACGTTTTGCAAACAAGCTCTTTTGGATAACCTTTACGGTTAGAGCGGATTGTGCCACAAGCAAAAGTGTCCACTTTAAACAATTCCTTAAACAATTGCACAGCAGTGTAGAAGTTATCAAGGTACAAATGGTGGCCTCTGTTAAACAGTCCTCTAGCAAGATCCCACACAATTTTCTCTGAAACTCCAAAAGTGGACGGACAACCAGGGGGTCAATAGTGGAATCCCTACCAGTGTACACCCGAATTAAAGACATATCATGTCCTACTCTCAGACAACATATACAGCTTAATTCCATAACGTGCCCTCTTGCTAGGAATGTACTGTCTAAAAACCAAACGACCCTTGAACAGCACCAAAGACTCATCAATAGCTATTTCTTTCCCTGGAGTATAGATCTCTGAAAATTAATCTACAAAGTGATCAAGAAAAGGCCGAGATCTTAAAAAGACGGTCACAGTCAGGGTTATCTCGTGATAACGCTAAAGCATTATCAACAAAATGCAGCATCCGAAGCAAAAGTAAATACTGATCCACGACTCATAATTGCAGGAAATATGGCCGTTGCCATCAAGGGACTGGTAGACCAATATGAAGCCATGGACGGCTTCCTTATCAAGCCCATCAAAAAAGTAAAACCCAAAAACTTCTTCATCTCATCCAGAATTGTGGGAGTCCACCGGGTAGCTCTAGAGTGGGGCCTAAGTCTGGCACTGTTGTCCCTCAAAAACTGTTCAGCATACAAATTAGTCTGCTCAACAATCTCACCCAAAAATACATCATCCATGAACAACTGAAAAAACTGTATAGGCAAAACAAATTCACAATCCACTCTACACCCTGCATCACCACTAAAGGCAGGCAACACCGGCTGCACCATGTTTGGATCAACCCAGAGTCCAGCACTTCCAATGGGAAGCCTTGCAGCCCCAGGCTGCAATCCAGATGCCTCTTGCACCATCGGCACATCAGTGTCCTCCTCTAAAACAGGCACTTCATCCGCACTGAGAGTAGCTTCATCCGCACTGAGAGTAGCTTCATCATCCAATGATTCCATGTGGAGAGAAAATTCACTGCCTGAATCATCCCCTCCCTCCTCTCCCTCAGTCTCATAATCCTGCTCAGAGGAAGATTCAAGAAGCATACCAACCACCTGCTGAGCAGTAATTCTACGGCTAGCCATAATGCTTACTAATAAAGGTAACTTGTCAAACAAGTCAACAACATACCCTTTGTAAAAAAAGAAATAAACAAAATGTAGCTTTAGCACAAAGACCTATATACTCCAACACTATACCACTCACTTGCCAGAAGCAGCTAGACTCACCACCACCTACTCTGCACAGGCACAGTAAGGACCAACAGTATCCCACTAAAAAAGAAAAAAAAGGAAATTACACATAAGACAACGCAAAACACATCGTAAGAATTTCATGCACAAAACACTAACTAAATATGCTGCTATTATGGCACCACTTACAAAAAATTCATTCATGCATGACATTAATACTCAATTGGAGTAAACACAGCGAAAAAAAAATTCTTACCAAAAAAATGCAACTACGCAAAACTGCAGATCAACCACTGCCGAAACCGCAAACAAGAATCAAAAGCTTTCCACTAGAATAAAAAAAGGAGAAAAACACATTACAATCACATATGCAAATAATGCACTAGTCCACACACTATCCACCAGCCAAGCAAAGGTGGTAGGTGGGCCTAAAAGCATGAGGCCGATCTGCCCCCACAGGGAGCAGAAACAGCCAAAAAATTCACCCTCATAAAAAAGGAGCGGCCCTTGCCCAAGGGGTCACTAACCAACACCAACATTTAAAAAGCCCTGGTGTCTAGTGGCTTCTGCCCCCCTAGGGGACAGATGGGCCTAAAAACATATGGCCGATCTGCCCCAAAGGGGGCCGAAACGACCACAATAAATACCCCATAAAGGAGAGCGACCCTTGCCCAACTCAAACAATCCCTGGTGTCTAATGGCTTCTGCCCCCTGGGGGCAGATGGGCCTAGAATAACAAGGCCGATCTGCCCCCAAGGGGGGCAGAAACGGCCAAAATAAATGATCCCGCAAGAGAGCGACCCTTGCCCAAGGGCCGCTCCCCAACAACACAAACAAACAATCCCTGGTGTCTAATGGCTTCTGCCCCCTTGGGGGCAGATGGGCCCTAGAGTAATAAGGCCGATCTGCCCCCAAGGGGGCAGAAACGGCCACAATAAATGATTCCCAAAGGGAAGCAGCCCTTGCCTAAGGGGCTGCTCCCCAAAAACACATTTGAAAAAAATTAAAATCCCTGGTGGCCTAGTGGGCTTACAGCGACTTTATTATTAATTCAATCTGCCCCCACAAAGGGGGCAGACCACTACTAAAAAAAATATCCCCCAAGGGGAGCGACCCTTGCCCAAGAGGCCGCTCCCCGACACAAAGGCACTTTGTAAATAAAAAAAGAAATCCCTGGTGGCCTAGTGGTCACATAATGCATTTTTTAATTATTTAAATATAGATCTTCCCCCCCCCAAGAGGGGCAGACCCATCCACAAAATATTCACCCCCAAGGGAGCGACCCTTGCCCAAGGGGCCGCTCCCCGACACAAAAGGCACTTTGTAAATAAAAATAAAAAATCCCTGGTGGCCTAGTGGTCACAAATGCCTTTTTTTAAATTATTTATATATAGATCTGCCCCCCCTCCCCCCCAAGGGGGCAGACCCATCCACAAAATATTCACCCCCAAGGGGAGCGACCCTTGCCCAAGGGGCCGCTCCCCGACACAAAAGGCACTTTGTAAATAAAATAAAAAAATCCCTGGTGGCCTAGTGGTCACATTTTATTGATAGATCTGCCCCCTCCAAAGAGGGGCAGACCCATCAACAAAATGTGCACCCCCAAGGGGAGCGACCCTTGCCCAAGGGGCCGCACCCCGACACAAAAGGCCCTTTAAAAAAACAAAAAAAACAAGCATTCCTGCTGCACGATCGCGCCCCAAGCGCGATCGTGTAGCAGGAATGCTTGAAAAAGTCATCGGAGGAAAGGAAAACACTTTCCTTTCCTCCGATGCCTTTTTAAAATGTCCCCCCACCCTCCACGAGGCCAAACTTGCCTCTTACCTGCAGGACGCGCTGGAAGCAAATGGCTTCCAGCGCGTCCAGTATCATGTAATGACATCAGCGCGCGAGGCGCGCTGACGTCATTACATGATGTGGTGGGGGGTGAGCGGAAGGGCTTCCCCTTCCATTGCCGGTGGGGGCAGGATGATGGGCGGCCCACGGGGGTGGGTGCCAGGACGGCCGGGAGCCGTCGTGAGCACACGCCAACCGGGGCCCATGACGGCTCCCGGCCGTCCTGAGCACCGAAGGGGTTAATAAATTTTGCCAGTAGTCTGTGCACACAAGTGGCACGACACAGCACTTTTCCACTGACCGGCACGGAAATAAACTCAGAAACATCCCACAATAAAAATTCATAGTGGCAGCTTCAGAAAACATATTTTTGCGAAAGGAAATACCAGATAGCCTGTAGCTATTTAAATCAAAACCAGCGTTTTGGTCTAGAAATGCACTCATGCGATTAAAAGCCAACTAAACATCTCCCTGATCAACTAAAAATGGAAAATGTGTTTGCAAAAATGTAAATTATATTACAAAGTATAGTGACCAGTTTAAAAACATGTATCCTAGGGTTGAATAACTGGTTTACTTCACTAATGTTTTAACGTACATTTCTGTTTGAGGTTACCACCCAAATTACAGACATTAAAAAATGAATTAAGATTTAAATTTTGTTTCCAGTGGAAAAAAAAGTACTTACGGCTGGAACAGTTTGAGCAGATCCTGGTCAGTGGTGTTTGGAGGAAGCCCTCGGATGTAAAGGTTTGGAGGAAGGACGTCGGATGTAAAGGTTTGTTTTGCTTAACTGGTCCCACCCTGAGCTGCTGCTGCTACTACTGTTGTTGTTACTACGGGTGGTACTGGGGCTCGGTCACGTCATCAGGTGGGCTGGGACAATACACTGCTGCTCCCTCCGTAATGTAAGTATTTGTTGTGTGGCCGTGTTTTTACGGTTTATTAACGTAATGAAGTGCAAAGTAAAATGCATGTGTGTTTGTTGCTGAAAACCCTCGATTAAGAGGTTTGAACTCTGTGTTTACTGTTCCACGGGAGTATATTTGTTCTTAAAACATGTAAATACTTTGGGCCTGAAAGTAGGAGACTGTAAATTAAAGAGCATACTTAAACGTTTAATCTAAAAGATTTAATGATAAAAAATAAAATATTAAAAGGTCAAAACGGCGAATAATGTGATTGAACAACAGAGCAGCAGCAGTGTAATAAACAAGCACTGATCGTATGCCTAAGGCTTCCAGAAACGGAATATTTACAGATCTGTGCAGAAACCAGAACACGAGTTATCTACCCCTGA
Source organism: Calotriton arnoldi (assembly GCA_963921515.1). Taxonomy (NCBI): domain Eukaryota; kingdom Metazoa; phylum Chordata; class Amphibia; order Caudata; family Salamandridae; genus Calotriton; species Calotriton arnoldi. The sequence goes on from CAWUFW010007126.1 coordinate 229,120, forward strand.
TCGCGTGTGAATACATCATCAATTTATACTTTAAAATCTTTCGCCTGTGGTTTTGGATAACGAAAGGGAAATGCTAAACATATCAGAATGCAAGAAAAAACAGTACTGGAACTAACCCCACCGAGCACAGACCAACGTAAAAGATATATAGGCAGTTAATTCATTTAAAATTGCATTCTGGTACTTGTAGTTCTGATATTTTCATTATGTTCACTATAACCACAAAACTATGGGCCAAATGTATCAAACTTGGATTTTACGAGTCTATAATAGCGAATTTTACCGATTCGCTATTATAGACTCGCATAAATACAATGTATGTAGGTTTCAGCAAATATTTTGCGATTCCTACGCATTCCTTAATTGCGACTCGCAAATTGCGACTCGCAAATAAGGAATGGCTTCCCATTCATTTCTATGGGCCTAGAGGCCCATAGGAATGAATGGGAATTGCATGCGCAATTTGCGAGTACCCAATAGGTTGCGCATGCAATTTCAAGGGAGCAAGGGGGCCAAAAGGTCACCATGATGCACCCCTGAAATATGCATGTGTGCACATGTGGCGCACATACATGCCCTAAGGGCATGTATGTGCGCCACATGGCACTTAGAAAACTGCAAAAAAGTGAATTTTCCCAGGAATTTGCAAATTATTACCAACTAGAAGTTGGTGGTAATTTGCGATTCCTTAATGCAAAATCGCAATTTGCGATAGCTACATGAATTGCATTTAGGGAATCGCAAATTGCGATTCCCTAACTGCATTCGCAATTTAGGTAATCGCAAATAATTGCGATTACCCATATTGCGAATTCAAAATGTTTGATACATTGGAAAATGCATTTTTGCGTTCGCAAACGGGCCGATTCTGCGAATCTGCCCCTTTGCGATCGCAAAAAGCGTTGATACATCTGGCTCTAAATCCCTTCAAGGCAAAGACAAAGCAGGCCTGGAGATGTCAGCATGGCCCTCCTTTTATGATCGGCATTAAGTGTGACGCAAAAGGTCAGATATGGCGGGAAAACGTCACACTGCAAACACAAATCTGACGTACAGAAAACGGGGAGCTCTGAGGGGTAGTTAGTAGTGTGTGTGAGGATGTCTGGTGAACCATGTGACATGGGTGTCTGTCACGTGTTGGTTTGTGGACACCTGTCTGCCTGCGTGTGCGCATGCGTCACACAAAGGCCACACCTAATGGTTGGGGACACTAAAATACAAGCACTTGCAATGTAATAGGTCTCGCATTTACGCGAGTTTAAGCTATTGGCATTGTAAATGACAATGCCAATAGCTTAGACTCGATTAAATGCGAGATCTATTGCATTGCAAATGTTTAACTTTAAAACTGAGCACGGCGCCGCTTCAAGGACACCGCGCTCGTTTTCTTTTTTTTTTTTTTAACTTTAACACTGAGTGCGGTGTCCTTGAAGCGGCGCTGCGCTCAGTTTTAAAGTAAAAAAAAAAAAAAAACAGAGCGCGGTGTCCCTGAAGTGGGCACCGCTCACTATGAAAGTATAAAAAAAAAAAAAATTTAAGAGAGTGAGGTGTCCCAGAAGTGGACGCCGCGCTCAACATGAAAGATAAATAAAATTAAAAATGATTGCGGTGTCCCTAAAGCGGGCGCCGCGATCATTATGCAAATTCCCACAAAAGGAGCCGCCATGGTTCCCATCAGTGCCAATAACAAAAATAGTGCTCACCCCCTAGATAAAGCAGGCCGTGTAACGAGCCAAGTAAAAGGTCCAGTCGTTATGGGCCGTAACAAATGGAGACAAGACGGTACCAAGGCGGGACTAACAAGCCCATTAACGAATCAGACGCCACCATTTAAGAAGGACAATGACACAAAGCCAATGACAAATATGGGCGGAGAGTGGGCGGGGCTGCTAGTGCATACCCTAATACAGCATGCCTCGCAGAGCGAGCAGTGCATGCTCGACCCTTGGCCTGCTCAAATGTATTTGTTTCTTTGGGTGGTGTTTGTGTTACCCATGTCCTGATGAGGCCGAACCAAGGGGCCGAAACGTGTCTGCCATAAGAAGAGGAGGAATCCAATGAATTAAAAATATATATATACGAATGTGATAATACACACAATATATGGATTGAGTAAAGGAGAAGTTTCCCTCGGATACTTTGTGTGCAATAGGATTACCTCCCCCTGGATTGCTTATATGTTATTTTCACAACCGGGTTAAAACAGATGGGTACAGAAAGGTCTAGGAGTTGTTTTGTTGGATTATTGAGTTGTGTATGTATAATGTTGTTAGTGTTCTAAAAATATACATATATATTTTTATATCTAAAAAAAGATATTAAAAGAGATGTGAAGAAATCAAGGAAGGCTCCGTGTGTGCTTACACAAAAAAAGATTTTGGGAGAATAACACTGGGGGACTTGGTTCCCATACAGGGGAATAATAAATTTTTTCTCTTGAAATAATTGTGTCATATCAATCCCCAAACATCATTTCCTTGTTGCGTGTGTGCTTTTGCCCAGATGTGTTGGGGGTATTAGGGCATAACCCGTGTGTTTTGGATACACCCTCTAGATAAAGCAGGCCGTGTAACGAGCCAAGTAAAAGGTCCAGTCGTTATGGGCCGTAACAAATGGAGACAAGGAGGTACGCAGGCGGGACTAACAAGCCCATGTACGAATCAGAAGCCACCACTTAAGAAGGACAATGACACAAAGCCAATGACAAATATAGGCGGAGAGTGGGCGGAGCTGCTAGTGTATACCCTAATACAGCATGCCTCGCAGAGCGAGCAGTGCATGCGCCCTGCTGCTAGGCTGGACCTAAAATGGAGACACAACCCTCCTTTAGACACCAATAAAAATGGTATTGAAACAAAAACATCTGCTCCTCGCAGGAACACCATCCGGTGCACCAAAAGTGGGCATGACAATGCCCTAACAAGGTTTAAACTTTCATATACAAAATTGGGTGGCAGTGATTAATAGAGCAAGCTCGCACATCACAAAATTCAGGGTAAGAGAACAGAATCGAAAAGACATGTGCTATACAGGGACTGATTACACCATGCCGCATAGTGTTAGATAATATTAAAAAAAACTCCCGATACACAAAACATAATAAATTGTCCCAAAGCACCACCAAAATCTTAGGTCTTGGTCCGTCAACTTGACAGGTCCAAAACATAGTCCCTAAGTAAGCTGTAGAATTAAATTTGTGCAAAATATTAATCAAATCCAAACACAAGAAGTCTTTTGTGTCTGATGTTGCAAATACTTTAATTTTCAAAGATGAACAATCTGGATTGTAGTCCACATATGAGTAAAGCCAAAGATGAATATAGCCGACACGTGTTTCGTCGTTTGACGACTTTTTCAAGGCTCAAAATATTATTGATTCCAAATCAAATCTCATAGAAGTCAATAGACGTGCCTCGGAGCCCAGAGGACAAGAGTTAAATGAGTGGTGAAATTCTCTAGTCCGTAACAGACACGTTACAAAACACTCTGTCTCAAGCCGTACTCAGTGTGCACAAACGTTGTATGTGTGCATAGGGAAAATAAGGGCTATGATAAGCCCATCACAAGTCCAAAGTCACGGCACTGTGTCGTATTTTGTTATAGTGAAGGCTTAACTCTTGATAAAGAAAGAGCTTGCATCACCTATACAATCCAAGTATAGGTCAAATAGCATATAAACAGAGAATGAGGAATTACGACTCTGTATTCCTTCGCTTATCACAGAGGCGTCTTAAAGCTGCATCGGGCTGAGCCCCAAAGAGATGGGCGCCATCAAATGGCATGTCGACCAAAGTCGACTGTACAGCCTCCAAAAAACCCGAAGTTGCCAACCAAGCACAACGCCGTACCGCCACTACCGATGCCATGGCTTGACCTACAGAATCTGTAGTGTCCATGCCAAACCTAATTGAAAGCTTAGCTGCCTGTTGACCATCTCTTATCAAGCCACCAACCTCAGAACGGAGGTTATCCGGAAGAGATTGCTAAATGTTCTGCAAAGAATCCCACAAAGCATGGGAAAAACGTCATAGGCACTGAATCCACATAATTTGAAGATGTTTCAGCCTTAACCACTAGGCTACGAGTGGAAGGATGTCTATGGAGGCAAACTGGGTCCCCAGGTGCAGTCAAATGTCTGCGAGCGATATCCCTATCCACTGAGACCCCTGACTCGGGCTTGGCCCAAGTCCCTAATAAAATATCAAACAGGGCCTCACTGTACAGAAGAACAGACTCTTCCTCCGTCTGTCTTTGATAAAGGACCTCAATCAGAGGGCTGGTAGACCTCTGCACCATAGGTAGTGACAAGTCCAAAACTGTAGCCACTCTCCTCAGCATATCTGCGAAGGAGGAACTTGCCTCAGCAGCGAGACTAGGAGGAGAAAGTAACCCAGAACCTGGTGAAGATTCCAGCCGACTAGCCTCTCCAAGAGCAGATATCCAGCCCTCCTCCACCAGAGATGCAATAGCATCAGAAATGGGCTGAAAAAGCCCTGTCTCAGCCGACACAAGGTGACTTTCAGACGTCTCCTCCTGAGAAAGAACCAACAACAGCACATTCCCCTCATTCTGCAATGTTGATTCCGCATTCAACGGCGTACGACGGCTCGATGTCGGTAGGAGAAGGAGAGACGACTTCAGCCGGCGCTGCCGACGGCAGTGTCGGAGTCGGCTAATCCAAAACTGGCGCAGTAGGTGGAGATCCCAAAGGACTGTATACCTGCGGCGAAGCGGAGCCAGCCGACGCCGACTCAACGACTCCGATGGCCCAACCGTCACTGAGGTCTAACCCTCCAACAGCACCCGACTCACTTCCTTGGGGCCCAAAGGCGCTCCAGAAGGAGATGGTGTCCCAAAGATGAGGTGTAAAGAGTTATAATACTTCCTCATCTGAGACATTAACGCCCCGGCTCCCGGAAAAATGGGGGGACGTGATGCGGAGTCGTGCAAGGCCTCCTCAACCGTCGAGCGGGAGGAGCCCTGGGAGATGGACTCTACATGCAGTGAAACCAGGGGATACTGAAAATTGTTCCTAACTCTTGTGTAGGAAAGTTTTCATTCTATTAAGGACACGGAGGCGAGGATTATGCTTAACTTAACTCTCTTTGCTTTATTAAACAGCAGCATTTTTTAAAACACATTTTCTTTAAGCTTCATCTTAAAGCGAAGAACTAACAGTCCCAAGAGTCTTTGGGAATGGTATAACAAAAAACAGCCAATGAGGATCCAACAGTAGTTCATAGCCATGACCAATCAGGGTCCACATGTGTCTGTTAAGGTCCTCTCTCCACTTTGATCCCCCCTCTTTCTTCGTACGAGTCATGCCACAGTCACTTTCTCATTGGTCTGATATAGAACCATCCGAACCTGAGAACAAAAGAGATGGATCAGGGAGATTCGATGTCCTGAGCATTTCAAACAGACAACAAGTTGCAGGATAACTTTTATTACGATTTTGCCAGATTAGACAAACCATAAACTAATTTTAAAGGTATTACTTACGTCTTAGGGCAGGTCTTTCATTTGTAAAGAAAAACGTCACGCCGGGTGGAATAATCCTCGCCTCCGTGAATTGAAACTTTCCTACACAAGAGTTAGGAACATTTTTCATTCTATGTAAGGACCAGAAGTGAGGATTATGCTGGTTCAAAGCTTGCTCACCACCAAATGAGCCATATCCAGCACCGGCTTGAAGTAAAATCTCTTAAAAGTGGAGTTTGCCGACCAATCTGCGGCATTCATAATGTCCTCCAATCTTGCCCCAGGGGGGAAGCTTTAGATGCCATTGCTCCCCTGGTAGAATGGGCTCCGAACATAGTCAGGTTGATGCCTGCCTCCTGCATGATCCATCTAACCCATCTTACAATCGTGGGTGAGGAAACTGTTTTTTTTTAATGAAATGAGGAACTCCTCAGACATCAGTTCGTATTCATTGAGACACTGGACTACGCAGAGCTTTGATGAGTCAGGGAAGGCTGGGTATTCTATAACCCTGGTATTAGACTTGGTTTGCCTAGACACTGTGAAAGACACCCCCGAAGAGGAAAATATTCTGCCCATTATATCTAAGGCTCGAACTTCGGAAACTCTTCTGCAAGAGATTAGACACAGTAACATCGCCAATTTGTCAGACAGCTCTTTGCGGGACAGGAATCTGTTTGGTTGCCAAGAGAGAAAAAGGTTGAGAACCCCGAATATATTGGCGATGGCGGCAGCGACAGCCTAATTCCACGAAGGAGCCTACATACAAGGACATGTTCTCCCACTGGAACCCCATCAACTGGGCTGTGTCTGGTGGATATTGCCGAACAGAAGGTGTTTATGGATTGATAGGCCAGGCCAGGCCTTCTGTTGCCAACTCTGCCAAGAAATTTACTATCTGCACTACCTCGGCAACCAAGGGATCGAAACCCCGTCGCAGACACCAACGTGACCATCGGGTCCAAGCTGACCTGTATCTTTTAAACCGTACTGTCCGCCCAAGCTTTGTCCCGGAGTTCCTGAGACTGGTGCGAAAGTCTTGGGACCGACCATCGTCCCCTGTAATCCGCCACGCCATCAGGGTTAGGGCGCCCTCCAGGACTAACTCGTGGGGGAGCCCTGTCCAGATTTAGAAGTAGGTGAGGAAATTCGGGGAGTTAGATTGGAGAATCCCAGGAAAGTTCCAGTAGAACCGGAAACCACACTTGAGATCTCCAAATCGGGGTGACCGAAACCACTTCCGCTCGTTGGCGTCTGATCTGGGCCAATACTCGGGTGATCATGGCGAAGGGAGGAAAGGCATATCCCTGCTCCTGGGCCCAATCCTGCAGAAAGGCATCCGTTGCAGCCGCCAGCGGATCCGGTCTCCAGCTGAACAACCGGGGAAGCTGGTGGTCCAAGCGTGACGCAAACAGATCCACTGAGAATGGATCCCATCTGCTCTGTAGTTGTGCAAACACCCCTGGGTCCAACTTCCACAGGCTAGAGTCCTTAAGTCGCGGGAGTGCCAGTCTGCCACTTGGTTCTACTGGCCCGGAAGGTATTCCGCTGTCACGGAAACATGATGCTGTAGGCAATACTGCTAAAAACTGGTCGCCAGGCCTGAGAGAACTTTGGAGCGCGTACCCCCGAAATGGTTGATGTATCTGACGGCCTACACATTGTCCATCTTGAGTAGCACAAAAGACTGATCTCTGTCCTTCGTCCAACATCGGACCGCAAAAGAGCCTGCTAGCAGCTCTAAAACAGTTGATGTGTAATGATTGTTCTTGAGGAGACCATGCCCCTCCTGTGGAAGAATCGCCACATCGAGCGCCCCAACCAGACCTGCTGGCGTCCGACTCTATGACAAGGTCCGGAGCGGAACCAAACATCGCTCTCCCATTCCATGCCTCCATGTGTGAGAGCCACCATGAGATTTCTTCTCTCACATCGTCCGTGAGGTTGACCATCTAGGAGTACGCGAGGCCCTTTCGGAGATGGGTTGACTTGAGTCGCTGTAGGGCCCGGTAATGTAAGGGGCCCAGAAAGATGGCCTGGATTGAGGAGGAGAGGAGGCCTACTAGACGGGCAATCTGTCGCAGCGAAGTTCGAGGTCTGGCCAAAGTACGACGTAACTCGTGTCTGATTTTTGTCATCTTCCGGGAAGGCAGACTGACGGTGGAGGTTGTGGAGTTGATCGTAAACCCCAAGAAGACTGCTGTCTGAGGTACACAATAAGGCGGATGCCTTGCGCTCGCAGGTGTTCCACCACTGGCTTGAGAACCTTGGTGAAGCACTAGGGAGTGGAGGACAGTCCGAAGGGAAGACTTGAAAATTCGAACGCCTGTTGACGCCACAAAAATTGAAGGAAGCGCCGGTGCGGTGGGAAAATGGGTATCACTAGGTACGCATCCTTGAGATCGATGCGTGCCATCCAATCGGATGGGCGCAGGACATCTCGCAAGAGGTGAATTCCCTCCATTTTGAAATGTCGGTAAACCAACCATTCGTAGAATTCCTTTAAATTTATTACCGGACGCCGACCCCCATCGGCCTTGTCCACTAGGAATATATTGCTGACAAACCCGCGGGGTGAATGGTGGTGCGATGGATTGCTCGTTTGGACAATAGAGCTTGAATCTCTGAATCTATTAGGACAGTTTCCTCCGCCGAAAATTGTATTGGACGTGGTCTGGCCACTTGATAGGGAGTCCCATAGAACTCTATTTGGAAGCCCTGTGTAGTCTGTAGGACCCACGCATCTGACGTTAAGGCTTGCCATTCTCGGGCGAAACCCGCCAATCGTCCCCCCACCTGGACCTCGGAGGAAGGGTGTACACCGGCTTTAGGGTTGTTGGATTGTCCCTTGGGGCCTCGTCCTTGGAAGCGCTGACCTCTGGTGGAATAGAAGTTTCTGAAGCGCTCCTGGTATTGATAGCCGTTGCCACGCCTGGAGCCTTGCCCCCTGGAGTAGGGTTGGGAGGCAAAACGGCTGGCCAAGCGGCCCCTACCATGGCCGGCCCCTTGGAAAACCCGGGGGGAAAAAAACTTTTTTATCGAAGTTTGGGCTTTATCAATGGAAGTGAATGTGTTAACAAACTTCCCGAGTTCTTTAATAAAAAGGTTCCCCAAATAGTCTGCCCTGGACCACTGCCCCTGCCTCTGAAACAGCTGGGTCTGAAAGGTTCGGGTCCACCGTGATCAGTAGTAACCGTCTGCGCTCCATGGACAGTGCGCAGTTGGCGTTAACCCTCTGCACCCATCCCGAGAGAGCTTCTGGGGAGATCATGGCTCCCGAAGTCTTGGCATCCTCAGCCATATTGAGGATCTTGGTCAAGGGGCCCACTGCATCCAGAAGCTTGTCCTGGCAAGCCTGCCAGGACCGGTCAATCCCCTTTTTTGGATCCTGTTAGACCTGGCATCATTGGCGCGGGTCTCCCTTCCTCTTGTCGCTTCCTATCTTTTATGTTGGCTGGATTTAGATGCTCTGGGCGCTGTGCCACTGCCAATCAGTGCCACAGCGCGAATGCTCCCTGTGTAAAGATAACTGTATGAATTGGGATAACCATAATTGGCTCGTTTGGTTTACCTGTCAGTCCCTAGTATAAGTGCACTGTGTGTGCCCAGGGCTGGTAGACCAAATACTGCTGGTGGGCCTGCAGCGCTGATTTGCGCTACCCACCGAAGCAGCTTTTAAAGTATGTCTGTGTAGCATGTTCTAATAGCGAGTTACCCTCCATTTCACTGTTTACTATTGTGAGGCTATCCATTCTCATAGGCCAGAATGGGCAGGCTGAGTATTACATCCCATAATCCTACCTGCCCCCAGGAACCTGATAGGAAATTCGAATTTGATATGTTTAAGCTCAGGACATTGAGATACATCTTTTAGTAAGGATCATTTGCATAGCCCGTGTTCGAAAATGCCTCTGCTAGAAACGAGGTATTTTCTGGCCTAAGCTTTCCTGTAGGCTTTGCTAGTGTGTGTATTGGCCGACTGGTTTTGGAGCAGCAGGGCCAGCTGGGTCAGACCAGGCTGGAGAGAGAGATCGGCATTTAGAGTATGGGGAGGGGTGACTCTTTGATCTGAGCAGAGCCGTGCCTGGCAAGGTGAATGTTGGCTCCACCTCCCACTGGCCGTCTGATAGCAGACACCCTGATTCTCAAAGGGCAGGATGTCGCCTCGTAAACCAAGTGCTCCCCGACCCCACCGAACTGGTTCTGGCTGGATTCAGTGATTTGTGACTTTAGAGAACAAAGACTTTTAGGTATAAACGCTGCGCTGAAACCTTTTTCAAGTGTGTTCCTTCTGGATGTCAAGACGAAACTCTGTCCGAGTGAACAGAGGAAAGGACTTTGAAACTTTCACCAAGCTTGCTGAAGAAACTACCTGAGGGCCTGAATTGAGAGCGCCTCCTGCTGAAGTCTCAGGGACATTAGACTTCACCCCGTCAGCCGTCTGAATTCCTGTGCAAGGGATTCTACTTGCAGGTGAGGCCTCCGTCGAGTAATCCGGAACCTCTAGTTCTACTGTGAGGAACGCGGACTGGTAACCCTTGTTAGCTCTGTGTGGGCCACCGCAGCTAAGAGAGAGCTGCCGCCGCTGAGAGCCCGCCTTAATTTGAACCTTCGGAACCTTCGCTGAATCTGTGTGGGCCGCCGCAGTTAAGAGAGAGCTGTAGCCGCAGAGTGCCTGCCGTTGTGCCAGCCTGGTCGAGCTCACCCTTTGTCCTGTGGGCCGCCGCAGCTAAGAGAGAGCTGCTGCCGCTGAGTGCCCGCACTTGTGTCAGCTGTGCATCATCGTGATTCGTCCTGTGGGCCGCCGCAGCTAAGAGAGAGCTGTTGCCGCTGAGTGCCCGCACCTTTGCCAACTTTGCCTCATCGTGATTTGTCCTGTGGGCCGCCGCAGCTAGAGAGAGCTGCTGCCGCTGAGTGCCCGCACCTTTGCCAACTTTGCATCCTCGTGATTTGCCCTGTGGGCCACCGCAGCTAAGAGAGCTGCTGTCGCTGAGTGCCCGCACCGTTGCCAACTTTGCATCCTCGTGAGTTGTCCTGTGGGCCGCCGCAGCTAAGAGAGAGCTGCTGCCGCTGAGTGCCCGCACCTTTGCCAACTTTGCATCATCGTGATTTGTCCTGTGGGCTGCCGCATCTAAGAGAGAGCTGCTGCCGCTGAGTGCCCGCACCTTTGCCAACCTTGCATCATCGTGATTTGTCCTGTGGGCCGCCGCAGCTAAGAGAGAGCTGCTGCCGCTGAGTGCTCGCACCTTTGCCAACTTTGCATCATCGTGATTTGTCCTGTGGGCCGCCGCAGCTAAGAGAGAGCTGCTGCCGCTGAGTGCCCGCACCTTTGCCAACTTTGCATCATCGTGAGTCGTCCTGTGGGCCGCCGCAGCTAAGAGAGAACTGCTGCGAGCCCACCACGGAGCTGCACGACGAGAGTCATCGCCACCACCAGCCCGGGCCGCCGCAGCCGCGTGCTGCTGCCGCTGAGAGCCCGCCTGTCCCCGAGTGCCCGAATCATTGTGAGTGCACGTTGCGGACCACTGCAGTCAAGAGTTGTGGTCGCTGGGAGTCCGCCTGTCACCGTCTCCGCTTCTTCGAGAAGCTGCGTGCTGTGTCCCCGTCCAACGGCAGGTATCTGGTGCGCAACGGGTCGCGTAGACCCAGGCCTTGAACTCAGTCAGTGCCACGTTCTGGTGAATACGTTATTGCCTTTCTAAGTCCCTACTGATTTACGTGCATTGTGACTGGTTAAAACGCTTTTGAGAGTCTTGTGTTAAACCTTAGATAAAGGTACTATTTTTCTATACCTACTTGAGTTGTGTCCTTTTGTGGTGTCGTTACTGCCTTATTGTGCATGGTCATAAATGCTTCACACACTGCCTCTGAGATAGGCCTAACTGCTCATGCTACATTACCACAGGGTTGTGCAGGGGTTATCAAAGGGGGTAGCCCACTTGCCCTGACTTAGGAAGAAGGGTCCCTATTTGGACATTGGCGCCAGCCATTGCCAACTAGAGACCCCCATTTCTAACATTGGCGGTCAGCGGTGAGGATCAGGACTTGCATTTATGATCCACGTACAATAACTGGTAGACACCACTGGTGAGTACAGACCAAAGCGCAGCCACGCACTGGTTTTTTTTCCCTCTTCGAATTTTTTTTTGGGGTTGGTTGTTCTAGTATTGAATTGTTGATCGCAGCCAACGGTACTGCTAATATGGGAAGGCCAACATCCAATGCTTCGGAGGATCTCACCTTTGAGGAGGAAAGATTAGATACCTATACTGCCAGACAGCTGAAGTCATTTTGTAAGCAATTCGCAGTCCCCGTGATAGGTCTCTCTAGGAAGGAGGAGTACCAGAAGGCGCTGAAGGCCTGGTGGGAAGCGAGAGAGTCCGCTGGGGATGAGGAAGTGAATGCTGGAGGGCAGCAGGATGATGCAGTAGAGGGGGGGGAGATAGAACACCCTCCAATCCAGGTACTAGTGTATCCCAAAGGAGCCTGACCCCAGAAGAGCTGGAGGACAGGGAGAGAGATAGGAGGCATAGTTTGGAGATGGCTAAATTGGAAGGTCAGAAGGACCTTGAGAGTAAGAAGTTAGACATTGAGAAGGATCGATTGTCAATTGAACTTGAGAAAATGAGAATGGAGCATGAGAGAATGTTGAGGAGATAGAGATCAGGGCGAGGAGTGTCCCGGTCTCCCCTCTGGTGGCAGCATACCTTTAGTAACTCCTGAGAGTAGAGTTTATATTCCCAAGGATGTCATTAAGGATTTTCACAAGAGTGAGGATATTGGGCAATGGTTTGCCGCATATGAGATAGCAATGGTGTCCCACCGGGTCCCTGAGCAGGATTGGGGAGCGGGATTGTGGGGGCGCTTTGTGAGTGATGGTAGGGATACCCTGTTGGACCTGCCTGAGGAGAGCAGGATGGTGTATGCCCATATGAAAGAAGCTTTGATGACCCGTTATGGTTTGACCCCAGAAATGTACAGGCAAAGGTTTAGAACCTGTAAGATGTTAGAGGGTACCACGTGGGTTGAATATGTGTCTTTTTTCTGCAGAGCAATGGCTCGCTGGGTAAAGGGTAGCAAAGTGGAAACTTTCGAGCAATTGTATGATTTGTTTGCGTGGGAGCATTTTTCTAGTAACTGTTTTCCAGAGCTACGCCAGCACCTGATTGATAGCAAGCTGACTAACCCTAGGAAGCTTGCTGAGGAGGCGGACCGCTGGGTGAGCACCCGGGTCCGCAAAGGGTTTGTGGGAGACTTTGCCAGAGGTGGGCAGGGTCCCCAGCAGAGAAGTGGGGGGACAAGGGTAAGCCGAGGGAGTTCCAGAGAGGGCCCCAAAGTAATTCCCAAGGGAACCAAGCAGTGGGGTCCCAGCCTCCCCCTGAGAAGAAGCCAGTGTCCCCGACAGGTAGGCCTGTTCAGAGGGGGCCACTCACTTGTTTCAGGTGTGGTCAAGTGGGCCGCCGGTATTATGATCCCCAGTGTCCCCAGAGGGACCCCAATGCATCCCCTCGTGCACCATCCCGCCAGATTGCCAGTGTAGCCCTGGGGGGGGGGGGAGGTAGAGGTCCAAGGTGGGTGGGATCCCGTAGAGTTAACCCTTGTCTCGCTAGGAGACTTTGAGAAGGTCCCTAACCCCACACTGCCTAATAACACTAAGAAGTACCGGCAGTGGGTGACCATCAATGGCCATAGGGTGGAGGCTCTCAGGGACACCGGAGCTAGTGTGACTGCTGTCAGCTCCCAGTTGGTGTCCAAAGAGCAAGTTGTCCCCCATGCATTCTGCCCCGTAGTGTCAGCAGACAACTCAGAGAGCCACTGTGAAGTGGCTCAGGTTCCCTTCAAGTGGGGGGAGTCTCAGGAACTCTTCAAGTGGCTGTGAGGTCCGCCATGCCTGTATTCTGTCTGTTGGTGTGATAAGTTGGCCTGGTATATGCTGTTCACTAGTTAAAGTGGACACCTTGCACCAGTACAATTCGACTCTTATGGTAGGTAGGTTTAAGACAACCTTTACAGAAAGCTATCCTAGTGGTAGCTGTGGAGAGTAGCCTTCAGGCTAAGTCTTGGACGAATGTAAAGCAGCTTGTTTTACCACATAATCTCTTGAATCACCAAATGAAAAGACACCACACAGGTATATATATCAAATATATATGTATTTATTACCAAACAACTCTCTACTAATCTCTTTATGAGATTAGAAGTCAGGAACATATGCACAAATCAACGTTTCACAATAAATTAAGCACAAATATGGCTGGGGCCCTAGGGGCGTACCAGACCATATACTAAAAAAGAGACTTAAGAACTACGACTTGCAAAGGGACAAGGCCTGGGGCCTTCAGAAGTGCTGGGGCCTCACGAAACCACCCAAGGCAGGTAAGTAAAGGACCCACGGGGGAGGCGTGCAGTGCGTGAACACAGGCGCGGATCGCCGAAGACTTCAATGGGGCAAGTCGCGGTTGGAAATTAAGAGTTTAAGGGCACTTCGGGAGTAGTTACAAGCAAGTCACTTACAGGGTAAGTAGTTCTAGGGCCAACACCCACAGGAGCACCGTAGTGCTGGAGTTACCTCACCCAGGGAAGCCGGGTGCATAGGTGTCCTTTGGTGTCGGGTCGCGGCGTCGTTTTCAATGGGAGCCAATGAAGACTTGCTGCTTGTGAAGCCAGAAGAAGTGTCCGGTGGAATCCAAGCCTGGATTCGGAAGAAGGAAGACCTGAAAGCAGAGGGGACAGTGTTCAAAGTCACTTGGCAGTGACCCGGGGCAAGGAAGATGAATGCCCACCGTCGTCAACAGATTCAGGTCGTTCACGGGTGTCTTGACTCTTCGGCCACGAGGTCCAGGAGGCGTTGATGACAACCAGGAGCTGGGTTCAGCGTGTCCCACGAAGTCTGCAGCTGACTGCGGTGTCGGCGACCCGATTAGAGCCAACAAGCCTTGGTAGCAGCAAGTCTCGTGGAAAGAACAAAAAGTCAATGGTGCAGACCAGCAAGGTCTGGGGGACTCACCCAGCGAGGGTAAGTCAGGGCAGGCCTGGAGCAACCAGGGGAGCCCTTTGGATTTGTAGAAGAGTCTTCAGGGGACCCACAAGCCGGCTGGCAAGGGATCGCGAAGACGCCTCGGGAGGATTCCTTCAACAGGGGCCCACGGTCACTCGGGACGGGGTAGGCCTCTGATCTTGGGAGGGATCTCTGCTAGAGGCTGGGACCACACGTGGTCCAAAGCACAGGTTCGTAGAACATCGTGAAGGGGTTGCACTCAAAAGTAGTGCACGGTACTCAGGGATTGCGATTCCTCGTCAATCGTGGGGTCCACTTGCCTCAGCTTCGCTGGGGACTCACGATGGCCTTGGAGAAGTCAGGAAATCCTCTTCCTGGGCTGCAGGGACTTCGGGCTCCGGCGGGAGTGGCGTAGTTTGCAACTGTCGTTGCAGTTTTTGGTGCCTGCCAAGCAGGGGATTCACTCCTTGACTCCAAGGGAGATTCTTCAGTCTTCCAGAGGTAGTGGAACGTCAAAGGTCCGGGATTCTTCTTTAGAGCGTCGTCCAGGGATATCTAGTTTGCAAGGTCAAGGGTTCCCTATCTTATACTAAAAGGAAGGGAGGGACTAGCTCTATGACCCCACCTATGGGAGGGTCAGGGGAGTGGGTGGCTACACCCACTTCCCTTTGACCAGTTTCGCGCCAGAGCAGGGGCAGGTAGCCCCTGAGCCGGTTTGAACTGGAGTATGCACAGAGGAGCCTTCTGCTCCCCCAGTGCAGGACTTCAAAGCACTCTAGGAGTGCACCCACCCAGCCCCAATACACTAAACCCTGTCTGGGAGGTGGTCACACCTCCCTGTGACAGGATACCTATTGTTGGGCCTCCTCCACTGCGAGTTTCGGTCATCAGCAGGAGGGCAGCCCAGTGTCTGTGACTGGTGGCATCCATTTTGTGATGCCAGGGCTCTTCAGGATTCTACCGCGTTTCCACAGTAGGTACATGTCTATCCCTCTAGAAGGGTGGGATCATACTCCCACACCAGGTACTGGTGTGGGGGTATGATTCCAAGGTGTTTGACACCAAACACGACATGTCTTGATGCAGCCATTCCAAAGTTAGCATTAACCACGAGGTTATAGTGCACTTAAGAGTATATGGTTTGACCGCATTCACAAACAGCCCCAGAGAATGGACTCTGAGAGCTGCAGAGGGGCCCTGCTCAGGCAGAGGCACCCTCTCACATAGAAACTAAGCACCCTGCCCTCAGGATTGATAGGGCCTGCCTTAGGGGTGACTGATAGGTTTAAATGTGTGTGCAGGAGAGATATAGGGAACCTATATCTCAGTGAGGGGGGCTAGCACCTCCTCACCCAGGCTGCAGTAGCAGGCCAGTGGTGTCAGATTTAGTCTGCTTCCCAGGGGTGGCATAATACATGCTTCAGCCCCTGGTAGGCCTGTGAAGTACCTATGCCCTTGGTACCTAAGGTACCATATACTAGGGACTCATAAGGTACCACAGTATCCAATCACTAGTGCACCTAGAGTGCACTCCAAGTCGTTAGAGAGAACAGAGAGGCTGGGGCCCTGATTGGCAGGGTCCCAGCCAGACTATAGCCAGAAACCAGTGTAAACATCAGAAAAAAAGTGGGGGCAACATAAGAGGCAGATCCTACTCTCCTACACAACCCCCCAAACGCAGGGACACTAAACTAACCTTGACCAGTTGAGTCTTCGTGCTCTAAGTGGAAATACCTTGAGAGTCCATCTGCATTGGCATGTTGGGTCCCAGGCCTATGTTCCATTGTATAGTCCATCCCCTGTAGGGAAATGGACCACCTTAAAAGTTTTGGGTTTTCACCTTTCATCTGTTTCAACCATAGGAGGGGCTTGTGGTCAGTCTGAACTATGAAGTGAGTGCCAAACAAGTATGGCCTCAGCTTCTTCAGTTCCCACACCACAGCAAAGGCCTCCCTCTCTATAGCTGACCAACGTTTCTCTCTAGGGGTCAGCCTCCTGCTAATAAAAGCTACTGGCTGGTCTTGACCTTCATCATTCAGTTGAGACAGTACAGCTCCCACACCCAGCTCAGAAGCATCTGTTTGGACAATGAACTTTTGGTGTAGTCTGGACTCTGTAAGATGGGGGCAGTGCACATGGCCTGCTTTAGGTCTTCAAATGCCTTCTGACAGCTAGCTGTCCACTGAACCTTTTTTGGCATTTTCTTTGAGGTCAGATCATTGAAGGGGGTCACTATAGATCCATATCCCTTCACAAACCTCCTATAGTACCCAGTCAGGCCTAAGAAGGCTCTCACCTGTGTCTGGGTGGTTGGAGCAACCCATTACATTATGGTTTGGATATTGCTCTGTAAAGGCTGAACCTGTCCTCCACCCACAAGGTGGCCCAGGTACACAACCTGACTCTGCCCTATCTGGCACTTAGTGGCCTTGATAGTGAGGCCTGCTTTCTGCAGAGCCTCCAAAACATTTCTGAGGTGGACCAGGTGATCCTGCCAGGAGGAACTAAAGACAGCAATATCATCTAGATAAGCTGAGCAATAAGTTTCCATCCCTGCCAGAACTTTGTTCACCAACCTCTGAAAAGTGGCAGGTGCATTTTTCAATCCAAAGGGCATCACCACAAAGTGGTAGTGCCCACTAGGGAGTCGAAAATGCTGTTTTGGCTTTTGCACCATCAGCTAACCTGATCTGCCAGTAGCCAGCTGTTAGGTGAAATGTACTCAGATACTTGGCTGAGGCCAAAGTATCAATCAGCTCATCTGCCCTTGGTATGGGGTAGGCATCAGTCCTGGTGACTGCATTGAGGCCTCTGTAGTCTACACAAAACCTCATTTCTTTCTTACCACCCTGGGTATGAGGCTTGGGTACTAGGACTTCTGGGCTAGCCCAGGGGCTATCTGAAGGCTCAATCACACCTAACTCCAACATTTTCTGGACTTCAGTCCTGATACAGTCCCTGACATGGTCAGGTTGCCTGTAGATTTTACTCTTGACAGGCAGACTGTCCCCAGTGTCCACCTCATGGGTGCACCAGGTAGTCTGACTAGGGGTCAGGCTAAACATATGTCTGTACTGCTGCAGAACTTGTCTGCACTCAGTTTGCTGATGGTCAGTGAGGCTGCTTGCCAAAGCAACACCATCTACTGACCCATCATCAGGGTTCTGTGAGAGCAGATCAGGGAGAGGGTCACTCTCCTCCTCCTGTTCCTCATCAGTTGCCATGAGCAAGCCCATGTCAGCCCTGTCAACATATGGTTTCAATCTGTTGACATGGAGCACCCTCAGGGGCTCCTGGGAGTTCCAAGATTCACCAGATAGGTGACTTCTCCCTTTTGCTCAACTATTGTATGGGGGCCACTCCATTTGTCTTGGAGGGCTGCTGGGGCCACAGGCTCCAACACCCACACTTTCTGTCCTGGCTGGTACACAGTCAGCACAGCCTTTTGGTCATGCCAAGCTTTTTGTAATTCTTGGCTGGCCTCCAGGTTTTGGTTGCCTTCTTCATGTATTCGGCCATCCTGGAGCGGAGACCAAGTACATAGTCCATCACATCCTGTTTGGGGGTTTGAGAGGTAACTCCCAGCCCTCTTTACCAAACATAATGGACCTCTTACAGGATGCCCAAACAGAAGCTCAAATGGGCTGTAACCAACCCCCTTCTGTGGAACCTCTTGTATGCAAACAACAGGCAGGGAAGAAGAAGGTCCCATTTCCGCCTAAGCTTCTCTGGGAGTCCTTTAATCATTCCCTTAAGGGTTTTGTTGAAACGTTCAACCAACCCATTGCATTGTGGGTGATAGGGGTGGTGAACTTATAAGTTACACCACACTCCTTCCACATTGCTTTCAAATATCCTGACATGAAGTTGGTACCTCTGTCAGAGATGACCTCCTTTGGGAAACCCACTCTGGAGAAAACTCCAATGAGGGCTCTTGCCACCACAGGGGCTGTGGTGGTCCTCAGAGGAATTGCCTCTGGGTACCTGGTGGCATGATCCACTACCACCAGGATAAATCTGTGCCCAGATGCAGTTTGAGGGTCAAGGGACCAACAATGTCAATCCCTACCCTTTCAAAGGGTACCCCCACCACAGAGTAGTGGTATCAGGGGGCCTTTGTGGTGCCACCTGCCTTGCCACTGGCTTGGCATGTGACACAGGAGCGACAAAACTCCTTTGTGTCCTCTGACATATGTGGCCAATGAAAATGTGGAACAAGCCTGTCCCAGGTCTTGTTTTGGCCCAAGTGACCTGCTAAAGGGATATCATGTGCTAGGGTCAAGAGGAACCCCTAAACTTCTGAGGTATTACCAACCTCCTGGTGGCTCCAGGGGCTGGATCTCTACCCTCAGAATATAGGAGTCCCTCATCCCAATAAACTTTATGGGATCCACTAGCACTCCCAGCAGCCTCAGCAGCAGCCTGCTGTCTGAGGGGTTCAAGAGAGGGCAGCACTGTTGCTCCTTACTCAGATCTTCCCTAGAAGGGCCCCCTGCCCCCAAGAACTCAACCTGATCAGGCTCAAGTCCCTCTGGGGCATTTCCTTCTTCAGGATCTGCTCCTCCTCCCTCAAGAGGGAATCAGTGATCTGAGACAGAGGGGAAGGTACTGCCTTACCCCTACTGCTCCTCTTCTTGGGAAGCATCTGGTCCATGGTTTCAGGATCCAGAGCTGGTTCAGTGTCATGCATTTTGGCCTGTGACCTGGTCACAGCAAATACCTCTGCAGGGATGCCCAACATCTCAGCATGAGTCCATAACTCTACTTCAGACCAGGCTGAAGTTTCTAGATCATTGCCCAATAGACATTCTACAGGGAGGTCTGCACTGACTACAACCTTCTTGAGGCCAGTTACCCCTCCCTAGGAGAAATTCACAACTGCCAGACTATGGTTAGTCCTGACATTGCTTGCATTGGTCACCTGGTACATTTCAGCCCAGGATGATCTGTCCAGGGTCCACAAGGTCCTCTGCCACCATGGTGACACTAGCACCCGTGTCCCTAAATGCCAAAGCCTGTTTGCCATTTATTACAGGCTGCTGTTTGTATTTGCCCAGATTACTGGGGCTCACCAGGAAGGACATATCAATGTCTCCATCACAAATCAGCATTGCCTGAGTGGGTACTCTGACTAGGCCAGAGTCCACTTCAGAACCCAGGGTCAACCCTACTACACCCTTATTCTGAGTACCACCTCCACCAGTAGCTGAACTAGGGGGAACATTTGCCTTAGGGGCAGGAGTGGTGGTGGTTTGGTCTTTGGACTTGTTACAATCAGAAGTCCAGTGCCCTTTCTGTTTACAGAATTTGCACCAGGGCTTCTTTTGGCCTTTTCCCTTGTTGGATTGTGACTCCCCACCAGATGCAGATTTTTGGGGCCCTTGTGAAGACTTCTGGTCTTTTGACTTATCCCCACTTTTCTCAGAGCCCTTAGAATCCTGCTTCTTTGTGTCACCCCCTTGGTTCTTGGTTCTCTCCCACTTGTCTGCCTTCTTTCCCAATTCTTGGGGAGAGGTCAGATCTGAGTCCACCAGGTATTGATGCAACAACTGGTTCTGGCAATTATTAAGGATCTGTTCTCTCATCATTAGATTATACAATCCCTTGAAATCAGTAACCCTACTGCCAACCAGCCAACCATCCAGAGCCTTGGTTGCACAATCTACAAAGTCAGTCCAGTCCTGAGTCTGTGCCTTCTGGGTGTCTGAACTTCAACCTGTACTGCTCAGTGGTTAAGCCAAACCCATCTATCAGTGCACTCTTCAGGACTTCATAGTCATCAGCATCCTCTTCTCTAACAGTGAGGAGCTTGACTCTACCTTTATCTGAAAAGGAGAGCCACAAGATTGCTGCCCACTGCTTTTGGGGGACCTGTTGTACTCTACAGGCCCTTTCCATAGCAGTTATCCACTTATGGATATCATCCCCACTCTGGTAGGGAGGAACAACCTTGCTCAGGTTCCTATGGTCTGGAATATATTATCTGCCTCTAGGGACACTGTTGCTGCCACCAGGGGTTCTAACCCCTCTTTTCTAGAAGCTCTCTGGAGCTCCAGGGCTTCCTTATCTAATGCCAACTGCTTGGTTTTGAGGGCAAGTCTTGCTTCCTCATACTGTAGCAGTTTGTACATTCTGTCAGAGGAGGTCTCTCTTCTGGGGAAGTAGGAGTTCCTCTGGTAGACAGATTCTCTGCCAGAGTGATAGGAGTGGTCAGAGTCCCTAGAAAGGGACCTAGGCCTCTCCTCCACTATGTCAGTTCTCTTAGGGAGAATTCCTCTGTCCTTTTCAGGCCCCTAGGGACCTTGCCCTTTAACCACAGAGTCTTGGTCATCCTGATGTTCATCATCTGACCCAGACACTGTAATTGACTCACTCACTGATTCAGACCCATTAGCTCCTAGAGCTAATCTAAGATCATCTGCTGTCAGCAGATCTATCAGGTGTAGTGTGGAGGGACTCTGTCCTAGCTTCAGGTGCCTTACAGCACACATGGCTCTCAGTTCAGAGAAAGCCATGTCCTTATACTGAGGCTGAGTGGATCCACTGGGTCCACCCTATAAGGACATTCTAGTGTTGTGCAGTGTTGTACTACCTACACTGGTTTGTGGCCTACTGATACTAGCTTGAGCTGTAGAAAGGGTGTGCTATCCCTTGGCACACAGCTCTAAGTTCAGTAGAACTTATTGATACTAAGCTTGACTTTATATGTACCTTAAGTACCTATAGTGGTTTTCAGTTAGTAATTCAAATAGAGATTTTCTGGTAAAACAATAGCAAGCTGGAATCCCACACGCTGCCACCAATGTGAGAGTTGGCCTGGTATATGCTGTTCACTAGTTAAAGTGGACACCTTGCACCAGTACAATTCGACTCTTATGGTAGGTAGGTTTAAGACAACCTTTATAGAAAGCTATCCTAGTGGTAGCTGTGGAGAGCAGCCTTCAGGCTAAGTCTTGGAGGAATGTAAAGCAGCTTGTTTTCCACACAATCTCTTGAATCACCAAATGAAAAGACACCACACAGGTATATATATCAAATATATATGTATTTATTAGTAAACAACCCTCTACTAATCTCTTTATGAGATTAGAAGTCAGGAACATATGCACAAATCAACGTTTCACAATAAATTAAGCACAATATGGCTAGGGCCCTAGGGGCGTACCAGACCATATACTAAAAAAGAGACTTAGGAACAACGACTTGCAAAGGGACAAGGCCTAGGGCCTTCAGAAGTGTTGGGGCCTCACGAAACCACCCAAGGCAGGTAAGTAAAGGACCCACGGGGGACGCGTACAGTGCGTGAACACAGGCGCGGATCGCCGTAGACTTCAATGGGGCAAGTCGCGGTTGGAAATTAAGAGTTTAAGGGCACTTCGGGAGTAGCTACAAGCAAGTCACTTACAGAGTAAGTAGTTCTAGAGGCCAACATCCACAGGAGCACCGTAGTGCTGGAGTTACCTCACCCAGGGAAGCCGGGTGCATAGGTGTCCTTTGGTGTCGGGTCGCGGCGTCATTTTCAATGGGAGTCAATGTAGACTTGCTGCTTGTGACGACAGGAGAAGTGTCCGGTGGAATCCAAGCCTGGATTCGGAAGGAGGAAGACCTGAAAGCAGAGGGGACAGTGTTCAAAGTCACTTGGCAGTGACTCGGGGCAAGGAAGATGAATGCCCACCGTCGTCGACAGATTCAGGTCGTTCACGGGTGTCTTGACTCTTCGACCACGAGGTCCAGGAGGCGTCGATGACGACCAGGAGCTGGATTCAGCGTGTCCCACGAAGTCTGCAGCTGACTGCGGTGTCAGCGACCCGATTGGAGCCAACAGGCCTTGGTAGCAGCAAGTCTCGTGGAAAGGTTAAAAAGACAATGGTTCAGACCAGCATGGTCTGGGGAACTCACCCTGCGAGGGTAAGTCAGGGCAGGCCTGGAGCAACCAGGGGAGCCCTTTGGTTCTGTAGAAAAGTCTTCAGGGGACCCACAAGCCGGCTGGCAAGGGATTGCGAAGACGCCTCGGGAGGATTCCTTCAACAGGGGCCCACGGTCTCTCGGGACGGGGTAGGCCTCTGATCTTCGGAGGGATTCCTGCTAGAGGCTGGGACCACACGTGGTCCAAAGCACAGGTTCGTAGAACGTTGTGAAGGGGTTGCACTCGACAATAGTGCACGGTACCCAGGGACTGCAGTTCCTCGTCACTCGTGGGGTCCACTTGCCTCAGCTTCGCTGGGGACTCACGATGGCCTGGGGAGAAGTCAGAAATCCTCGTCTTGGGCTGCAGGGACCTCGGGCTCCGGCGGGAGCGGCGTAGTTTGCGACCGTCGTTTCAGTTTTGGTGCCTGCCAAGCAGGGAGTCACTCCTTGACTCCAAGGGAGATTCTTCAGTCTTCCAGAGGCAGTGGAACATCGAAGGTCCGGGATTCTTCAGTAGAGCGTCGTCCAGGAGATCTAGTTTGCAAGTTCAAGGGTTCCCTACCTTATACTAAAAAGGAAGGAGGGACTAGCTCTAAGACCCAGCTATGGGAGGGTCAGGGGAGTGGGTGGCTACACCCACTTCCCTTTGTCCAGTTTCGCGCCAGAGCAGGGGCAGATAGCCCCTGAGCCGGTTTGAACTGGTGTATGCACAGAGGAGCCTTCTGCTCCCCCAGTGCAGGACTTCAAAGCACTCTAGGAGTGCACCCACCCAGCCCCAATACACTAAACCCTGTCTGGAAGGTGGTCACACCCTCCTGTGACAGGATACCTATTGTTGGGCTTCCTCCACTGCGAGTTTCGGTCATCAGCAGGAGGGCAGCCCAGTGTCTGTGACTGGTGGCATCCATTTTGTGATGCCAGGGCTCTTCAGGTTTCTACCGCGTTTCCACAGTAGGTACATGTCTATCCGTCTAGAAGGGTGGAATGCTACCCCCGCCGCCAGAACTGGCGGGGGGGTAGTATTCCAAGATGTTTGACACCAAACACGACATGTTTCCGTGCAGCCATCCCAAAGTTAGCATTTAACGCGGGGTTATAATGCGCTTAAGAGTATATGGTCAGGCTGCACTACAAACAGCATCAGAGAAGAGTCTCCGAATGCTGCAGAGGGGCTCTGCTCATGCAGGGGCACCCTCTCACATAGGAACCAAGCACTCTGCCTTCAGGATTGATAAGGCCTGCCATAGGAGTGACTTATAGGTTTATATGTGTGTATCTATGTAGTGATATAGGTAGCCTATATCACAGTAAGGGGTGCCTGCACCACCTTACCCAGGCTGCAGTAGCACACCTGTGGTGTCAGATTTAGTCTGCTTCCCAGGGGTGGCATAATACATGCTTCAGCCCCTGGTAGGCCTGTGAAGGACCTATGCCCTTGGTACCTAAGGTACCATATACTAGGGACTCATAAGGTACCACAGTATCCAATCACTAGTGCACCTAGAGTGCACTCCAAGTCGTTTAGAGAGAACAGAGAGGCTGGGGCCCTGATTGGCAGGGTCCCAGCCTGACTATAGCCAGAAACCAGTGTAAACATCAGAAAAAAAGTGGGGGCAACATAAGAGGCAGATCCTACTCTCCTACACTATCCTATAGCAAATCTGAGCATTCTGAGTGGCAATTGAGACCAAAATAGAGGAGGTCGGTGCACATGTCTCCCTCATTCATTTATCCACCTGCTCAACATGGTGGACAAAGTATCGGAAGCTGAAGGGAGGGTCTTGATGCTCAAGGATGAGGTGGTTGCCCTCTGCACTGATGTGACAAAGCTCCTTGCGAATACCAGGCCCCTGGAGGCTCGGGCAGAGGACTCGGAAAGTAAAGCCAATGGAAATAACCTTTGCTTTGTGGGATTTCGAGAGGTTGAGAGGGCCACGTTAACGGAAAAAGTCTTAGAGGACTGGACCGCCTCTTGGATTCCAAGTGGTGGACTGGCACACAGGGCCCTGATCCAGAAGACCCGCCCGGGGCTCCTCCAAGGCCCATGATTGCAGACATATTCAACTTTTGGGAAAGAGGCGCGATCCTGCAGGAGGCATGCAAGAAAGGAGATTTGCTATACCACTTTTCTGGGATCATGATTTTCCATGATTATACTAGACAGGTTCAGATAATGGAAATCCTTTGAAGCAGTGAAATGAAAACTGCGGCAAATGAACCTCAAATATATGCTGATTTTCCTGGCAAAACTAACAGTGGTACACAACTCCAGTTCCTATTTGTTCGACACCCCAGAGATGGCGTGTGAATGGATTGCAGAGAGGAGGGAGTTAAAACGGTATGCACCCCGCCACTGGAATTCTGGGGTCAGCGAAGCAGCTCCCCTTGGGTGTGAGAGACGCACCTAACAGTTGAAGAACTCGCTTGCAATGGGCCAGAGAGCTGACCCCCCAGATTCATCTGGAACAGACTGGAGTCAGCTACGCATTGACCCCGCCAAAGAGAAGGGTGGTCGGAGGACTGAGATAGGTGCGGTGTTAGGGTGGCGCGGGGCCCATGATGTGGGAGTGTTACCTTGAAGGGGACGTGGAGGACAACTTGAAGGGGATGTGGTCGACACTTCTGAGCCAATGGATCACTGCGTTTTGACAGAAAACTATCTGAGCTGCTACAGCGGGAGACAACCCCTCCAGGGGGACACAATTGATGAAGCAACTATGTACACATCATGCTATTGTCTATATCCTACATTGAGAGGAGGGCTATATAAGAATGCCCTGTATTGTTTTTACTGAATAGTTGAGGATTGTTTACTTAGTATTTTAAGTGCAGAATATTGCTGGGGAGACTTATGGGTGGGTGACAGACCTTTCCTATATTTGGGGAAGAGGCAGTTTTAGAACCACAGACAGGTAAGATGGAAAGGGGAACAGTTGGGGTTATTGTTTTTTCAGTTGGGGGTGTGTAAGACATCCACAGATACACATATAAACACACACAGATGTCGGGGTGGGTTCCGGAGACGATTCCCAAATGGCCACCTTACCCCGAGATGTCTGAAAGAGGGGCAATTACAGTGAAAATCCTCTCCTGGAATGTAAAGGGCCTGGCCAATAGAGTTAATAGATGGGTCGTAGCCTGCTACCTCCGCAGGCTGACACCAGACTTAGTGCAGCTGCAAGAGATTAAGTTCCAACAAGGCCCCTACATTTCCTTGGTGCAAGCTAGATTCACTAAAGGTTCAAGAGGGGTGGCAATACTGATGCGAAAGACACCTCTGTTTCAAGTAACTAGGAAGTGGGAAGATCCAGCCAGATGCTATGTAGGCATCCCAGGCATGTGGAGTATTCAAACGTTATTGATCATCAACGTGTATGCCCTTCGACGCTTTTAACAGCGTGTCCTTTACGTGATAGGTCCCATAGTGCTCGAGTCAGACGCCACAAGACATGTAATAGGTGGGGACTTCAACGGCGTCCTAGAGAAAATGATGGACCGATCCACACCCAGCACTACAGTACCACAAGTTTCTACTAACTTTACACAATTCATAAATTCTCTGTGGTCGACTAGCGTGTGGAGGCTGAAACACCCCCTGGAGGGAGACAGTACTCCTTTTTCTCTGGTGCCCATATAGCTTCTCACAATTGGATTATGTTTTTGTCCCCACAAGTGAAACAAAAGCAGACAGAATATCTAGCCAGGGGAATCTTGAGCCATTCCCCCCCCTTAAAAGTCTACTGGGAAGAGACATGGGCGGGACAGATGACCCAAGAGGGTGGAGGCTAAAAGCCTGGGTATTGCAGGATATGGATACAGTGGAGAGATTAAGGACGGAATACAAATTTTTCTTTCAAGCAAATAAGAATACGGTGGATTCCCCGGTTATGCTATGGGAAGCCTACAAAATTGGCAGGGGGTGGGGGCGAGTATAAAAAAAATATTTTAAAACTCACTTGCCTGATCTCGCCGCTTCTCTTCTAAGTCGTCTTTCTTCCAGGAAGCAGCCAGGCTCCCCCGAGCCAATCACAACGCAGCATTGTGATTGGTCTTATCGCTGTGGTTCGGCGCTCAGACAGGGGATGGGGGCCTTGGCATGTTCTTCACCCACGCTGTAATGAAGCCTGGGGGGAGAACATGCAAAGTGCGCCTAACGCTTTGGCCAGCCTGAGACAGCCGGCCAAAGCGTCATGCGCACTATAGGGTGCAGAAACCACTCCTCCTCCACGACGTCAGGGGAGCCAAGACCCGCCCGCCCCGCCAGTGAAGATACTACAAATAAAATGACAACTTCAGTTATCATTTTCTTTTACACTGCTCAGTGAGCAGTGGAGTGATGCTCCTCTGCCTTAGCAGTGGAGCCGCCACTGCTCTGGGAATGCCCATTAGACCTGACAGCTTTGGGGTTGTCTTCCCCCAACTTTTTGCCTGCCTCCCTCCATTATTCTGGCCTTGTTTATGCTGGCTTTAGGACTCTGTACACTTTGCCACTGCTGACCAGTGCTAAAGTGCTTCTGCTCTCTCCCCTAAACATGGTAATATTAGCTGAGCCCCAATTGGCATATTTAATTTACTTATAAGTCCCTAGTAAAGTGCACCACATGTGCCCAGGGCCTGTAAATTAAATGCTACTAGTGGTCCTGCAGCCCTCTTTGCGCCACCCTCTCAAGTAGCACTCTAACCATGGCTCAGGCCTGCCATTGAAGAGCCTATATGTGCAGTTTTACACTGTCACTTCGACCTGGCAAGGTAACCCTCTTGCCAGGTCTAAGCCTTCTCTTTTTATACATATAAATCACCCCTAAGGTAAGCCCTGTCTAACCCACAGGGCAGGGTGCAATGTATTTAAAATGCAGGACATGTACTTTTAAGTTTAAATGTCTTGGTAGTGAAAAACTCCCAATTTCGTTTTTCCACTATTGAAAGGCCTACATTGGGATTCCCTTATTACATCCTTTAAGTATAATTCCCAATTGTGGAAAGATGGACTTTGCAAGTTTGGTGTCACTGGACTCACAATTTAAAATCACAACTTATGGTGAAGTTGGATTTTAAATTACAGTTTGGCAAATGCCATTTTTAGTTGACATTTACTTACTTTAGCCATTTGGTGCCTGCTGCCTGTATCTGTTCAGTCGGGGTTGGGTGACATCTAGGCTTTGTGTATTCCTTCTAGACAGCCACACACAAAGGGAGCTTAGCTGTGTCTTGATGTGCCTTCCTGGGAGATGGGAGGAAGGATTTGGGCATCGCCTCACACTTACACCTGAATAAGCTGTGTCCTGTCCACACACAAAGGGCTGCATACCCCCCCCCCCTTCCCTCTCCCCTGTAGGGAGTCTGGAGCCAGGGCAGGATGGGAGGACCTCTGCGCACTTCTAAGCTTCCTTTAAAGACTTCCCCACTTCAAAGGCACAACTCTATTGGACCCCTGACACCATGACTTTAGCACACTTCTGGACCTGTGACCACTCTGCCAGGAAGAAGAACTGCTGTGCTGCTGGAAGGACTGCTACTCTGCTAGACTGCTGCTTTTCTGGACTCTTGCCTTCCTGTGTTCTTGCCGTGCAGAGCTGCTCTGCTGCCTGCCGTTCTCTTGCCTGGGTAAGAAGGACTGGACCTGCTTCATTTGAACCCAGAGTGACTCCAAGGGCCGGCTGGCATGCCTCCTGATTGAAGTCTCAGTGATACAAAAGACTTCCAACTACCTGCATCTGGACTCTGCAAGATGTGAGACTGCCCTGCCAAGTGGTGCCACCCCATTCCAGGCAGTGACCCTTGGAAGTGAGGCCTAAGGTGTTTTTTCAAGCCAACTCACGCATCCTCCTCAGAACCAGCGCATTTTTGTCTTTCTGTGAGTCAGAACCGGTGCATCTTCCACAAAGTGTGGAGAGGAGCCGGTGAGTAGTACTCAGAACCAGCACATCGTCTTTGGAATCAACGCATCCTCTGCTGCGGGAGCAGTAGCCGCGCATCGCATGTAGAACCAGCACATCGCGTGTACTTCCATCTCTGCCATTTGCTTCGGCCAGCCGCGCCCGTTGGAGCCGGGGGCCGGCATTTATTGATTCAGGGTGGGCCTGTGATACCCGCCCGTACCCTGCAGCTGCATCCGTGGGCTGGAGTCGCCCCACCGTGTGAGCGGACACCTGGGGGGGATGGAGGTGACTTCACGCCTGCCTCTTTGGGAGGTCCGCCAATACTACGTGGCTGATCTGCAGCCTTGATTCTGTCCGCCTGGGAGGGCGCCGGCGGCTGACTCCTTGTATGCCCATACACCTATGACTAGGTAGGCCCGCAGTGCGGGGACTGTCTTCTTCATGCCTAGAAGTGCTGCTGGGTGGTCCCCCTGAGGCGCTGGGGGGGGGGGGGGGAGTCCAGAGTTGGATCCGGGGCCTGGGCTTGGGCGGTGGTGTAGTGCAGGGTCCATCGGCCCTGGGGTGCCCGGGGCTCGCAGCCCATCTTCTTGTACCAGGAGCACAGTGGTGGCCTGCCCTGGGGGCCTTGTGCAACAGAAGCATACTGGGGGGGGGCTGGGGGTCGTGGGTCCGGCGAACGTGGTCCTCATAGGGGGCCCGTTTTGCAGTCTGTCCCTGGGCTGCGGAGGCGGTCGGGCTAGGCACGGTGCAGCTTGTGCCCTGGGGCAGGCTGACTCCGTGAGGTCTGGCCTGTGGTGTTTCCCCCCTCCCCCTTGATGGATCCTCGGTGCACCCCCAGAAATACCGGATACGTCGTGGAACACGCTGGGGGTGCGGTGTAGGGAGTGTGATGCCCAGAGCCTGTACCGGCCCTCCTGTGAAACAATGCACCATGATCCACCAGTTCACCTCCGCCTCGGGTGGCTCCGGGGGTGCGGAGGGTGGGAGCCCGGCTCCAGACAATGCTGCCTTGCTGGCCGCGATCACTCAGGCCAGAGACTCATTGGAGGCCAGGATCAGCTCTGTGGGATCAGAGGTCTCATTCTTGAGACAGGACCTCAGGAAGGCTGTTGACTGTATTACGGAAACTGAAACCAGGGTTTCGTCCGTGGTAGACACCGAGGCCAATCTCCAACAAAAAGTCAATAAGCTCACGGTAGTGACGCAGGAGCTGGCCTCCCGGGTGGAAGATGCTAAGGGCCGCTCACGGCGAAACAACATTGGTCTAATTGGCTTCCCGGAGGGCTGCGAGGGTACCTCCATGGAACGCTTCATCACACAATGGCTTAAATCTGTCATGCCCGATGACTACCTGTCCCCCTGCTTCGTGTTGTAGCGGGCCCATCGGGCGCTAACAAGGAGACCCCGCCCACCCCCGGGCGAACAGCTCAGTCCCGTCATTGCCAAATTATTAAACTATATGGACCGGGACACCATCCTCCAATTTGCCAGAGTGCACACAGAGAAGCTGGTCTACAACTCCCACACCATCATGCTCTTCCCCGACTATACTCGCGTGGTCCAGCAGCAGCGCCGATCCTTCGCCACGGCTAAGCACAAACTTCGAGAGTTCAACCTTCAGTATATGCTTTTATACCCGGCCCGTATGCAGGTTGTATACAAGTACAAGTCTTTGTTCTTCGATTCTCCGGAAGCCATTTTCGCCTGGAAAGACGAGACAGTTCACCTCAAGCCGCACACCCCGCCTCCGCTGGAGTCTGACTCCTCTCAAGGTACCCAGAGATCACAACTGAAAAAGTCCACTTCCAGGAAGCGGCACAGATTGCGGTCCAATTGCCAATCTCCAGCGCAAAAAGAAGAGTCCTAACCACTGGGCAGAGGCTGGTGACTGGCTAATATGCTCTTAGGACAGAGTCACATCTCTCAGTCGACGATGGTGGTCTGCCCTGGCTTCATTGCTCGGCTCGGGGGCCTGAAACCAACGCCCCCTCCATGTGCTGAACAATTCAGTTTGAGGACTATGGAAAGTTGGGGAACCATTGGCGATGGCCCTGGGGGGCCCATCACCGCGACAGATACTTCAGGTTTAGGGAAGTATAGGGGGAGATAGGGGGGTTGTTCTCAAGCTGCTATATACAAATGTTTGCATGGTTCACGCACAGGCACATAGTCACAGTCGCTCTCTACACAGGCCTCACTACTGGCATCCCCCTTGATGGACAGATGGCCACGCAGACGGCTACTGCTCATCCGGGTGGGATTAACATCATGACATGGAATGTGCAGGGGGTCCTGGACAAGATAAAACTCGGTGCTGTCCTGTGACAGGCCAAACGTATGGAGATGGATGTATTCTCCTTCAGGACACCCACATGTTGGGCAATAAAGCCCCTTGTCTTGCTCGCTTTGGTTACAACCAGGTATTTCACTCGGGGTTTGCTCGAGCGTCCTGTGGGACTGCTATCCTTATTCACCGTCGAGTTCCATTCCTAGTGTCCAAAACATGGTCAGATCCCGGTGGGCGCTACACTATTGTGACAGGTACATTACATGGGTGTGAGAAGTTGGCCTGATATATGCTGTCCACTAATTAAAGTGGGCACCTTGCACCAGTCCAAACGACCCTTATGATGTAGGAGTTCAAAGATAACCTTTAGAAAGCTATCCTAGTGGTAGCTGTGGAGAGCAGCCTTCAGGCTTAATCTTGAAGGAATGTAAAGTAGCTTGTTTTACCACAATATCACCTCCTATATTGACTAAATGAAAGGAGAACCACACAGTAGTTATATAAAAATATGTATTTATTAATATAACACTCTCTAGTATCCTCTACCCGAGGATACAACACAAAGCACACAATACGAGATCAATAGAACAGTTGTAAGTAGCACAATACACAGTGGGCTCCAGGGGGAGACCAAACCATATACTAAAATAGTGGTATAACAACTACGACTCGGGTCAAGACAGGGTCTGGAGAATGGAGAATCGTTGGGACCCCAAGGAACCACCCAAGGTGAGTAGATAGGGACCCCACGGAGGACGGGTGCAGTGTGCTAACACGACAGCGGGCTCCGTACAATTCTATGGGGAAGTCGCGGTTGCAATTTTACAGTTTAAGGACCCTTCTAGGAGGAATTCAAGGAAACGCTTTGGAACGTTTGAAGTTGAAGAGTCACCCCACCCGTGGATACCGTAGTACCCGAGTTACCTATCCCAGAGGAGCCGGGTGCAAAGGTCTGGAGTGGTGTCGGAAACCGCCGTCATTCTCAATGGAGGGCTGCGAAGAAGTACTGCTGCCGTGAAGGTGAAGAGGGTCCGGTGGAATTCCAGCCAGGATTCTGGAAGGAAGGAACCTGAAAGCAGAGGGGACAGAGTCTGGGTCACTTCATAGTGACCAGGGGCTCGGGAGACGAATGCCCACCGATGTCGGATGCTTCAGGTGCGAAGAAGGGATGCTTGACTCTGCAGCCACGAGGACCAGGAGACGTCGATGACGACCAGGAGCCAGATGCGAGCTGTCCCACAAAGGATGTTGAGTGCTGAGGGATCAATGTCGGGCTGGAGCTCCAACAAGCCTTGGCAAAAGCAACCCACGCAGGAAGGTCAAGCAGGTTACGGTGTGGACCAGCAAGGTCCAGGGGACTCACCAAGCAATGGGGAGTCAGGGCACGTCTGGAGCAACCAGGAAAGCCCAACAGAATTCAAGATGACCCTCAGGGGGACCCACAGGCCGAATGGCCAGGAGTCGCAAGGGGACCTCGAGCAAGATCACAAAGTACCGGCCATGGAGCACTCGGTGCGAGGAGGCCGGAGTTCTTTGGTGGAAATACTACTCAGGGTCAGGACTACACGGAGTCCAATGCACAAGCTCGGGAATCGCCAACAAGCATAAGCACTTGCAAATAGACGCGGTGCACAGGGGTTCGGGTTATGCAGTCCCCACGAGGGATACTGGCCTCAAACTGGCTGAAAGGGCATATCAACCTCAGGGACCTTCAAAAACCCACCTCCTGTGTTGCTGAAATCTTCGGAGTCCGCAGGAGCTCGGGTGCAGCAGACTGGTCAGTTGTGTTGAGGTGCCTGCGAATGCAGGGGAGTGACTCCTTCACCCCAAGGGAGATTCTTCAGTTGTCCTTAGTGCACCACAGGTCCTGCATGGAGCCTGCATGGAGCAAGGGCACAGACAAAGCTTTGGACGGAGAGGGAGAAGAAGTCGGGCCCAGTCGAAGTCCAGCGAAGTCCAGAGTGTCAAAACGGTCGAAGGTCAGTGGTTTCTTCTTGTAGAATCTTGTCCACGTAAAATCTAAAGTCTTACCACCAGGTAAGCCCTTTTGTACCCACAGGAGAGGGTTGGACAGATTCGGGGGACCCTCCTAGGGGAGGGTCAGGACAGAGGGGTGGTTACACCAATGTCCTTTGTCCAGTTTCGTGCCAGAGCAAGAGCCAATGGCTCCCAGAACTGGTTTGAGCTGGACTATGCACAGCGACACCAAATGTGCCCCAGGTGCAGACTTTCAGGCACTCTTAGAGTGCACCCACCCAGCCCCAATACACTAAATCCTGTCTGGGGGGTGGTCACACCTCCCTGTGACAGGATGCCTATTGTGCTGCCTTCCTCTGCTCAAGCTTGGCTCAGCAGCAGGAGGGCAGAAATGTGTCTCTGGTCGGCAGCATCCATTTTGTGCTGCCCGGGTCGAGAAGGCTGGCACCGGATAGACCAGTGACCCAACGAAGCTCGCTTCAGAAGGGTGGAATCATACCTCCCACACCGGTTACTGGTGTTGAGGTATGATTCCAAGGTGTTTGATACCAAACACGATATGTTTCTATGCAGCCGTTTTCGAGATAGCATTTACTGCGAGGTTATAATGCACCTCTACCTATATGTCCGGCTGTCACAGACAACACGGGAGAATGGTCTCCAAAGGCTGCAGAGGGGCCCTGCTCATGCAGGGGCACCCTCTCACGTAAAACCCAGCACCATGCCTTCAGGATTGTTAAGGCCTGCTCTAGGGGTGACTTATAAGTTTTAAGTGTAGTGACCTATAGATATAGTGAACCTATATCTAAAGTAAGTGGTGTAAGCACCAGCTTACACAGGTTGCAGTAGCAGACCTGTAGTTCCATTTTGCATGGCCTCTCATGGGTGACATAATACATGCGTCAACCCATGGGAGGCCTCTTGGGTACCTATGCCCTGGGTACATGTGTACCATATACTAGGGACTGATAAGGGTCCCCCAGTATCCAATCTGGAGTGTACCAAAGTACATGCAACAATTTAAAGGAGAAAGCAGATAGACTGGGGTCCTGATTAGCAGGATTCCAGTCAGACTAGTCAAAAACAGTGCAACATCAAGCAAAACGTGGGGGTAACCATAAGAAGCAGATCCTACTTTCCTACAATGGGGAGCCTCTGTTGCTGGGCAGCTTTTACGTCCCGCCCCCTCTGGGGCAGGTATTAATAGATAAAGTTATTGGCTTGTGGGGGGAACTCCCAGAGGGCATATCTGTGATGGGGGGGACTGGAACGCTATCATGGCACCAATCAACCGGAGGCGGGAGGCAGGGCCCAGGCCACATACCAGGGACCCCAAACTACTTCAACTGGTCACAACTCTGGGGTGGGCTGACGCGTGGTGAGCTTACCACCCCACAGATTTGGGCTTCACATATCTCTCAGCTGTGCACGGCACCCTTTCCAGATTGGACTATTTATTTCTCCCACGCACGTACATTCACAGGGCCTCAGCTGTCTCCATTTTGCCCTGAGGTCTCTCAGACCACTCTCCGGTTACTTTAAAACTGCTCATAGGTCCCCATAAACCCCCCCTCAGATGGCACATGTGCTCATGGCATTTGCGTGATCCTGCCTATGAGGATGCCATCCGGCAGGGGATCACGAACTACCTAGACTTAAACGCCACTACAGCTCCCTCATGTACCACCCTATGGGAAGCTCTGAAACCCACAATCCATTGGATAGATATTAGGACCTGATTGGTATTTCGATGCTAGGGGACGTTATGAAGGGCACAGTCCTTAAATCCTTCTCACAGCTCCAATCGGAGTGTCATCTCCACCGCAACAAATTTTACAGGTACCTACAGCTTCAGCAAGCACTAATCCCAATGATCTGTGCCTTAGATGAGCTACCAGAGTTTCACCCTCTGGAGGGCCGACTACTAATGGGACACCTGCGCGCACATAAAATCCGTCAGCTCTACCAAACCCTAGTCACACACAATGACACGACTGTAGGAAGGTGGAATCTGACTATATGGTTGCCCCCACTTTTTTCCTGGTGTTTTGCTGGTTTATGACTTAGTTGGACTGGGACCCTGCTATTCAGGGCCCCAGTCTATCTGCTCTCTCTAAACGACATGGAGTGCACTCTAGGTGCACTAGTGATTGGATACTGTGGTGCCTTATGAGTCCCTAGTATATGGTACCTTAGGTGCCAAGGGCATAGGTACTTCACAGGCCTACCAGGGGCTGCAGCATGTGTTATGCCACCCCTGGGAAGCAGTCTAAATCTGACACCACAGGCCTGCTACTGCAGCCTGGGTGAGGTGGTGCTAGCACCCCTCACTGAGATATAGGTTTCCTATATCTCTCCTGCACACACATATAAACCTATCAGTCACCCCTAAGGCAGGCCCTATCAATCCTGAGGGCAGGGTGCTTGGCTTCTATGTGAGGGGGTGCCTCTGCCTGAGCAGGGCCCCTCTGCAGCTCTCAGAGTCTATTCTCTGGTGCTGTTTGTGGATGCGGTTAAACCATATACTATTTAAGTGCATTATATCCTCGCGGTAAATGCTAACTTTGGAATGGCTGCATCAAAACATGTCGTGTTTGGTGTCAAACATCTTGGAATACTACCCCCCGCCAATCTTGGCGGCGGGGTAGCATTCCACCCTTCTAGAGGGATAAGACATGTACCTGCTGTGGAAACGCGGTAGAATCCTAAAGAGCCCTGGCATCACAAAATGGATGCCACCAGTCACAGACACTGGGCTGCCCTCCTGCTGATGACCGAAACTCGCAGTGGAGGAAGCCCAACAATAGGCATCCTGTCACAGGGAGGTGTAACCACCTCCCAGACAGGGTTTAGTGTATTGGGGCTGGGTGGGTGCACTCTTAGAGTGCTTTGAAGTCCTGCACTGGGGGAGCAGACGGCTCCTCTGTGCATATGCCAGTTCAAACCAGCTCAGGGGCTACCTGCCCCTGCTCTGGCGCGAAACTGGACAAAGGGAAGTGGGTGTAGCCACCCCTCCCTTGACCCTCCCATAGGTGGGGTCATAGAGCTAGTCCATCCCCTCTTTTAGTATAAGAGGGGAACCTTGCCATTGCAAAGCAGATAACCCCTGGACGACGCTCTACAGAAGAATCCTGGCCCTTCGACGTTCCACTACCTTTGGAAGACAGAAGAATCTCCTTGGAGTCAAGGAGTGACTCCCTGCTTGGCAGGCACCAAAAACGACAACGACGGTCGCAAACTACGCCGCTCCCGCCGGAGTCCGAAGTCCCTGCAGCCCAAGAAGTGGATTTCCTGACCTCTCCCAGGCCATCGTGAGTCCCCAGCGAAGCTGAGGCAAGTGGACCCCACGAGCAACGAGGAACCGCGACCCCTGGGTACCGTGCACTATTGTCGAGTGCAACCCCTTCACAACGTTCTACGAACTTGTGCTTTGGACCACGTGTGGTCCCGACCTCCAGCAGGAATCCCTCCGAAGATCAGAGGCCTACACCGTCCCGAGTGACCGTGGGCCCCTGTTGAGTGATCCCGCCCGAGGTGTCTTCGCGATCCCTTGCCCGCTGGCTTGTGGGTCCCCAGAAGACTTCTTAAAGAAACCAAAGGGCTCCCCTGGTTGCTCCAGGCCTGCCCTGACTTACCCTCGCTGGGTGAGTTCCACAGACCTTGCTGGTCTGCGCCATCGACTTTTCTCCATCTCCCCGAGACTCTGCGGCTGCCAAGGCTTGTTGGCTCCTATCGAGTTGCCGACACCGCAGTCAGCTGCAGACGTCGAGGACACACCGAATCCAGCTCCTGGTCGTCGTCGACACCTCCTGGACCACGTGGCTGAAGAGTCAAGGCACCCGCAACCGACCTGAAGCGACCGACGACGGTGGGCATCCATCTTCCTTGCCCCGGGTCACTGCCAAGTGACTTTGAACACTGTCCCCTCTGCTTTCAGGTCATCCTTCTTCAGAATCCAGGCTTGGATTCCACCGGACACTTCTTCAGCTCCCGCAAGCAGCAAGTCTTCTTTGTTCGCCATTGAAAACGACGCCGCGACCCGACACCAAAGGACACCTGTGCACCCGGCTTCCCTGGGTGAGGTAACTCCAGCACTACGGTGCTCCTGTGGGTGTGGGCCCTAGAACTACTTACCCTGTAAGTGACTTGCTTGTAGGTTCTCCCGAAGTATCCTAAAACTCTTTATTTCCAACCGCGACTTGCCCCATTGAAGTTAACGGCGATTCGCGCCTGTGTATCCACACTGCACGCGTCCCCGTGGGTCCTTTACTTACCTGCCTTGGGTGGTTTTGTGAGGCCCCAGCACTTCTGAAGGCCCTAGGCCTTGTCTCCCTGCAAGTCGTTGTTTCTAAGTCTCTTACTTAGTATATGGTCTGGTACGCCCCTAGGGCCCCAGCCATATTTTGTGCTTAACTTATTGTGAAACGTTGATTTGTGCATATGTTTGTCTTCTAATCTCATAAAGAGATTAGTAGAGAGTTATTTAGAAATAAATACATATATATTTGATATATATACCTGTGTGGTGTCTTTTCATTTGGTGATTCAAGAGATTATATGGTAAAACAAGCTGCTTTACATTCCTCCGAGACTTAGCCTGAAGGCTGCTCTCCACAGCTACCACTAGGATAGCTTTCTTTAAAAGGTTGTCTTAAACCTATCTACCATAAGAGTCGATTTGCCCTGGTGCAAGGTGTCCACTTTAATTAGTGAACAGCATATACCAGGCCAACTTCTCACAACGACCTTAAATGCAACCGGTTTGGCGTGGGAAGCAGATATCCCAAGCCTCACTGACGATGACTGGACGGAGGCGCTGGCGAGTCCACGGGGGACAGCAATAGCGACACGTTATCACCTGATCCAATTCAAATATGTCCATAGATCTTACTATATACGGTCTCTGCTCAGGCGTATGGCAGTTATCCAGTCCCCCGTCTGTCTTCGGTGCAAGGAAGAGGAGGGGACCCTTTTCCACACGGTGTGGAGTTGCAAGGCCCTTTATCCATATTGGCGTAAGGTAGCCTCGTGCCTGGAGAGGGTCTTATCTTGGCATCTCGCCCGAGCCTAAACTATTTTTTACTACATAGCACTGATGGGATTGGGGGAACCATTATAAACAGCCCCTCCTGTTTCTGGGGTCTCTCTCTGGCAAAAAAGGGCATTTCCCAATATTGGAAGGGAACTACGCTGCCATCTTTTGGGGTGTGCAAGCGAAGCTTGGACAGTTGTATGGGATTGGAAATGGCAGTATTCAAGGCGAGGGGCTGCCCACAGAAACACAAAAAGATATGGGCCCCCTGGGCGACGTACAGGGGCATCGACCTACCCTCTATACACCCGATGGATCCACCATAGACAGGCAGCATACACACCAGCTGTTGACCCCCTCTTCTGTACTGATCTTGGCCGCATACCAGTCTAAATTCAATTCCCATGAGGTTGGGGAGCATAATGTACTACCTGTGCTACAGTTCTAGTTTTGTTTGTGTATTTCTTTTGCAGGCCAATTTTTGACGCACACCTTATCAGAACCTTGCTGTAACAGAGGTATAATTGTGTCTAGGTTAGTGGTCTGGCCGCTTGTACAATTAAACTTCAATAAAATGTGTTTAAAAAAAAAATCATATCTCGAGTCTTTTTGTGGCGTTTTCACTATATTACTGTTTGAAGTGTTGCACCAATACTTTACATATTGCCTCTTAGGTTAAGCCTAACTGCTTTGTGCCAAGCTACCAGAGGGTGAGCACAGGATCATTAAGGGTGTTGTGACTTACCCTGACTAGGATTGTGGTTCCTGCGTGGACAGGGTGCATACCTGTCAACCAGAAACCCAGTTTGTAACAGCCCCCCTATAGCGAGATACTGGGCCACCATTGTCAGGGAGCTAGAAGCAATCATGGAGGTCGTCGACCCCGTAGAAATCACAATTCATCTTGCTGGGTAGCCACTGTCACCCGGGGGCATCTTCTGTTTTGTAACTTGGGGTTCATGCTACCAAAAAGAGATATAGCCAAGATGTGCGCTGGACAACAAGAGCCTACTAAACAGCTGTGGATCATTGGGATGGACCAATGTATGGAGGCAGAGAGGGTACTCTACATCATTGGTGGTTACCCTCAGATGCTTGAAAGAATCAGGGGAAATGGAGGGAGTACTATTTCTTGGGAGGGCTAGATCAGGATATACAGAGACCTAGTTTCCTCGCTATTGAAGGAGAAGGTAGAGTTTGGATGTAGGCAATCCAGCAGAGGAGTAGGGAGGGGACAAGTGTGTGGGGGGGAGGTAACACCCGGTTAACAATACATTGGAAAACAAGACGGTGTGTACTGCAAAATGTGATATAAGAGACAATTAGCAACTACTGTATCAACATGAATGTAACTTGTAGGTTTTGAAAAATGCAATAAAAAAGTGATTAAAAAAAGGATACCAGATTATCGGTGTCAGGCACTCAGGGCAGGGGAACACGACTGGACACCATTCAAGGGACATTTCAGGCCCAACACTGGGTACTGATGTACAACTCTTAGTAGAAAGGTGGACTTTTAGAGTAAACACAGAACACATCAGTCTCTGATATTTCATTCAACGGCAGCACATTGATCTTAAGCAGTGTACAGGCATACCACATGCCCCAGATATCGTTCAGTTGAAAAAACCTGAACAGTATCTGGAGACCCTCTCAGACTTCGGGAACACAGGAGACTGCAGTGCGAATGGCAATATGGAATCACTAAATGGGTGTAGGCACAGAGACAAAGTCACAAAACCTACAGATAGGAAACACAAAAAGGAAAAGAAGAAAAAAACAAAGATGCAGCACTGCTAATGGTGAACGAACTAAGCGGAGCAGGAAGCTTACAAATTAGGACATTGCAAGGTGCAGTCTGATTCCTACTGCTGCTACTTAAAAGTACTTGGAAGTACCCACCCTATCGTTTTTCCTTAACAGGCGTCCCTGATTGATTTTTTCCACTCAGGTCATACTGTCAGTCCTTCCCACTCAGCTCGAACCTCCACAGGCCCACCCTCAACCCCGTTCAATCCAACCCAGGCATCTCTATATCTTTTGTTCTGTGGTTCCTTCTAGTTGACATTTCTTTTTCTTTCAGGCCTGTCTCGTTTAAGGCATCTTGACCAATAATCTTCTGACAGCTACAAAAAAGAGGAAGGAATGGCAAACATACAGTCCCCAGGATATGGATTTCAGATCTGCATTAACATTTCCTGTGGTCAGTGCTCATATAGTCTGCTCTCGGCTCTATCCCTCAACCACTTTCTTTAACTTAAAAGTGCACAGAGGACATGGTTACCACCACTGCCCACTGGATTTTTATCCTGTGGCCATGTAAAATCTGTAACCATGTTTGTACTACAGCAATGGTCCCCAATGTGTTGCTTGCGAGTAATTTGTTGCTCCTAGCATCCTAAAACGTTGCTCTACAGCACTTTCATAACTCAGTCTAAATTTGCTAGTGACATAGCATAATTTGTTTTGTATGAAAGAAAGCATAAGGAGCTTTTCAGATTCTTTCCTTCCCGTGGCCTCTCTGATGAATGTTTGGAAGGTGCAGAAACACAATTTTTCCAGGATCCCAAAGATCTAGAGAATCTGGCTGCAAGCTCTGTAGTGGTGGATTGTGATCAAAGGGAACCTCAAGCTCCCAGCTGAAGTCTCCAATGGAGTCAGAAAGATCCATCAGGTAGAAGACAATAAGACAGAGCAACTCCCTTACATGTTTCTGTGTAAAGAAGAATGAGAATATGCAATGATACTGTCAAATGAGTGCCATTGATACAAACGGCTTTATGTAAATCTCAAGGTGCATTACTCAGTTTTCATCTTTCCCCTTATTATCACCCTTTGGTTTAACATGCCAGTGTGCTCCAGTAGAGTATCTAGTGAGCCACCGTCTACCAGCCAGGGAAATATCATGATGCTTTCTGTAAACTGTAGCATTGTGAAATCTGCAATGTGTGCCTATTTCCAGCATTTCTTGAAAATCCAGCAAAATGTAATAGCTGACATGTTATGGAACTTATAAATGAAGTTTTCAAAGTGTGTTGACCTGAGAATTATAGAAACTAGTTAATGAAGAAAACAGCAAAGTCCACTATATGGGGAATTCTGGAAACCCATAACGTGCTTACAGGGGCCCTTTGAACTCAAAGAACTTCTTATGAAAATGCAATTACTATGCAATCGAATGTTCTCCCTAGTGCATTAGGAAGCTTGGTGAGAGTACATCCTAGGAGATTAAGGAAGCTTACAACGTAGAATACGCGAATATATGCATCATGAAAAATTGTTCCTTGAAAGCTGTATCAACATTGGTTTATGTCCTATGCTACTAACTATGTGAAAGTGTTTAGCCTATTTGTGCAATAATGGTTTATCAATGCATGAACCTAAATACACTGACCCCATTCAGGGAATACAATACTATTGTTCCCTTAAAACCCTATGCCAATGCAGTGTTCTATTCATCTGCTACTGGCCATGTGCTGACATTTTTATTGTTTACACTTGAAGTAACTGTTATGTACCATTTGAAAAACATTGGTTTGCAGCATCCCTGCTTGCTAAAGTAGTCATTTTGAGTCTCGTAGATAAGCTGTTGAATTTGGATCCTAGGTAACTTGGTTCAAATCCCAGCTATTGTGTTTGACTAGAAGCAGTGTGAATATGGCCAATTCGCTTAATCTCTGTGTCTAAAATTTTTAATGTATGTGAGTTGTAATTCAATGAAAAAGTGAGATGTAACGTTATTGTGAAATTCAAAAGGCTCTGTATCTAGCCAGCTACGTTTGTGCTTGATAAATATCAGTACATATGTACTTTTTACATCTTACCAGGTTTTCATGAACTTGCTCTAAAAGCTCCCCATTTGGTACTAAATTTTCCAAACATTTATGGGGGCAGATTTACAAGAAACTAACGCAGCGCGGTGCAGCAAGTCATTTTGCTGCGCCGCACTGCGTTAGTTTCGAAGCACAGGAATGCAACATATTTACAAAAATATGTCGCAGGCACCCTTGCACCATGGTGCAATGATGCCTGAGTCATGGGGAGATTGTTTTTGTGCAGGAAGGGGCACCTTACTGCACAAAACCAATAATTTGAGGAGATTTCCTCTTCCATTGTGTGCTGAATGCAGCACGCATTGAAACAAGAAAAGAAACAAGGAGAAATTAAAACATTTCTCCTCGTTGCACCTCGCTACGCTACCCCTAGGGTGGTGTAGCATTCTGACGCATTTCCAGATTTACGATTACACGTAAATCTGGAAATACATCACTCACTTCCCGCAAAATTTAGCCTAGCTTCCACCAATCAACATTCATTCTGTTTTCCAAATCTGATTCGGAAAACAGAATGAATGTTTATTGGTAGAAGTAGATTTTGAATGCTGATTGGTGGAAGCTAGGCTGAATTTAGCGGGAATTGAGTGATAGGTAGATTGAACCTACTGAGTAACAAGGGTATGGATTGGTTGAAAGATGTGTGGACCAGAAAGGGAGCACACTGGAAACTTTAAATGAACACTGATTGGTGGCAGTGGAGTATAAAAGAGCGGGTTAAAAACCAGTTGGAACATGATGGTGGACGAAAGAAGGACAGTGTTGGAGACGCGCTAGAAGGAAGCGCGGAACGTAATTGGTGAGTGCACGGGGTTTTTGAGGAAATGTTCATAGAGTCAGAGGGCATAAATAGAAATGAAATGATATGGGACAGTGCAAAAAGAAGTAGTTATTTAGTATCATGCCACCGACCTTGAGGACTATTAACAGGTAGTGAATGGTGGGTATACTAGTTGTGGACAGAATGGAGGTTATTGAGACACAGCAGGACCATGGGGCCCGTGGGAGCATGGGAAGTTGGAATAGGTGATAATGTGGCCTCAGGGTTGTCTTGCATAGCAGACGTGGACTAATATTACATATATTGGAGCAACTTGGTGTTTTCTCTCATATTCTAGACGTTTGCAATAAACAAAGATTTATACTAGAAGAAGGATGGGCGCACGACCTGGAATTTAAGGTCATATGATTATCATGATATTAGAAGGTAACACAATATTATTCATTGTATGGTGCAGAATTGAAGAATTGCAGTAATGTAGAGGGTCTAAAACGTATACTTTGTGCATAATGTAAAATCGATGAAGCAATTATAATGGTCAAAATGGGGACATTGGGTTCTATGTTTTGGAACTAGCAACTGTATTGCTTTAAACTCAAGAATGAGCATGTCTTTTTGTTTTTTAGATTTGATATAGGTAGGGGGTCGGAACAAATATATTCATAGTGACTGATTTAAAATTTATGTTATGGTGCAGTATGAATATGTATGTGAAAAAATAAATATTGACTGGCTTGTTTTCAATTTACAGCCCTCATGATGTGCGCGTAGGACGGAACGCGTTGGCTGGATAAATTGGATAATGTACCTTTGTGTTGAAAATTTGGATTGAATAATAAATTCGGAATTGGCTTTCCAATTAAACAAGACTCCCTTCGGATATTCTTGGTTGGATACACAGAGAATGGACGATATATGAGCGCACTGCTTGGAACGCTATCATTATTTTGATGAATCACACACTCCTTTTCTATAGATTGTAGCACAAATACACAGTGGGCCCCAGGGGGGACCAAACCATATACTAAAATAGTGGTATAAGAAACACGACTCGAGTCAAGACAGTGTCAAGAGAACGTCGAATCGCTGGGACCCCAAGGAACCACCCACGGTAAGTAGGGACCCCACGGAGGATGGGTGCAGTGTGGGAACACGACCACGTGCTCCGTACAATTCTATGGGAAAGTCACGGTTGAAGTTTTAGAGTTTAAGGACCCTTACCAGTGGACTTCAAAGAAACCCCGTGGAAGACAGAAGGTTGGAGAGCCACCCCACCCAA
This sequence comes from Calotriton arnoldi, assembly GCA_963921515.1. NCBI lineage: Eukaryota > Metazoa > Chordata > Amphibia > Caudata > Salamandridae > Calotriton > Calotriton arnoldi. The sequence continues at coordinate 272,575 of CAWUFW010007126.1, forward strand.
GGATACCGAGGTACCCAAGTTACCTATCCCAGGGAAGCCGGGTGCATAGGTCTGAAGTGGCGTCGGAAACCACCTTCGAACTCAATGGAGGACTTCAAAGAAGAGCCGCTGCTGGAAGGAAGAAAAGTGTCCGTTGGAATCCAAAGGTGGATTCTTGTCGAGAAGAACCTGAAAGCAGAGGGGACAGAGTCTGGGTCACTCAGGAGTGACCAGGGGCTCGGTAGTCGAATGCCCACCGATGTCGGGTGCTTCAGGTGCGTTGAGGGAGTCCTTGACTCTGCAGCTACGGGGACCAGGAGACATCGAGGATGACTAGGAGCCGGATACAAGCTGTCCCACGAAGGATGTCGAGGGCTGAGGGGTCAATGTCCGGCGGGAGCACCAACAAGCCTTGGCAACGGCAACCCACGCAGACGGTCAAAGATGGTTACGGTTCGGACCAGCAAGGTCCAGGAGACTCACCACAGCAAGGGGAGTCAGGGCAGGCCTGGAGCAACCAGGGGAGCCCAAGGAAAGCAAAGTTGACCCTGAAATTGACCCACAGGCCGGAGGACCTCGGGCGATTTCACAAAGCAGCAGCCCACGGAGCACTCGGTGCAAGGAGGCCGGAGTTCTTTATAGGTAATGGTGCCAGAGGTTGGGGCTACTTGGAGCCCAATGCACTTGTTCGGGATACGCCAACAAGCATATGCACTTGCAATTGTACGCGGTGCACAGGGGTTTGGGTATTGCAGCCCCCACGAGGGATTCTGACCTCAAACTTGGTGAGAGGGCAGGTCGGACCTCGAGGGATAGAGAAACCCACCTCCTGTGTTGCTGAGCCTTCAGAGTCCGTAGGAGCTCAGGGTCAGCAGACCGGACAGCAATGTTGTGGTGCCTGCAGATGCAGGGGAGTGACTCCTTCACTTCAAGGGAGATATCTTTAGTTGTCCTTGATGCTCCACAGGTCCTACATGGATCCTGTATGGTGCACAGGCACAGACGATGCAGTAGACTGAGTGGGAGACAAAGTCGGGCCCAAACGAAGTCCAGAGTTTTCAGACGGTCGAAGTTCAGTGGTTTCTGGTTCAGAATCTTGTCCACGTCGAATCTTGGGACCTACAGCCAGGTAAGCCCTTTTGTACCCACGGAACAGGGTTGGACCGATTCAGGAGACCCTCCTAGGGGAGGGTCTGGACAGTGGGGAGGTTACTCCCATGTCCTTTGTCCAGTTTTGTGCCAGAGCAGGAGCCAATGGCTCCCAGGACTGGTTTGAACTTGACTATGCACAGGGACACCAAATGTGCCCCTCATGCAGACTTTCGGTCGCTGGCAAGCGTACCCACCCAGCCCTAATACACTAAATCCAGTCTGGGAGGTGGTCACACCTCCCTGTGATAGGATGCCTATTGTTCTGCCTTCCCCTGCTCGAGCTTGGCTCAGCAGCATGAGGGCAGAAATGTGTCTCTGGTTGGCAGCAACCATTTTGTGCTGCCCGGGACTAGAAGGCTGGTACCGGGAACACCAGGGACCTAACGAAGCTTGCTTCTGAGGGGTGGAATCATACCTCCCACACCGGTTACCGGTGTGGGGCTATGATTCCACAATGTTTGACACCAAACACGATAGGGTTTGTTTCAGAGTTGGCCATCACGCGGTCGCATAATGCCACTCTATATTTCGTAAAAGGCTGATGCACTGACAACCCGAGAGAATGGACTCCGTAGGCTGCAGGGGTGTTCTGCTCATGCATTGGCACCCTCTCAGTTAGAACCAAGCACCCTGCCTTCAGGATTGTTAAGGCCTGCTACAGGGGTGACTTATAGGTTTTAAGTGCAGTGACCCTTAGATATAGTAAACCTATATCTTAAGTAAGTGGTGCATTCACCAACTTACCCAGGCTGCAATGGCAGGCCTCTAGTTCCATTTTGCATGGCCTCTCATAAGTGGCATAATACATGTTTCAGCCCATGGGAGGCCTCTGGGGTACCTATGCTAGGGACTGACAAGGGTACCCCAGTATCCAATCTGGAGTGTACCTAAGTACATAACATAACAATTTAAGAAGAAAGCCGAGACAGGGGTCCTGATTAGCAGGATCCCAGTCAGACTAGTCAAAAACCAGCACAGCACCAGGCAAAAAGTGGGGGTAACTATGCAGAAAGATCCTACCTTCCTACAGCCGCCATCTCTTTCTTAACACGCATCAAGGATATCTTTGTGGCATATAGCTTGATGAAACACTGATTTCTAGAATGTCAGTAGATCAGAGAGAATGGTGGGAGAGAACATTGAGGAGGGAGTGGCAGTTGGAGATGAAGCACTGTTGGATGAGGTGTTATGAATAAAGCTGAACTTACCCTCGAACACAACGGTGTCGTTATTGTATGGGACATCACATTTCGTCCGACGCAGGATGTGATTGGAGTTTGCGGCGTAAGGAACACCTCAACAAGGTGGCAGACATTGCTGGGTGGACCCTCTTCCAGGTTGGCTTGGTGCGAAGACCTGCCTGGTAAAGGTGTTGTGGCTCGCTCGAGGTTTGGATGCACGAGTAACCCTTACAGCGTTGTTTTGGAGGCGGCTGTCTGTGGCTCTGGCACATAAGAGGCCGCAATCGCGCAAGCGGAGCGTGATAGTGAAGGGATGATTGCATTGCCGCGAGACGCCTCAGCGCGAGTTGATGAGGCCGCGTGATACCTCACTCGTGTGCTGTGTCTGGTGTGTGTGTGGTGCTAGCAGCTGTGCTTTCGCACTGCGTGCGAGGTCAGGAGCAGATATGAACGTCCACTTCTCCCTCTAGCTCGCCTGTCTTATCGTCCTCGTTTTCACACCAGGAAAAGGAAGCGCACAACACGCATGCACGAAGTGAACTGCAACACGATTTGCTCATATAAATATATTTTTCTCTCTCTCACTGGGAGCAGACATTTTAATTTGGGCCAAGTTTTTCACCAGTTTACCATTTCTTGTGACAACAGACGCTTGGAGAAAAATATATGGTCAAATTACAGAGGCCATATGGTATTAGTGGTTCTATGATGCATGTTAAGGGCGTCAATGATGACATGCACATCAGTTTAAAGTATTTGGTGTTATGATTCAAGAATTGTGACAATTTAATCTGACTATATATTTATATTGTTTTTTTCACATAGCTATTTCTTTTAGCAGTGAAAGTTCATCTGTTCTCATTTGGTTTTCAATCATCATCGGTGGCACGCACACCTCCAGGGTCATATTTGTGGTGTGTTTTCAAGGGGCTGTATTTAAAAGAAAAATGTTACAGCTCCTCCATTTTTTTTGCCTCCCCTGGGGAATCGGTAAATTAGATGAGCCAAATGGAAAAAGAGTTTCTGCAACTATGCACGAGTGTGTGGAACGAATCTGAGTGCGGAGAGGAAACAAGCTCTGTTATTGCACTGTTTAGGTGAAGAGGGACAAGATGTATTGGAGGATCTACCAGAACTCCCTCATGCTGAGGCACGTGACCTTAATAGGTTTGAAATAGCTATAGCCAAATTAGATCGTCACTATCTACCACGTGTTAGTACGATTCTGGAGAGGTATCACTTTGGCTTGAGAAGTCAAGGTCAGAATGAGTCAGTAGAAGAATTTGTCAGGCTTTTAAGAAAATTGGCTTCAAATTGTAAGTTTGGTGGTGCAATTGAGGAAAGAATTGGGGGACCAGTTTGTGTTGCGTTGCAACAGTGACAAGATACAAGAGTTATATATGAAGGATGAGCCACCACTTGAGAAGTGCTCTTAGTTATCAAACAAGCAGATCATATGTTGAAGTGATGGGGAGCTCAAAACTGATGAGGTGTCAAAAGTTACTGAAAAAGAAGACGTGACAGAGGTGTGCGAAGTGAAGGCACAAAGAGCTGTCAGTAAGAAAGTGGAACCAGAAGTTAAGGGACAGCAGAAGGTAGAACCAAGTTTTAGGGGCACATGCTGCAGATGTGGACTTGAAGGTCACAAGACCAATGATAAATCTTGTCCAGGTGTGCAACTCCTGTGGAATCAAAGGGCATTTTAGCAGATGTTGTAGGAGTAAAAGTAGAAAAGGAGTTAGGGCTAGGAGTCAAGAAACATGTCAAGAAGTAGCATTACAGATAGAGGGAAACAACTTGTTTGCTTCTCCTGAGATAGTAACTATTGATGGGAAACAGGTTTCAATGAAATTTGATTCATGCTCACGGATTACCATTATCTCTAATCAGACATTTGAAGAGACATTTGCAGAAGTAAGGAAACTGAAGCTGATGGATATACAGCCTGGAGGTTATGGAGGGACAAAGATTGAGATGTTGGGCTATTTTGAAGCAGACATAGGCATTAGTGGGAAGAATACATCTGGTAAAATATATGTACTGTGTCAGGGTGATGACTTAATGGGGTGGGCTCACCAGAGAGAATTAGGAGTAAGCTTACATCCTAACAGAATTCCTTAGGTTCAAGTGGATGAAATTAATTCTTAAGCCGGAAAAGTTTGTGAAGGAATTTGAAGGTTTGTTTCATAATAAACTGGGTAAACTACAGGGCTATAAACATAAAATCAGATTAAGGTTAAATGTAAACCCGTCAGTGGCTAAAGTCAGAAGAATTCCAATACACATGCAATCTGCGGTAGCAGATGAATTGGAAAGGTTTCGTGAGTGTGGGGTAATGGAACCGGTTGAGGCGAATGAATGGTTGGCTCCCATATTGGCATGCAAAGGGAATGGAGGCATTCGTCTTTGTGTGGATCTGCGAGCCCCCAACAAGGAAGTGATGATGGACAAATTTCCGTTACGAAACATTGAGGAAAGAGTTGCAACATTTGCTGGGGCTAACCCATAACAGAAGAAATTCTTTATTTTGTTTTTCACAACCATAAAGCATAATGCTAAAAAATTATTAAAAATACAAGTTAAAACAATATTTCAAAAAAGATCTTTTTTTTAATTAATTATTTCTAGGTTTATGCAGAGTTTTCCAACTCATTTGTAACCTTATTTGCTGTTTCAATGTCCGCTTTTCTTAAAAGTGAGTCAATCAGAGTTAAGAGCTTCGCCCCTCGGCAAATTAAGATGTTTGATGTTCCCCCGTCCAGCGGGTTATAGTCTGCCTACACGTACGAATATTAAGTTCTTTTAAAATTGGCTTTAAAAGCGTCCTTCTAACTTCTTTGACTGTAGGGCAGACACACATCACATGGCATAAGGATTCATTGTAGTATCCACATAGACGACAATTTGCGTTTTGGTGTTTCCCTTTCCATATTGGTCGCAAATCCTTAGTTTCAAGGTCTCCTAACCTATACAGCAAGAACCTCTTTTTAGTGTCAATCGGAAGTGTGCTGCTAGATAAGCTTGCGGTTAAAGTTTTACATAAGAATTTATCACAGTCCAAGAGTGTCGACGTTTTACCACTGTATTTTTGTCTTAAAAAAAAAGATTGTTTCTTTGCGGCGCCATTGCACACTCTGTTAAACGCCACCCTTTCCATTTTACTGTCCCATACCTCTTGGATGTCTAATTCCAGCAGAGCTGATCTTAAATATTCGCCCCATGAATACAATGTTTTCTGATCAAACTGGGCCTTTATTTCTGTCCAGCATAGATTATTCATGGAACCAGGTTCGGAGGAGCGAAGTTTCCAACACAGTTTCACGAAAACAGATTGTCTCTGGAATTTCTGATTTTGAAGCCCAAATTCCAGGCGGATCTGTGCTGGTGGCGCTGCTTTGGGAAGGTTAAAAACGGCTTTATACACCTTTGTCTGTAGCTCGTTTAAAATTTCAAATTCCCGGCCATCCCATATTTCTAAACCGTATGCCAGCACTGGAAGTAATTGTGCAGCCTTTACTTTTAAAAGATGGCTATATGAAGGGCAACTCAGTTTCAGTTGCAGCTGTTTATATGCAAAAATTAGTGTTTGGGCCTTTGCTCTTAGTGCTCTTTTTTGGTCAGTAAAGGACATGCATCGCCCTAAGTTAATGCCCAAATACTTATAAGTGCCGACTTCCTCTATTTGTTCCCCCTTGGCGAACCACCTGAATTTTTTGGGCCTTGGGCCCGCTAATCACACCACCTTTGTTTTTTTCTTGTTTATCTCCAACCCTTGTTGGTCAAAATAATTTGTCAGATGGTCAATGACTCTTTGTAAGCCAATTGGGGTTTGGCTCAAGACCACTATATCATCTGCATATTGCAGCTACTGTATATGGTCTTCTGCCAATTTTGGAGGATGGCCATTTATTTTTAACAAATGGGTGTGCAGGTCAGCAAGGTACAGATTAAAAAGGCTTGGGGCCAAGACACAACCCTGTTTCAGACCATTGTTTATGTCTATCTTGGATGATACTATACTGCCATCTCCCAGCTTCACCCGGGCCCAGGTTTCAATGTAGAGGGCTACTATGGTGTTGATTAATTGTTGTGGTACTCCCCATCCTTTCAGTTTTGTCCAGAGTCGATCTCGTGGGACTCTGTCAAAGGCAGATTTTAAATCGATGTAACATGCAAATAGCCCTGATTTCTTGGATATTGCTTTTTCCGTGAGGATTGCCAATGCTGCCAAGTTCGTACTTGTGCCCATTCCTTGCCTGAAACCGGTTTCATATTTGGGAATTATGCCTTTCACCTCCATCCATTCTTGTAATTGTAATAATATACAGGATGCATAAAGTTTTGCCTCAACATCCATCAGGGCTATAAGCCTGTAATTACTGGGCTCATTACGACTTCCATTCTTGTATATGGGGTGAAATAGGCTCCCTCTCCAAGAGTTAGGGATCTTATTTTGAGAATACAGATGATTGAAGAGCGGCGTAAGATAATTTGCCCAAAAGTCGGGTTCATATTTAAAAAGTGCATTCGGGAGACCGTTTGGCCCTGCTGCTCCCTCCCTTTTCAGTTTTTTTATTACTTTTTTTAATTGTGTGTTATTAGTTAAGGTATTTGAGCCATTGTGATTTAATTCCTGTGAATTTTCTTCAAATTGTACTTTTTCATGGAGGAATGAGATTTCTTCCAGTTGTACTTTTTCCTGGAAAAGGGGACTGATGGCTATTTTTCTATGCTTTTCCTCCTGCAGAGCTTCCAGCCCAGTTTCCAACCTCGTTGTCTTCTCATTAATTATGTTATTATATACGTTTTGAATGTGTTGTACCCATGTTACCTCGCTTATTCCGGCTTTTTGTAGCATTCCTGTTCCCTTTGTTAACTTGTTTATTATACCCCAAAATTCACAACTGTTTGGCAATTTGCTGGCCCAAAGTAATTTCTCCCAGAGGTTTTCCGTATGTTCCTTTTTTGCCACCCTACACCTCTCTTTGTATTTCTTCCTCATGTCTGTGATTTTATTGTTCTTTACAATTTTTCCCGCTCTTGCTGCGATAGCTGTTTTTCTTGCTTCCCTTGCGATTTCCCTTTTCAGGTCGCGGATCTGTATATTATACCATGGTTCATATATTCTTCCTTGTGCACCTTGACGTCCCGGGAGTACCGGAAATTTATTTAATAAAATCTTCCCTAATTTCTCCCAAACGTCTTCTAACGGTTGGGTACACTGCGACCCACTGTCCTTTATGTATTTATGCACAACGTCCATTATTTGTGTGGTGTTCGTTCCGCGTCATTTTAGTTTCCTCAGATTATATATTACAGGCATTTCTGTTAAAGCGGTTGTTTTCTTTTTCTGAAACAGCTTTGCGTTGAGAGTCAGAACTTGTGGCAGGTGGTCGCTTTCCGGGCGGGATTGTATACGGAAGGAATCAACTGTATAGTAAAATTCTTTGCTGACCATAGTGTAATCAATGGTTGATTGTTTTTTCCCGCTCAAAATGTAATTCCAGCTGGTTGGTCTCCCTTTGTTTTTCCGTTCAGAATGTGTAAACCCAAGGTTTCCAAATCATATCTCAGATCTTTAACCTCCAACTCCTTTTGACACATTCTCTTATTTACATTACTCCCTATTATATTGGTGTTGAAGTCGCCTGTGATTATCATCTCACTACTTTGATGGCTGATTTGCAGAACCTTTATTAAGTTTTTCAGGCATACCAGTTTATCCTTTTTCCACTTTTTGTTGGGGTGGATGTATATATTTAAAATCAATAGCTGCCAGGGCTTTATGTTTGCAAGATTATTACTCTCCAGTTTCACAACTTGAAGCCAATTTTCTCCCGTATCAAGTTCTTCCATTTGCCAAACTAATTTTTCTGTAACGTAAGTTGACAGCCCACCCCTTGGATGCCCGTAGTTGCAAATTTTTTCCGCCATGACATGACATTCTACATATCCAATAATAGGTTTTGGTGTCAGGTTCCACGTTTCTTGTAACAAGATGTCGAAACTTTGTAAAAAGGCTTGGGTCTCTGGGTCTTGGCCCATTTCTCTGAACCCATGAATGTTCCATGAGCAAATTCTAATTTTGTCTTCCTTGGGCGTACCTAAATATAACTCTGTAAGCTGTTTCCTTTGAGGACCGTTAAATACATCAGGGTCGTTGTTGGCTGCTGGTGCTAACATTTTCACCACTCTCAACTTAGTGTCAGCATATCACCAAATAGAACTTAAAACTCACAAGACCTTACAGCATTTATAACACCATTTGGAGTATATCGTTTCAGGAGAATGCCTTTTGGTTTAATCTCGGCAGCTGCAGTTTTTCAAAGGATTATGGTAGGAATTCTGAAGGGTTTACCTGGTGTGAAGTGTTATCAGGACGATATCCTTATTTTTAGGGCTACAAGTTCTGAACATGATCACCGGCTGAGGAGAGTACTAAGCAAATTACAAGATGTGAGTCTAACACTCAAGGCTGAAAAGTGCAAGTGTGGTGTTACTGAGGTCAGTTAACTGGGATACAAGATAGCAGAAATAGGAATCAAACCACGCATGGAACTGGTGGAAACAATGAAATCTCTTGAGGAACCAAAGTCGAAAGAGGAATTGTCATCATTTCTTGGCATGGTGGAATATTATAGCAGGTTCATCAAGGACTTTGCTAGTAAGACATTTAACATGAGGAAATTACTAAAGAAAAGGGCGGAGTTTGTGTGGGATACAATTTGCAGAAATGAATTTATGAGGGTAAAACAAGAACTGAATAATGCACCTTCTCTTCAGGCTTATGATCCATTGTGTGACACCAAAGTGGTATGTGATGCCAGTGCCAAGGGTTTGGGGGCTCTACAGATTCAGATCAAAGACGGTAAGGAAAATTTGATAGCCTGTGTCTCACGAACCTTGAGAGATACGGAATGTAATTATTCCGTCAGTGAGGGAGTCTCTTGCAGTTCATTGGTCAATCAATAGATTCAAGCAGTTTTTGTGGGGAATCAAATTCACTTTCCAGATGGATCATAAGCCACTAGTAGAGGTATTTACTAGGAAGGGTCTTGACCCAATGTCTTCATGCATTAGGAGATGGATTGTGAGTTTACAGGATTTTTGTTTTGCTGTGCAGCATCTTCCTTGTGCCAGCAATTATTCTGCAGATTGCTTATCGAGATTAGTGAATGTGATGGAGACGGACTTGGTTGGAAGAGATGGCATGGATGAGGAGGAGGTAGTGAGTGTTTGTGAAGTTACTGATGGCATAATAACTTAAGGTGAATGATTGGGGGAACTTCAGACTGAAGAAGAAATTAAACAAGTAATACGGGTGTTAAGTTCAAGTAAACCGAACACAGCAGAGTTGGGAGATTACAAATAAAGTGGGGGGAAATTTTGAATGAACCTACAGACGACAGAGGGTTTTTGTTGAGAGGGACAAGTTTAATTCCACCAAAGAAATTGAGACAGAAAGTGTTACAACAAGCTCATGAAGGTCACATGGGTATTGCCAAAACCAAAGGAAGTCTCCGAAGAGATTTTTGGTGGCCAGCGCTTGATCATGATGTGGAGTGCATGATAAGGGACTGTGTGGAGTGTGTGGCATGTGATAAAGGGTTAAAAACAAATCAAATGCACATGGTTTGCAGAACTCTACCAAACTATCCATGGGAGGAGGTAGCCATGGACATTTTGGGTCCAATAAGAGGTGAGCATGCCACCCCCTATATTTTGGTATTAATGGATCTAAATTTTCGGGTGGGTCGAAGTATCGTATGTGTAAGACATATCTTCCTCTGCAGTGGTTAAGTTTCTGGAGAAAGCTTTCAAACGTGAAAGCTTTCCACAGTACTTACTTACAGACAATGGGGTACAACTTTGTTCCCAAGAGACTGAATCGTTTCTGAAGTAGTGTGGAATTGAGCACAAGAAATCAGCCTTGTATCACCCTGAGGAAAATGGTGCCATAGAGAAAGTTGTTGAAAGATTAAAGGAAGGAATACAGCTGCCAAGAGTGAATGGTTTGGATTGGAAGAAGGAGTTGACAAATAGGTTATCTGGTTATCGTATGTCCCCGCATGCTTCCACAGGTAAATCTCCATTTCAATTGTTCAAAGGGAGATCTCCATCAACTAAAATGTGTCCTGGTTGGATGTACAGGAACAAGGGATGTGTGGATAATACGCTAGGAGAATGGAGAGAAAAGAAGATTGTGGCTCAAAATAAGAGGAAATAAATCTTTGACACAAATAGGAAGGTGAAAAATGTGGTGGTCAAAGGTTGGAGATTTTGTAAAAAAAAAAAAAAAAAAGAGCACCCAAGGGTTGTGCAGATTGCTCCAAATTTACTACAAAACTAAAAGTTATTAACTGTTTCAAGAATGCTATCAAAACATGAGGGTTGCATCTAGGACAAAAGCAGAGTGGTTGTTCTAAACCAAATGCAAGATTGTTCTTTTTTTGCTAAACCGGGTTCTAAACAAGTTGTGAGAAGCACGTGGGGTTCAGGCATGCAGTGCACTAGCTAAGCAGAGGAGAAGTAATAGAGAAAACAGGAAACCAACATACCTCAAAGATTTTGTGGTGTGAGGTATTTGATTTGTTTTGTTTTTCTTCTCCTTATGTTTTCCTGGAGTATTATTCCTGGGACACATCTTTGTGTTACGGTTAATTTGTTCTGTTACTGTGAAAATACCATTTGAAATGTACAGATTTTTGTGTTATTCAAGAGGTGGGTGAGGTATATTCACTTGTAACTGTGTTGGTTATTTTGTTATGGGAGGGAGAAGTGTGGCATTTAGCTAGATGGAACACTGACATCTAGAATGTCAGTAGGTCAGAGAGAATGGTGGGAGAGAACCTTGAGGAGGGAGTGGCAGTTGGAGATGAAGTGCTGTTCGATGAGGTGTTATGAGTAAACCTGAACTTACCCTTGAACACAACGGTGTTGTATGAGACATCACAATCTTTCCCTCTAGTGTATATGGGCTCATATCAAGAAAGAGCAGAACGCAACTCTCTCCCAACATTAATATCTTGATTTGAATTGTTATGTTGAGGATCCACTCACAAACTTACGCACTTTTGACCACCACCATCTTAGCGATTTTCCACTTGTTGTCATTGTGAGAGGAGCCTGTAAGCCATCCTTACAATTGCTGTTTCAGTGTCCTATACACCAGCTACCTCAGGAACTCTTCCTTTCTGGCATCAAGTGCACACTGTGGTATCTCCACCTGTGATCCCAGTATCCTGAGGTTCCTCATCACAGATGCGTAGGGTCTTTGTCCTCTGTTCCAGCCTCACCAGATACTCATGGGTGCACTGCCTAAAGATGGATGTCTTCCTCAGCTCCAGCTTCATTTTCGTCCACCAGCCAAATTTCCCTGCCATTAGCAACCTCCAAACTTTGCTTCACTCCCCACACACTTACTGTGAGGCTCTCTGTGAGAAATTAGGTTGTTGGTTAAAGGGGGTATGAGCCCTTCCCAAGTAACAGCCACAATCTTTGCCAGGGTGAACCACAAAAACTAAATTAACCTGTGCTTAACCCTCAGGTAGATTGGCACAAAAGAACTCCGGCTTAACATGGAGGCAATGTGTAAAGTATTTATACAGCACACAAAAAGTAATAAAGTGAAAACACAACACAAAAAAAATGCCACCCAATTTGGAAATCTAATAAATTAAACAAAACAAAACTCCAATCAGTAGAGCCAGAGATATGCAATTTCAAAGATTTAGGCAAGTATAGCGCCTAAAAGCATAAAGGCGCCACTCACAGTTATCTGGTCATGAGACACTGGGTGAAAGTCACACGTTCAAGCCGACCATGATGGAACGCAGGCCAGATACATGGATCGGGTTAGTCCCACTTAAAGAGTTACCTTCTCACGGTCTGGTGTGAAGAGTCCCGTTCGCAGTGGAGGATACTGCAAGGAGCAGGATGAGTGTCGCGGAATGTCATCGATGTAGCGCAAGAAGCAGGCCAGACATCACGGACGATCGTTGCTGTAGCGTGAAGCTCCTGTCAGGCATAGCAGTAGGTAATTGCTGGAGCTTCCCATTGGCAGTCACTGCGTGCTGTTGATGCTGTAGCACGAAGTGCAGATCTTGTGTTGCCAGCCATCGCTGTAGCGCGAAGTCGGGTCCACCAGAGCTTCGCATTGGCTGTCATCGCAGGCGGCAAGATGTCGGAACAAACTGGCCCGTTCACGGTCACAAACAGTCCAAAATGTAAGGATTTCTTCCTTTTTCTTCGGAGGAATGACAACCAAGGGCCTAGGACTGGGGAGGCACCTCTTGGGGATCAGGAACTCACTCTAGCACAGGCACACTATGGCCTATGGCTCACGCATGTCCAGCTGCAGGACTTAGGCAGGTCCAGTTGCAGCAGGCCAGCTGGGCAGTTGCAGGAAGCGATACAAAAGGGGATGATGGACGGAACGTTTGAGCCAATCAAACACTCACCCCCAGTCAACTGATCTGGGTTTAATCCATCATCATTCTTTAGCTCACTCCACCACCCCAGTTCAGACATGGCCATATGCAAATCAGTCTGACCCTGTGCCTCATGGGAACAGTCCAGCCCGAACTGCCAAGCCATGTCTTCCCTGGACCGGAATCAAGCATCCTAGGACCGGTTTCTGGCATTCCAGCCGTCATCAGCCAGGCTTGCTTGAATCCAGTGGCAAAGTGAGCAAGGGACCCACGTCTGGGCATACCCCGCCAACTTAGGGCGAACAAAGCGATACAAAAGGGGATGATGGACGGAACGTTTGAGCCAATCAAACACTCACCCCCAGTCAACTGATCTGGGTTTAATCCATCATCATTCTTTAGCTCACTCCACCACCCCAGTTCAGACATGGCCATATGCAAATCAGTCTGACCCTGTGCCTCATGGGAACAGTCCAGCCCGAACTGCCAAGCCATGTCTTCCCTGGACCGGAATCAAGCATCCTAGGACCGGTTTCTGGCATTCCAGCCGTCATCAGCCAGGCTTGCTTGAATCCAGTGGCAAAGTGAGCAAGGGACCCACGTCTGGGCATACCCCCGCCAACTTAGGGCGAACAAAGCGATACAAAAGGGGATGATGGACGGAACGTTTGAGCCAATCAAACACTCACCCCCAGTCAACTGATCTGGGTTTAATCCATCATCATTCTTTAGCTCACTCCACCACCCCAGTTCAGACATGGCCATATGCAAATCAGTCTGACCCTGTGCCTCATGGGAACAGTCCAGCCCGAACTGCCAAGCCATGTCTTCCCTGGACCGGAATCAAGCATCCTAGGACCGGTTTCTGGCATTCCAGCCGTCATCAGCCAGGCTTGCTTGAATCCAGTGGCAAAGTGAGCAAGGGACCCACGTCTGGGCATACCCCCGCCAACTTAGGGCGAACAAAGCGATACAAAAGGGGATGATGGACGGAACGTTTGAGCCAATCAAACACTCACCCCCAGTCAACTGATCTGGGTTTAATCCATCATCATTCTTTAGCTCACTCCACCACCCCAGTTCAGACATGGCCATATGCAAATCAGTCTGACCCTGTGCCTCATGGGAACAGTCCAGCCCGAACTGCCAAGCCATGTCTTCCCTGGACCGGAATCAAGCATCCTAGGACCGGTTTCTGGCATTCCAGCCGTCATCAGCCAGGCTTGCTTGAATCCAGTGGCAAAGTGAGCAAGGGACCCACGTCTGGGCATACCCCCGCCAACTTAGGGCGAACAAAGCGATACAAAAGGGGATGATGGACGGAACGTTTGAGCCAATCAAACACTCACCCCCAGTCAACTGATCTGGGTTTAATCCATCATCATTCTTTAGCTCACTCCACCACCCCAGTTCAGACATGGCCATATGCAAATCAGTCTGACCCTGTGCCTCATGGGAACAGTCCAGCCCGAACTGCCAAGCCATGTCTTCCCTGGACCGGAATCAAGCATCCTAGGACCGGTTTCTGGCATTCCAGCCGTCATCAGCCAGGCTTGCTTGAATCCAGTGGCAAAGTGAGCAAGGGACCCACGTCTGGGCATACCCCCGCCAACTTAGGGCGAACAAAGCGATACAAAAGGGGATGATGGACGGAACGTTTGAGCCAATCAAACACTCACCCCCAGTCAACTGATCTGGGTTTAATCCATCATCATTCTTTAGCTCACTCCACCACCCCAGTTCAGACATGGCCATATGCAAATCAGTCTGACCCTGTGCCTCATGGGAACAGTCCAGCCCGAACTGCCAAGCCATGTCTTCCCTGGACCGGAATCAAGCATCCTAGGACCGGTTTCTGGCATTCCAGCCGTCATCAGCCAGGCTTGCTTGAATCCAGTGGCAAAGTGAGCAAGGGACCCACGTCTGGGCATACCCCCGCCAACTTAGGGCGAACAAGGCGATACAAAAGGGGATGATGGACGGAACGTTTGAGCCAATCAAACACTCACCCCCAGTCAACTGATCTGGGTTTAATCCATCATCATTCTTTAGCTCACTCCACCACCCCAGTTCAGACATGGCCATATGCAAATCAGTCTGACCCTGTGCCTCATGGGAACAGTCCAGCCCGAACTGCCAAGCCATGTCTTCCCTGGACCGGAATCAAGCATCCTAGGACCGGTTTCTGGCATTCCAGCCGTCATCAGCCAGGCTTGCTTGAATCCAGTGGCAAAGTGAGCAAGGGACCCACGTCTGGGCATACCCCCGCCAACTTAGGGCGAACAAAGCGATACAAAAGGGGATGATGGACGGAACGTTTGAGCCAATCAAACACTCACCCCCAGTCAACTGATCTGGGTTTAATCCATCATCATTCTTTAGCTCACTCCACCACCCCAGTTCAGACATGGCCATATGCAAATCAGTCTGACCCTGTGCCTCATGGGAACAGTCCAGCCCGAACTGCCAAGCCATGTCTTCCCTGGACCGGAATCAAGCATCCTAGGACCGGTTTCTGGCATTCCAGCCGTCATCAGCCAGGCTTGCTTGAATCCAGTGGCAAAGTGAGCAAGGGACCCACGTCTGGGCATACCCCCGCCAACTTAGGGCGAACAAAGCGATACAAAGGGGATGATGGACGGAACGTTTGAGCCAATCAAACACTCACCCCCAGTCAACTGATCTGGGTTTAATCCATCATCATTCTTTAGCTCACTCCACCACCCCAGTTCAGACATGGCCATATGCAAATCAGTCTGACCCTGTGCCTCATGGGAACAGTCCAGCCCGAACTGCCAAGCCATGTCTTCCCTGGACCGGAATCAAGCATCCTAGGACCGGTTTCTGGCATTCCAGCCGTCATCAGCCAGGCTTGCTTGAATCCAGTGGCAAAGTGAGCAAGGGACCCACGTCTGGGCATACCCCCGCCAACTTAAGGCGAACAAAGCGATACAAAAGGGGATGATGGACGGAACGTTTGAGCCAATCAAACACTCACCCCCAGTCAACTGATCTGGGTTTAATCCATCATCATTCTTTAGCTCACTCCACCACCCCAGTTCAGACATGGCCATATGCAAATCAGTCTGACCCTGTGCCTCATGGGAACAGTCCAGCCCGAACTGCCAAGCCATGTCTTCCCTGGACCGGAATCAAGCATCCTAGGACCGGTTTCTGGCATTCCAGCCGTCATCAGCCAGGCTTGCTTGAATCCAGTGGCAAAGTGAGCAAGGGACCCACGTCTGGGCATACCCCCGCCAACTTAGGGCGAACAAAGCGATACAAAAGGGGATGATGGACGGAACGTTTGAGCCAATCAAACACTCACCCCCAGTCAACTGATCTGGGTTTAATCCATCATCATTCTTTAGCTCACTCCACCACCCCAGTTCAGACATGGCCATATGCAAATCAGTCTGACCCTGTGCCTCATGGGAACAGTCCAGCCCGAACTGCCAAGCCATGTCTTCCCTGGACCGGAATCAAGCATCCTAGGACCGGTTTCTGGCATTCCAGCCGTCATCAGCCAGGCTTGCTTGAATCCAGTGGCAAAGTGAGCAAGGGACCCACGTCTGGGCATACCCCCGCCAACTTAGGGCGAACAAAGCGATACAAAAGGGGATGATGGACGGAACGTTTGAGCCAATCAAACACTCACCCCCAGTCAACTGATCTGGGTTTAATCCATCATCATTCTTTAGCTCACTCCACCACCCCAGTTCAGACATGGCCATATGCAAATCAGTCTGACCCTGTGCCTCATGGGAACAGTCCAGCCCGAACTGCCAAGCCATGTCTTCCCTGGACCGGAATCAAGCATCCTAGGACCGGTTTCTGGCATTCCAGCCGTCATCAGCCAGGCTTGCTTGAATCCAGTGGCAAAGTGAGCAAGGGACCCACGTCTGGGCATACCCCCGCCAACTTAGGGCGAACAAAGCGATACAAAAGGGGATGATGGACGGAACGTTTGAGCCAATCAAACACTCACCCCCAGTCAACTGATCTGGGTTTAATCCATCATCATTCTTTAGCTCACTCCACCACCCCAGTTCAGACATGGCCATATGCAAATCAGTCTGACCCTGTGCCTCATGGGAACAGTCCAGCCCGAACTGCCAAGCCATGTCTTCCCTGGACCGGAATCAAGCATCCTAGGACCGGTTTCTGGCATTCCAGCCGTCATCAGCCAGGCTTGCTTGAATCCAGTGGCAAAGTGAGCAAGGGACCCACGTCTGGGCATACCCCCGCCAACTTAGGGCGAACAAAGCGATACAAAAGGGGATGATGGACGGAGCGTTTGAGCCAATCAAACACTCACCCCCAGTCAACTGATCTGGGTTTAATCCATCATCATTCTTTAGCTCACTCCACCACCCCAGTTCAGACATGGCCATATGCAAATCAGTCTGACCCTGTGCCTCATGGGAACAGTCCAGCCCGAACTGCCAAGCCATGTCTTCCCTGGACCGGAATCAAGCATCCTAGGACCGGTTTCTGGCATTCCAGCCGTCATCAGCCAGGCTTGCTTGAATCCAGTGGCAAAGTGAGCAAGGGACCCACGTCTGGGCATACCCCCGCCAACTTAGGGCGAACAAAGCGATACAAAAGGGGATGATGGACGGAACGTTTGAGCCAATCAAACACTCACCCCCAGTCAACTGATGACGGCTGGAATGCCAGAAACCGGTCCTAGGATGCTTGTTTCCGGTCCAGGGAAGACATGGCTTGGCAGTTCGTGCTGGACTGTTCCCATGAGGCACAGGGTCAGACTGATTTGCATATGGCCATGTCTGAACTGGGGTGGTGGAGTGAGCTAAAGAATGATGATGGATTAAACCCAGATCTGTTGACTGGGGGTGAGTGTTTGATTGGCTCAAACGTTCCGTCCATCATCCCCTTTGTATCGCTTTGTTCGCCCTAAGTTGGCGGGGGTATGCCCAGACGTGGGTCCCTTGCTCACTTTGCCACTGGATTCAAGCAAGCCTGGCTGATGACGGCTGGAATGCCAGAAACCGGTCCTAGGATGCTTGTTTCCGGTCCAGGGAAGACATGGCTTGGCAGTTCGTGCTGGACTGTTCCCATGAGGCACAGGGTCAGACTGATTTGCATATGGCCATGTCTGAACTGGGGTGGTGGAGTGAGCTAAAGAATGATGATGGATTAAACCCAGATCTGTTGACTGGGGGTGAGTGTTTGATTGGCTCAAACGTTCCGTCCATCATCCCCTTTGTATCGCTTTGTTCGCCCTAAGTTGGCGGGGTATGCCCAGACGTGGGTCCCTTGCTCACTTTGCCACTGGATTCAAGCAAGCCTGGCTGATGACGGCTGGAATGCCAGAAACCGGTCCTAGGATGCTTGTTTCCGGTCCAGGGAAGACATGGCTTGGCAGTTCGTGCTGGACTGTTCCCATGAGGCACAGGGTCAGACTGATTTGCATATGGCCATGTCTGAACTGGGGTGGTGGAGTGAGCTAAAGAATGATGATGGATTAAACCCAGATCTGTTGACTGGGGGTGAGTGTTTGATTGGCTCAAACGTTCCGTCCATCATCCCCTTTTGTATCGGGCAGTTGCAGGAAGGCCTCTGGACGTTGATATGTTCCTATAGCTAAGATGAGGAGCACAGCCAGCTGACCCTTGGAGTCACTCTGCCTGGAATGAAAGGAACAGGTCAAATCTTCCTTCTCATTGAGGAGGGCAGGCCTCTAGCAGCAGGCCAGTCCTCCGGCAGCACGGCAATCTTTCTTCTGTAGTATTCACAGGTCTAGGGGTGCACTGAAGAGTGGGTCTCGAGGTCCAATATGTATACCTGGTGCCAGCTTTGAAGTGGGAGAAATTTCTATGGTCAACTGCCAAGTATACCTAGTCATGTGACTCGGGGCACAGGCTGCCGAAACCACCAAATGGTTAGGAGAAGAAAATGCCCACTTTCTAAAAGTGACATTTTCAGAATTGTGACTTAAAATTTGACATTACCATTAAAGAGGATTTAAAATTACAATTCTCTAGAAACCAAGCATGACATTCCTATCTCTTCCCAAGCAAATGTAATTACCTATTAAATGTAATAAGGTAACCCAATGTTATCCTATGGAAGAGGTAGGTTTTGCAATTGTGAAAAACGCATTTAATGGTTTTTCACTACCAGGACATGTAAAAATTTCTAAGTGCATGTCCAACTTTTTCAATAAAATACACCCTGCTCTATGGGCTGTTAAGGGCCTACTCAAAGGGTGACATATGTATTAAAAGGGAAGATTTAGGCCTAGCAAAAGGTTTATTTTGCCAGATCAAAATGGCATCTTAAAACTGCACACAGGCAGAAATGGCAAAATGGCAGGCCTGAGACATGATTTAAAAGTGCTACCTAAGCAGGAGGCACAACAAGTGCTGCAGGCTCACTAGTAGCATTTAATTAACAGGCCCTGGGAACAAGTAGTAGTACTTTACTAGGGACTTATAGGTAAATTAAATGTGCCAACTGGGTGTCAGCCAACTTTACCATGTTTAACGAGGAGAGCACAGTGCACAGAGTCCTAACAGACAACAAAAAAGGGTAAAAAAACAGGAGGGATGAAGGCAAAATCTTTGGAGGAGATCCTGTAAAAAGGGCCAAGTCCAACAACGTCTAATTTGTTTCCCCACATCTTGTACTACCACCTCTGTCGAGTCAGTCCTCTCTTTCAAGTCTGCACTTGTGAAAGAACTTCATTTGTCATATCCCCATTGAAGTTTGACAAGTCTATGGGGGGTCCCCAATCACATCACTGTGGTATGTTTTGAATCCTGAGCCACAAAGAGTGAAGTCCTCTTTGCCATCACAGTATCCTGTCAAAGTGCCTCACTGTTGAAGAAAAGGTGCAAGCCCAACAAAGAATCCCCAAACAGGCCACAGTCGGCCCTACCAACTAGTCAGGGCCTACTTAGCATTACATGCAATGGTCTATCAGGACTGCAAAGTAGAAGCAGTTCCTCAGGGTGCACAAACTTATGCGAGCCTCCAAGTCCCTAATCCATATGGGGCATACCCGCAAACCAGGAAGGGCTCAGGTACAACTGCTCCAGCTCAGCCCTAGTCTGTTCCTCCCCCAAAGGCTCCAAGGTCATTAGCAGCAAAGCAAGTTCTCTACAGCTTGTAGGATGGAGGTCACTCTGTCCTTGTCTACTGCCTCAGAGTCTCTGATGCTCCCTAGCCCCATTCAGAAGGGGGACATTAGCAGGCTGTCACCATCATGGATCTGGTTCCCTGCATTTCCAATATTGCACATTTGTCAGGCTATGAGTGATCAGGAAAGCTACTGAAACTTCAGCAGCTGCTGCCAGTGGTTCAAATTTCACCACCGAGAGCCCAGCAGCTATCTTTCCTTAAGACAATAAATGTACCATAGTGTGGAGGAAAGGAGCATTTACGCCTGCCAGTAATTCACAAATTATTCATGACGGGGGTAAATGGCTTTACAATATGTAGATATCAGCAGTTATAAATCCCATGCAAGGAGTGGTGGCCGAAACAAGGCGTTGTTAAACCTGTAAGTTTGTGAACACCCACAGACATGTACGTTTGTGGGCATTCACAAACCCCTTTCCCTATGGATAGGTCCGAAATTTACTCCAGTCAAGGGCTCCAGCAACTTCCCTTTCAGGGTGGGAAGTGGAACGGATCACACCTGAGTTGGTGGGGATGTTGGGGAAGAGGTTTCTCCATGAACACAAATGTTTACCCTATGAAACAAAAAAAGAAAAGAAAGACGTGCTTTTGAGCTTTTAGTGGAGAATTGTATGCTATGTACAGCTATGGAAGGGGATAGACAGCCTAAAGAAAGTCGCATGACAGGTGCAAAAGTACCCCTGAAGATTTGCACCTTGCCCGGCTTTCCCAACACACTATTTAAACTGTTATGTGAATTAGAAAAAAGTGCAAAAGTGTGTTCAAGAGTTGTAGAACGGTATACTTGAATCCGGCCTTCAGTGTTCTAGTGGGATTCCAGTAGTAGAATAGGAGGAGTTCTAAAGTTCAATACTGAGACACATCAGTGTTGCTTTGACTGAGTCCAAGACACTCTGTATTAGCAAAGCAGCCAGTGGCACACTACATAAGGACTAAAATTGCCCTGCATGATCTGTCAAGATCACACTAATGAAATATCAGGGTGCATTACAGATTAAGAGTGGGTGTATTGACTTAGAAATCAAACACTAAGTCTCTGAATACGATTGGCCGGTGTCGGATAAATAATGTCATTAATAATTATACTGCGGGTGGGGTGTGTTATTTCTCAGGTGCCGATAAATAGCACATATTACTAGTTTTTCCCTTAAAAAGGGCATAACATGCAAATTTTACTTAGTGCATCAAAATCTGCATGTTGTGGTATTTTCCAGGCCCTTTTCTCCCTTTGAATTCCAGTAGGTTTGATCTACCGAAATTTAACAGCGTATGCAATCTTTATTATACCTAGTATGTACCGGGTGTGATGACCACAAAACTCATAATTCCAATATAAGTGGTAACAGGAGGTACTGCACATTATAGGGTTATTCGTAATGAGTGCCTTATTCACTTAGAATGATTACAGTATAGAAACATAGAGCATTGGGCCTGTCAAGATTTGAATGTTCTTGGCAATGGAGCAACAAATAGTAGGTATTTAGCATGTTTGGGATGTAGAGTGGGATGGCAACTGATAATAGCTGTATTGAGGTGCAATGGCGGAAGGACACTCAGAAGCTTACAATATTTAACATGGTTAAAGTTTCTCAAGTTTTGAAATTTGTAGCGCCTATTGAAAACTGTTATGAACTGTATGTGTAACTAATAACAACCATAAAATCAAAACAAAAAGGCTACTTAAAAATTGTGGAAGCAAAACTGTACGGCAGCATTTAGACACCTCAAAATTATATCTGAACCAAGCCTCCCACATTTACTGGATGAGAGACGGCGTTAAACCTCAATTTCATGAGGCAATGTATCCCAGCGCCAAGGCACCTCCCCAAACATCAAATCAGCAGAGTAAAACAATTCACTAAATAATGGGGTCCACTGAATAACTGAGTTCTAGATCAATGAAAAGTTAAAGGGTTTTATCACAAAAAAATCAAAAATAAGGGTCAAGCCATGAGGGCTCTCAGATGAAATGTTATACAGAGTATACCAAAGTCAGAAAATATTCAATGGGCAGCAAAATTAGTACAAAATTGGGCAGCATCCCTAGTAGAATAGGAAATCTTCTAGCTCACCCATAGAATCAAGGTGTTGTTTTTACACAATTCTTGGCTACTAAATCAACAGTTCTGCAGTTTCATCGTGGTGTGAGCAAATGCATAATTTCCCAGCAAATCAGAGCACATAGAAACTGTTGCCCAAGTACCTAAGCACTGACTCATTTTATGCATAATTATACAGCATCCTCTATGCTAATGTGCTAACAAAATATGAAACATAGACAATAAGAATGTCTTCATGTGAATAAGTCCAGTGAGGATGTAGTTACAAGTAATAATGTTATAAAGTGAAGAGGCTGTAAGTTAAGGAGAAAATCTTTATTATTATTCTTACACCATCACAGCGTTCCAGTCAGCTGGAGCCAGCTGTAAAATGTTCATATGACAGTTGGGGAGGGAACGCTCCAGGGGAGGAAAAGGAAAGGGGAAAATTGACTATACCAAAGGAAGGTAAATAGGTAATTACAACAAACCTCCCTTAGCAGGTAGTGGAAAAATGAGAAATAACAAATAGGCTGCATAATCTGGGAAAGATAAAGAATAAAATAATTGACAACAGTATGTATTTAACATTGCGATAAATATGAAAAAGATATGGCACAATAGGGAAAAGGAAACCATATCAATGAATAAAGATGCACTACCACAAAGACAGCATAGAAAAATACAATGTCTTAAAACATAACTCAAAAATAGTCTCAGGATAATGGACATGAAAAGCTAACTCTGTTGAGAATTCTAGGAGAAATACCCAGAAGGCAGCAATGAAATAGGTACAAGTTCACAGGACTATTAATTCATAACATAATATCTATGCCAAAGAGGAGCAGAACTTGCTCTTCCAGATCTCTTAATGCCCTCCTTATATTTTCCTCCTTTCTTTCTTGTACACATACTGCCTTGCCTCCATGTTGTGAACCTAAGCGAACAGGATTATGTGATATTATTTTATCCATTCCCCAGGTCTGACCATTTTCCAATTCTACAACATTCTTTCCTACTCGAGATATTTTTATAGGCACAGAAAATCTGGATCCTTCCCTCCTACGAGGTTTGGCAAGATCTACACGTACCCAGTCCCCTTCCTTAAACGATGGGACTCTTAAATGTTGCGTTTCATCGTATCTGTTTTTGTAATTCACTTGGTGCATGGCTATTTTCCTTCATACATCCTCTCTGTCCAACGTAGCCATTCTCTTTTCCTTCAACCATGAAGCTGACATTTTTGCTCTCTGGTTTCTGTCTCTCAGGGAGAAGAAGGGAGAAACACCAGTGACATAATTAGGCGCTGTGCGGTAATCCCACACGGTGTCTTGAATTGCAGTTTAGGCTGACACACCTTTTGTCTCTGCCCTTTGCAAACACTCTTTCACCATTCTATTCATCCGTTCAACAAATCCGTTTGCGCAGGCACAATACAAGGTAACCTTGTGATAACTAATTTGTAGATCATCTAGAAACTCTTTCATGAGGTTAGAGGTAAACTGTATACCGTTATCTGTTACTAAGATTTCAAGGGTACCCTCCTCACAGAAAACATCTTTGAGATGACTGATTAAGATATCTGTATTTATTTGCTGTACACATTTTGTAGTGATCCAACGTGAATGAGAGTCAATCAATACCAGAATAAACCGCTCCCTTAAAGTTTTAAGATTTAATGGGCCTATAATATCTATGGCTAATTTGGTCCACCTTGTGCTAGGAACCTCCACCGGAGAAAGGGGAAGCTTCAACACTTGGTGTGTTTTGTCACTCTTTATGCACTCTAGACATTCCTTCACCATAGCTTCCACCATAGTGTCCACTGCTGGCCACAAATACTCAGAACGTACTTTGTTTTTAGTGAGACTCCATCTCAAATGACCCTTGTGGGCTAACTATGATTTTTCCTATAATAATCCCTTCCAGGGGAATTAACTTCTCCCACGGTACACAGTATCATTTTGCATATTTAGTTAAAATCGTACCTCCCAAATGTGGATAACTTGATGGAGACCTTATTTCTACTTTCGGGCCACCCTTCTTATATGCGTTCTGTTAATCTAATTTCTTCATCCTCTCTCATGTATTCTTCCCACTCAGTCCTGTTCATGCTAGCTAACTTTAGTACAACCTCTTTCTCTCCTACTTCTGCAGTGTCTGTGGTACAGTCTAGAGGTGCACAGGAGAGAAAATCTGCTACAATGTTCTGTGCTCCTGGAACATATTGTACTCTGAAGTTGAAGCATTCTAAACTTAAGATCCACCTGGATTTTCTGGGTGTGGTCCTAGTCGAACCTTGGATAAAAGCACTAGTGATTTGTGATGAGCCTTCATTATAAATGGAATGCCCCACAGAAAAAATGTACAGTGTCTCACCACCCAATACCACGCCAGGGCGTCCTTTTCAACCACTGAATAGTGTTTTTCCGAACCTTTTACCGCTTTAGACGCAAAGGCAACACCCTGTTATTTGCCATCCACTATTTAAGTTAGGCTAGCTCCAAATCCCTTATTGCTGGCATCTGTTTGTTAAAACCGTACGTATATTGGGGTCAAATCTACCTAATGATGGGGCTTTGGCTATACTGAGCTTTTCTGATCTAAAAGCAGTTTGACACTCCTTATCCCATGAAAATGGCACTTCTTTTCTTAAGAGATTACATAAGGGTTTCTACAATGCTTGCACAGTTTTGTACAAACTTAAATAGTACTCAAAGAGTCCCAGAAAGGATTTAAGTTCCTCAACATTAGTGGGAGCCTCTGTTTTTTTCTATGGCCTCAACAAGGTTCAACTTGGGCTTGATACCATCGTGAGAGATTGTTTGACCTAGATATTCCACTGACTCCACCCCAATTTGACATTTTTCCCTGTTTATATTGAGCCCTGCCTTCCTTAGTTTTAATAAAACTTCTCTTAAAATAGTGTTATGCTCCGTTTCATCATTGCAGTGAAATCCAGAATATCTTCCTGGAAACACACTGTGTTGGGGACTTCCCTTAATATATGTTGTATTATCCTTTGGAATGCGGCAGCTGCCGAAGCAGGTCAGAAAGGCATGCATATGTATTGGTAGGATCCTAAAGGGGTCACAAAGGATGTGAGATGATGCGATGCAGGAGGTAGCTCGACCTGATGGTAGGCGGACGAAAGGTCTTTTACACTGAAACAACTGGTATCCTTAATTAACGTTAGTATTTCTTGGATAAGGGGAAGGGGATGTCTGTCATCTCATGTTGGCATACAAATCTCTTAAGTCGATGCAGAGCCTTATGTCTTTTCCAGGGGATTTGGTAGTTATAACAATAGGAGCTAGCGATTGGGAACTTTCTATAGGTTCGATGACCCCAAATCAAGCAATCTATCCAACTCCTTTTTTAAAGGAGTCTGCATGAGGTGGGGAATAGTTCTCACCTTGTGGGCAACTGGTTTAGCATTATGTTTCAATTTGATACTGTACTGATATTTGTTTAGTAATCCTAGTTGAATGAATGAATGAATGAATGAGGGGTTTGTTAAGTATAACAGATACTACAAGTGTTCTGGTGTTGAGACAAACAACCAAACTGGGGGCTCCTCCTTGCTACTGCTTAAACAAATGGGTTTTCAAAAGCTTGCGAAAAGCTTTCTTCTCAGAGATGCGTCTAAAAGGGAGAGGAAGCTCTTTCCATTATTTGGCAGCAAGAACCGAGCAGGTCGAACAGCCCCATTTCTTACATTTGGTGCAGGGATTAGTTAACAGCCGTGCTGACTGAGAAAAAAGGGTTCTATTAAGACAGTATTCCACCATCCTATTGGACACATATTTGGGTCCAGTCTTGTAATAAGTGGCACAGGTCACTATCAATGCTTTGAACCTGATCCTCTTTTTTACTGGGAGTCAGTGAAGTTGATTCCGGTATTGAAAGATGGAAGCATGCTTGGGAAGCTTTAACAAGAGGAGAATTGCCAAACTCTGTACCAATTGTAGTCGATGAATTATACCCGGAACCCCTAGGTATAGAACAATTGCATAATCCAATCTGGAAAGGATAAGTGCCTCAACTACTGTTTACTGAGCATCCCAAGGAAGGAGGTTTAGGAATTTACTCAGCATCCAAAAAAAGCCAGCAGGAGGTTTTGACCACCGTTGAGATCTGGGCTATGAGGGACAGATGAGTATCGATGAGCACTCCTAGATTCTTAGCAACCTCTGTAGGTGGAGGCTGAGACGCGCAACTTGCCAGCCATACTCCTGAACAGCCGGGCATAGGGTTGGCACCAGACAATAACGCCTTCGTTTTTGTCTAGGTTGCACTGGAGCAGGTTGGCCTTAAGCGATCCCATAACTGCTAATATATATGCAGTAAATTTCAGCATAGATTCTCATGTGCTATTGTTGTAAGTCAGCAGAAGCTGGGTATCACCTGCATATGACACCATTTGGATACCAAAAGAATCAATAAGGTAAGCCAGTGGTGTCATGTAGATATTAAAAAGCATGGGGCTCAGGGCCGAGCCTTGAAGCACTCCGCATTTAAGGATTTTAGTCTCAGAATAGAATGATTTCAGCCACAATGCCGGTTCTCTGTGTTCCAAGCAGGAGCTCAACCAAGCAAGCACAGTCCCCTCCACCCTGATGGCGGTCAGGCGCTTTAGCAGGATCTCACAAGAGATTGTGTCAAACATCGCGCAGAGGTCGAATAAGATTAGTTCTGCATTTTGACTGAAGTCCAGCCCAAATTTAATGGAGTCTGTTATTGCCAAAAGAGCTGTCTCTGTGCCGTGGTGGGCCCTAAAGCCCGATTGTGATGGGTGGAGAAGGTTGCAGGTGCTCAAGTAGGCCTGACAATTAGCTATTGAAAATCTTCTCAATGATCTTCTAGACCCCCGGGACCAGAGAAAGTGGTCTAAAATTAGCTGGGTTTTCAGGATCTGCATTAGGCTTCTTGAGCAGGGGATAACACTTGATGTTTCCAAGAAGTGGGGACTATCTCAGAACTGAGTGCGCTCCTGATAGGCTTCGTGTCAAGTGTAATTTCACAAGAAGGAAAGTTAACGCCCTAAGTGTTACCACGTATTGGAAAATTAACTTACTTTCTTCTTGGGCTCCTGGTTTTACAGCAAGAACAGGTTTAGAATCTCCGGGGAGGAAAAGGGAAAATGGACTATACCAAAAGGAAGGTAAATAGATAATTATAACAAATAATTTTACATCCGCACCATGGAAAGTCAATTGTAAGCAAAACACAGCGATGAAAATACATTTAAATGACCTCAACTTAATTATGTGCAGGCTCCCTGGGGTGAGAGGGTGTATGCAGGGTGGAAGCATGAATCAGTGACAGTAATGGCTTCCATCTCGTTCAGGATGGCATCTGCACAGAAGTGTGGCATAGCTAATTCACATTAGAAAACATACTTCTGTACATCATCAGAAATTTGTTTGAAAGACAATTACACTATATCAGTCTGTAGATGTAATATCATGCGTGAAAATGCATATTACTCATTGTTAATAATGCACAAAACATACTTCTTTAAAACACTCGGAGACAAATCCAATGCTTTGGGTAGAAGGGCTAACGGTTTCTTATGCACATACACAGCGCGAAATAACCTTCAGTTCATATACCTTGATCCTCACCTTTCCTCTGGTACACAACGGATGTACATGCACCCAATCATGTTTCCTCGAGAGTTCTTCGTCATAAAGACATCCATTCTATCAATCTCCTGTTGGCTATACTGGAAACAAGCCTTTTCGGTCAGGCGAAGTTTCCAGCGAGCTATGATGTCATCACCCCTTTGTACAGACCCATTTTCGACGTCTGCGTCTCCTTCAGCCTCAGGATCAATGGAATAAGTTGCTCTCGGGGGCCTAAAGCCCAGTTTAGCTGCAATACTGCCAGGACACGGTGGACAGCAAAATATAAAGAACAAGTCCCTGAATGGTACCTCCTCCACCATTCTGAGATTTAAAAACGGCAAACTACCGTTATGGATTGTGTGGGGGGGGGGGGGAAAGAGGTACGCGCTTAGAGGGGCAAGATAATCATTAACAACCAGCCAAACTAAGACACCATAAAGCAGAAGCATCCGTTGCTTCATTAAGAACTGAGACTCAATCCTTTACCACAGGTATGCAAGGTTGAAAATTCAATTTTCTGCCTTAGCCTTATCAAAAGCCACATGGAATGTAAATGCAGGCAAAAATAATCCCACTTTTCCCAGTGAATTTTTCAAAAACAAAATTATATTTTGCTCGCCTTCATATTAACAGTTTTAGCAACTGACTTTCAAGCTGAACATGATCGTTTACATGAACTCTTAGCTGTTCTTGAATCACACCAAGTTACGAAGATACGAGTGAGTCGTAGTAAAGTTCTGTGGTCTTGACGTCTGAATCAACAGCCCAGTGAGTATTGCACTGTTTTTGAACTTTAACAATGAAACACTGCATCTTCCAAAACAATAAAACATCCCGATTTCAAATAGAGTAGAAGTCGGCTTGAATTAAGGAAAACAATTTTGTGATGCACATTTCTGTAAAACAAGGCACGGGCCTTCGTCAGTCTGAGATATATCGGTTTGAAAAGTAAAAATAAAATATCACATAACAGTATGCTGCGATTTTCCCAAATGCGCCGTTGGCTTCTTTCTCTCTTAACATGAAATTTTCAGACGAAATTGATTGAACGCTGAATCCAGGTATCGAGAACTTCCCTGAACAGTCTGTCCGTGGGAACTTGAAATCCGTTGCAGATGCTATATCAGTCCATGAAATACAGAGAGCACAGCGTGCAACCAATCATGTAAGAGCAAACACGTAGGAGCAGCAGAAGGAATGCGTGGTAACCTTGGATTGGCTTATAAAACTAGGCCGCTGGTTCTGGCTAGTGGACATCTCTATTGGCACAGAGCAGAAAAGCGCCCCACGTTAGCGAATTAGGATAGCCACAAAAACTGACCGACGTTTGTAACAGGGTTACCACCTTTCACACAGAAAAATGCCGTTCACGTTCTAAGTTTCTGCAATGGCACAGACGTAATTAAATAGAACTTTAACTAAAACTGCCTGTTTTCATTTTTCACATGCACTTACAATCTTAGTTCACTCAAATTATTAGCCAAGGTATATTAAGGCAGCTCTAGATCACATTTCCAAGCACTTTCGTCCCCTAATTTCTGTTTTAAGTATGTAATGAGGAGAGGAAAAATTCAAGCTTTCAGTCCTGCCAAGTATCACGCGTTAGACTAACTGTAGGAGAGTAGGATCTGCCTCTTATGTTGCCCCCACTTTTTTTCTGATGTTTACACTGGTTTCTGGCTATAGTCTGGCTGGGACACTGCCAATCAGGGCCCCAGCCTCTCTGTTCTCTCTAAACGACTTGGAGTGCACTCTAGGTGCACTAGTGATTGGATACTGTGGTACCTTATGAGTCCCTAGTATATGGTACCTTAGGTACCAAGGGCATAGGTACTTCACAGGCCTACCAGGGGCTGAAGCATGTATTATGCCACCCCTGGGAAGCAGACTAAATCTGACACCACAGGCCTGCTACTGCAGCCTGGGTGAGGAGGTGCTAGCACCCCTCACTGAGATATAGGTTCCCTATATCTCTCCTGCACACACATTTAAACCTATCAGTCACCCCTAAGGCAGGCCCTATCAATCCTGAGGGCAGGGTGCTTGGTTTCTATGTGAGAGGGTGCCTCTGCCTGAGCAGGGCCCCTCTGCAGCTCTCAGAGTCCATTCTCTGGGGCTGTTTGTGAATGCGGTCAAACCATATACTCTTAAGCGCACTATAACCTCGCGGTTAATGCTAGCTTTGGGATGGCTGCATCAAAACATGTCGTGTTTGGTGTCAAACACCTTGGAATCATACCCCCACACCAGTACCTGGTGTGGGAGTATGATCCCACCCTTCTAGAGGGATAGACATGTACCTACTGTGGAAACGCAGTAGAATCCTGAAGAGCCCTGGCATCACAAAATGGATGCCACCAGTCACAGACACTGGGCTGCCCTCCTGCTGATGACCGAAACTCGCAGTGGAGGAGGCCCAACAATAGGTA
This sequence comes from Calotriton arnoldi, assembly GCA_963921515.1. NCBI lineage: Eukaryota > Metazoa > Chordata > Amphibia > Caudata > Salamandridae > Calotriton > Calotriton arnoldi. Next base: position 302,582 of record CAWUFW010007126.1, read on the forward strand.
TCCTGTCACAGGGAGGTGTGACCACCTCCCAGACAGGGTTTAGTGTATTGGGGCTGGGTGGGTGCATTCCTAGAGTGCTTTGAAGTCCTGCACTGGGGGAGCAGAAGGCTCCTCTGTGCATACACCAGTTCAAACCGGCTCAGGGGCTACCTGCCCCTGCTCTGGCGCGAAACTGGACAAAGGGAAGTGGGTGTAGCCACCCACTCCCCTGACCCTCCCATAGGTGGGGTCATAGAGCTAGTCCCTCCCTTCCTTCTAGTATAAGGTAGGGAACCCTTGCCATTGCAAGATAGATATCCCTGGATGACGCTCTAAAGAAGAATCCAGGACCTTCGACGTTCCACTACCTCTGGAAGACTGAAGAATCTCCCTTGGAGTCAAGGAGTGACTCCCCTGCTTGGCAGGCACCAACAATTACAACGACGGTCGCAAACTACGCCGCTCCCGCCGGAGTCCAAAGTCCCTGCAGCCCAAAAAGAGGATTTCCTGACTTCTCTAAGGCTATCGTGAGTCCCCAGCGAAGCTGAGGCAAGTGGACCCCACGAGTGATGAGGAACCGCAGTCCCTGGGTACCATGCACTATTGTCGAGTGCAACCCCTTCACGACGTTCTACGAACCTGTGCTTTGGACCACATGTGGTCCCAGCCTCTAGCAGAGAGCCCTCCCACGATCAGAGGCCTACCCCATCCCGAGTGACCGTGGGCCCCTGTTGAAAAAATCCTCCTGAGGCGTCTTCGCGATCACTTGACAGCCGGCTTGGGGGTCCCCTGAAGACTTTTCTACAAATCCAAAGGGCTCCCCTGGTTGTTCCAGGCCTGCCCTGATTTACCTTCGCTGGGTGAGTCCCCCAGACCTTGCTGGTCTGCACCATTGACTTTTTGTTTTTTCCACGAGACTTGCTGCTACCAAGGCTTGTTGGCTCCAATCGGGTCGCCGACACCGCAGTCAGCTGCAGACTTCGTGGGACACGCTGAATCCAGCTCCTGGTTGTCATCGACGCCTCCTGGACCTCGTGGCCGAAAAGTCAAGACACCTGTGAATGACCTGAATCTGTCGACGACGGTGGGCATTCATCTTCCTTGCCCCGGGTCACTGCCAAGTGACTTTGAACACTGTCCCCTCTGCTTTCAGGTCTTCCTTCTTCCGAATCCAGGCTTGGATTCCACCGGACACTTCTTCTGTCTTCACAAGCAGCAAGTCTTCAATGGCTCCCATTGAAAACGACGCCGCGACCCGACACCAAAGGACACCTATGCACCCGGCTTCCCTGGGTGAGGTAACTCCAGCACTACGGTGCTCCTGTGGGTGTTGGCCCTAGAACTACTTACCCTGTAAGTGACTGGCTTGTGGCTACTCCCGAAGTGCCCTTAAACTCTTAATTTCCAACCGCGACTTGCCCCATTGAAGTCTACGGCGATCCGCGCCTGTGTTCACTCACTGCACGCGTCCCCGTGGGTCCTTTACTTACCTGCCTTGGGTGGTTTCGTGAGGCCCCAGCATTTCTGAAGGCCCTAGGCCTTGTCCCTTTGCAAGTCGTTGTTCTTAAGTCTCTTTTTAGTATATGGTCTGGGACGCCCCTAGGGCCCCAGCCATATTTGTGCTCAATTTGTTGTGAAACGTTGATTTGTGCATATGTTCCTGACTTCTAATCTCACAAGAGATTAGTAGAGAGTTGTTTAGTAATAATTACATATATATTTGATATATATACCTGTGTGGTGTCTTTTCATTTGGTGAATCAAGAGATTGTGTGGTAAAACAAGCTGCTTTACATTCCTCCAAGACTTAGCCTGAAGGCTGCGCTCCACAGCTACCACTAGGATAGCTTTCTGTAAAGGTTGTCTTAAACCTACCTACCATAAGAGTCGAATTGTACTGGTGCAAGGTGTCCACTTTAACTAGTGAACAGCATATACCAGGCCAACTTCTCACATTGGTATCAGCGTGTGGGATTCCAGCTTGCTATTGTTTTACCAGAAAATCTCTATTTGAATTACTAACTGAAAACCACTATAGGTACTCAAGGTACATATAAAGTCAAGCTTAGTATCAATAAGTTCTACTGAACTTAGAGCTGTGTGCCAAGGGATAGCACACCCTTTCTACAGCTCAAGCTAGTATCAGTAGGCCACAAACTAGTGTAGGTAGTACAACACTCCACAACACTAGAATGTCCTTAAGGGGTGGACCCAGTGGATCCACTCAGCCTCAGTATAAGGACATGACTTTCTTTGTCTTGAAAGCCATGTGTGCTGAAAGGCACCTGAAGCTAGGACAGAGTCCCTCCACACTACACCTGATAGATCTGCTGACAGCAGATGATCTTAGATTAGCTCTAGGAGCTAATGGGTCTGAATCAGTGAGTGGGTCAATTACAGTGTCTGGGTCAGATGATGGACATCAGGATGACCAAGACTCTGCGGTTGAAGGGCCAGGTCCCAAGGGGCCTGAAAAGGACAGAGGAATTCTCCCTAAGAGAACTGACATAGTGGAGGAGAGGCCTAGGTCCCTTTCTAGGGACTCTGACCACTCCTATCACTCTGGCAGAGAATCTGTCTACCAGAGGAACTCCTACTTCCCCAGAAGAGAGACCTCCTCTGACAGAATGTACAAACTGCTGCAGTATGAGGAAGCAAGGCTTACCCTCAAAACCAAGCAGTTGGCATTAGATAAGGAAGCCCTGGAGCTCCAGAGAGCTTCTAGAAAAGAGGGGTTAGAACCCCCTGGTGGCAGCAACAGTGTCCCTAGAGGCAGAGAATATATTCCAGACCATAGGAACCTGAGCAAGGTTGTTCCTCCCTACCAGAGTGGGGATGATATCCATAAGTGGATAACTGCTATGGAAAGGGCCTGTAGAGTACAACAGGTCCCCCAAAAGCAGTGGGCAGCAATCTTGTGGCTCTCCTTTTCAGATAAAGGTAGAGACAAGCTCCTCACTGTTAGAGAAGAGGATGCTGATGACTATGAAGTCATGAAGAGTGCACTGATAGATGGGTTTGGCTTAACCACTGAGCAGTACAGGTTGAAGTTCAGAGACACCCAGAAGGCACAGACTCAGGACTGGACTGACTTTGTAGATTGTGCAACCAAGGCTCTGGAGGGTTGGCTGGTTGGCAGTAGGGTTACTGATTTCAAGGGATTGTATAATCTAATGATGAGAGAACAGATCCTTAATAATTGCCAGAACCAGTTGTTGCATCAAGACCTGGTGGACTCAGATCTGACCTCTCCCCAAAAATTGGGAAAGAAGGCAGACAAGTGGGTCAGAACCAGGGCGAGGCAGAAAACCCAGAACCAAGGGGGTGACACAAAGAAGCAGGATTCTAAGGGCTCTGAGAAAAGTGGGGATAAGTCAAAAGACCAGAAGTCTTCACAAGGGCCCCAAAAATCTGCATCTGGTGGGGAGTCACAATCCAACAAGGGAAAAGGCCAAAAGAAGCCCTGGTGCAAATTCTGTAAACAGAAAGGGCACTGGACTTCTGATTGTAACAAGTCCAAAGACCAAACCACCACCACTCCTGCCCCTAAGGCAACTGTCCCCCTAGTTCAGCTACTGGTGGAGGTGGTACTCAGAATAAGGGTGTAGTAGGGCTGACCCTGGGTTCTGAAGTGGACTCTGGCCTAGTCAGAGTACCCACTCAGGCAATGCTGATTTGTGATGGAGACATTGATATGTCCTTCCTGGTGAGCCCCAGTAATCTGGGCAAATACAAACAGCAGCCTGTAATAAATGGCAAACAGGCTTTGGCATTTAGGGACACAGGTGCTAGTGTCACCATGGTGGCAGAGGACCTTGTGGACCCTGGACAGATCATCCTGGGCGAAATGTACCAGGTGACCAATGCAAGCAATGTCAGGACCAACCATAGTCTGGCAGTTGTGAATTTCTCCTGGGGAGGGGTAACTGGCCTCAAGAAGGTTGTAGTCAGTGCAGACCTCCCTGTAGAATGTCTATTGGGCAATGATCTAGAAACTTCAGCCTGGTCTGAAGTAGAGTTATGGACTCATGCTGAGATGTTGGGCATCCCTGCAGAGATATTTGCTGTGACCAGGTCACAGGCCAAAATGCATGACACTGAACCAGCTCTGGATCCTGAAATCATGGACCAGATGCTTCCCAAGAAGAGGAGCAGTAGGGGTAAGGCAGTGCCTTCCCCTCTGTCTCAGATCACTGATTCCCCTCTTGAGGGAGGAGGAGCAGATCCTGAAGAAGGAACTGCCCCAGAGGAACTTGAGCCTGATCAGGTTGAGTTCTTGGGGGCAGGGGCCCTTCTAGGGAAGATCTGAGTAAGGAGCAACAGTGCTGCCCCTCTCTTGAACCCCTCAGACAGCAGGCTGCTGCTGAGGCTGCTGGGAGTGCTAGTGGGTCCCATAAAGTTTATTGGTATGAGGGACTCCTATATTCTGAGGGTAGAGATCCAGCCCCTGGAGCCACCAGGAGGTTGGTAATACCTCAGAAGTTTAGGGGTTCCTCTTGACCCTAGCACATGATATCCCTTTAGCAGGTCACTTGGGCCAAAACTAGACCTGGGACAGGCTTGTTCCACATTTTCATTGGCCACATATGTCAGAGGACACAAAGGAGTTTTGTCACTCCTGTGTCACATGCCAAGCCAGTGGCAAGGCAGGTGGCACCACAAAGGCCCCCTGATACCACTACCTGTGGTGGGGGTACCCTTTGAAAGGGTAGGGATTGACATAGTTGGTCCCCTTGACCCTCAAACTGCATCTGGGCACAGATTTATCCTGGTGGTAGTGGATCATGCCACCAGGTATCCAGAGGCAATTCCCCTGAGGACCACCACAGCCCCTGTGGTGGCAAGAGCCCTCATTGGAGTTTTCTCCAGAGTGGGTTTCCCAAAGGAGGTCATCTCTGACAGAGGTACCAACTTCATGTCAGGATATTTGAAAGCAATGTGGAAGGAGTGTGGTGTAACTTATAAGTTCACCACCCCTATCACCCACAATGCAATGGGTTGGTTGAACGTTTCAACAAAACCCTGAAGGGAATGATTAAAGGACTCCCAGAGAAGCTTAGGCGGAAATGGGACCTTCTTCTTCCCTGCCTGTTGTTTGCATAGAGAGAGGTTCCACAGAAGGGGGTTGGTTACAGCCCATTTGAGCTTCTGTTTGGGCATCCTGTAAGAGGTCCATTATGTTTGGTAAAAGAGGGCTGGGAGTTACCTCTCAAACCCCCAAACAGGATGTGATGGACTATGTACTTGGTCTCCGCTCCAGGATGGCCGAATACATGAAAAAGGCAACCAAAAACCTGGAGGCCAGCCAAGAATTACAAAAAGCTTGGCATGACCAAAAGGCTGTGCTGACTGTGTACCAGCCAGGACAGAAAGTGTGGGTGTTGGAGCCTGTTGCCCCAGCAGCCCTCCAAGACAAATGGAGTGGCCCCCATACAATAGTTGAGCAAAAGTGAGAAGTCACCTATCTGGTGAATCTTGGAACTCCCAGGAGCCCCCTGAGGGTGCTCCATGTCAACAGATTGAAACCATATGTTGACAGGGCTGACATGGGCTTGCTCATGGCAACTGATGAGGACCAGGAGGAGGAGAGTGACCCTCTCCCTGACCTGCTCTCACAGAACCCTGATGATGGGTCAGTGGATGGTGTTGCTTTGGCAAGCAGCCTCACTGACCATCAGCAAACTGAGTGCAGACAAGTTCTGCAGCAGTACAGACATATGTTTAGCCTGACCCCTAGTCAGACTACCTGGTGCACCCATGAGGTGGACACTGGAGACAGTCTGCCTGTCAAGAGTAAAATCTACAGGCAACCTGACCATGTCAGGGACTGTATCAGGACTGAAGTCCAGAAAATGTTGGAGTTAGGTGTGATTGAGCCTTCAGATAGCCCTTGGGCTAGCCCAGTAGTCCTAGTACCCAAGCCTCATACCCAGGGTGGTAAGAAAGAAATGAGGTTTTGTGTAGACTACAGAGGCCTCAATGCAGTCACCAGGACTGATGCCTATCCCATACCAAGGGCAGATGAGCTGATTGATACTTTGGCCTCAGCCAAGTATCTGAGTACATTTGACCTAACAGCTGGCTACTGGCAGATCAGGTTAGCTGAGGATGCAAAAGCCAAAACAGCATTTTCGACCCCTGGTGGGCACTACCACTTTGTGGTGATGCCCTTTGGATTGAAAAATGCACCTGCCACTTTTCAGAGGTTGGTGAACAAAGTTCTGGCAGGGATGGAAACTTATTGCTCAGCTTATCTAGATGATATTGCTGTCTTTAGTTCCTCCTGGCAGGATCACCTGGTCCACCTCAGAAATGTTTTGGAGGCCCTGCAGAAAGCAGGCCTCACTATCAAGGCCACTAAGTGCCAGATAGGGCAGAGTCAGGTTGTGTACCTGGGCCACCTTGTGGGTGGAGGCCAGGTTCAGCCTTTACAGAGCAAAATCCAAACCATAATGGAATGGGTTGCTCCAACCACCCAGACACAGGTGAGAGCCTTCTTAGGCCTGACTGGGTACTATAGGAGGTTTGTGAAGGGATATGGATCTATAGTGACCCCCTTGAATGATCTGACCTCAAAGAAAATGCCAAAAAAGGTTCAGTGGACAGCTAGCTGTCAGAAGGCATTTGAAGACCTAAAGCAGGCCATGTGCACTGCCCCCATCTTACAGAGTCCAGACTACACCAAAAAGTTCATTGTCCAAACAGATGCTTCTGAGCTGGGTGTGGGAGCTGTACTGTCTCAACTGAATGATGAAGGTCAAGACCAGCCAGTAGCTTTTATTAGCAGGAGGCTGACCCCTAGAGAGAAACGTTGGTCAGCTATAGAGAGGGAGGCCTTTGCTGTGGTGTGGGCCCTGAAGAAGCTGAGGCCATACTTGTTTGGCACTCACTTCATAGTTCAGACTGACCACAAGCCCCTCCTATGGCTTAAACAGATGAAAGGTGAAATCCCAAAACTTTTAAGGTGGTTCATTTCCCTACAGGGGATGGACTATACAGTGGAACATAGGCCTGGGACCCAACATGCCAATGCAGATGGACTCTCAAGGTATTTCCACTTAGAGCACGAAGACTCAACTGGTCAAGGTTAGTTTAGTGTCCCTGCGTTTGGGGGGGTTGTGTAGGAGAGTAGGATCTGCCTCTTATGTTGCCCCCACTTTTTTCTGATGTTTACACTGGTTTCTGGCTATAGTCTGGCTGGGACCCTGCCAATCAGGGCCCCAGCCTCTCTGTTCTCTCTAAACGACTTGGAGTGCACTCTAGGTGCACTAGTGATTGGATACTGTGGTACCTTATGAGTCCCTAGTATATGGTACCTTAGGTACCAAGGGCATAGGTACTTCACAGGCCTACCAGGGGCTGAAGCATGTATTATGCCACCCCTGGGAAGCAGACTAAATCTGACACCACAGGCCTGCTACTGCAGCCTGGGTGAGGAGGTGCTAGCACTCCTCACTGAGATATAGGTTCCCTATATCTCTCCTGCACACACATTTAAACCTATCAGTCACCCCTAAGGCAGGCCCTATCAATCCTGAGGGCAGGGTGCTTGGTTTCTATGTGAGAGGGTGCCTCTGCCTGAGCAGGGCCCCTCTGCAGCTCTCAGAGTCCATTCTCTGGGGCTGTTTGTGAATGCGGTCAAACCATATACTCTTAAGTGCATTATAACCTCGCGGTTAATGCTAGCTTTGGGATGGCTGCATCAAAACATGTCGTGTTTGGTGTCAAACACCTTGGAATCATACCCCCACACCAGTACCTGGTGTGGGAGTATGATCCCACCCTTCTAGAGGGATAGACATGTACCTACTGTGGAAACGCAGTAGAATCCTGAAGAGCCCTGGCATCACAAAATGGATGCCACCAGTCACAGACACTGGGCTGCCCTCCTGCTGATGACCGAAACTCGCAGTGGAGGAGGCCCAACAATAGGTATCCTGTCACAGGGAGGTGTGACCACCTCCCAGACAGGGTTTGGGGATGGGTCGGTGCACTCCTAGAGTGCTTTGAAGTCCTGCACTGGGGGAGCAGAAGGCTCCTCTGTGCATACACCAGTTCAAACCGGCTCAGGGGCTACCTGCCCCTGCTCTGGCATGAAACTGGACAAAGGGAAGTGGGTGTAGCAACCCACTCCCCTGACCCTCCCATAGGTGGGGTCATAGAGCTAGTCCCTCCCTTCCTTTTAGTATAAGGTAGGGAACCCTTGCCATTGCAAGATAGATATCCCTGGACGACGCTCTAAAGAAGAATCCCGGACCTTCGACGTTCCACTACCTCTGGAAGACTGAAGAATGTTCCTTGGAGTCAAGGAGTGACTCCCCTGCTTGGCATGCACCAAAAATTACAACGACGGTCGCAAACTACGCCGCTCCCGCCGGAGCCCGAAGTCCCTGCAGCCCAAAAAGAGGATTTCCTGACTTCTCCAAGCCCATCGTGAGTCCCCAGCGAAGCTGAGGCAAGTGGACCCCACGAGTGATGAGGAACCGCAGTCCCTGGGTACCGTGCACTATTGTCAAGTGCAACTCCTTCACGACGTTCTACGAACCTGTGCTTTGGACCACGTATGGTCCCAGCCTCTAGCAGAGATCTCTCCCAAGATCAGAGGCCTACCCCGTCCCGAGTGACCGTGGGCCCCTGTTGAAGGAATCCTCCTGAGGCATCTTCACGATCCCTTGACAGCTGGCTTGGGGGTCCCCTGAAGACTTTTCTACAAATCCAAAGGGCTCCCCTGGTTGCTCCAGGCCTGCCCTGACTTACCCTCGCTGGGTGAGTCCCCCAGACCTTGCTGGTCTGCACCATTGACTTTTTTGTTTTTTCCACGAGACTTGCTGCTACCAAGGTTTGTTGGTGCCAATTGGGTCGCCGACACCTCAGTCAGCTGCAAACGTCGTGGGACATGCTGATTCCAGCTCCTGGTTGTCATCGACGCCTCCTGGACCTCGTGGCCGAAGAGTCAAGACACCCGTGAACGACCTGAATCTGTCGACGACGGTGGGCATTCTTCCTTGCCCCGGGTCACTGCCAAGTGACTTTGATCACTGTCGCCTCTGCTTTCAGGTCTTCCTTCTTCCGAATCCAGGCTTGGATTCCACCGGACACTTCTTCTGTCTTCACAAGCAGCAAGTCTTCATTGGCTCCCATTGAAAACGACGCCGCGACCCGACACCAAAGGACACCTATGCACCCGGCTTCCCTGGGTGAGGTAACTCCAGCACTACGGTGCTCCTGTGGGTGTTGGCCCTAGAACAACTTACCCTGTAAGTGACTGGCTTGTGACTCCCGAAGTGCCCTTAAACTCTTAATTTCCAACCGCGACTTGCCCCATTGAAGTCTACGGCGATCCGCGCCTGTGTTCACTCACTGCACGCGTCCCCCGTGGGTCCTTTACTTACCTGCCTTGGGTGGTTTCGTGAGGCCCCAGCACTTCTGAAGGCCCTAGGCCTTGTCCCTTTGCAAGTCGTTGTTCTTAAGTCTCTTTTTTAGTATATGGTCTGGTACGCCCCTAGGGCCCCAGCCACATTTGTGCTCAATTTGTTGTGAAACGTTGATTTGTGCATATGTTCCTGACTTCTAATCTCACAAGAGATTAGTAGAGAGTTGTTTAGTAATAAATACATATATATTTGATATATATACCTGTGTGGTGTCTTTTCATTTGGTGATTCAAGAGATTGTGTGGTAAAACAAGCTGCTTTACATTCCTCCAAGACTTAGCCTGAAGGCTGCGCTCCACAGCTACCACTAGGATAGCTTTCTGTAAAGGTTGTCTTAAACCTACCTACCATAAGAGTCGAATTGTACTGGTGCAAGGTGTCCACTTTAACTAGTGAACAGCATATACCAGGCCAACTTCTCACATTGGTGGCAGCGTGTGGGATTTCAGCTTGCTATTGTTTTACCAGAAAATCTCTATTTGAATTACTAACTGAAAACCACTATAGGTACTCAAGGTACATATAAAGTCAAGCTTAGTATCAATAAGTTCTACTGAACTTAGAGCTGTGTGCCAAGGGATAGCACACCCTTTCTACAGCTCAAGCTAGTATCAGTAGGCCACAAACTAGTGTAGGTAGTACAACACTGCACAACACTAGAATGTCCTTAAGGGGTGGCCCAGTGGATCCACTCAGCCTCAGTATAAGGACATGACTTTCTTTGACTTGAAAGCCATGTGTGCTGAAAGGCACCTGAAGCTAGGACAGAGTCCCTCCACACTACACCTGATAGATCTGCTGACAGCAGATGATCTTAGATTAGCTCTAGGAGCTAATGGGTCTGAATCAGTGAGTTGGTCAATTACAGTGTCTGGGTCAGATGATGGACATCAGGATGACCAAGACTCTGTGGTTGAAGGGCCAGGTCCCAAGGGGCCTGAAAAGGACAGAGAAATTCTCCCTAAGAGAACTGACATAGTGGAGGAGAGGCCTAGGTCCCTTTCTAGGGACTCTGACCACTCCTATCACTCTGGCAGAGAATCTGTCTACCAGAGGAACTCCTACTTCCCCAGAAGAGAGACCTCCTCTGACAGAATGTACAAACTGCTGCAGTATGAGGAAGCAAGGCTTACCCTCAAAACCAAGCAGTTGGCATTAGATAAGGAAGCCCTGGAGCTCCAGAGAGCTTCTAGAAAAGAGGGGTTAGAACCCCCTGGTGGCAGCAACAGTGTCCCTAGAGGCAGAGAATATATTCCAGACCATAGGAACCTGAGCAAGGTTGTTCCTCCCTACCAGAGTGGGGATGATATCCATACGTGGATAACTGCTATGGAAAGGGCCTGTAGAGTACAACAGGTCCCCCAAAAGCAGTGGGCAGCAATCTTGTGGCTCTCCTTTTCAGATAAAGGTAGAGACAAGCTCCTCACTGTTAGAGAAGAGGATGCTGATGACTATGAAGTCCTGAAGAGTGCACTGATAGATGGGTTTGGCTTAACCACTGAGCAGTACAGGTTGAAGTTCAGAGACACCCAGAAGGCACAGACTCAGGACTGGACTGACTTTGTAGATTGTGCAACCAAGGCTCTGGAGGGTTGGCTGGTTGGCAGTAGGGTTACTGATTTCAAGGGATTGTATAATCTAATGATGAGAGAACAGATCCTTAATAATTGCCAGAACCAGTTGTTGCATCAATACCTGGTGGACTCAGATCTGACCTCTCCCCAAGAATTGGGAAAGAAGGCAGACAAGTGGGTCAGAACCAGGGTGAGGCAGAAAACCCAGAACCAAGGGGGTGACACAAAGAAGCAGGATTCTAAGGGCTCTGAGAAAAGTGGGGATAAGTCAAAAGACCAGAAGTCTTCACAAGGGCCCCAAAAATCTGCATCTGGTGGGGAGTCACAATCCAACAAGGGAAAAGGCCAAAAGAAGCCCTGGTGCAAATTCTGTAAACAGAAAGGGCACTGGTCTTCTGATTGTAACAAGTCCAAAGACCAAACCACCACCACTCCTGCCCCTAAGGCAACTGTCCCCCTAGTTCAGCTACTGGTGGAGGTGGTACTCAGAATAAGGGTGTAGTAGGGTTGACCCTGGGTTCTGAAGTGGACTCTGGCCTAGTCAGAGTACCCACTCAGGCAATGCTGATTTGTGATGGAGACAATGATATGTCCTTCCTAGTGAGCCCCAGTAATCTGGGCAAATACAAACAGCAGCCTGTAATAAATGGCAAACAGGCTTTGGCATTTAGGGACACAGGTGCTAGTGTCACCATGGTGGCAGAGGACCTTGTGGACCCTGGACAGATCATCCTGGGCGAAATGTACCAGGTGACCAATGCAAGCAATGTCAGGACCAACCATAGTCTGGCAGTTGTGAATTTCTCCTGGGGAGGGGTAACTGGCCTCAAGAAGGTTGTAGTCAGTGCAGACCTCCCTGTAGAATGTCTATTGGGCAATGATCTAGAAACTTCAGCTTGGTCTGAAGTAGAGTTATGGACTCATGCTGAGATGTTGGGCATCCCTGCAGAGGTATTTGCTGTGACCAGGTCACAGGCCAAAATGCATGACACTGAACCAGCTCTGGATCCTGAAATCATGGACCAGATGCTTCCCAAGAAGAGGAGCAGTAGGGGTAAGGCAGTGCCTTCCCTCTGTCTCAGATCACTGATTCCCCTCTTGAGGGAGGAGGAGCAGATCCTGAAGAAGGAACTGCCCCAGAGGGACTTGAGCCTGACCAGGTTGAGTTCTTGGGGGCAGGGGCCCTTCTAGGGAAGATCTGAGTAAGGAGCAACAGTGCTGCCCCTCTCTTGAACCCCTCAGACAGCAGGCTGCTGCTGAAGCTGCTGGGAGTGCTAGTGGGTCCCATAAAGTTTATTGGGATGAGGGACTCCTATATTCTGAGGGTAGAGATCCAGCCCCTGGAGCCACCAGGAGGTTGGTAATACCTCAGAAGTTTAGGGGTTCCTCTTGACCCTAGCACATGATATCCCTTTAGCAGGTCACTTGGGCCAAAACAAGACCTGGGACAGGCTTGTTCCACATTTTCATTGGCCACATATGTCAGAGGACACAAAGGAGTTTTGTCACTCCTGTGTCACATGCCAAGCCAGTGGCAAGGCAGGTGGCACCACAAAGGCCCCCTGATACCACTACCTGTGGTGGGGGTACCCTTTGAAAGGGTAGGGATTGACATAGTTGGTCCCCTTGACCCTCAAACTGCATCTGGGCACAGATTTATCCTGGTGGTAGTGGATCATGCCACCAGGTACCCAGAGGCAATTCCTCTGAGGACCACCACAGCCCCTGTGGTGGCAAGAGCCCTCATTGGAGTTTTCTCCAGAGTGGGTTTCCCAAAGGAGGTCTTCTCTGACAGAGGTACCAACTTCATGTCAGGATATTTGAAAGCAATGTGGAAGGAGTGTGGTGTAACTTATAAGTTCACCACCCCCTATCACCCACAATGCAATGGGTTGGTTGAACGTTTCAACAAAACCCTGAAGGGAATGATTAAAGGACTCCCAGAGAAGCTTAGGCGGAAATGGGACCTTCTTCTTCCCTGCCTGTTGTTTGCATAGAGAGAGGTTCCACAGAAGGGGTTGGTTACAGCCCATTTGAGCTTCTGTTTGGGCATCCTGTAAGAGGTCCATTATGTTTGGTAAAAGAGGGCTGGGAGTTACCTCTCAAACCCCCAAACAGGATGTGATGGACTATGTACTTGGTCTCCGCTCCAGGATGGCCGAATACATGAAAAAGGCAACCAAAAATCTGGAGGCCAGCCAAGAATTACAAAAAGCTTGGCATGACCAAAAGGCTGTGCTGACTGTGTACCAGCCAGGACAGAAAGTGTGGGTGTTGGAGCCTGTGGCCCCAGCAGCCCTCCAAGACAAATGGAGTGGCCCCCATACAATAGTTAAGCAAAAGGGAGAAGTCACCTATCTGGTGAATCTTGGAACTCCCAGGAGCCCCCTGAGGGTGCTCCATGTCAACAGATTGAAACCATATGTTGACAGGGCTGACATGGGCTTGCTCATGGCAACTGATGAGGAACAGGAGGAGGAGAGTGACCCTCTCCTGACCTGCTCTCACAGAACCCTGATGATGGGTCAGTGGATGGTGTTGCTTTGGCAAGCAGCCTCACTGACCATCAGCAAACTGAGTGCAGACAAGTTCTGCAGCAGTACAGACATATGTTTAGCCTGACCCCTAGTCAGACTACCTGGTGCACCCATGAGGTGGACACTGGAGACAGTCTGTCTGTCAAGAGTAAAATCTACAGGCAACCTGACCATGTCAGGGACTGTATCAGGACTGAAGTCCAGAAAATGATGGAGTTAGGTGTGATTGAGCCTTCAGATAGCCCTTGGGCTAGCCCAGTAGTCCTAGTACCCAAGCCTCATACCCAGGGTGGTAAGAAAGAAATGAGGTTTTGTGTAGACTACAGAGGCCTCAATGCAGTCACCAGGACTGATGCCTATCCCATACCAAGGGCAGATGAGCTGATTGATACTTTGGCCTCAGCCAAGTATCTGAGTACATTTGACCTAACAGCTGGCTACTGGCAGATCAGGTTAGCTGAGGATGCAAAAGCCAAAACAGCATTTTCGACCCCTGGTGGGCACTACCACTTTGTGGTGATGCCCTTTGGATTGGAAAATGCACCTGCCACTTTTCAGAGGTTGGTGAACAAAGTTCTGGCAGGGATGGAAACTTATTGCTCAGCTTATCTAGATGATATTGCTGTCTTTAGTTCCTCCTGGCAGGATCACCTGGTCCACATCAGAAATGTTTTGGAGGCCCTGCAGAAAGCAGGCCTCACTATCAAGGCCACTAAGTGCCAGATAGGGCAGAGTCAGGTTGTGTACCTGGGCCACCTTGTGGGTGGAGGCCAGGTTCAGCCTTTACAGAGCAAAATCCAAACCATAATGGAATGGGTTTCTCCAACCACCCAGACACAGGTGAGAGCCTTTTTAGGCCTGACTGGGTACTATAGGAGGTTTGTGAAGGGATATGGATCTATAGTGACCCCCTTGAATGATCTGACCTCAAAGAAAATGCCAAAAAGGTTCAGTGGACAGCTAGCTGTCAGAAGGCATTTGAAGACCTAAAGCAGGCCATGTGCACTGCCCCCATCTTACAGAGTCCAGACTACACCAACAAGTTCATTGTCCAAACAGATGCTTCTGAGCTGGGTGTGGGAGCTGTACTGTCTCAACTGAATGATGAAGGTCAAGACCAGCCAGTAGCTTTTATTAGCAGGAGGCTGACCCCTAGAGAGAAACGTTGGTCAGCTATAGAGAGGGAGGCCTTTGCTGTCATGTGGGCCCTGAAGAAGCTGAGGCCATACTTGTTTGGCACTCACTTCATAGTTCAGACTGACCACAAGCCCCTCCTATGGCTTAAACAGATGAAAGGTGAAAACCCAAAACTTTTAAGGTGGTCCATTTCCCTACAGGGGATGGACTATACAGTGGAAAATAGGCCTGGGACCCAACATGCCAATGCAGATGGACTCTCAAGGTATTTCCACTTAGAGCACGAAGACTCAACTGGTCAAGGTTAGTTTAGTGTCCCTGCGTTTGGGGGGTGGTTGTGTAGGAGAGTAGGATCTGCCTCTTATGTTGCCCCCACTTTTTTTCTGATGTTCACACTGGTTTCTGGCTATAGTCTGGCTGGGACCCTGCCAATCAGGGCCCCAGCCTCTCTGTTCTCTCTAAACGACTTGGAGTGCACTCTAGGTGCACTAGTGATTGGATACTGTGGTACCTTATGAGTCCCTAGTATATGGTACCTTAGGTACCAAGGGCATAGGTACTTCACAGGCCTACCAGGGGCTGAAGCATGTATTATGCCACCCCTGGGAAGCAGACTAAATCTGACACCACAGGCCTGCTACTGCAGCCTGGGTGAGGAGGTGCTAGCACCCCTCACTGAGATATAGGTTCCCTATATCTCTCCTGCACACACATTTAAAACTATCAGTCACCCCTAATGCAGGCCCTATCAAGCCTGAGGGCAGGGTGCTTGGTTTCTATGTGAGAGGGTGCCTCTGCCTGAGCAGGGCCCCTCTGCAGCTCTCAGAGTCCATTCTCTGGGGCTGTTTGTGAATGCGGTCAAACCATATACTCTTAAGTGCATTATAACCTCGCGGTTAATGCTAGCTTTGGGATGGCTGCATCAAAACATGTCGTGTTTGGTGTCAAACACCTTGGAATCATACCCCCACACCAGTACCTGGTGTGGGAGTATGATCCCACCCTTCTAGAGGGATAGACATGTACCTACTGTGGAAACGCAGTAGAATCCTGAAGAGCCCTGGCATCACAAAATGGATGCCACCAGTCACAGACACTGGGCTGCCCTCCTGCTGATGACCGAAACTCGCCCAACAATAGGTATCCTGTCACAGGGAGGTGTGACCACCTCCCAGACAGGGTTTAGTGTATTGGGGCTGGGTGGGTGCACTCCTAGAGTGCTTTGAAGTCCTGCACTGTGGGAGCAGAAGGCTCCTCTGTGCATACACCAGGTCAAACCGGCTCAGGGGCTACCTGCCCCTGCTCTGGCGCGAAACTGGACAAAGGGAAGTGGGTGTAGCCACCCACTCCCCTGACCCTCCCATAGGTGGGGTCATAGAGCTAGTCCCTCCCTTCCTTTTAGTATAAGGTAGGGAACCCTTGCCATTGCAAGATAGATATCCCTGGACGACGCTCTAAAGAAGAATCCAGGACCTTCGACGTTCCACTACCTCTGGAAGACTGAAGAATCTCCCTTGGAGTCAAGGAGTGACTCCCCTGCTTGGCAGGCACCAAAAATTACAACGACAGTCGCAAACTACGCCGCTCCCGCCGGAGCCCGAAGTCCCTGCAGCCCAGGAAGAGGATTTCCTGACTTCTCCAAGGTTATCGTGAGTCCCCAGTGAAGCTGAGGCAAATGGACCCCACGAGTGACGAGGAACCGCAGTCCCTGGGTACCGTGCACTATTGTCGAGTGCAACCCCTTCACAACGTTCTACGAACCTGTGCTTTGGACCATGTGTGGTCCCAGCCTCTAGCAGAGATCCCTCCTAAGATCAGATGCCTACCACGTCCCGAGTGACCGTGGCATCTTTGCGATCCCTTGCCAGCCGGCTTGGGGGTCCCCTGAAGACTTTTCTACAAATCCAAAGGGCTCCCCTGGTTGCTCCAGGCCTGCCCTGACTTACCCTCAGTGGGTGAGTCCTCCAGACCTTGCTGGTCTGCACCATTGAGTTTTTGTTCTTTCCACGAGACTTGCTGCTACCAAGGCTTGTTGGCTCCAATCGGGTCGCCGACACCGCAGTCAGCTGCAGACTTTGTGGGATACGCTGAATCCAGCTCCTCGTTGTCATCGACACCTCCTGGACCTCGTGGCTGAAGAGTCAAGACACCCATGAATGACCTGAATCTGTCGACGACGGTGGGCATTCATCTTCCTTGCCCCGGGTCACTGCCAAGTGACTTTGAACACTGTCCCCTCTGCTTTCAGGTCTTCCTTCTTCCGAATCCAGGCTTGGATTCCACCGGACACTTCTTCTGTCTTCACAAGCAGCAAGTCTTCATTGGCTCCCATTGAAAACGACGCCGCGACCCGACACCAAAGGATACCTATGCACCCGGCTTCCCTGGGTGAGGTAACTCCAGCACTACGGTGCTCCTGTGGGTGTTGGCCCTAGAACTACTTACCCTGTAAGTGACTGGCTTGTGACTCCCAAAGTGCCCTTAAACTCTTAATTTCCAACCGCGACTTGCCCCATTGAAGTCTACGGCGATCCACGCCTGTGTTCACTCACTGCACGCGTCCCCCGTGGGTCATTTACTTACCTGCCTTGGGTGGTTTCGTGAGGCCCCAGCACTTCTGAAGGCCCTAGGCCTTGTCCCTTTGCAAGTCGTTGTTCTTAAGTCTCTTTTTTAGTATATGGTCTGGTACGCCCCTAGGGCCCCAGCCATATTTGTGCTCAATTTGTTGTGAAACGTTGATTTGTGCATATGTTCCTGACTTCTAATCTCACAAGAGATTAGTAGAGAGTTGTTTAGTAATAAATACATATATATTTGATATATATACCTGTGTGGTGTCTTTTCATTTGGTGATTCAAGAGATTGTGTGGTAAAACAAGCTGCTTTACATTCCTCCAAGACTTAGCCTGAAGGCTGCTCTCCACAGCTACCACTAGGAAAGCTTTCTGTAAAGGTTGTCTTAAACCTACCTACCATAAGAGTCGAATTGTACTGGTGCAAGGTGTCCACTTTAACTAGTGAACAGCATATACCAGGCCAACTTCTCACACTAACGCATTTCAGTGAGGTGATCCGCATCACCGCACTGAAATGCAATGTCACGCATTATATTAGCGCCTCCTTAGCTGTCACCTGGAGCGCTGCTATAAGTAATGCACACTATAGAAGCTGCAGTGGTAGGTCGTGCGTGCTGCTCCCAGCAGGCTTGGGGCGCTGGCTCAGGTCAGCCTGCACAGCGGTTTAATCATGGAACAGCACTATGCACCGGGCGCGGCATTACTAATCACGTCAGGACGGCCCGCAGAACTGTTTCAAGATGTAATTTGCAGAATAATACAGCCTGTCACTGATGCTTTCAATTACAGTGATGGTATATTGATATTTGGGGCCACACAAAAAGAACATGATAAAGCTCTTACACAAGTGTGGCGTTAACTTGCTGATGCAGGTCTCACTTTGAATGCAGAGAAGTGTGAGTTCCTCAAAACAAAACTCAAATTCTTTGGACATATTTTCTCTGACAGGGGAATGACTGCAGATCCGGCTAAAGTACAGGATTTGTCAGCCACCTGTCCCCCACAATATGGAACCATGTTACGCTCTTTTCTTGGCATGGCCAACTACTATTCTAGGTACAGCCGTGATTTTGCCACAGTAAATGCCCCAATAAGAGACTCAACAAAACAAAATACTTCATTTCAATGGTCACATCAATGTGAACAAAGCTTCAAGAAAATTAAACATGCAATTGAGAATGTCACTGAAATGGCTTACTTTGATCCAAAGCTATATGCAGAAATTGGTGTTGACGCAAGCCTGGTAGGGTTGGGCGTGATTCTTGCCCAACACATTAGACATCAAAATGCTCAAAGGCATATTGTGGCTTATGCTAGCAGAAGTTTGTGACAAACTGAACGTGCCTATCACATCCTGAAAAAGAAAGCCCAGCTGTGGTGTGGGCTTGTGAACACTTTCACGAGTTTCTATACGGAAAGCATTTCACTCTTGTCACGGATCATCAAGCATTTCTTACCATCTTTGGCAATCCTAAAGCCAAGATGCCCCCTTTCATTGAGAGGTGGGTGTTGTGACTGCAGGAATATGACTACACTATTATGCACCGACCAGGGAAAGATGAAAACCCTGCTGACTACTATTCATGGGTGCCAGAACAATGTCATACTGCCACTTCCAAAACAGCTGAAGCCTACATTAACTTCATCATAAATAACGGAACACCTGCTGCTATATCAGTCAAATTATTGCTGCCATGAGCACAGACAGTGATATGCTAATACTCAAACACATTATTGCACATCAATCCTGGAAACAGCACGCACGACCTCTTACAAATGACAGTGAATATCAGAAGTTCAAAAATATGAAAGATAAACTTTCCATTACCCAAGAAGGTATTGTCTTACAAAGTTTGAGAATTGTCACACCGGAGGGATTGAGACAGCAAGTCAGTGAAGTGGCACATGAGGGACATCGTTGAACTGTTGCCACTAAGCGAGCTCTCCGAGACCAAGTTTGGTTTCCTTATCTTGATGAAAGAGTTGAAAGGGAATTAAAGGCCTGCCATCTGTGCAACTGTTTATCTCCCAAAACAACCCAGCATCCACTGAACATGTCTGATCTTCCAAAACATGTGTGGGAGAAAATCGCTGTTGATTTCTGTTGGCCCCTTGACAATGGACTTCATTTAATGCTAGTCATTGATGAGTATTCTCCTTGGTAGAAGACCTCTTGTCGATCACTCAGGAAAAAGTCATTGAGAGGCTAGATGGTATTTTTGCAACATGGGGTGTTCCTTCAATTCTGAAGTCCGACAATGGCCCACCTTTCAATAGTCGAGAATTCAAAGACTTTCTTACTCATTTGAGCGTCAATCATGAGAAAAGCACCCATTTTATGAACACCCTAAAAAAGACTGTTTAGCGTGCCACACTGGAAAAGCTTAAAATCAAATCAACTCTTCATTCTGCTCTTCATGCCTACAGGTCAACTCCCCATTTAACTGCGGATGAAAGTCCTGCAACCCTGATGTTGGTAGAGCTTTGAAGACCAAGTTGCCACAATGGACCACTACAAATTTGATTGATGATGGTGAACTTTGTCAAACAGATTCATATCACAAACACAAAATGAAAACCAAAGCAGACAAACTCCAATGTGCAAGGAACACTGTTTTGCAGAAAGAGACTGAGTCCTTGTCAGACAGAAACGAAAACACAAATCTGATGTTCCTTTCGATGCTGGCCCACTGATGGTTGTGACTGGTAAAGGACACATGGTGACTGCTCACCATCCTGGAAAGTCTATTATACGAGATTCTTTGCATTTCAAGCACCTGCCTTAACATTTGCCAACTCCAGATGTCAGAAGTGAGACTGCACCTGTGTCTCTGTCAGCACTGCCAGTCATGGACACTTCTCCTTTATCTCCACAGCCTCACATGACAAGATCTGGGTGATTGATTCGCGCACCAAAACGACTTATTGATGAATTATGATTATATATGTATTATTTGTACTTTTAATTTAAAAAAAGTGGGAGATGTAGTGTCTTTTGAGTTAGAGCTGACGGGGCCCTTTTGGTTCCTGATGGACTCCGTAGAACAGTGACAGTAAGTGCTTGGGTGTGGTTGATAGAATTTATGATGTAGAATGTTCAGTTAATGGCTACACACTGAGATATAAAGGCGTGTAATACCAAGCTCCATGTGGGGCGTAATCATTTACATGCTTCTAGGCTGAGGAGGACGCTACAGGTTGCAACTCTGTTTGTAGAGGCACGCTGCATAGGTGTTTTGTAAGGTATAATAGACTATGCATTTGTGCTTTGCTGCTGTAATGTTGGGGCCCTAGGCCCACATGGCCTCAAACATGGAGAAGGGGTTGGAACCCAAGTATGGTATGTGACATATGCCAGAGCATGTTGTAGCGTGTCACTTTTTATGAACATGTTGTTTCATGTATAATTGTGTTAGAAACCCCCAGAAGTTCCAGTGGATTATTCTAAAGAATTCTCTTTCACTTGGGTTAAATTAAGAAAATAATATAGATAAATCAGTTATCTGTTGATGGGGCTTGAACCCTAGCCAAAACATTTAGTAAAGCAAGGTACTCACCACTACACTACGTACTCATTTGACTGAAGTCCTTGGCTAAACATTTTATCAACCTGTGCATAATACAGAAGTCTTTCTTCTATTTCTTTTGTGATTTTCTTCAAATGATGCGTTTAGCTGGATGGGAGAAACGTCCCCACTATGCACTCTGCATAATTTTAACCTGGTTTGTCCAAATGCTCCTAGTTTCTAGTGATTCGTCAACCGCTCATAACTGTTCATCCACATGAATTCAACACCAGATGTTTAATATCTTCATTTATTGATAAAAATTGCCAAAGCAAGGTAAACTCTTCTTTTATCTTCCTTTCATTTTCACGTGCCGGGTGTCTTTCCTTTCAAATTGAAGTTTTTCGTTTGGCTGTACTGTCACACCTTGCCCTCCTCCAACATGCCACAGCATGTCACAAATTTCTGACATGCACTGGCATGAATAAACAGGCCACAAATAACCCATACAGTGTTGGGGGTTATCTATAAAAGGCCTCTTTAATTTGGGTAAAATAAACAACAATGAAAAACAATACAAAAAACTAATTTCGGGGGGCGTGGCCGGGCAAGATGGCCGACCGGACGTAGACCGTCTCGGCTCCCGGTCCGCGCTCTGCTCTGGCCCTGCACCTAGCAACTGGAGGACTCATGTGCCGGTCTGGATGACCCTCACCTGCAGCGGAGAGCCGGTGGAGTCGGCGGAGCAGCCCTGATCCCTCCTGGGGCCGCGGAATTGACGGAGACTTGCGGGTGCCGCGAGGTATTGCTGGGCTCCACAAGATGGCGGACGGAGCTTTCCCGGAGGTGGTGACTGGACCGGGCCCACAGCAGTAGAGGTACGGGCGAGGAGCTGCGGCGGATGGTCGAGCAGCCTACGTTAGCGCGATCCAGCTCCCCCAGCGGCGCCGCGCGGAGCAGGGCCCCGCGAAGAGGAACCTACGATGTTTGCCTGACCCTGCAATGGCGTAGAAGAACGCCTTTGCTCCCGCGTGGGCGGCTGGGGGGATACTGCTCCCTGCTGACGTCTGGGCCCTGTGGCCGCCACTGAAGAGGCCCCTACCACTGCCGGGGCTGCGGACGAGCTCACTGCAGCGGACTCCTTTGCGCCCGCCTGACCCTGACGGGGCGGCCGAGGTAGGCCTGCATCTACGGGAGGGGGGGTTATTGAAGATTGGCAGCTACCGGTTGCGAGAGAGGGGGTGTGCTGCTGGAGGATCCCTGACTCTACCGCCATCCAGCCTCTGAGGCGCGCACTGCCTCCATAGACAGGGGACCCTGTTTGCCCTGTGTTGATCAGTGGATCCCGGACGGCACCCGGCCATGGGATACACCACCCGCCGGCGTTGACCTTCAGATACAGCCTGCAGACCGCCCGCCGCCTCCAACCTCGTGCCGACGCCAGCCCTGGACTGTACACTGGGTCCGACCCCCACCTACCACAACCTACTAACCTCGGGTGGCCGTGGTCCCACGTGATGAAGCCGGCACCGTAAACAGAGGAAGCCCATACCTAGCCCGGGCCACCCCTTGCCATCACTGAGACTGTTGGGTGCCCGGCCATCCCCTGCCTCCGCTGAATCGGCTGTGGTCTCTGCCGGCCCTCGGCCATTCTGTCATTCCCGGGCCTGCTAAGCACGATCTTTACCCGGCCTTGCCAAACCACCTGGGTCCCCGGGTTCGTGCTGGGGGCTCTCTATGCCGCCAAAGAAGGTGCCGAGTAGACCGTCGAGTACAGTCCCAGACTTTTTGCGCCCTCTGACAAAGCCCCGGCGCAGAAAAGCGATACAGCAGTCACAGCCATGGCCCTAACGAAGTCAGACCTACTTACCTTGCTGCAGGATTTCAAAGGCGAACTGCGCAAAGAACTGGGACAAGACATCCAATTATCTATCGACCAACTGCGGTCAGATTTAACGGGGCGCCTAACCTCTCTCCAGCAAGACATGGACTCGATCGGTACCAGAGTCTTGGACTTAGAGACGCAACACCAAGAGCAAGAACAGCGCTCTGCTGAGGTGAGAGGGGATGTGCAATCTCTGCGGGACCAACTACACCAGGCGCAGCTCAAGACAGAGGATCTTGAAAACAGAACCCGGAGGGAGAACATTCGAATCGGAATCTTGAGGAGAATGCGGAGGGCCCGGACCTGGTGGCTTTTATGGAAGGACTGTTTGCGGAGATCCTAGCTCCCCAGACCCCCAAAATCAAATTGGACAGGGTCCACCGGGTGGGGGTCTTGCAGGCGGGCGAGAGGAGGAGACCACGAGACGTCCTGGTGAAGTTTCACTCCTTCACGGTCAAGGAGGCAGTCCTTAAAGCGGCCAGAACAAAAGGAGCCATCTCTTTCCAGGGCTTCTCATGCGATGTGTACCAGGATCTGGCGCCCTCCACTCTGATGCGACGACAAACGTTTCGGCCCCTCACAACCAAGCTCCAAGACGAACACATAAGATACAGGTGGACCTACCCCTTCGGTCTTAGCTTCGAGTACAAAAACAAACGTCGCCTCATCACAGACCTAAGGGAGGGTCTGGATCTGCTGGGCCTACCGGTCGAGGAGCCCGGGCCTTCACGGGTTGCGACCGGAGGATCCCCCGCGGATCTTTGAAGCCTTCGGCGTGGGCAGTGGTCTCCCGAGGGGGCCGTCGATGAAATGCGGATGAGCTCTTGAGAAATTCTCCAGAGACGCCCTGACGGTGTTGCTCCCTGTTGTAGCGGAGAGGGAGGGGGACCACGAATCACCCTCTCCTGGCGACGGAGCCTGGGGGAGCACGCATACGACAGAGGGGGAGCCCCGATCCTTCACCTCGTCTCTAGCCCTGGGGACACATTGACACTGGTACTTTGGATTTCCGGTTGCTACGCGGCGGAGATATGCACTCTCCCCTTCCCAAATGTACGAGCAGCATTCCCTTTGACCTTTTTGTTGCTTACTGGACTTGGCTGATACACAAAGTATTACAAGGGGTTCTTCAAGATGAGTGCTCGACACTTTGGGGGCTTACATCTACAGCTAGAGTCCCATGAACTATCCACATGCTGGCTGAGGGACTGTACCGCTTGATAACCTTCAGTCACATTCTGGTGATAGCCTATTTGATATTCCCTTTGGTGCATGTTGCCGGACGGGGCGTGGACGGGGTCCTCGGACCCGTAGTCCCCCCCCCCTAGCCCCGGAGGGGGCACTAACCCTCCTGCGGGGACCTACGTAATGGTTTTTGACTATGTTTTTTATGTTTGGGTGTTCTTTTTTTGTTGTGGGTATTGGGGGGAGATGGGTGGGACATGGTGGCGGCTTTCTATTATATAGCCCTGACGGCAATATGACCAACTCGACTTGTACTAGTCTTGCGAGGCAGCGGCATTTGAAATGTAACACGTGGGATGAAACGGGAGGTACGGGGAGACGAGGAGACACTACCGGAGGGATGAGGTTCCTACTCCTATTGCCATGACGATCACTATAGCGACCTGGAACGTCAAAGGCCTTAATTCCCCTCAAAAACGCCAAAAGGTGTGGAAATATGTCATTGACCACCATTTGGATGTTATAGCCTTGCAGGAGACTCATCTAACTAGGGCTGAGGAACTCGCCTTAAACATAAGCAGTACCCCTTAATTTATAGGTCTTCAGCACTCACGAAGCATAGAGGGGTGGCGTTGATGTTCCGAGCAGCACTCCAATTCCAGCCCATAGAGGTCCTTGGAGATAAGGATGGCAGGTGGTTAATGGTTAAGGGTCGCCTGCGAGGGAAAACTTGCACCTTCGTAGTGGTATACGCCCTAATTCTGGTCAGACTTCCTTTATACACACTCTTCTAGGTAGGATACTAGATTTTGTAGAGGGGCATTGCTCCTTATGGGAGATTTTAACCTGACGTGGCAAGGGGACCTTGACAGCTCACACCCATCCCGCTCAGCTATAGGCTCGTTTTCCTCTGATACCCAGCAGCGCATTTCCGATATGGGCCTCCTGGATGCTTGGCGTACCCTCTATCCACATACCCGGGATTACACTTTTTACTCCCACGTCCATCATTCATATTCCCGGTTAGACTATGTCTTTATTAGCCAGTCGTTGTTGGGCTCCCTCCGGGAGTCCAAAATCTTTCCGCTCTCAGTTTCAGATCATAGCCTCCTCGCCATTAACCTTTCCTGGGAGGCCAATGTTCCGGCGACCTATAGATGGTACTTCCCTGCGGCGCTGACCCGTGATAAGGAATCCTGCACTCAGCTTAGAAGGGGCATTGCGGAGTTTTTTGACATTAATCTTCCTGGGGACACGTCTGAACTTAACACTTGGGATGCATTTAAAGCGGTCTTTCGGGGGCAATGCATCGCCCTTAACTCGGCACTTAATGTCCAGCGCGCTAGGGATAGGGAGCGCTTAGAGCAAGAACTGGCAGTTGTCGAACGCGATCACAAACTTAATCCCTCTCGTCAAACTCTCCGTAACCTTACAGCCCTCCGCGGTAAGCTGCGAGCCATCTATGACAATAGAGCGGAGTATACACTCCTTAAATTGCGTCAGCTTTCCTACTCTCAGGGAAACAAGATTGGGAAACATCTCGCGAGACAGCTACGCGATAAAAGAGAGAGGGAATACATCGGAGGAATTCGGGGACCCATGGGCGAGGCCACGCACAACGATGCGGATAAAGCTGGAATATTCGGTGATTTTTACAGGAATCTATACTCGAGGAAATGTTAGATACGGAAGCCCAGCAGGACTTCCTTCGGACTCTGACTTTCCCCCAGGTGTCTGACGAGTGGAATGCAACACTCACCGCTCCGATCACCCACGAGGAAGTCACCCTAGCCATCAACGCCCTCAAACCCCATAAAGCCCCGGGCCCCGATGGATACACTGCCCTCTTTTACAAAACTTTTGCTCCCGATATCAGCCCTTACCTTACGCTTCTGTTTAATAAGATGGCGACAGAGGGGAGCCTGCTGTCTCTATGACAGAAGCTACGATTTCTGTGATACCTAAGCCTGGGAAGGACCCCCACCATTGTGCCTCATACCGACCCATCGCGCTCTTAAACTTAGACGCTAAACTCTACTCTTCTATCATCGCCAAGAGAATGAACGACTTACTTCCTGATCTCATACACCCTGACCAATCGGGGTTTATTAAGGGTCGGCAGACCCACGATAATACCCGGAGGATTATCCACCTTATCGAAAAGGCCGAAAGGCGACAACTCCCTGCCGTTCTGGTGGGTCTCGACGCTGAGAAAGCGTTCGATAGGGTGGATTGGGCATTCCTTTTCCAGACCCTCACGGCATTTGGCTTTTCTTCCAAGTTTTTAACCATGATACAAGCCAACTACCAGCAACCCCGTTCTAAGGTAATGGTCAACGGGCTACAATCCTCCTCCTTTATCCACTCTCGAGGAACTAGACAGGGCTGCCCGCTGTCTCCTCTCCTCTTTGCCCTCAGCATTGAACCATTGGCAATGGCAATTAGAAATAATCCCGCGATTCAGGGGATTCCTTTTACAGGCGATAATCACAAAATTTCCCTTTTCGCAGACGATGTTCTCCTGTCCCTCTCCGACCCGTCAGCATCTCTTCCGCCTTTACAAGCGGAACTCGAACGATTTGAGAGGGTGGCCGGTTTTAAAATCAACTACAATAAATCATACATTCTCAACCTTACTTTACCACCAACGGAGGTCAGTAGACTCCAATCCGTTACCTCACTTTCGTGGTCTCACACCTCTATACAATACTTGGGTGTGCACCTCACCCCTCAATCGCCGGTTTATACGCAGCCAACTTCCCGCCTGCTCTCACACGTATCCAATCCGACTTAACCAAGTGGAAGCCTCTCTTCTTGTCCTGGCTCGGTCGTATTCACGCGGTGAAAATGACCCTGCTCCCGAAGCTCCTCTACCTGTTTCAAGCCTTACCAATTGAGATGCCTGGAGACTTCTTCCGCCGCATTAAAACAATGATTCTGCACTTTATTTGGCAAGGTGGTCGTGCGCGCTTCTCTTTTTCTATTCTTCGCCGTCCCAGGGCGAGGGGGGAGTGGGACTCCCAGACGTTCAATTGTACTACAAAGCCGCACAACTAAGAGTCCTGGTTGAATGGTCTAAAGGGGAATCCGACAAACACTGGCTCCACATGGATCGTAGTGTAACGGGGAGGACTATTTGGGACCTGATATGGCGCCCCAAACAAGACAGACCTAGGAATGCTTATCTTGCCACTCCCACCCGCTCCACCCTTAGAGTCTGGGATACAGTGTCGGGGGATGAGCGATGGACCTCCTTTCCCTCTCCCTTTACACCACTCCATTTTAATCCAGCGTTCCCGCCGGGACTGCAGGAGGGTCCCTTTGATGCTTGGCGGGAGGGTGGTTGCCTTGCACTGACCCATCTTTTTCACAACTTCGATCCCCTCTCCTTCGACAACTGCCAGCGCGACTATGGCGTAGGGACCTTAGAGCGGTATCATTATACTCAGTTAATGCATTGGGCCTTGTCACCGCAGGTGCGCGACGCTGCCACCCGCCCCCTTACGAAGTTTGAGTCCTTTCTCACTAAAGCACCAGTCATGAGGGGGACGATCTCCTTTTATATAAATTACTTCTCACCACCACCATCTCTCCGCGTCCGCGCTACATGTCTATGTGGGAGGGTATGATACAACGTGATATCACTGAAGAGGAGTGGGGCCACCTATGGACCGATACAGCCAGATTCAATCATTCCTCTGCACTTAGGGAAGCCCATCTTAAAACAATGATGGACTGGTACCTCCACCCCTCCCGGCTTAAACAAATTTTCCCGAAGACTTCTGACAGATGCTGGAGGGGATGTGGGTTACTGGGGGATTTCCAGCATATCTGGTGGGACTGCCCGACTATTCGCCCCTACTGGGAAGAGATCCTAGCGCATATAAAGGACATACTTGGGTACCCTGTCCCGACTACCATGGCGGAAGTCCTTCTGGGGCTGCGCGATCCCTCCCTAGAGCACCAAACACGAGCTGACAAGAAAATCATGTGGCTCTGCATAGGAGCAGCGAAGATCACTCTAGCGGCTGCCTGGAAGCGTAAGGCGGCTCCGGCAATCTCACTCTGGCACTCTAGGCTTTGGCGTCTTTTAAGTTTAGAACGCATGTCGGAGATCTTTAAGGAGGATTTTAAGAATTTTGAATTCCAGTGGGGCCCGTTGGTTTCCTTCCTCTCCAGAGGTTTACCTTCCGCGGTTTGCCCCTCGTCCAACAGAGCTTTGCATCTCTTTCAATTTTGAGCTGCTGTCACTGCTGCCAGTATTGTACAAGGTACAGCTAATGCCGCCACCATGGTAGGGAGGGGGAGGGGGAGGGAATTGCTTTTTATTTTTTCGGTTTGTGACCCCCCGGTTGGGGGTTGCTTCTATGCACTGTTTCCTAGTTAAGCACAGACCTTTTTGTCAGGGGGTGAGGGGGATGCTAACCGTCACAAAAGAAAGATGGGAGGCATGCCGGCTTTATATCAAAACGAGTCTAGAGTTTTATGCTTTGTCCTGGTCTCTGAGAATAAGCACACTGTATCCTTCCTTTATATAACCTGTTAGGAACGAGACCAGGCTATCATTGACCGCGATATATCGTTAGCATCTTACCTAGATTTGGTAAATTTCGCGCCACCCCCTGCGAGCGGTGACAATTCCTGTGGCTATGTACTGTAAGTTGGATAAAACATAATAAACAGATGTTTGAGAAAAACTAATTTCTCCAAGTGGGGGTTTGAACCCTTGTCAAAATCATTCACAGCCCATGGTATCAATCTTTATACCAACCTTTCTTCTGATGGAATCCTTTGGCTAAAAGCCTTTTTATCATAGAGGTACTGTATAAGTACTTCTCCTATTTCCATGGTGATTTTCTTTTACATGTCACAAATTCACAGTTGGTTTTCATGCTTTATAAACAAATAACCATTCCTCTCTTTCACTCTGGCCCCATACATTTATTTTTCACACAGAATATCCCTCTATCTCTCATTCTGCAAATTAAGGGATTCCTTCCATAGCAAACCATGCCCCCCGCAACATGCACAGCATGTCACAAATGTCTGACAACTACTGACATGAATAAACAGGCCACACATCTCCCAGACATGAACCATCTCAGGACTATGCCATTGATAACAGTGTGGGTTTTGTGAGTCTCAGGTAGAGGTGGATGATTTACTGTATCAAAAGCCGCAGATAGGTCAAATAGGATTAGGAGGCAGGCATCGCCATAATCTAAGGATCTGTGAATGTCATCGAAAATATTAAGGATGGTGGTTTCGTGCTACAGCCTTACCTGAATCCTGATTGGAAAGTGTTGTGGAGGTGAATTCCTCTATGTGTCGGTTGAGTTGAAGGAGGACCTACTTCTCCAGCATTTTGGCTAGGAAGGGAAGGTTGGTGATAGGCCTGAGGTTGTTGAAGTTGTTAGGGTCTGCTCCTGGTTTTTTGGAATGGGTGTGACTTAGTGTATTTGCGGGGATTCAGGAACATAGCCTGATGAGTGGGAAGCGTTGATGATTTTGGTCCAAAACGGGGAGATGATATGGTTGAGGTTCTGAACTAGGGTGGAGGGCAGGGGATCAGAAGTGTGGGATGTGGGCTTCAGGTTTGCAAAAATTTTGAAGACTTCAGTTTCAGTCATGGGTTTGAAGTCTGTCCACTTAGCATTGTTTTTCGGTTATAGGCGATTATGATTGTTTTGGGGGTTTTTAGGGTCATTCTGGTCTTTAGTTAAACCTTGGGAGGGGGTTACAGTGGTGACCAGAGGATCAATTAAGCAGGTAGGCAGGGGTGTACGACTAGTATCATGGAAAAGAGATTGTTTGATTTTTGCAACTTTGTCAGTGAGGTAGTTAGCTATTTCTTCGCAGCGTTCAATGGTGACTGATGTATCAGGTTGGGAGGTAGTGGCAGTTTGATGTTTAATTATGTTAAAGAGCTCCCTAGATTGGTTCTTCGCACGATCCAGTTGATTGGATAAGAAGGTGGCTTTTTCTCTAAAGATGTGTTACTTGTACTTTAGGAGTGTAAGGTGAGCCAGTGCAGGGTTTTGTCTCCGAAGCCTTTCAGTTTGTCTAAGTTGTCTCCTCTCAACGTTGAGATCGGAGTTGGACCACGATCTAGATTATATTTTTCTAGATTGCTTAAGTTTAAACCGTGCATCCCTCCTCAACCTTGATTATATGGTGTTGTGGAAGGTTCCAGCGAACAGACTGACCCTGATGGTGAACACAGTTGTCCATTCGGATCAGAATGGATTTATCCGGGCAGGAACACGTTCCTCAATACCAGTCATTTGTTTAACATCATGGATTGGGCACGTAGGACAGACACTCAGTGCTGGGTGGCCTCTTTAGACATAGAGAATGAATTCGACACCCTGGGTTGGACCTACCTGCATGGTGTGTTACTCAAACTGGGATTCGGCCCTGGATTCTGCAAATGGATTCAGGTTCTTTACAGTGCCGCCATGGCCAGGATAGGCACAGGTGATATTATCTCAGGCAGTTTTCCCGTTGAACGCGGAACTCGACAGGGTTGCCTTCAGTCTCCCTTCTTGTTCACCCTGGCCAACCCCCTTTGGCCAGGAATACCAGCGCCCAGTACGGGATCAACGTGGGCCTCGACGGAGCACTTACCCGGCTGTTGCCTGCTGGGAGTTGTAGTTTTTCATTAAGAACTACAGCGAATCTTGGAACATCTGATTGGGGCCAGCTGGACTCCCACCAATGGGAGTACCGCAGTATGTTTTTAAAGAGGGTTGAGGCACATTTCCCGTTGTTAGCAGCATCAGAGGAAGGCATAAATCGCCGAAACGCATCATGCCAGAAGCTATTTAATAAAAGGACTTCCCTAAATTCCCCGCTGTGTCCTCTGACTTCTTGCAAGTGAAGTGGTCGTTGGATGATGTTTAATGCGCATGCCAGTGGCGCATGAGAGGACCCGTCCTAATAAGTTGTCCGAGGCTCTGCTGGCAATCGCTCCTTTTCGTCTTCCAAGTGATTGGATTGCCTCGTGACCGCATCGGAATCAAGACAAGCATAGGGCTGCTGCCAGGTGCAGTCCGTGACTTCACGGGGACGGCGTGATCAATGTATCGGTGCCGCACAGCCCAGCGGAATCTTGATATTGTGGCTAGGGCGTCTGGGGACTTAAGGAAGTTCTTGACTAACATTGGAATCGGGACTTACTATCTCTACACAACCCCCTTTGGCCAGGAATACCAGCGCCCACTATGGGATCAACGTGGGCCTTGACGGAGCACTTACCCGGCTGTTGCCTGCTGGGAGTTGTAGTTCGTCATTAAGAACTACAGCGAATCTCGGAACATCTGATTGGGGCCAGCTGGACTCCCACCAATGGGAGTGATCCAGCGGCGTACTAGTAACAGATACTCCACTACCATATACTCACCTGGGCCCATATAACTCTCTCGCACTAATCACCAAGTAGACCGCTGGAACTTTATAGTTATATAATTTTCATACCTCACGATCTAGTTATTTCTTCCCTAACTAAACCTTTCTTCTGATCAAATAGTTCTTTCCTCTGGTCAATGGACCATTTAGGTGGAACTAGTTAATGGTGATAATTAACATAATTTAATTAAACATTTCTTGTTAAAAATAATCACAGACTCGGTAAATTTTTAAAAATCTTTATCTAAATTAATTGGTTGGGAACCATCTTAAAGCGTTTCAGTACAAACACCCTCATTCGCAAGAGTGCCAAATTCAATCAAAAATCCATTAGAAATAACAGTAATTCAGATTCACACAACAACTATGCTCAGAAAGAAGAGGATAGAGAGAGAAGAGCATTTATTAAGACGATGAATTTATAATTACCAAAGTATGGTGTGAAGACCAACCCCCTGGCCAAAGGGCTGGTAAAGGTCCCCAGGACAGATCATGAGACAAAGGCTTCAGGACAGGAATCAGGACAGGATACTTCACCTCTCTAGATACCGATGACTACGTCGCACCCCTCTCTGACACTCTCTTCCTCCTCGTGGTTCTTCCGCGATCTTCTTTCTAACCCACCCAAATTAAGTAGATGGTTCTGCATTCGATTTCTCCATCAGCATTTCAGAGCATCAGCATCACCCCAGCACCAACAGCATCTCGAGCTTTGCATCGCCTCAGCACACCCCGAATCCGTAATCAATGATTATCCTTCAGCTAACTAGACTACCTCAATTATACCCTTCCATAAGCATGTACCACCCATTAATGTTTCAATTTTGCAAAATACTAACTTCTGATTGGACAGGCGAGGGGGGGATGATCATCACACCATGCTTATACTTCATTTATTTCTTTAAACCATTGTTTCCCAAACTCCTCCCCTCATACTTTTATTCCGCCCTTCCTTTCCCATACATCTTTAAACTTTATTAATACAAATGTATCAACTTTTTGAATACAGTTCCTTCATATGAACTCTTCACCCTCATGTTCCCAGGGCACATCTCCGCCGACCTTGGACGCGTGACAAGTCCTTAGTCATCCTTTCGAATTTCCACACCAGGTCACATGCGTCGCGCAACGTCAGTCTGCTCGACTCAGACAAATTTGACAGGCCCAAATACGCACTAATAATAAAGTCAAAAGGAAGAATGTTATTCTCAAAAATAAATGATGTCACTGTATACCACCAACCTCTACTCTAGCCCATACCATTTATTATTTCTCTTTCTGCATTTGCGTTAGTATAAAACTTATTTTCTAATTTCTGCAAGCAGGTGCCATGCATGCGAGCTTTTAAGCAGCCATTTTATAGTTCTTTGCGCAAGCGCCAGAATTTCCCTCCAAGCGTCAGCACGTCACACTACGTAGATGCAGTAGACGCATGCGCAGTAAAGATCCCGTGTTAGAATGCAATTTAGTCCTATGTTCATGTTATTGCAGTTAGTAAACACATAGGCAAGCTTCAATTTCTCCCGTGTGTAACGGAAATGCGTATTATTAATCACAAAACACGTCGTTAGTAATTCGCTAGTGAGTTAAACCAAGAGGAATGTTTTCCTAGCAAGTCTCATGTTCGAGTCCTTGCTCCATCAATCCCCTCTCTGATGGCATATTAAGCCATCACAAAATTACCCATCCATCCCAGATACCAACTTTAATACTTCTCAGTTTTCTCTATTGTCCTCCCAACTTCCATCAACAATTTCGTTTCCTTCTAAATCTCACATCTTCTTATATAACCTGCCCTTCAGTTCTTCCAAACGTATTTCATCATATTTTCTCTTTCGTGTCTGTCCCTTTCCCTTTCCCTCCAAGTGTACCTTTTCTTTCGTACCTTTTCTACAACCTTTATATGTAATTATTACTAACATTACTACCATTATTATCATAACTAATGGTATTATTATTTGACCTATAAAACGTCTCCCAAAATCAACAAACCATTTCCCTATTGATGTTACACTTTTTGTTAGTCTTCCCCACACACTGTCAACCTCCAGTTGGGTCAAATCTTTATGCATTCCCCTAATGTTTTCAATGTATCCTTTAATTTCTCTGCTCTTGTCCGGAATGTAAGTGCAGCAATGTTGAACTTTCAACATGCCACAGACTCCACCTTCTTTTGCTAACAATATATATCAAGAGCAACACGGTTCTGTAAAACCATAGATCTAAATGCAACCATTTCCGTGTTAATCATTAGAAATCCTCCTGCAGTGTCTGTAGAAAGACGATCAACTATGGTTGATAACTTACACATTTTCTGTGAGTTTAGAACGACTCCAACTGAGGGTATCAGTGCACTAAAAATGTCTCCTACAATTTCAGAAAATCTAGCTCTTCTTCTACGTGTTAGTCCATTAGAATTCCCATTGGTTCCACTGATTTTATCTACATGATAAATGTTTGGAAAAACTATTCCAAAATAACAGCTTCCATACCATCTTGCAGGTAACCTATAATAGGCATTGCTCCCACAAACATAATACACTCCTGGAAACACAGGATCAGTTCCCCCTTTTAGTCCCCATCCTCCTAATATTAGGAAGTTATGTTCACATTCACTGGAACCAATGTAATTATTGTTATAATGTCTTTAACCTATGGAGGCAGAATTTTCCCCTTTTCACAACGTCCAGGGACATTGCAGCATGAGCCTTGCCACTTGCATAGATTCCCTCCTTGCCAACCCATGGAGGTACATGGGTTTTCTGTGTAGTTGCCTTCCTCATTAAATCCTGTCTCCTTTCTTCTACTAAAATCAAAAAATCTTTTTCTTCTTTTCTCAATATACATGTTAGATTGTCTCTACGTGCTTGAACTAAATCTATTGAACTCATTGTTATGAAAAATTCACCCAAAAACTGTGCGTTTTTACTACTAGCTACTGGATTCATATTCTTTCTAATAGGTAGTTCAGAAAATACTACATCTAAATTAGAATAAAAATACTGACGTCTCCCTGTAGCATAAAATAAACTTGATAAGATACTACATGACACACCATAGGTTAAGGGTATATGGTGATAGGTCATTCCTTCTGATACTGATGAGGGTAACTTCATACACACGTAGCAGTTATTAATCTCCATAGTACTAACATATTGAAACAACAACTTAATAAACACATTAGAGGACGTATTATAGTCTGATTCATTATGATAGTTTGCTTCATCTTCTACCCCTTTTTCTATTTTAGTTTCTCTTATTCTATCCACCTTAACATTAGTATCTATGTTATTCTTTTCACTTGTCTTTATTATAAAAGGTACTCCTACTGTTAGGAATAACCATCCTAATGCTGCTAATAAAATACTACAAAAACAAAATCTAAAACACTTTCTTTTTACTCCACACTTTGGTTTTCCGGTAACTTCAATGTCTGCCATTTTATTCCTGAGAAAATCCCTTTTCTTTTATCTTTTTCTTTTTACAGTCTTAGCCTTTCTTTTTGTTCTTAAGGAGGTTTCAATTTGCTTTCATCAATTTGTGCAATATGAACCTCTTCTGTTTCATCAGACAGATCCAGGGACTCAAATTCTTCGAGAATGACGTAGGTCCACTCTGGAGCCTTGTATCTCCTGTTTAAATTTCTCAATCTTGGACTTCTTCTAGTTATTTTTGCTAAGGTTTGTTTAGGTCTTGTTTGACTTGTGATTTCGTTCACTTGCTCTGGTTTCTTTTCAGATTTTCTCAAATGATATTTTAGTTTCTTTACTCCAGTTGGCCAATTGTCTCCCTTTCTGACTCTTTTGATTTGTACTGCATTTTCACCTTCTTTATCTCCTTGTAAAGTTCTTTTTATTTCATTTATTTTGGGCACAATCTGTTCTGTTTCTCTGTTTTCTGTGCTTGTACCTTCACTTGCTTCCTCCTGCTCAGGTTCTACTGTATTTTCTTCTACTTCTTCCTGAACTTGTTCTTCTAATTCTATCTGA
The DNA here is from genome assembly GCA_963921515.1 of Calotriton arnoldi. NCBI lineage: Eukaryota > Metazoa > Chordata > Amphibia > Caudata > Salamandridae > Calotriton > Calotriton arnoldi. Next base: position 337,791 of record CAWUFW010007126.1, read on the forward strand.
CGTTGTTCAGGACTTAGTTCAAACCTTTCTTCTTCTGCCAGAACTTGTTCTTCTAACTCTATCTGGTCCTGTTCAGGTCTCAATTCAAACTTTTCTTCTTCCGCCTGAACGTGTTCTTCTATTTTTCCCTCCTCAGGTTTGTTTGTGTCACTTTCTGTTTTCACCTGAGTGTGTTCTTCTTCCCCTGTCTCTTCCTGACTACTCAGTTCTGTTCTTCTTCTGGTTTCAACAACATCATCAATTATTTCAATCACTGGGATCCATTCTTCCTGACTTATCTCGGGCTGTTCGTCATATGGTGTTTTTCAGAATCTATCACTCTAGATTCTTCAATTTCACAGTTTACAACTCGTGACGCTTCAGCCTGCTCAGTCAGTGGTGGCTCTTGTTGATCTGATGGGCTCGGAACTCTTCTGGTATGGCTGGCATGAATCCAATTGGGCAAACCTGCACACTTCACTGCTGTGGTAGTGACTAGTTGCACTTGCCACGGTTTATCCCACCTTGGTGCTAGGCACGACTTTCTTGCGTGTTTCTTTACCAGCACCCAATCTCCAGGATTCAAATCATGCGCTTGGTGTGGCTGTCTTTCAACTGCGTCTTCTCCAACCTGGTGAGAGATAGAACGCATCATTTCAGCCAATCCTTTGCAATAGTCCAATACCAGATCATTAGTTATACTCATTAGTTTATTTCCAGGAATAAATGCCTGTCTCATGGCTCTTCCCATGAGAACCTCATGTGGACTCATTCCTGTTTTTCTGTCTGGAATACTTCTGAGACCCATCAATACAAGAGGTAATGCATCTGGCCATTTCAGCTTTGTGGATGCACACACCTTTCCCAATCTTGACTTGATTGTGCCATTCATTTGCTCAACAACTCCAGAAGCCTCTGGACGATAAGCACAGTGCAGTTTTTGTTCAATGTTAAACGCAGCACAGATTAATCGAATTATTTCATTATTAAAATGAGGGCCTCTATCTGATTCCAAAGTGACCGGAAAACCAAATCGTGGCACTAACTCCCTCAACAACAATTTTGCAACTGTAAGACTGTCATTTCTTCTAGTAGGGTAGGCTTCCACCCATCTTGAGAAAAGGCATACTATGACAAGTACGTATTTCAATCCATTGCATGGAGGTAATTCAATGAAATCTAATTGTAATCTGGTGAAGGGTCCTTCTGCTTTTCCGATTTTTCCCCAGCTTACCACTGTCTTTCTACCTGGGTTCTGCTGTTGACAGGTCAAGCATCTTTGGCAAAGGCTCTCTGCGACTACCCTGAACTTTGGATTATACCAACTCTGTCTGAATAGCCTGATCATTGAATCTCTCCCTATGTGTGTTGCTCCATGGTACACTCTCGCCATTTTTGAAAGCAAACAATCTGGCATGACTGGTCTTCCATCTAGATACACCCATACCTCATCATGTGGTCTTTTGGTACAGGCTGCCTTTATCCAAATTTCTTTTTCCTTTTCCTCAACTTCTTCCTGCAATTGTCTAATCTCATCCCATGTTTCTGGTACTGAGAAGTACATAAGTTGGCATCTGGTTTCACCCGTTTCAATTTTTCTGTTTATGGCTACTGCATTTTTAGCACAGTATTTCGCCACTTGGTCAGCATAATTATTGCCAGCAGTCACATAGTCATTTCCTGACTGATGTGCAGCGCATTTTACAACTGCTATCTCTTTTGGCAATTGTATTGCTTCCAATAAATCCTTTACATTTTTGCTGTTTCTGATAGGAGATCCTGAGGAAGTCAGAAATCCCCTTTGCATCCAAAGCTGGCCAAAGTCATGCACAATCCCGAAACCATATTGGCTATCCGTAAATATGGTTACTCTCCAATTTTTCCCTTTTTACATGCCATGGTTAAGGCAATCAGTTCAGCTATTTGTGCAGACTTGACCCCAGGTAAACAGGATGCTTCAATTACCCCAGACATTTTACAAACAGCATATGCAGCACTTAGACCTCCTTCTTGTGTCCTAAGGCAGGAGCCGTCTACAAATAACTCATGATCAGCCTCTTTCAAAGGTGTCTCTCATATATCTGGGCGGGGCTTCGTGCATAACTCAGTCAAGTCCAAGCAATCATGATCACTTTCATCTTTCACTTCTTCATTGCAGGGGTCTGGCAATAGAGTGGCTGGGTTCAGAATCGTACATCTTATTACAGTCACATTCTCAGCTCCCAAAATCACTCTTTCGTACTTTGTCAAACGGCTAGGGGTGAGGTGCTGTGTTCTTGTTCTTGTCAATAGAATTTCGTCTGAGTGTGGAACAAAGACTTTCACCGGATGTCCCATCACTATCGACTCACTTTGCTCCAGACTCATACAAGTAGCAGCTACTGCTTTTAAGCAGCCAGGCAATGCTGAAGCTACTGGGTCCAATGTGGCTGAAAAATATGCCACTGGACGTCGACTCAATCCATTTCTCTGTGTTAAAACTGAAAGTGCTCAATTTTCTCTTTCACAACAGAACAAAGCAAAATCTTTTGAATAATCAGGCATGCCCAAAGCAGGAGCCTCACACAAACAATTTCTTAATCTCACAAATGCCTCTAAGCAGTCATCATTCCAATCAATTGGATCTTTTGCTCGTTTCCGGATCATCTGTATTAATGGCTTTGCTAACATAGAAAAACCATTAATCCATTGCCTACAATATCCAACCACTCCCAGAAACATTCTCATTTCTCTCTGAGTCTGTGGCAATTGCATTTCTTTGATTATTTTTATTCTTTCCGGTGTCACTTTTCTAACTCCTCTTTCTATTTTATGCCCTAAATATCTTACTTCTTGTCGACAGAATTGTAATTTTTCTGGAGACACCTTGTGTCCTCCTTCAGCCAAATGGTTCAGTAATGCAATTGTATCTGTGACACAATCTTCTCGTGTTTTTGATGCCACCAATAGGTCATCAATGTACTGAACCAGAACAGAATTTCCAGGCATGATCAACGATTCCAACCACTTTTTCAAAATCTGATTGAAAATTGAAGGACTCTCTGTGTACCCTTGAGGAACACGACACCATGCATAAATACGATCTTCAAACTTAAACGTAAAAAGATACTGGCTGTCTGGGTGCAAAGGAATAGAAAAGAACGCTTGGCATAAATCAATTACTGTAAACCATCCTGCATTCCACGGTATCTGATAAAGGATCACTGCTGGATTTGGCACAATTGGACAACAGGGAATTACAATTTTATTTATTTTCCGTAGGTCTTGCACTATTCTGTACTTTCCGCTAGGCTTTTTCAGTCCCATTATTGGCGAATTACAGGGACTACCCATCACTTCTTTTAAAATACCTTGTTTAACCATTCGTTCAATTTCTGGAATAATTCCTGCCTTTACTTCTGGACTCATTTTGTACTGTCAGGTATTTGGATACACTGCACCTTCCTTCACTGTCACTTTAACTGGGTCTATATTCTTCATTAGCCCAATGTCTTTTCCTGTAAAATCCCACACTTCTGGATTAACTGTCGTTCTTAATTCTTCTGGCAATTCATTCTCAGTTATTAACGAAAACATTTCATCTACTTCTGTTCCCTGTTTGGCCAGCATCATTTTATAGACAACATCCTCATCGGGGGTTTGGAAAGCAACACCATCCGGTGTACAATAGATCGTGCAATTCATCTTGCACAAAAGATCTCTTCCCAACAGATTTACTGGACTGGAATCGCAAACTACAAATCGATGCATTTCTTTGAAGTTCCCAATGTGCACCTCCATTGGCTATGTGATAGGGGTTCTAATCTGTTGGTTGGATACGCCTACAACTTGGATTGTCTCTCGCGAGAGGGGTAGGTTTGGGATGTCTGCTGTTCTCACAGTAGACCTGGTAGCACCAGTATCCAATAGGAAAGTAATGTCTTTACCTTCTACTCTCCCATCAACGAATGGACCTGACTGATCTACCGGCAAGGATGCGCCAAGCACGCACTCCTCTTCCTCCCCCTCAGGCACCGTCATTGTGCGGTATCTGAATGTTCTTCATCATTCTGTAAAAAATATTGTGCAATTGTTCTGTTATTCTTACCACTTTCTCCTTGAAATCCGGTGTTCGCACTGAAACTTTGATGGTTCACAAAATTTGGCATAGGAGCTGGTGGCACCTGATATTGTGGAGTAACTACCTGTTGCCTGCTGATTCATAAGTACTTCATTCTGCATCTGTGGGATTAAATTTTGATTTGGCCCATTATTATTATTATTATTCTGAGTACTCTTACACTCGTTCTTCCAATGTCCAAGCTTTCCGCACGCATGACAAGGAAACTTCTTTTTCGCTTCTTCTCTGTCCATTCGCCCCTTAAATTTATTACCATTCGCTCCTTGATTATTCTGACTCTGTTCTTTCACTTGATTATTACTTTGGTCATTTGCTTTCTCTTCTTGCTGCTCTGCCAATTTTACTTGTGCCCACATCATTTTCTCCTTTAGCTTCCTACGCCTGGCCTCAATGTCATCTCCGCAATATTTCGCGTACTTTAGAATCTCATCCACTGTCTTGCTTTGCCAACACAACATGTGCTGCTGTATCATCTGACTAATTTCTGGTTTCAATCCATATACAAACCGATACACAAAATGTCCCATATCTTTGTCACCAATATTCTCAAAACCACTATACTGCTTAAACACCTGTAATAACCGTTCATAGTACGCATGTACAGACTCATTTGGTTCCTGAGTTGTTCTATCTATTTTTACCCAATCTGTTTCTTTAGGAGGGATTTTCCCTTTCAGATACGTAATGACTTGGTGATACTTTTTCATCACCTCTTCCGAAGGTGCTCCTGTTTTTGCATCTCTAGGATACTCCTCATTAGGCCAATCAATTGTAATCTTACATTCTGTCCATAAATCAGCAGGTACCACTATATCAAATAGACCATCCAAGTCTTTCAATAACACCGTTGAAACCTTCACAAACCTCTCTACCTGTTTGTACCACTCAACTGGTTTTTCTCTCAATTTTGGGAAATCATTTGTAAATGATAAAATATCTTGTCTACTCCATGGAACATGAACATATCCACCTCCTGGAACTTCTCTCATCGGACACAATTTTTCCACCTTTCCTGATTCTCTTACTGGAAACGCAGCTACTGCTTCTCTCGCTTGCACCTCTTCTTTCTTTCTTATCCATCTAATTCTCCATTTATCAATGTCTCCCCACTTTCGCAATATGTTCTTCAATTCTTTTATCTGTAGCCTTTTTCCTGAAGCATTTACACTTTCTAAATCTTTATCAGTAAAATCCACTCGATAGGGCTTCTGTAACAACTTTGATTTCCCTATGTCTATTCCAATCTCTGAAGCTATTTCAGTTAGTCTCTCATGAAATATTCTTGCTCTCCTAGTTATACTCTTACATAGGAACAATAATTCCTCATCATTGTAAACGTTTAATCTTTCTGTACCTACACATCCGGTCATCATTTCTTCCAATTCCACTTTGAATCTGCTGATATCTAAAAGCTTTGGTTTTAGGTTCTGATTATTTCTTTCCTGAGCCCACCTTTCTATTTCTTCAGAGGTGACTGCTGTTGCGCCTGCAGTTCCAGCCGGAACTAAAGGTCTTCTTTCTCTCAAATTCATAGGCGTAACTCTCTTTGGAGTTTCCGCATGAGGTTCCACAATAGGGAGATCCATTAATGAAATAACTGACTCACTTTCACTAACCTGATCATCTGTGATTACTATCTCTTTTCTAGGACTATTTAATGGAACTGTCACAAGTTGTGGTTTCTGGGTAATCTTATTATCCCCATATAATGGGATTACTGGACCAATGGTTACTGGTACTGTTAAAGCTTCAGTATTTAAATTCAATTGACATCCTTTGAACTAGTTCTTCCCTAGTTTTATTCAAAGCTTCTCTTTCATTATCTTGCAACACTCTATTGTATGATGTCTCATGTAAAATCTGTGGAGTTAATGGTATTCCCATTACTGGCGCACTTGGGACAACCTTACTAGCTGCTTCTTGATACGGTGGTGGACTTTTCACTAAAATATCCTCCAGTAACTCATCATCTGATTCACCATATCCTGCTGTGTTCAAATGTTTTGTTTTCTCCTTACACTTTCCTCCAGATTGTTCCTCAGCCATCAACACTGGATATAATCCTTCTGATTCCATAGCTCTCCTCCACTGTTTCATCTGCCCTTCTCGTGACTCCTGCAAGTGTCTCAGAAAAATCCTCTCTATCTTCCACCTCTGCATTTCTCTCGTTCATATGACTCAGTCTCCCATTCTTCCAAAGCCTCATATTGAGTTAACCTAGGTCTAGGTTCTAAATCATTCATTTTCAATCTCAAATTCTGAAGAATCCTCCCATTAAACGTACCATCTTTAGGAAACGCTAACACACCATCATCCTTCGTGTACTCTGTCCAGTTTTCCAGCCACACGCAAGTATGATATCCTCTTTCCATCATCATAAAAGATGCTGGTGTCTTTGGTGGTGGAATAGGAATTCCCTCTCTAGTCAACACAGGCTTATCCTTTACAAAGAAATTCTTTATTTTCTTAAAAAATGACATCTTTCTCTTTTCTCCATACATTCTTGAGGATCGGTGTAGGAAATTGTATTCCGCAAACACTTGAAATTTTCTTCCTGTACGTCTTGCACTTACTGTCAAATCAAAATCCCGCATTCAATCTTCTCTTCACCAATCCTATTGCGGCTTTTAACTGGTTATCCAATCAAATCAGGCTCACACCCGTACTCTGACCAATGTCAGCGCGGCCTTTTCCTGACGTCAGTTCTGCTCCTCACTACTGACCCCTCCTTTACAATGCTGCTCTTGTCACCCGCCCGCTGTGTCTACCAATCCCAGCGCGGCTCTCTGTGACGTCAGTCCAACTCCTGCGATTTCTCACCCCTCCTTTACAAAGCTCCTCCTGTCACACGCCCGCTGTATCTACCAATCCCAGCGCGGCTCTCTGTGACGTCAGTACCACTCCGGCAACTGACCCTCCCTTTGCAAGGTAATACAAAACTTTATTTCTCGATATTCTCTTTAAATTTCTTTGTTAATAACGACGTAAAAACATTTGCTACTCTGTCTGTTCCAGTAAATCAAAGGATAGTTTATTTCTTTTCACTGCGAGTAAAACCTTCCGCTTACTCTTCACCTAAGCTCCAGAGAACCTGCTACTCCTCCGGTGTCACCCGTTAGGGAATTTTGAGACCGATGTTTCACCAGCGAACTCCTTTTGCTGTCAATCTAGCTTAGAAGAACCTACTACTCCTTCAGGGTTACCCTTACTAGGTGATATAACGCCTAAAGTGTCACTAGCGAACTCTTAGCTATCAATCGCTCTCACTTCTACACAGAAAAAATAGTCCCTACTTTAACACTGCTAGCTTTCCCTAGCTCCTCAGTGTTATTCCAACAGATGAGTAACCTCACTGCAGCGTGGTTTCTATCGCCACCCGCTATTCATTCCCCGGGAATTTTCCAGACGACATAAAAACAGGACGCTAACTCTTTTGTTAAAACATAAATCAAAATCAATAATCTATACTTATCACCAAACTAGTCACTAAAAACCATAGCTCTGCTACCAGAAAACTGATCCAGCGGCGTACTAGTAACAGATACTCCACTACCATATACTCACCTGGGCCCATATAACTCTCTCGCACTAATCACCAAGTAGACCGCTGGAACTTTATAGTTATATAATTTTCATACCTCACGATCTAGTTATTTCTTCCCTAACTAAGCCTTTCTTCTGATCAAATAGTTCTTTCCTCTGGTCAATGGATCATTTAGGTGGAACTAGTTGATGGTGATAATTAACATAATTTAATTAAACATTTCTTGATAAAAATAATCACAGACTGGGTAATTTTTTTAAAATCTTTATCTAAATTAATTGGTTGAGAACCATCTTAAAGCGTTTCAGTACAAACACCCTCATTCGCAAGAGTGCCACATTCAATCAAAAATTCATTAGAAATAACAGTAATTCAGATTCACACAACAACTATGCTCAGAAAGAAGAGGATAGAGAGAGAAGAGCATTTATTAAGACGATGAATTTATAATTACCAAAGTACGGTGTGAAGACCAACCCCCTGGCGAAAGGGCTGGTAAGGGTCCCCAGGACAGATCAGGAGACAAAGGCTTCAGGACAGGAATCAGGACAGGATACTTCACCTCTCTAGATACCGACGACTACGTCACACCACTCTCTGACACTCTCTTCCTCCTCGTGGTTCTTCCGTGATCTTCTTTCTAACCCACCGAAATTAAATAGATGGTTCTGCATTCGATTTCTCCATCAGCATTTCAGAGCATCAGCATCACCCCAGCACCAACAGCATCTCGAGCTTTGCATCGCCTCAGCACACCCCGAATCCGTAATCAATGATTATCCTTCAGCTAACTAGACTACCTCAATTATACCCATCCATAAGCATGTACCACCCATTAATGTTTCAATTTTGCAAAATACTAACTTCTGATTGGACAGGCGAGGGGGATGATCATCACACCATGCTTATACTTCATTTATTTCTTTAAACCATTGTTTCCCAAACTCCTCCCCTCATACTTTTATTCCGCCCTTCCTTTCCCATACATCTTTAAACTTTATTAATACAAATGTATCAACTTTTTGAATACAGTTCCTTCATATGAACTCTCCACCCTCATGTTCCCAGGGCACATCTCCGCCGACCTTGGACGCGTGACAAGTCCTTAGTCATCCTTTCGAATTTCCACACCAGGGCGCATGCGTCGCGCAACGTCAGTCTGCTCGACTCAGACAAATTTGACAGGCCCAAATACGCACTAATAATAAAGTCAAAAGGAAGAATGTTATTCTTAAAAATAAATGATTTCACTGTATACCACCAACCTCTACTCTAGCCCATACCATTTATTATTTCTCTTTCTGCATTTACGTTAGTATAAAACTTATTTTCTAATTTCTGCAAGCAGGTGCCATGCATGTGAGCTTTTAAGCAGCCATTTAATAGTTCTTTGCGCAAGCGCCCGAATTTCCCTCCAAGCGTCCGCACGACTCACTACGTAGATGCAGTAGACGCATGCGCAGTAAAGATCCCGTGTTAGAATGCAATTTAGTCCTGCGTTCATGTTATTGCAGTTAGTAAACACATAGGCAAGCTTCAATTTCTCCCGTGTGTAACGGAAATGCGTATTATTAATCACAAAACACGTCGTTAGTAATTCGCTAGTGAGTTAAACCAAGAGGATTGTTTTCTGAGCAAATCTCATGTTCGAGTCCTTGCTCCATCAGGAGTACCGCAGTATGTTTTTAAAGAGGGTTGAGGCACATTTCCCGTTGTTAGCGGCATCAGAGGAAGGCATTAATCGCCGAAACGCGTCATGCCAGAAGCTATTTAATAAAAGGACTTCCCTAAATTCCCCGCTGTGTCCTCTGACTTCTTGCAAGTGAAGTGGTCGTTGGATGATGTTTAATGCGCAGGCCAGTGGCGCATGAGAGGACCCGTCCTAACAAGTTGTCCGAGGCTCTGCTGGCAATTGCTCCTTTTCGTCTTCCAAGTGATTGGATTGCCTCGTGACTGCCTCGGAATCAAGACAAGCATAGGGCTGCTGCCAGGTGCAGTCCGTGACTTCACGGGGATGGCGTGATCAATGTATCGGCGCCGCACAGCCCAGCGGAATCTTGATATTGTGGCTAGGGCGTCTGGGGACTTAAGGAAGTTCTTGACTAACATTGGAATCGGGACTTACTATCTCTACACAACCCCCTTTGGCCAGGAATACCAGCGCCCACTATGGGATCAACGTGGGCCTCGACGGAGCACTTACCCGGCTGTTGCCTGCTGGGACTTGTAGTTCGTCATTAAGAACTACATCGAATCTCGGAACATCTGATTGGGGCCAGCTGGACTCCCACCAATGGGAGTACCACAGTATGTTTTTAAAGAGGGTTGAGGCACATTTCCCGTTGTTAACGGCATCATAGGAAGGCATAAATTGCCGAAACGCGTCATGCCAGAACCTATTTAATAAAAGGACTTCCCTAAATTCCCCGCTGTGTCCTCTGACTTCTTGCAAGTGAAGTGGTCGTTGGATGATATATATATTTTTTGTCATCTTTGAACGTCAACTCACTCAACCTTCAATTCACGTATACATACAGCAGAACCGTGGTGGATTATTTGGACATAAGGGTCTACATTGAGAATGAGAGAATGTGCACCACCCTCTTCCGAAAGACCACATCATGCAACAGCATTCTGCACGCTAACAGCGCACATCCAAAAGCCCTTAAGTGGAGTATCCCCTATGGAGAGTTCCTGCGGGCGCGTAGGAACTGCTCTGAGGAGGAGGAGTTTATTAAACAGATGTCTATAATGATGGTTCGTTTCCAAAGAAGAGGTTATCCTTTGATGGTCTTAGAGAATGCACGGGAAAGAGCAACCAATGCCATAAGAGAGAACTTATTGTTACCCAAGAACATGAAAATGTCGTCTGAGTTGAATGTGGAACCAGTGAGATTCATTACAGATTTTAACAGCTCGAATCAGAAGGTGAAACAGACGCTCAATAAACATTGGGGTGTCCTTAAGAAAGATCAGGAATTAAAACCCTTCATCAAACAACAGGCCAATGTCACCTACAGAAAAGTACCCTCACTAGGGGGACTATTGACACAAAGCTACTTCTCCAACAAACCTGTATATCTACAAAAAACAACTTGGTTATCACAGAAGGGCTTTGTGAAATGCGCAAGATGTAAAGCCTGTAACTATGGCCGCAATATGACAGAAGTTATGACCATTCAAGGTTTGAAAAAAACAATCAAGGAAAGGATCACGTGTAAAACCACCCACGTGGTTTACCTTTTGGAATGTAAATGCGGCCAAAGATATATTGGAAGTACAGTGAATAAACTAAAATTGCGCATCCTACAACATTTGCGAGCCATATTGAACAAGGACTTTGCGTATGTGATGGCCAAACATATCTGGAGAGAGCATGAAGGGATTTTAGATAAAAACACACTCTCGTACTCTGGTATTGAACATATAACAACGAATATCAGAGGGGGAGACAGAGAGTTGTTATTGAGATGTGCAGAATCAAGATGGATTGTCAATTTGGGTACAGAGATGCCGTGGGGCCTGAATGCGGATGCGGAACTATACACCTTCTTGTAACAATGTTTATCATTTAACCTGCCTTAGACGTGTCTTAAAACTTGGTATCTTTGGGTTTTAAGTGTACCGCAATTTTAATCAATGGGCCCAGTTATTGTGTTTTATCTCCCTCCTTCTGACAATCTCTCTTTTTATAACTTTTTATCACCCTATTGAGCACCGCATATGTGCAATTGTTGCATTAGGTATTATTCCTTGAAATGGCGAGCAAGTTGATCATTTAAGGGCTTATATTTTCAAGTGAATAATGATGAAGTATATCTGAACATAATTTTTTCCACTAACAGACATTAATGAAGGAGTTTCACTCCATTATATATCGATCAGCAATGGATACATCTGATAATGTGGATTTCAATGGTCCAGTGGAAAATTGTTTGGAATACTGGATGGAGGTCAGTTGAGGTAATATTATACAGAGTAGAATACGGAAAAGTTTCTACTGAATAAGCACTAAGCACTTTATATTTATGGTGTAAATACATAGTACTGAAAGGCATAGTAAGTTAAGAGCGGGTTTTATAGAACCCATCTTTTTGAATATAATGCTTTTAGTGACCTCCTCGTTTTAGATCTTTTTAGATTTTTTCACTTGTTGATAGAGGACATTTGCACTTTGTACTTGTATAAGCACAGGCACTTTAGACCTTCCTGGCACTTCTCGCAGATTCTTCCCTGGAGCCCAGGAAATATGCACATTGCACCTTTCGGTAGTGTTTGTCATTTTTATTAGTATATAAATTTGAATCTAGAAGTAAGAACATATAAATAAACTTGAAGCAATGTAAGGGATGTTATTAGAGATTGAATTAAAAGAGTAGCATGATGTTTTGGGAGAGATCGAACTATTACACATAATCGACATAATACTGGAAGTCTGGGGCTCTTTTGATTATTAATAAGAAAATGACATAAATATGAAGGATTAGATGGTGTACTTCACAAATTTATAATATGTATTTATTCATGTCACTTTGAAAAATAGAGAAAGAATGTAAAGTAAGATAAAGCTATTTTGTTTATGTCTAAACTATACATGATTCCAATTTTGAACGTGGCTCCTTTAAGAAATTGACCTTGTTTTTTAATTGGTGGTGGGGGAAATGAACTATGCTTCCCCTTTAAATGGACACGTTGTTAGCACACTTTGGACCCAGTAGAAGGCGCAAGCCGAAACGCGTAGGTCATCGTTTTGTATGCACCCCTGCACTTAGCTTGTGAAGGCTTCGTATGAAGAGGCTCTTTGTCATATTTTATTAAAGCCCTTTTGAAGTCAGTTCCTGTAAGTGCTGTGCTTCATTTTGCCCTGGTAAACGTGTGGAAAGCTGAGCCCGAGTGGAGGGCAACCATTTGGAGCAAATGTGCAATATATATATATATATATATATATATATATTACCTACTGGCGGTCGCCAGTAGGTAGTTATAGTTAGGACCTAGTTTCCATAGGAAAAGCGTTTTTTGATTTGCCAATAACTTTGGCGCCGGTTGACGAATCTTCGCGAAATTTCAAAACTAGTAGGGCGCTCCAGTCAGCTCCTGTCTTGATAGTTTCGGGGTGATTCGTCAAGCGGGGGCCGAGAAAAAAGGGGGGTCCCAAAATGCATTTTCCCCGTGTTAATTTCCATAGGAAACTTTAGACAAAGCTACAGCCCGAACTGCTGAACGGAGTTACACCAAATTTGGCAAATAGGTAGCGATTGGTTCAGAAAGCGACCTTTTTTTTAAATGGTGTAAATCCGTTCAATAGTTCCTGAGAAATTAAAAAAAAGAAAACTTTCGATATCTGGGCGGAGCCTAACCTCCCGAGCACGAGCTTGCCTCTGATTGGCTGCCAACACTTCAAACCAGGAAGTGTTGGGGGCGTGGCTTGCAGCCGCGGAAGATGGCAGCACGCTAGGAGAGCTGCGCTAGCAGTCGGCGTTTAAAACCCGAAATCCGACATCATCCGTAGCAACAGTGGCACCCAACGGCGTCTGAAGACATCGGGAGGTGGTGGGGTGCAGCGTAGACCTGAGGCGGCCCCCCCTGGGCATCCTAACACTCGAACGCGGAGATCCGGGCCGCTCGAGCCGCCGCAACAAAATGGCGCCCTCCAATGAAGAGCGCGGCGGCTGTAGGATCCCCTGACTGAGGAAGCCAGATGAGGTAACTGGGTTGATTACATCCGGCCCCTACGGCAGCCACAAGTAATAGTGTAAGCGCGGCTGAGGGTGAGAAGCTGCGACTCGCTCCTGCTGACTTCTCACAGTCCCGGAGTCCACCGAGTCCGCCGGGGGGCGGAGGGCCGATCGGAGCAGCGCGCTCCGCACCAGAAGCCCAGCTCACGAAGGCCAAAGGCGGCGAGACCGGAGGCGGAGCACTAAGTACAGGGTGTGCAGGAGGCTGGGAGAGCGAGCGGTCTACTCGAGTGGTGGCCTGTGGAGCCGAGGGGGCCTAGTTCCGGTGCAATTTGGGCCCTGACAGGAGCTGGCACTGACCGCCAGTTAACACTGTGCCGAACGTGGTAAGGGCCTCGACTGACTCTGAAGGAGGTACGACGAAACATACAGGCGCTGCGACTCGCATCTGCGGCGCCCACATGGACCCAGAGCTCGCAGGGACCGCTGGGGGGCGGAGGCCCGAGTGAAGCGGCGCGCTCCACACCAGGAGCTCGGTGAGTGAGCAACAGGGGCGCCGCGGCCAGAGGCAGAACACTGCATGAAAGGTGTGCGGAGAGCTGATGGGGAGTGTGGTTTCTGCGCATAGTGGCCTGTGGAACCGGCGAGGCCTGATCCTTCTACAGCACGAGCTCGGGATTCAGCAGTCATCGGCCGCTGGTGTGCACGGTGCCAGGAGCGGTGCGGGCCTTGAATGACTCTTTGGGGAGCCCAGACTGAATGCGAGTGGAGGGCCAGTGCCCAAGAGCAGATTGACCCGAGCTGGCCTGAGGCGGAGGGAGAGCTGTCATAGGGGGAACTTCGCCTGACCATTGTTAGTAGCGGCACTGCCCCCTGGAGAACACTTGAGGGCCCCACGGGCGTACAGCGGTAAAGCCAGAGGTGCTCCTCACAACACGCGCGACAGGACTGCACCACCAGACATGGGCCGCAACAGACCGCTAGGACCAGGCCAGTCCAATCAAATCGACAAATACACGGTGGCCATGGGAAGGGAGGACGAAAATCCGGGTGGCAGCCAGCAGGGAGATCCCGTAGACAATGGCCCCGACCCCTCGCTGAGAGACATCATGGCGGCTATCAGAGAGCTCCGCGGCACCCTGGAGCCCAAGCTGGACTCGGTGACAGAGGAGGTCAACCTACTGCGCGCGGACTTCAGAAAGATGTCTGAAAAGGTGGCAGTGGCAGAGACTGGCATTGGTAGTCTCCAATCAAAGACGAAAAGACTCGAAGATCAAGTAGCCGCCCTAACGAAAAACCAAACTGACATCTATGCCCGGCTGGAGGACCAAGAGGGACGGGCAAGGCGCAACAACATCCGCATAGTGGGGGTCCCGGAAGGCATGGAGGGGCCGTCCACGGACTGGTTCGTAGAGGACCCGATACTCAATCATTTGAAGCCAAAGCGCCTGTCCAACTTCTTCTCGGTTGAGAGAGCCCATCGCGGATTAGGGGGGAAGCCTAAGCCTGGGGCCCCTCCACGTACTATCATAGCCCGAATCCTGAACTTTAGGGATCGCGATGCCATCCTGCAGGCGTCACGGATGTCTGGTGATTTTCAGCTCGAAAATGCCACAATTCGTTTCTTCCCGGACTTCACTCTCCATGTCCAGCGCCAGCGAAGGTCCTTCGAAGGGGTTAAAAGATCCCTCAGGGAACAAGGGGTGAAATACATGATGCTCTTTGCAGCTCGCCTCAAGATCTTTGACGGAGGCAAGGCGTACTTTTTTGAGTCACCTGAAGGGGCCAGCGACTGGCTGGAGGGATGGCGGACAGTGGGCAGGAACGGAGGCCCGCGCAGATCCGAACAGCGCCCACCCGGACGAGACACGATGGGCGCAGATAGACTGGCATCGGACAGCCAGGAACGTGAACAGAGAGCACTCAAGTAACTGTGGATGGCGTCGCTGCATGAGGTGATTCCTGTCCTTAGCGGGGGGGTCTGCATGGGTTTCTGGGCCCCGGGACGGCGTAGGTGCTCTGACGGATAATCCAGGATCTCGAACTCAAATTTCTTTGTTAAGCTATGTTCTGATAATCTGACGCAACATTCACAATGTCGGTTCAACATGACCAGGAGTGTTGGGGGGGTCGGGACCGGGGAGTTGGCAGAGGGTTGCTCTAATATATCTACCACACTGAGTGAGACTTCCGCTAGTCAAGTATAACTCTTTTTGCTGACTGCAGGCTTATGTTCCCTCTTCACGTTTGATTGGGGGCTGATGGGGCGACAGGCACACTGCAAGTTTGGAAGGTGGAAGGTTGGGGACCCACCGAGCAGGGAGGCAGGGAGGGGGGAGTTGGTTGGGGGGATGGGGGTCGGGTTCTGGGGGTGGGTATGTTTAGCTCAATACCAGCCTAGTTCTTTTGCATGGGGGAATTGGCCTAACACAGCACAGTGGGACAGGGATAATTCGAGGAGGAGGAGGCTCCATGACACATATGGGTGAACAGACACATATTAAAATATGGACGTGGAACTTGAATGGGCTGGGCAACAAGATTAAACGCACTTTGGTGTTGCAGCACCTGAAAAGGCATTCCCCAGATGTGGTCCTCCTTCAGGAGACACATCTGCGAGGCAATAGATGTAAGGCCCTTGACCGCTTTGGCTATAAAATGGTGGCCCACTCTGGGTTCACGTCTGGCTCGCGGGGGTGGGTATTCTAATTTGCAACACCCTGCCGATTGTAATCTCGGGCACATGGTCAGACGATACGGGCTGTTTGGTCGCAGTGGCGGGTAGGTGGGAGGGGCATACCATAGTTTTGTGCTCCTGCTTCATCCCGCCAGGTCTATACTCTTCGACCTTTACACAACTGGGCTCTTTCCTGGCAGACCTTCCCTGGGGAGTCCTCCTGATGGGTGGTGACACTAATGCAGTGATGGACGCTGACTTGGACCGATCGGGCGTGGGACGGGGATCCAGGGGAGAATGCGGGCTACAAGGCTTCACTACTGCCCTGGGGCTTAGAGACCTGTGGCACACACATCACCCCTCACACCGACAATACACGTTCTATTCGGCCAGACACGGGTCCTACTCCAGGCTGGACCACTTCTTCACGCGCACTGATCAGATGGGCGACTTTGCGGAGCCTCACATCCTTGCCAGGGGTATTTCTGACCACTCCCCGGTTAGCGTCACTCTTAAGGGTCTGGTGATCACTAGAGCGTCTTTTCCGAGGATAGATCCGTGGCGCCTCCGGGATGAAACCATAGGCGAGAAACTCCGGGAGGGTTCTCAGCTATATTTTGAAGAGAATCGGGGTTCGGTTGAGTCCCACATCACGCTATGGGAAGCTTATAAGACAGTTCTGAGAGGGCAGGCCCAGGCTCTGATTGGTGCCCAAAAGAAAGAGAAGTCCCTGCAGGTCAGCCAGTTGGAAAGCGATATAGAGAGGCTCGAACGGCACGCCAGCACTGCGCCCTCGGTAGATCTCCGCCACACTTTGGCTCTTAAACAAAGGGAGCTCCGGGCTCTGGCTGAGAGCGAGGCGCGAGCTTACTCCCTCGCCACGCAACATCGGATTTACGACGTGGGAGATAAGGCTCTGAAGTTACTGGCGTGGCTCGAGCGTCGGGATAGGGAGCGCTCATGGGTAGCCGAGGTACGTGACGGGGCAGGCTTATTGGCCTCCAAAAGTACGGACATAGCGGAAGCCTTCGCGTCATACTTCGAAGAGGTATACACCCCGGTCTGCACCAGGACTGAACAAGACTGTGCAGAGTTCCTACAGGACTTCGCATTGCCCACATTGTCCCAGGAACAAAGAGACCGCCTTGAGGCAGATTTCACCGGGGAGGAAATAGGAGAGGCCCTTAACTCCCTTCAATCCGGGAAGGCGCAGGGACCAAATGGGCTCCCAGTAGAAATATATAAGCGGCAGGCAAATGTCATCATTGACCCCCTGCTTCAGATGTACTCGGAAGCGCGAGAGGTGTGAAAGCTCCCGCCTGACCAACGGGAGGCCACGATTGTCGTAATTCACAAAGCAGGGAAGCCGGCAGTTCAATGTTCTTCCTACCGGCCAATTTCGCTTATTAATGTTGAAGCCAAGGTCTTGGCTAAGGCCTTGGCTGATAGACTGCTATCGGTTTTGCCGGATCTTGTGCTTGTCGACCAGTCAGGGTTTATGCCGCGCAGGAGCACCCGCCATAAATTACGTCGTCTTTATGGAGTACTTTATATGACAGAGGATGTGGGGAACACCCAGACAGCATTGATGGCACTGGACGCCTCAATGGCATTCGATAGTATTGATTGACCATATCTGTTCATGGTACTCCAGAGACTGGGCTTTAGCCCGACTTTCTGCAGCTGGGTGCGACTTCTATACGAGCAGCCAGTAGCAAGGGTGAGAGTTAACGGCGCTGTGTCCAGAGTCTTCCCTCTATGGAGGGGTACCAGACAGGGGTGCCCTCTGTCCCCCCTCCTGTTCGCCTTGGCCCTAGAGCCGTTGGCTCATTGGATCAGAAGGGACAGGTCATTCTGGGGCTTGGCGCTGACCGATGAGTGGGAAGAGCGTATCTCCTTATACGCTGACGATATTATGTTATATATGGCCAGACCATACCACTCGATAGCGCAGGCACTACACCTCTTTGAATTATTCAGTAGTTACTCTGGCTATAAGATTAATTGGGCGAAGTCATTGATTTACCCGCTTTCGGGTCCCCCCCCGCGGATTCGGATTAGGTGTCCCGCTTCAATCGCAATAGACGGGTTTAAGTACTTGGGGGTATATATCACCAGGGATAGGGCGGAGTTCTTTGCCAGGAACCTGGAGCCCCAATTAATATGCCTTGGGACCGACCTGAGCCACTGGAGGTCGCTGCCTCTCTCCCTCATGGGCCGAGCTGCAATGTTTAAGATGTTAGCACTACCGCGACTCCTCTATATTCTGCAAAATACACCGTATCCGGTTCCACATGGGGTATTCACACGAATATCGCAAGCGCTACGGACGTTGCTTTGGGATGGTGGCAGCCCAAGGATAGCGTTGCACAAGCTGACGAGAGGGGTGTATGATGGGGGGCTGGCCTTTCCGGACATCAAACTATATTACTGGGCTTCACAATTACAGGTGGTTAACGATTGGGTATACGCGGATAGGTCGGAACCGGCCTATAGAGTTGACCGGACGGTCATGCCGGGGGGAAACTGTGAGCCACTGCTCTATGCCCGGAAGCCACGAAGGGACTGGCCGTCACACACAGGGGTAGTTGTTCAGTGCTGGAGGGAGGCAAACAAGTTCCTGGGGTGGTCGGGCTCCCTGACGGGTAGAACCCCTCTATGGCTTGGAGATCAGCTAACAGAGGTGACTCGATTGACCGGTTTCAGGGGATGGAAACTCATAGGCATAGAGTATCTAGGAGACGTCTGGAAAGGGAATGCTCCCCGATCCTTCGCCTACCGTAACTTAAAAAAGAATATGACCTCCACGACTCACAACACTACCACTACATACGCCTCTCCCATGCCCTGCGCTCACACATACGGAGTGACACGTCAATCCCGGAGTATTCTCCTATGGAGGATAGACTGCTCCTTGACCCTATACTGGAGAAACCCACTTCCACCATCTACCGTAAACTCATAAACAATATGCCTGATCCATTGGGGTCACTGCGAGCAAGGTGGGTGAGAGACATAGGTGCCCTGGAAGATGACGACTGGCAGGACGCCCTGCAGAGCCCGCATGAGATTGCAATTCGCTCTAGATTCAGGTTAGTGCAGCTTAAAATTTTACACCGCGTATACTACCCCCGTACCCACCTATATGCCTGGGGACGAAGTCAGTCGGCCCTCTGTGCACGGGGATGTCGGGGGGGAAGGCACCTTCTACCACATATTATGGGAATGCCCAGAGATAGTGCCCTTCTGGACCAAGGTCGCGGACACGATGTCAACGGTGGTGGGTTCACCGGTCCCGTTGGAGCCCAGGTGGTTGCTGCTAATGATCAAGGATGACACTGATTGGTCTAGATATAATGAGATCTGGCTGGCATTGGCAGCCGGGGTGGCAAAAAGGAACATAGCTAGTGGTTGGGGGTCGCAGGCACCTCCGCAGTGGGACCAATGGATGCGCAACCTAGATTGGTGCCAGAGAGCCGAGGAAACTATTTATAAGAGTAGAGGTTGTACTAAGAAATGGAAGAAAGTCTGGGGGCCTTGGCAGAAATACAGGGCGCTGGGGGGAGAGCCAGGGTCATGATTTCGACATTTGGATGCCCCGCTTGTGCCCTCAAATGCCTTACAATGTATTGTGAATCGCAATTCTACCACATGCTATATGTATACTGTCCTGTAATTTATGGTACTATGAGCAATGTTAATAAAAAGATTTAATAAAATAAAAAACAAACAAACCAGGAAGTGTTGGCAGCCATCTTGTGCCTCGGACGAGGGAGAAGGGAAAAAGGTAAAAAGAAAAGATTAAAAACAAGAAAAGGGGGCAGGGTAAAAACACCCTGAACCCCCAGGCCCAAAAAAAGCATTTTTTTAAAAAAAATTCGGGCGGGGTCGCGCCGGGTGCGCGAATCCGTCCGAAAATTAAAAAAAACAAAGCGCGGCCTTCGTTTTCAAAGCCCCCGGATGGGCCAAGTCCCAGGGGCAATTTATTTATGTAGCAGGGGCCCGCGGGGTCCCCCGCAGCCCCGGGGACCGCCACCTCCCCGGGGCTTGATAATTTATTCGCGGCCCCCCGTAGCCCCGGGGACTGCCACTTCCCC
Organism: Calotriton arnoldi; assembly: GCA_963921515.1. Taxonomy (NCBI): domain Eukaryota; kingdom Metazoa; phylum Chordata; class Amphibia; order Caudata; family Salamandridae; genus Calotriton; species Calotriton arnoldi. Next base: position 357,886 of record CAWUFW010007126.1, read on the forward strand.
GGGGCTTCTTAAAAAATGAATGTGTGGGGGGGGTCCCACCCCCCATGCTGCCCCAGGGACCGCCACCTCCTGGGGCTTTTTTAATTGGGTGCGGGGGGCACGCGGCTCCCCCGCAACCCCGGGGACCGCCATCTCCCCGGGGCTCTACTTATATTTTTTCTAAGATGGGTGGGGAGGCAAGAGCCCCCCCACATGCCCCGGGGACCACCACCTCCCCGGGGCACAGACTTAATTGAATGCGAGGACCGTAGAGGACCACCAGGCCCCGGGGACCACCACCTCCCCGGGGCTATGTAAATTGAGGGAGGGGGCAGCGCGGCCCCCCTCCTGGAGGCCTTGATGGCCCTGGGGACCGCCACCCCCCAGGTCTGGCTCCTGCAGTGTCCTGTGGTGCCCACCCCCGGGACACTGCTGTTTGCTATGGCAGGGCGGCTCCCGCCCTGTCATAGCAAACTCTGCTTTGGATTTTGGAAGCGAGAGCAGGTTTCCTGCTCTCGCTTCCAAAATCCAAAGCAGATTGCTTTTCCACAAGGGGAGCTGCATGTCTGCAGCTCCCCGTGTGGAAAAGCAATGCCGGCTCCCGCAGGAGGCAGGGAGCCGGCGGGACCGTGGGGGCATTGGGGCTCCCCCCACGGTCCAATTCACAGAGGCCAGGCCCCGGGGGATGGGGCCCGGGAGGGAAGCCACGCAGCCCCCCTTCCCTCTATTAAAATTGTTTTGTTTTTTTTTAAAACGAAAAGGCCGGCCCCGGGGGATGGGGTCCCCGGGGCCATAATTGGCCTGAGGAGGGGGGCCACGCGGCCCCCCTCCATATAATTTTTTTTTAAAAAAACATCTGGCCATGCCCCGGGGGATGGGGTCCCCGGGGCCAGAAGTGGCTCGGGAGGGGGGCCACGCAGCCCCCCTTCCCTCTATTAAATTTTTTTTTTTTTTTTTAAACGAAAAGGCCGGCCCCGGGGGATGGGGTCCCCGGGGCCATAATTGGCCTTAGGAGGGGGGCCTCGCGGCCCCCCACCATATAATTTAAAAAAAACAAAAACATCTGGCCATGCCCCGGGGGATGGGGTCCCCGGGGCCGAAATTGGCCTCGAGGGGGGCCACGCGGCCCCCTTCCCGTTTTTAAAAAAAAATAGGGGTCAGGCCCTGGGGGATGGGGTCCCCAGGGTCACAAAAAAGTTTTTAAAAAAGGGGGGCCACACAGCCCCCCTTGTTAAAAAAAAAGCAAGAAAAAAAGCCGGCATCTCGCCGGAGGCCACGCCCCCTTTCTCCACCACTCTGCAAACGTGCCCCCTGGCGCGTTGTTAGATGGGGAATTAATTTCCCTTGAATACTGAGGGTCCCTGGGGACCAACTAGCCCACCAGGTACCTCCAGTAAGCGCCAGAAGCCGAGTTTGCAGAGTGGTGTACAAAGGGGCGTGGCCTCCGACCACCTCTCTGCAACGCAGCTCTGTGGCGCTTACTGGAGGTGCCTGGTTGGCTAGTTGGCCCAGAGGGACCCTCCGAATTCAAGGGGACTTAATCCCCCAACTTACAATGCGCCAGGGGGCGCGTTTGCACAGTGGTGCAGGGAGGGGCCGGGGCCTGACAGAACAAGTGTGCAAACGCGCCCCCTGGCGCATTGTAAATTGGGAGATTAAGTCCCCTTGAATCCTGAGGGTCCCTGGGGGCCAACTAGCCCACCAGGTACCTCCAGTATGCGCCACAGAGCTGTGTTGCACAGAGGTGGTCCGAGGCCACGCCCCTTTTTACACCACTCTGCAAACGCGACTCTTGGCGCACTGTTGGTGGGGCGATGAAGTACTCTTGTGTCCTGAGGACATCAGGACACAAGTGGACTTCATCCCCTGAGCAGCAGTGCGCCAAGAGGCGCGTTTGCAGAGTGGTGTAAAAGGGGCGTGGCCTCGGACCACTCTCTGCAATCCAGCTCTGTGGCGCATATTGGAGGTACCTGGTGGGCTAGTTGGCCCCAGGGACCCTCAGTATTCAAGGGGAATTAATTCCCCTACTAACAACGCACCAGGGGGCGCGTTTGCAGAGTGGCGGAGAAAGGGGGCGTGGCCTTTGTCTACCTCTTAGCAATCCCACTGCGTGGGGCTTACTGGAGGTAAGAGGTAGGCTAGTTGGCCCCTAAAGGACCCCCAGCAGCGAAGGGGACTACAATCCCCATCCAAGAGCGCGCCAGGGAGCGCGTTTGTACAGTGGTGGGCAAATGGGGCGTGGCCTGCTCTTTGAACTTAGCAATGCTGCTGTGTGGGACTTACTGGAGGTAATAGGAGGGGTAGTTGGCCCCCAAGGATGTCCTTGGGGGCCAACTACCCCTCTTGTTACCTCCAGTAAGTCCTGCACAGTGGGATTGATAAGACGTCTTCAGAGGCCATGCCCCCCCTTTCTCCACCATTCTGCAAACGCGCCTCCTGGCAGACTACGGGATGGGGGATGGAGTCCAATTTACTCCTGAGGGACTTTGGGGGCCAAGAAGCCCTACTGGTACCTCCTGTAAGCCCTACGCACCGGAATTCCTGAGCGCTGGTCGGAGGCCCAGCACCCTTTCTCCACCACTCTGCAAACACGACTACTAGTTAAAGAAGTGTTTGCAATGTAATAGGTTTCGCATTTGCGAGAATTAGAGCTATTGGCGTTGTAAATGCAAAAGTTTTTTACTAATGTTGAGTGGAGTGGAGTGGATGTACGTTGCGTGTAGTGGAATTATGTGGTATGTTGTGCAGTGAAATTATGTGGATAGAAAGTATGTGGTATTTAGTGTATAGGAATTATGTAGAGTGGGATTATGTGTTATGGAGAGTAATTATGTGGTATGGTAGTCTGTGTTGTGGAGTGGTAACCTCAGGTTTAGCCTTCCTCGTTTCCATAGAAGCTCAACTATGAACTCAGTGAGACAAAAAAAGATGGAATCACTGAGGAGCACTTGTGGACCTAGTCAGAGGTATGAGCAGGGCCACTGGAATTATGTGACTGTTTGGCTGCACCGACTTTCGCACAATTATACATTTTCTGCATTAGCCACATAATTCATCATCTGCACCCTAATCTGCAGATTTGAACAAAAAAAGCCTTGTTTCTAGCTGAAACGGGTCAAACGTTACCAAAAATGCAGCGACAGTTGTTACAGCGTGGTGGAAGGCCCTTTGCAAACCTAGAATGATCACGTGTTACTTATTGCTAAATGTGGGTGTTAAATTGGTACTAATGGTGTGCAAGCCACTCTTGCTTCCCTCTGCGCCTCTCTTGCCTCTTTCTGCATTTCTGTTGCTTCTTTCTGCTTCTTTCTGCACCTGTCTTGCTTCTTTCTGCACACCTGTTGTCTCTTTATGTACCTCTTTTGCCTCTTTCTGCACTTTTCTTGGCTTTTTCTGCAGCTCTCTTCCATCTTTCTGCACGTCTGTTGCCTCTTTCTGCACCTCATTTGCTTCTTTCTGCACCCCTGTTGTCTCTTTCTGCACTCGTCTTCCCTCTTTCTGTACCTTTCCTGCCTGTTTTTGCATCTCAATTGACTCTTTCTGCACTTTTCTTGCTTCTTTCTACACCTCTGTTGCTTCTTTCAGCAATTCTCTTGCCTCTTTGTGCACCTCTTTTGCCTGTTTCAGCACTTCTCTTGCCTCTTTCTGCACCCCTGTTGCTTCATTCTGCACTTTCCATGCTTCTTTCTGCACCTGTCTTGCTTCTTTTTGCACCCCTGTTGTCTCTTTATGTACCTCTTTTGCCTCTTTCTGCACTTTTCTTGGCTTTTTCTGCACCTCTCTTCCCTCTTTCTGCACGTTTGTTGCCTCTTTCTGCACCTCATTTGCTTCTTTCTGCACCCCTGTTGTCTCTTTCTGCACTCATCTTCCCTCTTTCTGTACCTTTCCTGCCTGTTTTTGCATCTCACTTGCCTTTTCTGCACTTTTCTTGCTTCTTTCTGCACCCTGTTCTCTTTATGTACCTCTTTTGCCTCTTTATGCACTTTTTTTGCCTTTTTCTGCACCTCTCTTCCCTCTTTCTGCACGTCTGTTGCCTTTTTCTGCACATCATTTGCTTCTTTCTGCACCCCTGTTGTCTCTTTCTGCACTCGTCTTCCCTCTTTCTGTACCTTACCTGCCTGTTTTTGTAACTCACTTGCTTCTTTCTGCACTTTTCTTGCTTCTTTCTGCACCCCTGTTGTCTCTCTATGTACCTCTTTTGCCTCTTTCTGCACTTTTCTTGCTTTTTTCTGCACCTCTCTTCCCTCTTTCTGCACGTCTGTTGCCTCTTTCTGCACCTCATTTGCTTCTTTCTGCACCCCGTTGTCTCTTTCTGCACTCGTGTTCCGTCTTTCTGTACCTTTCCTGCCTGTTTTTGCATCACACTTGCCTCTTTCTGCACTTTTCTTGCTTCTTTCTGCACCCCTGTTGTCTCTTTATGTACCTCTTTTGCCTCTTTCTGCACTTTTCTTGCCTTTTTCTGCACCTCTCCTCCCTCTTTCTGCATGTCTGTTGACTCTTTCTGCACCTCATTTGCTTCTTTCTGCACCCCTGTTGTCTCTTTCTGCACACATCTTCCCTCTTTCTGTACCTTTCCTGCCTGTTTTTGCATCTCACTTGCCTCTTTCTGCACTTTTCTTGCTTCTTTCTACACCTCTGTTGCTTCTTTCAGCAATTCTCTTGCCTCTTTGTGCACCTCTTTTGCCTGTTTCAGCACTTCTCTTGCCTCTTTCTGCACCCCTGTTGCTTCATTCTGCACTTTCCATGCTTCTTCCTGCACCTGTCTTGCTTCTTTTTGCACCCCTGTTGTCTCTTTATGTACCTCTTTTGCCTCTTTCTGCACTTTTCTTGGCTTTTTCTGCACCTCTCTTCCCTCTTTCTGCACGTTTGTTGCCTCTTTCTGCACCTCATTTGCTTCTTTCTGCACCCCTGTTGTCTCTTTCTGCACTCATCTTCCCTCTTTCTGTACCTTTCCTGCCTGTTTTTGCATCTCACTTGCCTTTTTCTGCACTTTTCTTGCTTCTTTCTGCACCCCTGTTCTCTTTATGTACCTCTTTTGCCTCTTTATGCACTTTTTTTGCCTTTTTCTGCACCTCTCTTCCCTCTTTCTGCACGTCTGTTGCCTTTTTCTGCACATTATTTGCTTCTTTCTGCACCCCTGTTGTCTCTTTCTGCACTCGTCTTCCCTCTTTCTGTACCTTTCCTGCCTGTTTTTGTATCTCACTTGCTTCTTTCTGCACTTTTCTTGCTTCTTTCTGCACCCCTGTTGTCTCTTTATGTACCTCTTTTGCCTCTTTCTGCACTTTTCTTGGCTTTTTCTGCACCTCTCTTCCCTCTTTCTGCACGTCTGTTGCCTCTTTCTGCACCTCATTTGCTTCTATCTGCACCCCTGTTGTCTCTTTCTGCACTCGTCTTCCATCTTTCTGTACCTTTCCTGCCTGTTTTTGCATCTCATTTGCCTCTTTCTACACTTTTCTTGCTTCTTTCTGCACCCCTGTTGTCTCTTTATGTACCTCTTTTGCCTCTTTCTGCACTTTTCTTGGCTTTTTCTGCACCTCTCTTCCCTCTTTCTGCACGTCTGTTGCCTCTTTCTGCACCTCATTTGCTTCTTTCTGCACCCCTGTTGTCTCTTTCTGCACTCGTCTTCCCTCTTTCTGAATCTTTCCTGCCTGTTTTTGTATCTCACTTGCTTCTTTCTGCACTTGTCTTGCTTCTTTCTGCACCCCTGTTGCCTCTTTATGTACCTCTTTTGCCTCTTTCTGCACTTTTCTTGCCTTTTCTGCACCTCTCTTCCCTCTTTCTGCATGTCTGTTGCCTCTTTCTGCACCTCATTTGCTTCTTTCTGCACCCCTGTTGTCTCTTTCTGCACTCGTCTTCCCTCTTTCTGTACCTTTACTGCCTGTTTTTGTATCTCACTTGCTTCTTTCTGCACTTTTCTTGCTTCTTTCTGCACCCCTGTTGTCTCTCTGTGTACCTCCTTTGCCTCTTTCTGCACTTTTCTTGCCTTTTTCTGCACCTCTCTTCCCTCTTTCTGCACGTCTGTTGCCTCTTTCTGCTCCTCATTTGCTTCTTTCTCCACCCCTGTTGTCTCTTTCTGCACTCGTCTTCCCTCGTTCTGTACCTTTCCTGCCTGTTTTTGTATCTCACTTGCTTCTTTCTGCACTTTTCTTGCTTCTTTCTGCACCCCTGTTGTCTCTTTATGTACGTCTTTTGCCTCTTTCTGCACTTTTCTTGCCTTTTTCTGCACCTCTCTTCCCTCTTTCTGCACGTCTGTTGCCTCTTTCTGCACCTCATTTGCTTCTTTCTGCACCCCTGTTGTCTCTTTCTGCACTCGTCTTCCCTCTTTCTGTACCTTTCCTGCCTGTTTTTGTATCTCACTTGCTTCTTTCTGCACTTTTCTTGCTTCTTTCTGCAACCCTGTTGTCTCTCTATGTACCTCTTTTGCCTCTTTCTGCACTTTTCTTGCCTTTTTCTGCACCTCTCTTCCCTCTTTCTGCACGTCTGTTGCCTCTTTCTGCAGCTCATTTGCTTCTTTCTGCACCCCTGTTGTCTCTTTCTGCACTCGTCTTCGCTCGTTCTGTACCTTTCCTGCCTGTTTTTGTATCTCACTTGCTTCTTTCCGCAGTTTTCTTGCTTCTTTCTGCACCCCTGTTGTCTCTCTATGTACGTCTTTTGCCTCTTTCTGCACTTTTCTTGCCTTTTTCTGCACCTCTCTTCCCTCTTTCTGCACGTCTATTGCCTCTTTCCTCACCTCATTTGCTTCTTTCTGCACCCCTGTTGTCTCTTTCTGCACTCGTCTTCCCTCTTTCTGTACCTTTCTTGCCTGTTTTTGTATCTCACTTGCTTCTTTCTGCACTTTTCTTGCTTCTTTCTGCACCCCTGTTGTCTCTTTATGTACCTCTTTTGCCTCTTTCTGCACTGTTCTTGCCTTTTTCTGCACCTCTCTTCCCTCTTTCTGCACGTCTGTTGCCTCTTTCTGCACCTCATTTGCTTCTTTCTGCACCCCTGTTGTCTCTTTCTGCACTCGTCTTCCCTCTTTCTGTATGTTTCCTGCCTGTTTTGGTATCTCACTTGCTTCTTTCTGTACTTTTCTTGCTTCTTTCTGCACCCCTGTTGTCTCTTTATGTACCTCTTTTGCCTCTTTCTGCACTTTTCTTGCCTTTTTCAGCACCTCTCTTCCCTCTTTCTGCACGTCTGTTGCCTCTTTCTGCACCTCATTTGCTTCTTTCTGCACCCGTGTTGTCTCTTTCTGCACTCGTCTTCCCTCTTTCTGTACCTTTCCTGCCTGTTTTTGTATCTGACTTGCTTCTTTCTGCACTTTTCTTGCTTCTTTCTGCACCCCTGTTTTCTCTTTATGTACCTCTTTTGCCTCTTTCTGCACTTTTCTTGCCTTTTTCTGCACCTCTCTTCCCTCTTTCTGCACGTCTGTTGCCTCTTTCTGCACCTCATTTGCTTCTTTCTGCACCCCTGTTGTCTCTTTCTGCACTCGTCTTCCCTCTTTCTGTATGTTTCCTGCCTGTTTTTGTATCTCACTTTCTTCTTTCTGCACTCTTCTTGCTTCTTTCTGCTCCCCTGTTGTCTCTCTATGTACCTCTTTTGCCTCTTTCTGCACTTTTCTTGCCTTTTGCTGCACCTCTCTTCCCTCTTTCTGCACCTCATTTGCTTCTTTCTGCATCCCTGTTGTCTCTTTCTGCACTCGTCTTCCCTCTTTCTGTACCTTTCCTGCCTGTTTTTGTATCTCACTTGCTTCTTTCTGCACTTTTCTTGCTTCTTTCTGCACCCCTTTTGTAGGAGAGTAGGATCTGCCTCTTATGTTGCCCCCACTTTTTTTTCTGATGTTTACACTGGTTTCTGGCTATAGTCAGGCTGGGACCCTGCCAATCAGGGCCCGGCCTCTCTGTTCTCTCTAAACGACTTGGAGTGCACTCTAGGTGCACTAGTGATTGGATACTGTGGTACCTTATGAGTCCCTAGTATATGGTACCTTAGGTACCAAGGGCATAGGTACTTCACAGGCCTACCAGGGGCTGAAGCATGTATTATGCCACCCCTGGGAAGCAGACTAAATCTGACACCACAGGTCTGCTACTGCAGCCTGGGTAAGGTGGTGCATGCACCCCTTACTGTGATATAGGCTACCTATATCACTACTTAGATACACACATATAAACCTATAAGTCACTCCTATGGCAGGCCTTATCAATCCTGAAGGCAGAGTGCTTGGTTCCTATGTGAGAGGGTGTCCCTGCATGAGCAGAGCCCCTCTGCAGCATTCGGAGACCCTTCTCTGATGCTGTTTGTAGTGCAGCCTGACCATATACTCTTAAGCGCATTATAACCCCGCATGAAATGCTAACTTTTGAATGGCTGCACGGAAACATGTCGTGTTTGGTGTCAAACATCTTGGAATACTACCCTGCTAGAGGGATAGACATGTACCTACTGTGGAAACGCGGTAGAATCCTGAAGAGCCCTGGCATCACAAAATGGATGCCACCAGTCACAGACACTGGGCTGCCCTCCTGCTGCTGACCGAAACTCGCAGTGGAGGAAGCCCAACAATAGGTATCCTGTCCCAGGGAGGTGTGACCACCTCCCAGACAGGGTTTAGTGTATTGGGGCTGGGTGGGTGCACTCCTAGAGTGCTTTGAAGTCCTGCACTGGGGGAGCAGAAGGCTCCTCTGTGCATACACCAGTTCAAACCGGCTCAGGGGCTACCTGTCCCTGCTCTGGTGTGAAACTGGACAAAGGGAAGTGGGTGTAGCCACCCACTCCCCTGACCCTCCCATAGGTGGGGTCTTAGAGCTAGTCCCTCCCTTCCTTTTTAGTATAAGGTAGGGAACCCTTGAACTTGCAAACTAGATCTCCCTGGACGACGCTCTACTGAAGAATCCCGGACCTTCGATGTTCCACTACCTCTGGAAGACTGACGAATCTCCCCTGGAGTCAAGGAGTGACTCCCCTGCTTGGCAGGCACCAAAAACTGAAACGACGGTCGCAAACTACACCGCTCCCGCCGGAGCCCGAGCTCCCTGCAGCCCAAGACAAGGATTTCCTCACTTCTCCCAGGCCATCGTGAGTCCCCAGCGAAGCTGAGGCAAGTGGACCCCACGAGTGACGAGGAACCGCAGTCCCTGGGTACCGTGCACTATTGTCAAGTGCAACCCCTTCACAACGTTCTACGAACCTGTGCTTTAGACCACGTGTGGTCCCAGCCTCGAGCAGGAATCCCTCCAAAGATCAGAGGCCTACCCCGTCCCGATTGACCGTGGGCCCCTGTTGAAGGAATCCTCCCAAGGCGTCTTTGCGATCCCTTGCCAGCCGGCTTGTGGGTCCCCTGAAGACTTTTCTACAGAACCAAAGGGCTCCCCTGGTTGCTCCAGGCCTGCCCTGACTTACTGGGCAGATTAATTTGCAGCGTTTCATGCATTGTTTATGGAGGATATTATTTTCGTGTACAATAGATGGATTCCGTTTTTCAATTTTTAATTTTTGTAAAATGCACCATTGTGATGATAAAGATGGGTAAAACATATATGCGTTTGTATTTTAGATGCCCCTGACGAAGGGAATTTTACCCGAAATGCATTGGGTTATTGGAATAAATCATGACATACGGAACCTACTTTTGCTCCTGAGTTTTTGTAAGCAGTGACGTAAAGCATTGAAATGAATAAAATGGATTGAATGAACAGTTAAGCAAGAAGGTTTAAAAGTAATGGTGAAAAACATGGATAAAAAAGAAGATTAAATTATTTGAATTTAATTCATTGGATTCATCCAGTTTCGTGGCTGTGCAGCTTGGTGGAACCAGTACTGATGGTTCCCTCGTGGTTCCTCTGTGCATACACCAGTTCAAACCGGCTCAGGGGCTACCTGCCCCTGCTCTGGCGCGAAACTGGACAAAGGGAAGTGGGTGTAGCCACCCACTCCCCTGACCCTCCCATAGGTGGGGTCTTAGAGCTAGTCCCTCCCTTCCTTTTTAGTATAAGGTAGGGAACCCTTGAACTTGCAAACTAGATCTCCCTGGACGACGCTCTACTGAAGAATCCCAGACCTTCGACGTTCCACTACCTCTGGAAGACTGAAGAATCTCCCTTGGAGTCAAGGAGTGACTCCCCTGCTTGGCAGGCACCATAAACTGAAACGATGGTCGCAAACTACACTGCTCCTGCCGGAGCCCGAGGTCCCTGCAGCCCAAGATGAGGATTTCCTGACTTCTCCCAGGCCATCGTGAGTCCCCAGCGAAGCTGAGGCAAGTGGACCCCACGAGTGATGGGGACCGCAGTCCCTGGGTACCGTGCACTATTGTCGAGTGCAACCTTTTCACAACATTCTACGAACCTGTGCTTTGGACCACGTGTGATCCCAGCTTCTAGCAGGAATCCCTCCGAAGATCAGAGGCCTACCCCGTCCCGAGTGACCGTGGGCCCCTGTTGAAGAATCCTCCCGAGGCATCTTTGCGATCCCTTGCCAGCCGGCTTGTGGGTCCCCTGAAGTATTTTCTACAGATCCAAAGGGCTCCCCTGGGTGCTCCAGGCCTGCCCTGACTTACCCTTGCTGGGTGAGTTCCCCAGGCCTTGCTGGTCTGCACCATTGTCCTTTTAACCTTTCCACAAGACTTGCTGCTACTAAGGCTTGTTGGCTCCAATCGGGTCGCCAACACCGCAGTCAGCTGCAGACTTTGTGGGACACGCTGAATCCAGCTCCTGGTTGTCATCGACGCCTCCTGGACCTCGTGGTAGAAGAGTCAAGACACACATGAACGACCTGAATCTGTCGACGACGGTGGGCATTCATCTTCCTTGCCCCGGGTCACTGCCCAGTGACTTTGAACACTGTCCCCTCTGCTTTCAGGTCTTCCTTCTTCCGAATCCAGGCTTGGATTCCACCGGACACTTCTTCTGTCTTCACAAGCAGCAAGTCTTCATTGGCTCCCATTGAAAACGACGCCGCGACCCGACACCAAAGGACACCTATGCACCCGGCTTCCCTGGGTGAGGTAACTCCAGCACTACGGTGCTCCTGTGGGTGTTGGCCCTAGAACTACTTACCCTGTAAGTGACTTGCTTGTAACTACTCCCGAAGTGCCCTTAAACTCTTAATTTCCAACCGCGACTTGCCCCATTGAAGTCTACGGCAATCCGCGCCTGTGTTCACGCACTGCACGCGTCCCTCGTGGGTCCTTTACTTACCTGCCTTGGGTGGTTTCGTGAGGCCCCAGCACTTCTGAAGGCCTGAGGCCTTGTCCCTTTGCAAGTCGTTGTTCTTAAGTCTCTTTTTTAGTATATGGTCTGGTACGCCCCTAGGGCCCCAGCCATATTTGTGCTTAATTTATTGTGAAACGTTGATTTGTGCATATGTTCCTGACTTCTAATCTCATAAAGAGATTAGTAGAGAGTTGTTTGGTAATAAATACATATATATTTGATATATATACCTGTGTGGTGTCTTTTCATTTGGTGATTCAAGAGATTGTGTGGTAAAACAAGCTGCTTTACATTCCTCCAAGACTTAGCCTGAAGGCTGCTCTCCACAGCTACCACTAGGATAGCTTTCTTTAAAGGTGTCTTAAACCTATCTACCATAAGAGTCGAATTGTACTGGTGCAAGGTGTCCACTTTAACTAGTGAACAGCATATACCAGGCCAACTTCTCACATTGGTGGGCAGCGTGTGGGATTCCAGCTTGCTATTGTTTTACCAGAAAATCTCTATTTGAATTACTAACTGAAAACCACTATAGGTACTCAAGGTACATATAAAGTCAAGCTTAGTATCAATAAGTTCTACTGAACTTAGAGCTATGTGCCAAGGGATAGCACACCCTTTCTACAGCTCAAGCTAGTATCAGTAGGCCACAAACTAGTGTAGGTAGTACAACACTGCACAACACTAGAATGTCCTTGAAGGGTGGACCCAGTGGATCCACTCAGCCTCAGTATAAGGACATGGCTTTCTCTGACTTGAGAGCCATGTGTGCTGCAAGGCACCTGAAGCTAGGACAGAGTCCCTCCACACTACACCTGATAGATATGCTGACAGCAGATGATCTTAGATTAGCTCTAGGAGCTAATGGGTCTGAATCAGTGAGTGGGTCAATTACAGTGTCTGGGTCAGATGATGAACGTCAGGATGACCAAGACTCTGTGATTGTAGGGCCAGGTCCCAAGGGGTCCGAACAGGACAGAGGAATTCTCCCTAAGAGAACTGACATATTGGAGGAGAGGCCTAGGTCCCTTTCTAGGGAATCTGAACACTCCTATCACTCTGGCAGAGAATCTGTCTACCAGAGGAACTCCTACTACCCAAGAAGAGAGACCTCCTGTGACAGAATGTACAAACTGCTGCAGTATGAGGAAGCAAGATTTGCCCTCAAAACCAAGCAGTTGGTATTAGATAAGGAAGCCCTGGAGCTCCAGAGAGCTTCTAGAAAAGAGGGGTTAGAACCCCCTGCTGGCAGCAACAGTGTCCCTAGAGGCAGAGAATATATTCCAGACCATAGGAACCTGAGCAAGGTTGTTCCTCCCTACCAGAGTGGGGATGATATCCATAAGTGGGTAACTGCTACGGAAAGGGCCTGTAGAGTACAACAGGTCCCCCAAAAGCAGTGGGCAGCAATCTTGTGGCTCTCCTTTTCAGATAAAGGTAGAGACAAGCTCCTCACTGTTAGAGAAGAGGATGCTGATGACTATGAAGTCCTGAAGAGTACACTGATAGATGGGTTTGGCTAAACCACTGAGCAGTACAGGTTGAAGTTCAGAGACACCCAGAAGGCACAGACTCAGGACTGGACTGACTTTGTAGATTGTGCAACCAAGGCTCTGGAGGGTTGGCTGGTTGGCAGTAGGGTTACTGATTTCAAGGGATTGTATAATCTAATGATGAGAGAACAGATCCTTAATAATTGCCAGAACCAGTTGTTGTATCAATACCTGGTGGACTCAGATCTGACCTCTCCCCAAGAATTGGGAAAGAAGGCAGACAAGTGGGTCAGAACCAGGGTGAGGCAGAAAACCCAGAACCAGGGGGTGACACAAAGAAGCAGGATTCTAAGGGCTCTGAGAAAAGTGGGGCTAAGTCAAAAGACCAGAAGTCTTCACAAGGGCCCCAAAATCTGCATCTGGTGGGGAGTCATAATCCAACAAGGGAAAAGGCCAAAAGAAGCCCTGGTGCAAATTCTGTAAACAGAAAGGGCACTGGACTTCTGATTGTAACAAGTCCAAAGACCAAACCACCACCACTCCTGCCCCTAAGGCAACTGTTCCCTCTAGTTCAGCTACTGGTGGAGGTGGTACTCAGAATAAGGGTGTAGTAGGGTTGACCCTGGGTTCTGAAGTGGACTCTGGCCTTGTCAGAGTACCCACTCAGGCAATGCTGATTTGTGATGGAGACGTGGACATGTCCTTCCTTGTGAGCCCCAGTAATCTGGGCAAATACAAACAGCAGCCTGTAATAAATGGCAAACAGGCTTTGGCATTTAGGGACACAGGTGCTAGTGTCACCATGGTGGCAGAGGACTTTGTGGACCCTGGACAGATCATCCTGGGCGAAATGTACCAGGTGACCAATGCAAGCAATGTCAGGACCAACCATAGTCTGGCAGTTGTGAATTTCTCCTGGGGAGGGGTAACTGGCCTCAAGAAGGTTGTAGTCAGTGCAGACCTCCCTGTAGAATGTCTATTGGGCAATGATCTAGAAACTTCAGCCTGGTCTGAAGTAGAGTTATGGACTCATGCTAAGATGTTAGGCATCCCTGCAGAGGTATTTGCTGTGACCAGGTCACAGGCCAAAATGCATGACACTGAACCAGCTCTGGATCCTGAAACAATGGACCAGATGCTTCCCAAGAAGAGGAGCAGTAGGGTTATGGCAGTGCTGCCCCTCTCTTGAACCCCTCAGACAGCAGGCTGCTGCTGAGGCTGCTGGGAGTGCTAGTGGGTCCCATAAAGTTTATTGGGATGAGGGACTCCTATATTCTGAGGGTAGAGATCCAGCCCCTGGAGCCACCAGGAGGTTGGTAATACCTCAGAAGTTTAGGGGGTTCCTCTTGACCCTATCACATGACATCCCTTTAGCAGGTCACTTGGGCCAAAACAAGACCTGGGACAGGCTTGTTCCACATTTTCATTGGCCACATATGCCAGAGGACACAAAGGAGTTTTGTCGCTCCTGTGTCACCTGCCAAGCCAGTGGCAAGGCAGGTGGCACCACAAAGGCCCCCCTGATACCACTACCTGTGGTGGGGGTACCCTTTGAAAGGGTAGGGATTGACATTGTTGGTCCCCTTGACCCTCAAACTGCATCTGGGCACAGATTTATCCTGGTGGTAGTGGATCATGCCACCAGGTACCCAGAGGCAATTCCCCTGAGGACCACCACAGCCCCTGTGGTGGCAAGAGCCCTCATTGGAGTTTTCTACAGAGTGGGTTTCCCAAAGGAGGTCATCTCTGACAGAGTTACAAAATTCATGTCAGGATATCTGAAGGCAATGTGGAAGGAGTGTGGTGTAACTTATAAGTTCACCACCCCCTATCACCCACAATGCAATGGGTTGGTTGAACGTTTCAACAAAACCCTGAAGGGAATGATTAAAGGACTCCCAGAGAAGCTTAGGCGGAAATGGGACCTTCTTCTTCCCTGCCTGTTGTTTGCATACAGAGAGGTTCCACAGAAGAGGGTTGGTTACAGCCCATTTGAGCTTCTGTTTGGGCATCCTGTAAGAGGTCCATTATGTTTGGTAAAAGAGGGCTGGGAGTTACCTCTCAAACCCCCAAACAGGATGTGATGGACTATGTACTTGGTCTCCGCTCCAGGATGGCCGAATACATGAAAAAGGCAACCAAAAACCTGGAGGCCAGCCAAGAATTACAAAAAGCTTGGCATGACCAAAAGGCTGTGCTGACTGTGTACCAGCCAGGACAGAAAGTGTGGGTGTTGGAGCATGTGGCACCAGCAGCCCTCCAAGACAAGTGGAGTGGCCCCCATACAATAGTTGAGCAAAAGGGAGAAGTCACCTATCTGGTGAATCTTGGAACTCCCAGGAGCCCCCTGAGGGTGCCCCAATGTCAACAGATTAAAGCCATATGTTGACAGGGCTGACATGGGCTTGCTCATGGCAACTGATGAGGACCAGGAGGAGGAGAGTGACCCTCTCCCTGACCTGCTCTCACAGAACCCTGATGATGGGTCAGTAGATGGTGTTGCTTTGGCAAGCAGCCTCACTGCCCATCAGCAAACTGAGTGCAGACAAGTTCTGCAACAGTACAGACATATGTTTAGCCTGACCCCTAGTCAGACTACCCGGTGCACCCATGAGGTGGACACTGGAGACAGTCTGCCTGTCAAGAGTAAAATCTACAGGCAACCTGACCATGTCAGGGACTGTATCAGGACTGAAGTCCAGAAAATGTTGGAGTTAGGTGTGATTGAGCCTTCAGATAGCCCTTGGGCTAGCCCAGTAGTCCTAGTACCCAAGCCTCATACCCAGGGTGGTAAGAAAGAAATGAGGTTTTCTGTAGACTACAGAGGCCTCAATGCAGTCACCAGGACTGATGCCTATCCCATACCAAGGGCAGATGAGCTGATTGATACTTTGGCCTCAGCCAAGTATATCAGTACATTTAACCTAACAGCTGGCTACTGGCTGATCAGGTTAGCTGATGATGCAAAAGCCAAAACAGCATTTTCGACCCCTGGTGGGCACTACCACTTTGTGGTGATGCCCTTTGGATTGAAAAATGCACCTGCCACTTTTCAGAGGTTGGTGAATAAAGTTCTGGCAGGGATGGACATTTATTGCTCAGCTTATCTAGATGATATTGCTGTCTTTAGTTCCTCCTGGCAGGATCACCTGGTCCACCTCAGAAATGTTTTGGAGGCTCTGCAGAAAGCAGGCCTCACTATCAAGGCCACTAAGTGCCAGATAGGGCAGAGTCAGGTTGTGTACCTGGGCCACCTTGTAGGTGGAGGCCAGGTTCAGCCTTTACAGAGCAAAATCCAAACCATAATGGAATGGGTTGCTCCAACCACCCAGACACAGGTGAGAGCCTTCTTAGGCCTGACTGGGTACTATAGGAGGTTTGTCAAGGGATATGGATCTATAGTGACCCCTTGAATGATCTGACCTCAAAGAAAATGCCAAAAAGGTTCAGTGGACAGCTGGCTGTCAGAAGGCATTTGAAGACCTAAAGCAGGCCATGTGCACTGTCCCCATCTTACAGAGTCCAGACTACACCAAAAAGTTCATTGTCCAAACAGATGCTTCTGAGCTGGGTGTGGGAGCTGTACTGTCTCAACTGAATGATGAAGGTCAAGACCAGCCAGTAGCTTTTATTAGCAGAAGGCTGAACCCTAGAGAGAAACGTTGGTCAGCTATAGAGAGGGAGGCCTTTGCTCTGGTGTGGGCCCTGAAGAAGCTGAGGCCATACTTGTTTGGCACTCACTTCATAGTTCAGACTGACCTCAAGCCCCTCCTATGGCTTAAACAGATGAAAGGTGAAAACCCAAAACTTTTGAGGTGGTCCATTTCCCTACAGGGGATGGACTATACAGTGGAACATAGGCCTGGGACCCAACATGCCAATGCAGATGGACTCTCAAGGTATTGCCACTTAGAGCACGAAGACTCAAATGGTCAAGGTTAGTTTAGTGTCCCTGCGTTTGGGGGGTTGTGTAGGAGAGTAGGATCTGCCTCTTATGTTGCCCCCACTTTTTTTCTGATGTTTACACTGGTTTCTGGCTATAGTCAGGCTGGGACCCTGCCAATCAGGGCCCCGGCCTCTCTGTTCTCTCTAAACCACTTGGAGTGCACTCTAGGTGCACTAGTGATTGGATACTGTGGTACCTTATGAGTCCCTAGTATATGGTACCTTAGGTACCAAGGGCATAGGTCTTCACAGGCCTACCAGGGGCTGAAGCATGTATTATGCCACCCCTGGGAAGCAGACTAAATCTGACACCACAGGTCTGCTACTGCAGCCTGGGTAAGGTGGTGCATGCACCCCTTACTGTGATATAGGCTACCTATATCACTACATAGATACACACATATAAACCTATAAGTCACTCCTATGGCAGGCCTTATCAATCCTGAAGGCAGAGTGCTTGGTTCCTATGTGAGAGGGTCCCCCTGCATGAGCAGAGCCCCTCTGCAGCATTCGGAGACCCTTCTCTGATGCTGTTTGTAGTGCAGCCTGACCATATACTCTTAAGCGCATTATAACCCCGCGTTAATGCTAACTTTGGAATGGCTGCACGGAAACATGTCGTGTTTGGTGTCAAACATCTTGGAATACCACCCTTCTAGAGGGATAGACATGTACCTACTGTGGAAACGCGGTAGAATCCTGAAGAGCCCTGGCATCACAAAATGGATGCCACCAGTCACAGACACTGGGCTGCCCTCCTGCTGATGACCGAAACTCGCAGTGGAGGAAGCCCAACAATAGGTATCCTGTCCCAGGGAGGTGTGACCACCTCCCAGACAGGGTTTAGTGTATTGGGGCTGGGTGGGTGCACTCCTAGAGTGCTTTGAAGTCCTGCACTGGGGGAGCAGAAGGCTCCTCTGTGCATACACCAGTTCAAACCGGCTCAGGGGCTACCTGCCCCTGCTCTGGTGTGAAACTGGACAAAGGGAAGTGGGTGTAGCCACCCACTCCCTGACCCTCCCATAGGTGGGGTCTTAGAGCTAGTCCCTCCCTTCCTTTTAGTATAAGGTAGGGAACCCTTGAACTTGCAAACTAGATCTCCTGGACGACGCTCTACTGAAGAATCCCGGACCTTCGATGTTCCACTACCTCTGGAAGACTGACGAATCTCCCTTGGAGTCAAGGAGTGACTCCCCTGCTTGGCAGGCACCAAAAACTGAAACGACGGTCGCAAACTACACCGCTCCCGCCGGAGCCCGAGCTCCCTGCAGCCCAAGACAAGGATTTCCTCACTTCTCCCAGGCCATCGTGAGTCCCCAGCGAAGCTGAGGCAAGTGGACCCCACGAGTGACGAGGAACCGCAGTCCCTGGGTACCGTGCACTATTGTCAAGTGCAACCCCTTCACAACGTTCTACAACCTGTGCTTTAGACCACGTGTGGTCCCAGCCTCGAGCAGGAATCCCTCCAAAGATCAGAGGCCTACCCCGTCCCGATTGACCGTAGGCCCCTGTTGAAGGAATCCTCCCAAGGCGTCTTTGCGATCCCTTGCCAGCCGGCTTGTGGGTCCCCTGAAGACTTTTCTACAGAACCAAAGGACTCCCCTAGTTGCTCCAGGCCTGCCCTGACTTACCCTTGCTGGGTGAGTTCCCCAGGCCTTGCTGGTCTGCACCATTGTCCTTTTAACCTTTTCACAAGACTTGCTGCTACCAAGGCTTGTTGGCTCCAATCGGGTCGCCAACACCGCAGTCAGCTGCAGACTTTGTGGGAGACGCTGAATCCAGCTCCTGGTTGTCATCGACGCCTCCTGGACCTCGTGGTCGAAGAGTCAAGACACCCGTGAACGACCTGACTCTGTAGACGACGGTGGGCATTCATCTTCCTTGCCCCGGGTCACTGCCCAGTGACTTTGAACACTGTCCCCTCTGCTTTCAGGTCTTCCTTCTTCCGAATGCAGGCTTGGATTCCACCGGACACTTCTTCTGTCTTCACAAGCAGCAAGTCTTCATTGGCTCCCATTGAAAACGACGCCGCGACCCGACACCAAAGGACACCTATGCACCCGGCTTCCCTGGGTGAGGTAACTCCAGCACTACGGTGCTCCTGTGGGTGTTGGCCCTAGAACTACTTACCCTGTAAGTGACTTGCTTGTAACTACTCCCGAAGTGCCCTTAAACTCTTAATTTCCAACCGCGACTTGCCCCGTTGAAGTCTACGGCGATCCGCGCCTGTGTTCACGCACTGCACGCGTCCCCCGTGGGTCCTTTACTTACCTACCTTGGGTGGTTTCGTGAGGCCCCAGCACTTCTGAAGGCCCAAGGCCTTGTCCCTTTGCAAGTCGTTGTTCTTAAGTCTCTTTTTAGTATATGGTCTGGTACGCCCCTAGGGCCCCAGCCATATTTGTGCTTAATTTATTGTGAAACGTTGATTTGTGCATATGTTCCTGACTTCTAATCTCATAAAGAGATTAGTAGAGAGTTGTTTGGTAATAAATACATATATATTTGATATATATACCTGTGTGGTGTCTTTTCATTTGGTGATTCAAGAGATTGTGTGGTAAAACAAGCTGCTTTACATTCCTCCAAGACTTAGCCTGAAGGCTGCTCTCCACAGCTACCACTAGGATAGCTTTCTTTAAAGGTTGTCTTAAACCTATCTACCATAAGAGTCGGATTGTACTGGTGCAAGGTGTCCACTTTAACTAGCGAACAGCATATACCAGGCCAACTTCTCACACCTTTTGTCTCTCTATGTACGTCTTTTGCCTCTTTCTGCACTTTTCTTGCCTTTTTCTGCACCTCTCTTCCCTCTTTCTGCACGTCTGTTGCCTCTTTCTGCACCTCATTTGCTTCTATCTGCACCCCTGTTGTCTCTTTCTGCACTCGTCTTCCCTCTTTCTGTACCTTACCTGCCTGTTTTTGTAACTCACTTGCTTCTTTCTGCACTTTTCTTGCTTCTTTCTGCACCCCTGTTGTCTCTCTATGTACCTCTTTTGCCTCTTTCTGCACTTTTCTTGCTTTTTTCTGCACCTCTCTTCCCTCTTTCTGCACGTCTGTTGCCTCTTTCTGCACCTCATTTGCTTCTTTCTGCACCCCCGTTGTCTCTTTCTGCACTCGTGTTCCGTCTTTCTGTACCTTTCCTGCCTGTTTTTGCATCACACTTGCCTCTTTCTGCACTTTTCTTGCTTCTTTCTGCACCCCTGTTGTCTCTTTATGTACCTCTTTTGCCTCTTTCTGCACTTTTCTTGCCTTTTTCTGCACCTCTCCTCCCTCTTTCTGCATGTCTGTTGACTCTTTCTGCACCTCATTTGCTTCTTTCTGCACCCCTGTTGTCTCTTTCTGCACACATCTTCCCTCTTTCTGTACCTTTCCTGCCTGTTTTTGCATCTCACTTGCCTCTTTCTGCAGTTTTCTTGCTTCTTTCTGCACCCCTGTTGTCTCTTTATTTACCTCTTTTGCCTCTTTCTGCACTTTTCTTGCCTTTTTCTGCACCTCTCTTCCCTCTTTCTGCACGTCTGTTGCCTCTTTCTGCACCTCATTTGCTTCTTTCTGCACCCCTGTTGTCTCTTTCTGCACTCGTCTTCCCTCTTTCTGTACCTTTCCTGCCTGTTTTTGCATCTCACTTGCCTCTTTCTGCACTTTTCTTGCTTCTTTCTGCACCCCTGTTGTCTCTTTATGTACCTCTTTTGCCTCTTTCTGCACTTTTCTTGGCTTTTTCTGCACCTCTCTTCCCTCTTTCTGCACGTCTCTTGCCTCTTTCTGCACCTCATTTGCTTCTTTCTGCACCCCTGTTGTCTCTTTCTGCACTCGTCTTCCCTCTTTCTGTTCCTTTCCTGCCTGTTTTTGCATCTCACTTGCCTCTTTCTGCACTTTTCTTGCTTCTTTCTGCACCCCTGTTGTCTCTTTATGTACCTCTTTTGCCTCTTTCTGTACTTTTCTTGGCTTTTTCTGCACCTCTCTTCCCTCTTTCTGCACGTCTCTTGCCTCTTTCTGCACCTCATTTGCTTCTTTCTGCACCCCTGTTGTCTCTTTCTGCACTCGTCTTCCGTCTTTCTGTACCTTTCCTGCCTGTTTTTGCATCTCACTTGCCTCTTTCTGCACTTTTCTTGCTTCTTTCTGCACCCCTGTTGTCTCTTTATGTACCTCTTTTGCCTGTTTCTGCACTTTTCTTGCCTTTTTCTGCACCGCTCTTCCCTCTTTCTGCACGTCTGTTGCCTCTTTCTGCACCTCATTTGCCTCTTTCTGCACCCCTGTTGTCTCTTTCTGCACTCGTCTTCCATCTTTCTGTACCTTTCCTGCCTGTTTTTGCATCTCACTTGCCTCTTTCTGCACTTTTCTTGCTTCTTTCTGCACCACTGTTGTCTCTTTATATACCTCTTTTGCCTCTTTCTGCACTTTTCTTGCCTTTTTCTGCACGCCTGTTGCCTCTTTCTGCACCTCATTTGCTTCTTTCTGCACCCCTGTTGTCTCTTTCTGCACTCGTCTTCCGTCTTTCTGTACCTTTCCTGGCTGTTTTTGCATCTCACTTGACTCTTTCTGCACTTTTCTTGCTTCTTTCTGCACCCCTGTTGTCTCTTTATGTACCTCTTTTGCCTCTTTCTGCACCCTTCTTGCCTTTTTCTGCACCTCTCTTCCCTCTTTCTGCACGTCTGTTGCCTCTTTCTGCACCATATTTGCTTCTTTCTGCACCCCTGTTGTCTCTTTCTGCACTCGTCTTCCCTCTTTCTGTACCTTTCCTGCCTGTTTTTGCATCTCACTTGCCTCTTTCTGCACTTTTCTTGCTTCTTTCTGCACCCCTGTTGTCTCTTTATGTACCTCTTTTGCCTCTTTCTGCACTTTTCTTGCTTTTTTCTGCACCTCTCTTCCCTCTTTCTGCACGTCTGTTGCCTCTTTCTGCACTTCATTTGCTTCTTTCTGCTCCCCTGTTGTCTCTTTCTGCACTCGTCTTCCCTCTTTCTGTACCTTTCCTGCCTGTTTTTCTATCTCACTTGTTTCTTTCTGCACTTTTCTTGCTTCTTTCTGCACCCCTGTTGTCTCTTTATGTACCTCTTTTGCCTTTTTCTGCACTTTTCTTGGCTTTTTCTGCACCTCTCTTCCCTCTTTCTGCACGTCTATTGCCTCTTTCTGCACCTAATTGGCTTCTTTCTGCACCCCTGTTGTCTCTTTCTGCACTCGTCTTCCCTCTTTCTGTACCTTTCCTGCCTGTTTTTGCATCTCACTTGCCTCTTTCTGCACTTTTCTTGCTTCTTTCTGCACCCCTGTTGTCTCTTTATGTACCTCTTTTCCTCTTTCTGCACTTTTCTTGCCTTTTTCTGCACCTCTCTTCCCTCTTTCTGCACGTCTGTTGCCTCTTTCTGCACCTCATTTGCTTCTTTCTGCACCCCTGTTGTCTCTTTCTGCACTCGTCTTCCCTCTTTCTGTACCTTTCCTGCCTGTTTTTGTATCTCACTTGCTTCATTCTGCACTTTTCTTGCTTCTTTCTGCACCCCTGTTGTCTCTCTATGTACCTCTTTTGCCTCTTTCTGCACTTTTCTTGCCTTTTTCTGCACCTCTCTTCCCTCTTTCTGCACCTCATTTGCTTCTTTCTGCACCCCTGTTGTCTCTTTCTGCACTCGTCTTCCGTCTTTCTGTACCTTTCCTGCCTGTTTTTGCCTCTCACTTGCCTCTTTCTGCACTTTTCTTGCTTCTTTCTGCACCCCTGTTGTCTCTTTATGTACCTCTTTTGCCTCTTTCTGCACTTTTCTTGCCTTTTTCTGCACCTCTCTTCCCTCTTTCTGCACATCTATTGCCACTTTCTGCACCTCATATGATTCTTTCTGCACCCGTTGTCTCTTTCTGCACTCGTGTTCCGTCTTTCTGTACCTTTCCTGCCTGTTTTGCATCTCACTTGCCTCTTTCTGCACTTTTCTTGCTTCTTTCTGCACCCCGGTTGTCTCTTTTTGTACCTCTTTTGCCTCTTTCTGCACTTATCTTGGCTTTTTCTGCACCTCTCTTCCCTCTTTCTGCACGTCTCTTGCCTCTTTCTGCACCTCATTTGCTTCTTTCTGCACCCCTGTTGTCTCTTTCTGCACTCGTCTTCCCTCTTTCTGTTCCTTTCCTGCCTGTTTTTGCATCTCACTTGCCTCTTTCTGCACTTTTCTTGCTTCTTTCTGCACCCCTGTTGTCTCTTTATGTACCTCTTTTGCCTCTTTCTGCACTTTTCGTGGCTTTTTCTGCACCTCTCTTCCCTCTTTCTGCACGTCTCTTGCCTCTTTCTGCACCTCATTTGCTTCTTTCTGCACCCCTGTTGTCTCTTTCTGCACTCGTCTTCCGTCTTTCTGTACCTTTCCTGCCTGTTTTTGCATCTCACTTGCCTCTTGCTGCACTTTTCTTGCTTCTTTCTGCACCCCTGTTGTCTCTTTATGTACCTCTTCTGCCTCTTTCTGCACTTTTCTTGCCTTTTTCTGCACCTCTCTTCCCTCTTTCTGCACGTCTGTTGCCTCTTTCTGCACCTCATTTCCTTCTTGTGAGAAGTTGGCCTGGTATATGGTGTTCACTAGTTAAAGTGGACACCTTGCACCAGTACAATTCGACTCTTATGGTAGAAAGGTTTAAGACAACCTTTAAAGAAAGCTATCCTAGTGGTAGATGTGGAGAGCAGCCTTCAGGCTAAGTCTTGGAGGAATGTAAAGCAGCTTGTTTTACCACACAATCTCTTGAATCACCAAATGAAAAGACACCACACAGGTATATATATATAAAATATATATGTATTTATTACTAAACAACTCTCTACTAATCTCTTTATGAGATTAGAAGTCAGGAACATATGCACAAATCAACGTTTCACAACAAATTAAGCACAAATATGGCTGGGGCCCTAGGGGCGTACCAGACCATATACTAAAAAAGAGACTTAATGTGAGAAGTTGGCCTGGTATATGCTGTTCACTAATTAAAGTGGACACCTTGCACCAGAACAATTCGACTCTTATGGTAGATAGGTTTAAGACAACCTTTATAGAAAGCTATCCTAGTGGTAGCTGTGGAGAGCAGCCTTCAGGCTAAGTCTTGAAGGAATGTAAAGCAGCTTGTTTTACCACACAATCTCTTGAATCACCAAATGAAAAGACACCACACAGGTATATATATCAAATATATATGTATTTATTAATAAACAACTCTCTACTAATCTCTTTATGAGATTAGAAGTCAGGAACATATGTACAAGTCAAATGTTATCAAAATAAGTTTAGCACAATCGAATATCACAATCTTAGTTTGGCTAGACCTAGGTCTAGGGCATCTAGAATCGAGGGACCCCCAAGAACCACCCCAGGTAGTTGTAGGAGACTCACAGGGGACGGACGCGGTGTCCTGGCACCGGTGCGAGTCCTGTACGAGTCTATGCGAACAGACGCGATTGAGATTTCAATGTTAAAGGTCCCTTGCGTGTTCGAGGCGAACACACCGATCGGTCCTTGTACGAGTCGAAGGACGCGGTTACAAATAGAGTTGCAAGGGAGTTGGACACGGTGTGTCTAACACAGACGCGAACCATGTACGAGTCAGCGCGATAGTCGCACTTGGAAAGTAAGAGTTTTAGGGCACTTCTAGGGTAGCTACAAGCAAGTCACTTACAGGGTAAGTAGTTCTAGGGCCCACACCCACAGGAGCACCGTAGTGCTGAAGTTACCTCACCCAGGGGAGCCGGGTGCATAGGTGTTCTTTGGTGTTGGGTCACGGCGTCGTTTTCAATGGGAGCCAGTGAAGACTTGCTGCTTGCGGCGACAGGAGAAGTGTCCGGAGGAATCCAAGCCTGGATTCAGAAGATGGACGACCTGAAAGCAGAGGGGACAGTGTTCAAAGTCACTTGGCAGTGACTCGGGGCAAGGAAGATGGATAACCACCGTCGTTGCAAGATTTGGGTCGTTCATGGGTGCCTTGACTCTTCAGCCACGAGGTCCAGGAGGCGTCGACGACAACCAGGAGCTGGATTCGGCGTGTCCCATGATGTCTGCAGCTTACTGCGGTGTCGGCGACTCGATTGGAGCCAACAAGCCTTGGTAACAGCAAGTCTCGGGGAAAGTGTAAAGAGGCAATGGCGCAGACCAGCAAGGTCTGAGGGACTCACCCAGCAAGGGTAAGTCAGGGCAGGCCTGGAGCAACCAGGGGAGCCCTTTGGTTTCTTTAGAAAGTCTTCTGGGGACCCACAAGCCGGCTGGCAAGGGATCGCGAAGACGCCTCGGGAGGATTCGCTCAACAGGGGCCCACGGTCACTCGGGACGTGGTAGGCCTCTGATCTTCGGAGGGATTCCTGCTGGAGGCTAGCACCACATGTGGTCTAAAGCACAAGTTCGTAGAACGTTGTGAAGGGGTTGCACTTGACAATAGTGCACGGTACCCAGGGGTCGCGGTTCCTCGTCACTCTTGGGGTCCACTGGCCTCAGCTTCGCTGGGGACTCACGATGGCCTTTGAGAAGTCAGGAAATCCACTTCTTCGGCTGCAGGGACTTCGGACTCCGGCGGGAGCGGCGTAGTTTTTGACCGTCGTTTGCAGTTTTTGGTGCCTGCCAAGCAGGGGAGTCACTCCTTGACTCCAAGGGAGATTCTTCAGTCTTCCAAAGGTAGTGGAACGTCGAAGGTCCGGGATTCTTCTTCAGAGCGTCGTCCAGGGAAATCTAGGGTGCAATGCACAGGTTCCCCCTCTTATACTAAAAGAAAGGGAGGGACTAGCTCTATGACCCTACCTATGGGAGGGTCAGGGGAGTGGGCGGCTACACCCACTTCCCTTTGTCCAGTTTCGCGCCAGAGCAGGGGCAGGTAGCCCCTGAGCCGGTTTGAACTGGGGTATGCACAGAGGAGCCTTCTGCTCCCCCAGTGCAGGACTTCAAAGCACTCTAAGAGTGCACCCACCCAGCCCCAATACACTAAACCCTGTCTGGGAGGTGGTCACACCCCCTTGGGACAGGATATCTATTGTTGGGCTTCCTCCACTGCGAGTGTTGGTCATCAGCAGGAGGGCAGCCCAGTGTCTGTGACTGGTGGCATCCATTTTGTGATGCCAGGGCTCTGCAGGATTCTACCGCGTTTCCACAGTAGGTACATGTCTATCCCTCTAGAAGGGTGGAATGCTACCCCGCCGCCAGAACTGGCTGGGGGGGGTAGTATTCCAAGATGTTTGACACCAAACACGACATGTTTTGATGCAGCCATTCCAAAGTTAGCATTTTACCGCGAGGATATAATGCACTTAAGAGTATATGGTTTAACCGCATCCACAAACAGCACCAGAGAATGGACTCTGAGAGCTGCAGAGCGGCCCTGCTCAGGCAGAGGCACCCCCTCACATAAAAGCCAAGCACCCTGCCCTCAGGATTGATAGGGCCTGCCTTAGGGGTGACTGATAGGTTTATATGTGTGTGTAGGAGAGATATAGGGAACCTATATCTCAGTGAGGAGTGCTAGCACCACCTCACCCAGGCTGCAGTAGCAGGCCTGTGGTGTCAGATTTAGTCTGCTTCCCAGGGGTGGCATAATACATGCTGCAGCCCCTGGTAGGCCTGTGAAGTACCTATGCCCTTAGTACCTAAGGTACCATATACTAGGGACTCATAAGGTACCACAGTATCCAATCACTAGTGCACCTAGAGTGCACTCCAAGTCGTTTAGAGAGAACAGAGAGGCTGGGGCCCTGATTAGCAGGGACCCAGCCAGACTATAGCCAGAAACCAGTGTAAACATCAGAAAAAAAGTGGGGGCAACATAAGAGGCAGATCCTACTCTCCTACACTTAAGAACAACGACTTGGAAAGGGACAAGGCCTAGGGCCTTCAGAAGTGCTGGGGCCTCACGAAACCACCCAAGGTAGGTAAGTAAAGGACCCACGGGGGACGCGTGCAGTGAGTGAACACAGGCGCGGATCGCCGTAGACTTCAATGGGGCAAGTCGCGGTTGGAAATTAAGAGTTTAAGGGCACTTCGGGAGTAGCTACAAGCAAGTCACTTACAGGGTAAGTAGTTCTAGGGCCAACACCCACAGGAGCACCGTAGTGCTGGAGTTACCTCACCCAGGGAAGCCGGGTGCATAGGTGTCCTTTAATGTCAGGTCGCGGCGTCGTTTTCAATGGGAGCCAATGAAGACTTGCTGCTTGTGAAGACAGGAGAAGTGTCCGGTGGAATCCAAGCCTGGATTCAGAAGAAGGAAGACCTGAAAGCAGAGGGGACAGTGTTCAAAGCCACTTGGCAGTGACTCGGGGCAAGGAAGATGAATGCCCACCGTCATCGACAGATTCAGGTCGTTCACGGGTGTCTTGACTCTTCAGCCACGAGGTCCAGGAGGCGTCGATGACAACCAGGAGCTGGATTCAGCGTGTCCCACGAAGTCTGCAGCTGACTGCGGTGTCGGCGACCCGATTGGAGCCAACAAGCCTTAGTAGCAGCAAGTCTCGTAGAAAAAACAAAAAGTCAATGGTGCAGACCAGCAAGGTCTGGGGGACTCACCCAGCGAGGGTAAGTCAGGGCAGGCCTGGTGCAACCAGGGGAGCGCTTTGGTTCTGTAGAAAAGTCTTCAGGGGACCCACAAGCCAGCTGGCAAGGGATCGCGAAGACGCCTCGGGAGGATTCACTCAACAGGGGCCCACGGTCACTCGGGACGGGGTAGGCCTCTGATCTTCGGAGGGATTCCTGCTAGAGGCTGGGACCACACGTGGTCCAAAACACAGGTTCGTAGAACGTCATTGTTAGACCTGGCACCATTGGCGTGGGTCTCCCTTCCATTTTTCGCTGTTGTCTCCTCTGTTTTACTGGTGTTAGATGCTCTGGGCGCTGTGCCACTGCCATTCAGTGTCACAGCGCGAATGCTCCCTGTGTAAATATGTCTATGTGAATTGGTATATCCCTGATTGGCTTATTTGGTTTACCTGTTAGTCCCTAGTAGTGTGGCCTATGTGTGCCCAGGGCTGGTAAACCAAATGCTGCTGGTGGGCCTGCAGCACTGATGTGTGCCACCCACAGAAGCAGCTTGTAAAGTGTATCTCAGACCTGCCACTGCAGTGCCTGTGTGCAGTCCAGAACTGCCATCTTGGCTGTGAAGTGCACTCACTTCCCAGCCCATGAACCTTCCCTTGGCATCCTGTAAGTCACCCCTATGGTAGGGTGCCTTGTACGTGTAAGGTGGGACATGCCTTGGTGTGTGTAGCATGTCCTGGTAGTGAATTATGCCCCATTTCGTTTTTCACTACTGTAAGGCTACCTGTTCCTCATAGGCTAGAATGGGCAGTTTGACTATTACATCCTATAGTCCTAACTGACCCCAGGAACATGGTAGAAAAACGAATTTAGTATGCCTGAGCTCAGAATATTAAAATACATCTTTTAGTGAAGTTTATTTTTATATTCTGTGTTTGAAAATACCACTTTTAGAAAGTAGGTATTTTCTTGCCTAAGCCTTCCAGTGTGCTCTGCTGTTATGTGTATTGGCTGTCTGGTTTTAGAGGGGCAGGGCAGGCTGAGTCAGACCTGGGTTGAATAGAGAGATCTGCATTTAGAGTGTGGGGAGGGGTGGCTCCTTGACCTGAATAGGGCTGTGCCTGGCAAGGTGAATGCTGGCTCCACCTCCCACTGTGTGTCTGCTAGCAGACCCCCTCTTTCTGAAAGGAAGGATGCAGCCTGGTAAACAAAGTGCTCCAGGCCTGAGCAGAACTGGTTCTGGCTAGGTTCAGTGACTGGTAGTTTCTAAGAACAAAGGCTTTTGGGGTATAAATATCTGTGCTCAAACCCCTACGTTTTGTATTGCTTTTGGATCTGGAGAGGAAACTCTGTCCGTGCCACTGGAGGAATCTGCAGGAAGTGACTGTCCCTGTGCTTGTGTGTTGTTTCTTGCACTGGCCTGCAGCAGTGACCACTGGACCTTGAAGAAGAGGAAAAGGAACTCTTGAGAGATCTTTTATTTTTGTTACAAGCAATTACCCAAGGGCTAGGAAAAGAGCTAGCCTCCTGCTGGAGTCTCAGGCACATCAGACTCCACCACCAACCTCCTGCTTCCTCCCTGCGAGGACTGCTATCTGCTGATGAGGCTCCTGTGAGTTTCAGGGCCTCTAGTTTGCATCAGAGAAGAGAGTGTTGGAAATCGACGCTAACGCATCTTTGCGGGCCGCTGCAGTCGAGAGCGCTGGGAAAATCATTGCGCTACTGCCGCCAAGGGCCCGCAACACGAAACCATCGCTGACGCCCCTTTGCGAGCCGCTGCAGCCAAGACGCGCTGGAAAGATCATCGCGCTGCTGTCGCCGCGCACTCGCAACCCTTAAAGAAATCATCGCTTCGAGACATCGCATTGCGGACGCCGTGCGTCCGCCACTTTGATCGCATCGCACCGAATTTCATCGCTCCCTTGCGGAGCGTCTTGTCGTCGCATCGCAACACGATCGCACAGCGCAACAGGATCGCCGCATCGACTTCTCCCACGCGACAAGAAAGTAATCGCATCGGCGGTCCAGCGTGCAGAAGTTTGTCGCATCGTCTCCGCACGCATCACGCAGATCGGCGCATCATCCTCCCTTGCGGCAAGGATTCCAACGCATCGCCGGCCTCGCGTGCCGAGAATCATCGCTACAGCTTATTTGCGACATTTTTTTGGTTTTGCTACTAAACCCAGGTACTTTGTGAAAGAAAGGGTCGCAGAGACCACTGCTTTGAACTTGAACCTTATTTTTGCAACCTTTGAACTATTTTTGACAGCCCTTCAACAGCTATCCTATTTTTGACAGTATTGTGGCTTTTACAGTTATTGGTCTTGTGATAAATCTGCCTTTATATAAAGATACTTATTTTTATAATAACTACTTGTGTGGTGTCCCTTTGTAGTGTTCCCCACTGTGTTACTGTGTATGGTCATAAATGCTTCACACCCTGCCTCTGAGATAAGCCTACCTGCTCGTGCTACGTTACCACAGGGTTGAGCAGGGGTATTAAAGAGGGTAGCCCTCTCACTCTGACTTAGGAAGAAGGGTCCCTACTTGGACAGTGGCCAGCCATTGCCAACTAGAGACCCCCATTTCTAACATTGGTGGTCAGCGGTGAGGATCTGGACTTGCATTTATGATCGCATACAGTAATTATAGTGTACACTACTAGTGAGTGCAGACCATAACGTACCGCATACATTTTTTGAGAGTTTTTTTGGATCCTATATTGTAATTGATATTGCCGGTGATTTTTCACCCGCACACATTTTCTGAGAGTTTTTGGGATCCTATATTGTGATTGATATTGCCGGTGATTCTTCACCCGCGCCCATTTTTGAAAGTTTTTGATCCCCTATTGTAATTGATATTGCCGGTGATTTTTCACCCGCGCACATTTCTGAGAGTTTTTGGGATCCTATATTGTGATTGATATTGCCGGTGATTTTTCACCCGCGCCCATTTTTTGAAAGTTTTTTGATCCCCTATTGTGATTGATATTGCCGGTGATTTTTCACCCGCGCACATTTCTGAGAGTTTTTAGGATCCTATATTGTGATTGATATTGCCGGTGATTTTTCACCCGCTTACATTTTTTGAGAAGTTTTCTTCTGTCCTTTATTGATATTGCCAGTTATTTCTACAATGGGCAAGCCCAGATCCAATGCCTCAGAGGATCTCTCCTGGGAAGAAGAGAAAATAGAAACCTACAATGCCAAGCAGCTCAAATACTTTTGCAAGCAATTCACAGTCCCTATCACAGGTCTCACTAGAAGGGAGGAGTATTACAAGGCGCTGAAGGCCTGGCTAGAAGCCAGGGATGCCCCTAAGGATATAGGAGAGCTTGTGGAGGTAGGAGAGCAGCAGGGCGATGTAGTAGACTTAGTAGGAGATCCAGCCCTTTCCAACCCGGGCTCTAGTGTGTCCGCTAAGGGTCTGTCCCCAGAAGAGCTGGAGGACAGGGAGAGAGATAGGCGGCATAATATGGAGATGGCTAAGCTTAAAATGGATGGTCACCGGGACCTAGAGAACAAGAAGTTAGAAATTGAGATTATGAGGATGAAGCTTGAGCATGAGAGAGTATTGAGGGAGTTGGAGATTAAAGCTAAGAGCATGGAAATCTCCCCCTCTGGTGGCAGCGTACCTGTAGTGCACCCTGAGAGTAGGGTGTATATACCCAAGGAGGTTATTAAGGACTTCCACAAAAGTGAAGATATTGGGCAATGGTTTGCCGCTTATGAATTAGCCATGGTGTCCCACCGGGTCCCTGAGAAGTATTGGGGAGCGGGGTTGTGGGGACGCTTTGGGAGGGATACCTTGTTGGACCTGCCCCCAGAAAGTAGGATGGTTTATGCCCACATGAAGGAAGCGTTGATGACCCGCTATGGTTTGACCCCTGAGATGTATAGGCAGAGGTTTAGGGTCTGCAAGAAGCTAGAGGGTACCACGTGGGTTGAATATGTGTCTTTTTTTGCAGAGCCATGGAACGCTGGGTAAAAGGTAGCAAAGTAGAAACTTTTGCACAGTTTTATGATTTGATTGCATGGGAGCATTTATCTAGTAATTGTTTTCCTGAGCTACGCCAGCACCTAATTGATTGCAAGCTGACTAACCCTAGAAAGCTTGCTGAGGAGGCGGACCGCTGGGTGAGCACCCGGGTCCGCAAGGGTCCAGTGGGAGACGTCGCCAAAGGTGGGCAGGGTCCCCAGCAGAGGAGTGGGGGACAAGGGTCAACAGAGGGAGTTCCACAGAGGGCCCCAAAGTAATCCCCCAGGGAACCAAGCAGTGGTGTCCCAGCCCCCCAAGAAAGGAGGACAGGGCCCCCAACAGGTAGGCCTGTTCCCAGGGGGCCCCCACGTGTTACAACTGTGGTCAAGTGGGCCACAGATATTTTGATCCCCAGTGCCCCCAAAGGGGGCCAGTGCACCCCCGTGCACCACCCCGCCAGATTGCTAGTGTAGCCCTGGGAGAGGAGGAGATGGGTGCCCAAGAGGGGTGGGATCCCGTAGAGTTGACCCTTGTCTCATTAGGGGACTTTGAGATGGTCCCCAAGCCTGCACTGCCTGCTAACACTAAAAAATACAGGCAGTGGGTGACCATCAATGGCCATAGGGTGGAGGCTCTAAGAGACACAGGGGCCAGTGTAACTGCTGTCAGCTCCCGGTTGGTGTCCAAAGAGCAGGTTGTCCCCCATGCATTCTACCCAGTAGTGTCCGCAGACAACTCAGAGAGCCAATGTGAGGTGGCTCAGGTTCCCTTTGAGTGGGGGGGGTCTCAGGAACTCTTCAGGTAGCTGTGAGGCCCGCCATGCCTGTAGACTGTCTGCTGGGCAATGATTTAGAGGACTCCCCGTGGACTCCCCGTGGAGAGGAAGGCTCACTTAGAGATGTTGGGTCTGCCTGAGTGGGCGTGTGCTACCACTCGGTCCATGGCAGCCAAGGAGGGTGTTGAGAAGGATCTGGAGCCTGAGAGTATGGCCCAGATCCCTGCCTTAGAGAGAAGGGGCAGGGGGCGCGGGAAGCCGGCCCCCTTGGTTCCCACGGCCCAGGAAGGAGCAGACCCTGAAGGGGATGCCCTGGAGCCTACCGGGGAGCAGATCACCGAACTGGGGGACCTGCCTGAGCTGACCCATTGGCAGCAGGAAGGGGGACCCACCAGGGAGGAATTTTGTGAGCAGCAGAGAGTTTGCCCCTCTCTTGAGGGTATGCTGCGACAGGCTGCAGCCCAGGCAGAAGGTGACATGTCTGGTTCACATCTGATTTATTGGGAGAACAGTCTCCTGTATAGTGAGCCTAAGGTTGCTGAGCCAGGGTCAGCCCGTGTGCTGGTGGTACCCGAGTGCTTCAGAACCTTGCTACTGGGGTTGGCTCATGACATTCCATTGGCAGGACATCTGGGGCAGACCAAGACCTTTGAGATGCACAAGAGTTCAGACACTCATTGCAGGACCTGTGAGACTTGCCAGGCAAGTGGGAAGAGTGGGGGGAAGATCTTGATCCTTGGCCCCACTCCAGCCCTTTCCAGTTGTGAGTACCCCATTCGAGCGAGTGGGCATTGACATTGTGGGGCCTCTGGACCCCAAGACAGCCATGGGCAACAGGTTCATCCTGGTCTTGGTGGACCATGCCACCCGGTACCCTGAAGCCATCCCGCTCAGGACAGTGACGGCCCCCGTGGTGGGACGTGCACTGATGGGGATTTTCTCCCGTGTGGGATTCCCCAGAGAGGTGGTGTCTGACAGGGGGACCAACTTCATCTCCCAGTACATGAAGTCTCTGTGGAAGGAGTGTGGGGTAACGTATAAGTTCACCACTCCTTACCACCCCCAAGGTAATGGTCTGGTTGAAAGGTTCAACCGGACCTTGAAGGGCATGCTCATGGGCCTAGAAGAGCCCCTGAGGCGTAAGTGGGACGTCCTCTTGCCATGCCTGTTGTTTGCCTACCGTGAGGTGCCACAGAAGTCCTTAGGGTTCAGTCCCTTTGAACTCCTCTATGGCCACCCGGTTAGAGGACCTCTGAGTCTGGTCAAGGAAGGCTGGGAGCAATCTCCCAGGAAACCTCCCCAAGATGTATTTAGCTACATGTTGGCCTTCAGGAACCAGACTCGGCGTTTCAGAAAGATTGCTGAGGCAAATCTGGAAGCCAGCCAGGAAGAAATGAAACGTTGGCATGACCAGAATGCCACTCTGGTCGAATTTCAACCTGGTCAGAAGGTTTGGGTACTGGCCCCAGTGGAGCCTTGTGCGCTCCAAGATAAGTGGACCGGTCCATTTGAGGTGGTGGAGCGCAAAAGTCCAGTTACCTACTTGGTGGACTTTCAGTCTCCCAGGAACCCCTTGCGGGTCCTGCATGTGAACCGCCTAAAGCCCCACTTTGAGAGGTCTGAAGTGGGCATGCTTCTTGCCACAGATGATGGGGTTGAGGAGGAGAGTGAGCCTCTCCCTGACCTCCTGTGTGCAGAAGAGAAGGATGGGTCAGTGGAGGGTGTGATCCTCTCCACCACACTGACCCCTGAGCAGCAGAGAGATTGTCACCACCTGTTGGGGCAATTTTCTGATTTGTTCTCCCTGGTACCTGGTGTCACTGATTGGTGCGTCCATGAGGTGGATACCGGGGACAGTTCTCCTGTCAAGCACAAGGCTTACAGGGTAACTGACAGGGTCAGGGCTTGCATTAAGGAGGAGGTCTCCAAAATGTTCGCCCTAGGGGTGGTTGAGTCCTCTAGCAGCCCCTGGTCCAGCCCCGTGGTCTTGGTACCAAAAGCTGCGACGCCTGGTGCCACTCCTGAACTTAGGTTCTGTGTGGACTACCGAGGTCTCAATTCGGTCACCAAGACCGACGTGCACCCCATCCCCAGAGCTGATGAGCTCATAGACCGGTTAGGGGCTGCCCGGTACCTCAGCACGTTTGATCTGACATCTGGGTACTGGCAGATCGCCTTAACTGATGGGGCAAAGGAGAGGTCAGCATTCTCCACACCAGATGGGCACTACCAGTTCCGTGTGATGCCCTTTGGGATGAAGAATGCCCCTGCCACCTTCCAGAGATTGGTCAACCAGGTGTTGGTTGGGCTGGAGGCTTTCAGTGCCGCCTACCTGGATGATATTGCAGTGTTTAGTTCCTCCTGGGAGGACCACTTGCGCCACCTCTGGGAAGTGTTGATGGCGCTGCGCAGAGCAGGCCTCACAATCAAGGCCAGTAAGTGCCAGATTGGGCAGGGTTCTGTGGTGTACTTGGGACACCAGGTGGGGAGCGGCCAGGTGGCGCCCCTGCAGCCCAAGATTGAAACCATCCTGGCTTGGGAGCCCCCAAGGACCCAGGTGAGGGCCTTCTTAGGACTCACGGGTTATTACAGGAGGTTTGTCAAGGGGTATGGCAACATTGTTGCACCCTTGACTGAGCTGACTTCCAAGAAGCGGCCAAAGATTGTGAACTGGACTGACACCTGTCAGAAAGCCTTTGATGCCCTCAAAACTGCTATGTGTACAGCACCCGTACTCCAGGCGCCCAATTTTGCTAAGGAATTTGTTGTCCAGACAGACGCTTCAGAGCATGGGGTGGGGGCCGTTCTGTCACAGATAAATGAGGAGGGACTAGACCAACCTGTAGCCTTCATCAGTAGGAGGTTACTTCCACGGGAACAGAGGTGGAGTGCAATTGAGCGTGAGGCATTTGCTGTGGTCTGGGCACTGAAGAAGCTGAGACCATACCTGTTTGGGACTCACTTCCGGGTTCAGACAGACCACAGGCCCCTCAGATGGCTGATGCAGATGAGGGGTGAGAATCCCAAGTTGTTGAGGTGGTCCATTTCCCTACAGGGTATGGACTTCACGGTGGAACACCGCCCTGGTACAGAACACGCCAATGCTGATGGTCTGTCCAGATTTTTCCGCCTTAGCGATGAGAACTTCCAAGGGGATGGGTAGTTCTCCCCACATTTCAGCTGGAGGGGACGTGTGTTAGACCTGGCACCATTGGCGTGGGTCTCCCTTCCATTTTTCGCTGTTGTCTCCTCTGTTTTACTGGTGTTAGATGCTCTGGGTGCTGTGCCACTGCCATTCAGTGTCACAGCGCGAATGCTCCCTGTGTAAATATGTCTATGTGAATTGGTATATCCCTAATTGGCTTATTTGGTTTACCTGTTAGTCCCAAGTAGTGTGGCCTATGTGTGCCCAGGGCTGGTAAACCAAATGCTGCTGGTGGGCCTGCAGCACTGATGTGTGCCACCCACAGAAGCAGCTTGTAAAGTGTATCTCAGACCTGCCACTGCAGTGCCTGTGTGCAGTCCAGAACTGCCATCTTGGCTGTGAAGTGCACTAACTTCCCAGCCCCTGAACCTTCCCTTGGCATCCTGTAAGTCACCCCTATGGTAGGGTGCCTTGTATGTGTAAGGTGGGACATGCCTTGGTGTGTGTAGCATGTCCTGGTAGTGAATTATGCCCCATTTCGTTTTTCACTACTGTAAGGCTACCTGTTCCTCATAGGCTAGAATGGGCAGTTTGACTATTACATCCTATAGTCCTAACTGACCCCAGGAACATGATAGAAAAACGAATTTAGTATGCCTGAGCTCAGAATATTAAAATACATCTTTTAGTGAAGTTTATTTTTATATTCTGTGTTTGAAAATACCACTTTTAGAAAGTAGGTATTTTCTTGCCTAAGCCTTCCAATGTGCTCTGCTGTTATGTGTATTGGCTGTCTGGTTTTAGAGGGGCAGGGCAGGCTGAGTCAGACCTGGGTTGAATAGAGAGATCTGCATTTAGAGTGTGGGGAGGGGTGGCTCCTTGACCTGAATAGGGCTGTGCCTGGCAAGGTGAATGCTAGCTCCACCTCCCACTGTGTGTCTGCTAGCAGACCCCCTCTTTCTGAAATGAAGGATGCAGCCTGGTAAACAAAGTGCTCCAGGCCTGAGCAGAACTGGTTCTGGCTAGGTTCAGTGACTGGTAGCTTCTAAGAACAAAGGCTTTTGGGGTATAAATATCTGTGCTCAAACCCCTACGTTTTGTATTGCTTTTGGATCTGGAGAGGAAACTCTGTCCGTGCCACTGGAGGAATCTGCAGGAAGTGACTGTCCCTGTGCTTGTGTGTTGTTTCTTGCACTGGCCTGCAGCAGTGACCACTGGACCTTGAAGAAGAGGAAAAGGAACTCTTGAGAGATCTTTTATTTTTGTTACAAGCAATTACCCAAGGGCTAGGAAAAGAGCTAGCCTCCTGCTGGAGTCTCAGGCACATCAGACTCCACCACCAACCTCCTGCTTCCTCCCTGCGAGGACTGCTATCTGCTGATGAGGCTCCTGTGAGTTCCAGGGCCTCTAGTTTGCATCAGAGAAGAGAGTGTTGGAAATCGACGCTAACGCATCTTTGCGGGCCGCTGCAGTCGAGAGCGCTGGGAAAATCATCGCGCTACTGCCGCCGAGGGCACGAAACCATCGCTGACGCCCCTTTGCGAGCCGCTGCAGCCGAGACGCGCTGGAAAGATCATCGCGCTGCTGTCGCCGCGCACTCGCAACCCTTAAAGAAATCATCGCTTCGAGACATCGCATTGCGGACGCCGTGCGTCCGCCACTTTGATCGCATCGCACCGAATTTCGTCGCTCCCTCGCGGAGGGTCTTGTCGCGCATCGCAACACGATCGCACAGCGCAACAGGATCGCCGCATCGACTTCTCCCACGCGGCAAGAAAGTCATCGCATCGGCGGTCCAGCGTGCAGAAGTTTGTCGCATCGTCTCCGCACGCATCACGCAGATCGGCGCATCATCCTCCCTTGCGGCAAGGATTCCAACGCATCGCCGGCCTCGCGTGCCGAGAATCATCGCTACAGCTTATTTGCGACATTTTGTTGGTTTTGCTACTAAACCCAGGTACTTTGTGAAAGAAAGGGTCGCAGAGACCACTGCTTTGAACTTGAACCTTATTTTTGCAACCTTTGAACTATTTTTGACAGCCCTTCAACAGCTATGCTATTTTTGACAGTATTGTGGCTTTTACAGTTATTGGTCTTGTGATAAATCTGCCTTTATATAAAGATACTTATTTTTTATAATAACTACTTGTGTGGTGTCCCTTTGTAGTGTTCCTCACTGTGTTACTGTGTATGGTCATAAATGCTTCACACCCTGCCTCTGAGATAAGCCTACCTGCTCGTGCTACGTTACCACAGGGTTGAGCAGGGGTATTAAAGAGGGTAGCCCTCTCACTCTGACTTAGGAAGAAGGGTCCCTACTTGGACAGTGGCCAGCCAGTGCCAACTAGAGACCCCCATTTCTAACAGTCGTGAAGGGGTTGCACTTGACAATAGTGCACAGTACCCAGGGACTGTGGTTCCTCGTCACTCGTGGGGTCCACTTGCCTCAGCTTCGCTGGGGACTCACGATGGCCTTGGAGAAGTCAGGAAATCCTCATCTTGGGCTGCAGGGACCTCGGGCTCCGGCAGGAGCGGCGTAGTTTGCTACTGTCATTTCAGTTTTTGGTGCCTGCCAAGCAGGGGAGTCACTCCTTGACTCCAAGGGAGATTCTTCAGTCTTCCAGAGGTAGTGGAACGTCGAAGGTCCGGGATTCTTCTTCAGAGCGTCATCCAGGGATATCTAGTTTGCAATGTCAAGGGTTCCCTACCTTATACTAAAAGGAAGGGAGGGACTAGCTCTAAGACCCCGCCCATGGGAGGGTCAGGGGAGTGGGTGGCTACACCCACTTCCCTTTGTCCAGTTTTGCGCCAGAGCAGGGACAGGTAGCCCCTGAGCCGGTTTGAACTGGTGTATGCACAGAGGAACCTTCTGCTCCCCCAGTGCAGGACTTCAAAGCACTCTAGGAGTGCACCCACCCAGCCCCAATACACTAAACCCTGTCTGGGAGGTGGTCACACCTCCCTGTGACAGGATATCTATTGTTGGGCCTCCTCCACTGCGAGTTTCGGTCATCAGCAGGAGGGCAGCCCAGTGTCTGTGACTGGTGGCATCCATTTTGTGATGCCAGGGCTCTTCAGGATTCTACCGTGTTTCCACAGTAGGTACATGTCTATCCCGCTAGAAGGGTGGGATCTTACTCCCACACCAGTTACTGGTGTGGGAGTATGATTCCAAGGTGTTTGACACCAAACACGACATGTTTTGATGCAGCCATTCCAAAGTTAGCATTTACCGCTAGGTTATAATGCACTTAAGAGTATATGGTTTGACCGCATTCACAAACAGCCCCAGAGAATAGACTCTGAGAGCTGCAGAGGGGCCCTGCTCAGGCAGAGGCACCCTCTCACATAGAAACTAAGCACCCTGCCCTCAGGATTGATAGGGCCTGCCTTAGGGGTGACTGATAGGTTTAAATGTGTGTGCAGGAGAGATATAGGGAACCTATATCTCAGTGAGGGGTGCTAGCACCTCCTCACCCAGGCTGCAGTAGCAGGCCTGTGGTGTCAGATTTATTCTGCTTCCCAGGGGTGGCATAATACATGCTTCAGCCCCTGGTAGGCCTGTGAAGACCTATGCCCTTGGTACCTAAGGTACCATATACTAGGGACTCATAAGGTACCACAGTATCCAATCACTAGTGCACCTAGAGTGCACTCCAAGTCGTTTAGAGAGAACAGAGAGGCCGGGGCCCTGATTGGCAGGGTCCCAGCCAGACTATAGCCAGAAACCAGTGTAAACATCAGAAAAAAAGTGGGGGCAACATAAGAGGCAGATCCTACTCTCCTACACAACCCCCCCAAACGCAGGGACACTAAACTAACCTTGACCAGTTGAGTCTTCGTGTTCTAAGTGGAAATACCTTGAGAGTCCATCTGAATTGGCATGTTGGGTCCCAGGTCTATGTTCCACTGTATAGTCCATCCCCTGTAGGGAAATGGACCACCTCAAAAGTTTTGGGTTTTCACCTTTCATCTGTTTAAGCCATAGGAGGGGCTTGTGGTCAGTCTGAACTATGAAGTGAGTGCCAAACAAGTATGGCCTCAGCTTCTTCAGGGCCCACACCACAGCAAAGGCCTCCCTCTCTATAGCTGACCAACGTTTCTCTCTAGGGGTCAGCCTCCTGCTAATAAAAGCTACTGGCTGGTCTTGACCTTCATCATTCAGTTGAGACAGTACAGCTCCCACACCCAGCTCAGAAGCATCTGTTTGGACAATGAACTTTTTGGTGTAGTCTGGACTCTGTAAGATGGGGGCAGTGCACATGGCCTGCTTTAGGTCTTCAAATGCCTTCTGACAGCTAGCTGTCCACTGAACCTTTTTTGGCATTTTCTTTGAGGTCAGATCATTCAAGGGGGTCACTATAGATCCATATCCCTTGACAAACCTCCTATAGTACCCAGTTAGGCCTAAGAAGGCTCTCACCTGTGTCTGGGTGGTTGGAGCTACCCATTCCATTATGGGTTGAATTTTGCTCTGTAAAGGCTGAACCTGGCCTCCACCCACAAGGTGGCCCAGGTACACAACCTGACTCTGCCCTAACTGGCACTTGGTGGCCTTGATAGTGAGCCTGCTTTCTGCAGAGCCTCCAAAACATTTCTGAGGTTGACCAGGTGATCCTGCCAGGAGGAACTAAAGACAGCAATATCATCTAGATAAGCTGAGCAATAAGTTTCCATCCCTGCCAGAACTTTGTTCACCAACCTCTGAAAAGTGGCAGGTGCATTTTTCAATCCAAAGGGCATCACCACAAAGTGGTAGTGCCCACTAGGGGTCGAAAATGCTGTTTTGGCTTTTGCATCATCAGCTAACCTGATCTGCCAGTAGCCAGCTGTTAGGTTAAATGTACTCAGATACTTGGCTGAGGCCAAAGTATCAATCAGCTCATCTGCCCTTGGTATGGGATAGGCATCAGTCCTGGTGACTGCATTGAGGCCTCTGTAGTCTACACAAAACCTCATTTCTTTCTTACCACCCTGGGTATGAGGCTTGGGTACTAGGACTACTGGGCTAGCCCAAGGGCTATCTGAAGGCTCAATCACACCTAACTCCAACATTTTCTGGACTTCAGTCCTGATACAGTCCCTGACATGGTCAGGTTGCCTGTAGATTTTACTCTTGACAGGCAGACTGTCTCCAGTGTCCACCTCATGGGTGCACCAGGTAGTCTGACTAGGGGTCAGGCTAAACATATGTCTGTACTGCTGCAGAACTTGTCTGCACTCAGTTTGCTGATGGTCAGTGAGGCTGCTTGCCAAAGCAACACCATCTACTGACCCATCATCAGGGTTCTGTGAGAGCAGGTCAGGGAGAGGGTCACTCTCCTCCTCCTGTTCCTCATCAGTTGCCATGAGCAAGCCCATGTCAGCCCTGTCAACATATGGTTTCAATCTGTTGACATGGAGCACCCTCAGGGGGCTCCTGGGAGTTCCAAGATCCACCAGATAGGTGACTTCTCCCTTTTGTTCAACTATTGTATGGGGGCCACTCCATTTGTCTTGGAGGGCTGCTGGGGCCACAGGCTCCAACACCCACACTTTCTGTCCTGGCTGGTACACAGTCAGCACAGCCTTTTGGTCATGCCAAGCTTTTTGTAATTCTTGGCTGGCCTCCAGGTTTTTGGTTGCCTTTTTCATGTATTCGGCCATCCTGGAGCGGAGACCAAGTACATAGTCCATCACATCCTGTTTGGGGGGTTTGAGAGGCAACTCCCAGCCCTCTTTTACCAAACATAATGGACCTCTTACAGGATGCCCAAACAGAAGCTCAAATGGGCTGTAACCAACCTTCTTCTGTGGAACCTCTCTGTATGCAAACAACAGGCAAGGAAGAAGAAGGTCCCATTTTCGCCTAAGCTTCTCTGGGAGTCCCTTAATCATTCCCTTCAGGGTTTTGTTGAAACGTTCAACCAACCCATTGCATTGTGGGTGATAGGGGCTGGTGAACTTATAAGTTACACCACACTCCTTCCACATTGCTTTCAAATATCCTGACATGAAGTTGGTAACTCTGTCAGAGATGACCTCCTTTGGGAAACCCACTCTGGAGAAAACTCCAATGAGGGCTCTTGCCATCACAGGGGCTGTGGTGGTCCTCAGGGGAATTGCCTCTGGGTACCTGGTGGCATGATCCACTACCACCAGGATAAATCTGTGCCCAGATGCAGTTTGAGGGTCAAGGGGACCAACAATGTCAATCCCTATCCTTTCAAAGGTACCCCCCACCACAGGTAGTGGTATCAGGGGGGCATTTGTGGTGCCACCTGCCTTGCCACTGGCTTGGCATGTGACACAGGAGCGACAAAACTCCTTTGTGTCCTCTGACATATGTGGCCAATGAAAATGTGGAACAAGCCTGTCCCAGGTCTTGTTTTGGCCCAAGTGACCTTCTAAAGGGATATCATGTGCTAGGGTCAAGAGGAACCCCCTAAACTTCTGAGGTATTACCAACCTCCTGGTGGCTCCAGGGGCTGGATCTCTACCCTCAGAATATAGGAGTCCCTCATCCCAATAAACTTTATGGGACCCACTAGCACTCCCAGCAGCCTCAGCAGCAGCCTGCTGCCTGAGGGGTTCAAGAGAG
Source organism: Calotriton arnoldi (assembly GCA_963921515.1). NCBI lineage: Eukaryota > Metazoa > Chordata > Amphibia > Caudata > Salamandridae > Calotriton > Calotriton arnoldi. The sequence goes on from CAWUFW010007126.1 coordinate 399,421, forward strand.
GGGCAGCACTGTTGCTCCTTACTCAGATCTTCCCTAGAAGGGCCCCCTGCCCCCAAGAACTCAACCTGATCAGGCTCAAGTCCCTCTGGGGCAATTCCTTCTTCAGGATCTGCTCCTCCTCCCTCAAGAGGGGAATCAGTGATCTGAGACAGAGGGGAAGGCACTGCCTTAACCCTACTGCTCCTCTTCTTGGGAAGCATCTGGTCCATGGTTCCAGGATCCAGAGCTGGTTCAGTGTTATGCATTCTGGCCTGTGACCTGGTCACAGCAAATACCTCTGCAGGGATGCCCAACATCTCAGCATGAGTCCATAACTCTACTTCAGACCAGGCGGAAGTTTCTAGATCATTGCCCAATAGACATTCTACAGGGAGGTCTGCACTGACTACAACCTTCTTGAGGCCAGTTACCCCTCCCCAGGAGAAATTCACAACTGCCAGATTATGGTTGGTCCTGACATTGCTTGCATTGGTCACCTGGTACATTTCGCCCAGGATGATCTGTCCAGGGTCCACAAGATCCTCTGCCACCATGGTGACACTAGCACCTGTGTCCCTAAATGCCAAAGCCTGTTTGCCATTTATTACAGGCTGCTGTTTGTATTTGCCCAGATTACTGGGGCTTACTAGGAAGGACATATCAGTGTCTCCATCACAAATCAGCAATGCCTGAGTGGGTACTCTGACTAGGCCAGAGTCCACTTCAGAACCCAGGGTCAACCCTACTACACCCTTATTCTGAGTACCACCTCCACCAGTAACTGAGCTAGGGGGAACAGTTGCCTTAGGGGCAGGAGTGGTGGTGGTTTGGTCTTTGGACTTGTTACAATCAGAAGTCCAGTGCCCTTTCTGTTTACAGAATTTGCACCAGGGCTTCTTTTGGCCTTTTCCCTTGTTGGATTGTGACTCCCCACCAGCTGCAGAATTTTGGGGCCCTTGTGAAGACTTCTGGTCTTTTGACTTATCCCCACTTTTCTCAGAGCCCTTAGAATCCTGCTTCTTTGTGTCACCCCCTTGGTTCTGGGTTTTCTGCCTCACCCTGGTTCTGACCCACTTGTCTGCCTTCTTTCCCAATTCTTGGGGAGAGGTCAGATCCGAGTCCACCAGGTATTGATGCAACAACTGGTTCTGGCAATTATTAAGGATCTGTTCTCTCATCATTAGATTATACAATCCCTTGAAATCAGTAACCCTACTGCCAACCAGCCAACCCTCCAGAGCCTTGGTTGCACAATCTACAAAGTCAGTCCAGTCCTGAGTCTGTGCCTTCTGGGTGTCTCTGAACTTCAACCTGTACTGCTCAGTGGTTAAGCCAAACCCATCTATCAGTGCACTCTTCAGGACTTCATAGTCATCAGCATCCTCTTCTCTAACAGTGAGGAGCTTGTCTCTACCTTTATCTGAAAAGGAGAGCCACAAGATTGCTGCCCACTGCTTTTGGGGGACCTGTTGTACTCTACAGGCCCTTTCCATAGCAGTTATCCACTTATGGATATCATCCCCACTCTGGTAGGGAGGAACAACCTTGCTCAGGTTCCTATGGTCTGGAATATATTCTCTGCCTCTAGGGACACTGTTGCTGCCACCAGGGGTTCTAACCCCTCTCTTCTAGAAGCTCTCTGGAGCTCCAGGGCTTCTCTATCTAATGCCAACTGCTTGGTTTTGAGGGCAACTCTTGCTTCCTCATACTGCAGCAGTTTGTACATTCTGTCAGAGGAGGTCTCTCTTCATGGAAAGTAGGAGTTCCTCTGCTGGACAAATTCTCTGCCAGAGTGATAAGAGTGGTCAGATTCCCTAGAAGGGGATCTAGGCCTCTCCTCCACTCTGTCAGTTCTCTTAGGGAGAATTCCTCTGTCCTTTTCAGGCCCCTTGGGACCTTGCCCTTCAACCACAGAGTCTGGGTCATCCTGATGTTCATCATCTGACCCAGACACTGTAATTGACCCACTCACTGATTCAGACCCATTAGCTCCTAGAGCTAATCTAAGATCATCTGCTGTCAGCAGATCTATCAGGTGTAGTGTGGAGGGACTCTGTCCTAGCTTCAGGTGCCTTGCAGCACACATGGCTCTCAAGTCAGAGAAAGCCATGTCCTTATACTGAGGCTGAGTGGATCCACTGGGTCCACCCTTTAAGGACATTCTAGTGTTGTGCAGTGTTGTACTACCTACACTAGTTTGTGGACTACTGATACTAGCTTGAGCTGTAGAAAGGGTGTGCTATCCCTTGGCACACAGCTCTAAGTTCAGTAGAACTTATTGATACTAAGCTTGACTTTATATGTACCTTGAGTACCTATAGTGGTTTTCAGTTAGTAATTCAAATAGAGATTTTCTGGTAAAACAATAGCAAGCTGGAATCCCACACGCTGCCCACCAATGTGAGAAGTTGGCCTGGTATATGCTGTTCACTAGTTAAATTGGACACCTTGCACCAGTACAATACGACTCTTATGGTAGATAGGTTTAAGACAACCTTTAAAGAAAGCTATCCTAGTGGTAGCTGTGGAGATCAGCCTTCAGGCTAAGTCTTGGAGGAATGTAAAGCAGCTTGTTTTACCACACAATCTCTTGAATCACCAAATGAAAAGACACCACACAGGTATATATATAAAATATATATGTATTTATTACTGAACAACTCTCTACTAATCTCTTTATGAGATTAGAAGTCAGGAACATATGCACAAATCAACGTTTCACAACAAATTAAGCACAAATATGGCTGGGGCCCTAGGGGCGTACCAGACCATATACTAAAAAAGAGACTTAAGAACAACGACTTGCAAAGGGACAAGGCCTAGGGCCTTCAGAAGTGCTGGGGCCTCACGAAACCACCCAAGGTAGGTAAGTAAAGGACCCACGGGGGACGCGTGCAGTGAGTGAACACAGGCGCGGATCGCCGTAGACTTCAATGGGGCAAGTCGCGGTTGGAAATTAAGAGTTTAAGGGCACTTCGGGAGTAGCTACAAGCAAGTCACTTACAGGGTAAGTAGTTCTAGGGCCAACACACACAGGAGCACCGTAGTGCTGGAGTTACCTCACCCAGGGAAGCCGGGTGCATAGGTGTCCTTTGGTGTCGGGTCGCGGCGTCGTTTTCAATGGGAGCCAATGAAGACTTGCTGCTTGTGAAGACAGGAGAAGTGTCCGGTGGAATCCAAGACTGGATTCGGAAGAAGGAAGACCTGAAAGCAGAGGGGACAGTGTTCAAAGTCACTTGGCAGTGACCCGGGGCAAGGAAGATGAATGCCCACCGTCGTCGACAGATTCAGGTCGTTCACAGGTGTCTTGACTCTCCAGCCACGAGGTCCAGGAGGCGTCGATGACAACCAGGAGCTGGATTCCGCGTGTCCCACAAAGTCTGCAGCTGACTGCGGTGTCGACGACCCGATTGGAGCCAACAAGCCTTGGTAGCAGCAAGTCTTGTGGAAAGAACAAAAAGTCAATGGTGCAGACCAGCAAGGTCTGGGGGACTCACCCAGCGAAGGTAAGTCAGGGCAGGCCTGGGGCAACCAGGGGAGCCCTTTGGTTCTGTAGAAAAGTCTTCAGGGGACCCACAAGCCGGCTGGCAAGGGATCGCAAAGACGCCTTGGGAGGATTCACTAAACAGGGGCCCACGGTCACTCGGGACTGGGTAGGCCTCTGATCTTCGGAGGGATTCCTGCTAGAGGCTGGGAGCACATGTGGTCCAAAGCACAGATTCGTAGAATGTCGTGAAGGGGTTGCACTTGACACTAGTGCACGGTACCCAGGGACTGTGGTTCCTCGTCACTCGTGGGGTCCACTTGCCTCAGCTTCGCTGGGGACTCACGATAGCCTTAGAGAAGTCAGGAAATCCTCATCTTGGGCTGCAGGGACCTCGGGCTCTAGCGGGAGTGGCGTAGTTTGCGACCGTCGTTTCAGTTTTTGGTGCCTGCCAAGCAGGGGAGTCACTCCTTGACTCCAAGGGAGATTCTTCAGTCTTCCAGAGGTAGTGGAACGTCGAAGGTCCGGGATTTTTCTTCAGAGCGTCGTCCAGGGATATCTAGTTTGCAATGGCAAGGGTTCCCTACCTTATACTAAAAGGAAGGGAGGGACTAGCTCTAAGACCCCACCTATGGTAGGGTCAGGGGAGTGGGTGGCTACACCCACTTCCCTTTGTCCAGTTTCACGCCAGAGCAGGGGCAGGTAGCCCCTGAGCCGGTTTGAACTGGTGTATGCACAGAGGAGCCTTCTGCTCCCCCAGTGCAGGACTTCAAAGCACTCTAGGAGTGCACCCACCCAGCCCCAATACACTAAACCCTGTCTGGGAGGTGGTCACACCTCCCTGTGACAGGATACCTATTGTTGGGCCTCCTCCACTGCGAGTTTCGGTCATCAGCAGGAGGGCAGCCCAGTGTCTGTGACTGGTGGCATCCATTTTGTGATGCCAGGGCTCTTCAGGATTCTACCGGGTTTCCACAGTAGGTACATGTCTATCCTGCTAGAAGGGTGGGATCATACTCCCACACCAGTTACTGGTGTGGGGGTATGATTCCAAGGTGTTTGACACCAAACACAACATGTTTTGATGCAGCCATTCTAAAGTTAGCATTTACCGCTAGGTTACAATGCACTTAAGAGTATATGGTTTGACCGCATTCACAAACAGCCCCAGAGAATAGACTCTGAGAGCTGCAGAGGGGCCCTGCTCAGGCAGAGGCACCCTCTCACATAGAAACTAAGCACCCTGCCCTCAGGATTGATAGGGCCTGCCTTAGGGGTGACTGATAGGTTTAAATGTGTGTGCAGGAAAGATATAGGGAACCTATATCTCAGTGAGGGGTGCTAGCAGCTCCTCACCCAGGCTGCAGTAGCAGGCCTGTGGTGTCAGATTTAGTCTGCTTCCCAGGGGTGGCATGATACATGCTTCAGCCCCTGGTAGGCCTGTGAAGTACCTATGCCCTTGGTACCTAAGGTACCATATACTAGGGACTCATAAGGTACCACAGTATCCAATCACTAGTGCACCTAGAGTGCACTCCAAGTCGTTTAGAGAGAACAGAGAGGCTGGGGCCCTGATTGGCAGGGTCCCAGCCAGACTATAGCCAGAAACCAGTGTAAACATCAGAAAAAAAGTGGGGGCAATATAAGAGGCAGATCCTACTCTCCTACACTTCTTTCTGCACCCCTGTTGTCTCTTTCTGCACTCGTCTTCCCTCTTTCTGTACCTTTCCTGCCTGTTTTTCTATCTCACTTGTTTCTTTCTGCACTTTTCTTGCTTCTTTCTGCACCCTTGTTGTCTCTTTATGTACCTCTTTTGCCTTTTTCTGCACTTTTCTTGGCTTTTTCTGCACCTCTCTTCCCTCTTTCTGCACGTCTATTTCCTCTTTCTGCACCTAATTGGCTTCTTTCTGCACCCCTGTTGTCTCTTTCTGCACTCGTCTTCCCTCTTTCTGTACCTTTCCTGCCTGTTTTTGCATCTCACTTGCCTCTTTCTGCACTTTTCTTGCTTCTTTCTGCACCCCTGTTGTCTCTTTATGTACCTCTTTTCCTCTTTCTGCACTTTTCTTGCCTTTTTCTGCACCTCTCTTCCCTCTTTCTGCACGTCTGTTGCCTCTTTCTGCACCTCATTTGCTTCTTTCTGCACCCCTGTTGTCTCTTTCTGCACTCGTCTTCCCTCTTTCTGTATCTTTCCTGCCTGTTTTTCTATCTCACTTGCTTCTTTCTGCACTTTTCTTGCTTCTTTCTGCACCCCTGTTGTCTCTTTATGTACCTCTTTTGCCTCTTTCTGCACTTTTCTTGGCTTTTTCTGCACCTCTCTTCCCTCTTTCTGCACGTCTATTGCCTCTTTCTGCACCTCATTTGCTTCTTTCTGCACCCCTGTTGTCTCTTTCTGCACTCGTCTTCCATCTTTATTTACCTTTCCTGCCTGTTTTTGCATCTCACTTGCCTCTTTCTACACTTTTCTTGCTTCTTTCTGCACCCCTGTTGTCTCTTTATGTACCTCTTTTCAGCCGCGGTCGGTGGTAGGAGTGCTGCCGGGCGGTGATGTGGGGAGGGGGAGGGGCAGGGTGGGGGGTAGTAAACTATGGATTACGGAGGTTTACAGGTAAGTAAACATATAAATAAATAAAACGAATTTCGTTGCGCGCACTGCATCCCCAAATGCGATGCAGCGCTCGCAACGAAATTCGTTTTATTTATTTATATGTTTACTTACTTGTAAACCTCCGTAATCCATAGTTTACTACCCCCCACCCTGCCCCTCCCCCTCCCCACGTCACCACCCGGCAGCACTCCTACCACCGACCACGGCTGCCTTATTGTTTTGTGGAGCGGCCCCTTGGGCAAGGGTCGCTCCCCTTGGTGGAGCAATGTTTGTAGTTTGTTCTGCCCCCCTTGGGGGGGGGGGGAAGATTTGGGCGCAAATACATTTTTTTATTAATAGGTGCCCACTGGGCCACCAGGGATTTTTTTTTTCTTTTAATTGCCCATTTTGTTTTGGGGAGCGGCCCCTTGGGCAAGGGTCGCTCCCCTTGGGGGAAAAATGTATTTTCTTTGTTCTGCCCCTCTTGGGGGGGCAGATCGATGTCCCAAAAATAATTTAATGTGTATTTATATGTGCCCACTAGGCCACCAGGGATGTGTAATGTTTTGTAAATGGCCATTTTGTTTTGGGGTGCGGCCCCTTGGGCAAGGGTCGCTCCCCTTGGGGGAGCAATGTTTGTAGTTTGTTCTGCCCCCCTGGGGGCAGATTGGGGCGCAAATTTATATTTTTATTAATGGGTGCCCACTGGGCCACCAGGGATTTTTTTTTTTTTTAATTGGCCATTTTGTTTTGGGGAGCGCCCCCTTGGGCAAGGGTCGCTTCCCTTGGGGGAAAAATGTATTTTCTTTGTTCTGCCCCTCTTGGGGGGGCAGATCGATGTCCCTAAATTAATTTAATGTGTATTTATATGTGCCCACTAGGCCACCAGGGATGTGTAATGTTTTGTAAATGGCCATTTTGTTTTGGGGAGCGGCCCCTTGGGCAAGGGTTGCTCCCCTTGGGGGTGCAATGTTTTTACTTTGGTCTGCCCCCCTTGGGGTGGGGCAGATCGCCTTTAAATAAAAGATATATTTAGGTATAGGTGCCTACTAGACCACCAGGGATTATTTTGTGGGGAGTGGCACCGTGGGCAAGGGTCACTCCCCTTGGGGGCAATGTTTTTGGCTGTCTGCGTCCCCCTAGGGGGGCAGATCGCGCCATTTTTTATGTAGTTGCCCACTAGACCACCAGGGATTAATTTGTGGGGAGTGGCCCCTTAGGCAAGGGTCGCTCCCCCTTGGGGGCAATGTTTTTGGCTGTCTGTTCCCCCCCTAGGGGGGAAGATCTCGCCATTGTTTATTTAGTGGCCCACTAGACCACCAGGGATTAATTTGTGGGGAGTGGCCCCTTGGGCAAGGGTCACTCTCCTTTATGGGAGAATGATTTGGGCCACTTCTGCCCTCTTTGGGTGGCAGATCAGCAGTATATTTTTATGCCCATCTGCCCCCAAGGGGGGCTGAAGCCACTAGACACCAGGGTTTTTTAAATTTTGGTGTTGGGGAGTGGCCTCCTGGGCAAGGGTTGCTTCCCTTTTACGTGGGTGAATATTTTATTTATACTGTTAGGCCCACCTTCCCCTTAGCTTGGTTGGTGGATTGTGTGTAGACTGGTGCATTATTTGCATATGTGATTGTAATGTTTTTTTCTCCTTTTTATTCTAGTGTTACGCTTTTGATTCTTTTTTGCGGTTTCGGCAGCTGTTGTTCTGCAGTTTTTTTGTTTTTTTGTCCTCATTCGCCTTTAAACCTCTTGAAAAGAAGCCAACCGCCTTTCGTATCCCTACTGAACAAGTTCAGGAGACTTTGATAGATCAAAAAGTCAGACCAGGATACGCTCAGTAGACGGGAGGAATGTCAAGGGGTGAGGATAGGTTTTTTACTCCACCTCGGTCTTTATAGACCTGACGGACCATATCGGTGACCTGGGGAACCCAAACAAAGGTCCAAGGAGTAACCAAGAAAGGCATAATCATAGGACCCGGGGAAAAAAAAAAAAAAACCCGGGCTCACTATCTCCACTGTATCAATAAATCCCAGAAAGCGATCTTATTCTTCCTGCAGGATCTAGCCATGTCCATCTTGGATACTTCATATAACGAGGTCAACCATTCTGAGTGAGATGGTGCTACTGAATCCACCCAATACTTGCATATTTGTCTCCTAGCCATTAGAATTGCATAAAACAATAGAGATCTAGCAGGGCCCGTAATATAGTCATTGAGGCCAAAGATGATTAGCGGCAGACTGATATCCAATGATATCTTCAGGATGGACTCAAGAGTCTTCTTCACATTTTCCCAGAAGGGGCAAATAGCGGGGCAATCCATAAACATATGCACATCTGATGCTTCAGGCAACCCGCATTTGTTACAGACTTTCCCTATCTGAAATTTCGATAGCTTAAGTGGGGAAAGGTACGCTCTATGGGCCATGAACAGATGGTTTCGCTTCAACCAGGCAGGTTTAACTATTCTGTGCAGGATACTAAATGAATCCATCCAGACCGAATCACACTGAACCTCCATCAACTCTCCCCATAGCTCTTCTGGTAGTTTAAAAACGCCATCGATTTCCTCCTCAATTGCCCAGTACCACACTGAGACCTCCTTTTTACCCACCGGCCTTACCACTAGTTGTTCTTCCAATTTACTGGTCTTCCCAAAAACTATATTATGGCTAAGCTGGGCCTGGGCCCAGCTTTTAATCTGAATGTACTTAAATCTGGAAAGGCCAGACCCCACTCTCTCTCGTAGATCTTCCCAAGGGAGTAGGGAACCCCCATTCATCAAATCCCCCCACGTTGTGATCCCAGAATCTCTCACTGGTTTAATCAAACTGTCCTGAAAACATGCGGGTGTGCCTGGGGAGTCCCACAGTGGTGCTAATCTGGAAAAATAACTGAGCCCCATTTTTCTTCTTATTGTGGTCCAGTTTTTTACCATCGAATGGAGAACCTTTAATTTAACTTTTTAAAAACATTTTTGGTCACCAAATTTAAACATGAACCCTTCCTCCGGTAACCCTGCCCCCCTTAACATAGCCCTGAACATCTCACCTCCCGCTGTACTGGTGGGCATTTTCAGCAACATCCTTGAATGTGAAAGCTGAAATGCCCAAGCATAGTATTGCAAGTCGGGTAACGCCAATCCCCCTTTATCCCTCTTCCGCCTAAGCTTCTTCCAAGCCAGCCTAGTTAATCTATACTGCCAAATAAAAGAGTTTATCTCTCGTTGGCATTTCTCTATCTGTTGTTTATCAAAAGACAGCGGGATGGTGTTGAAAAGAAAAGTGATCTTAGGCAAGATTGACATTTTCACTAGATTGATCCTCCCCAAGATAGATAAGGGGAGGTGAGCCCACGATTTCATCTTCTTTTGACAGTCCTTAAAGGCGCGATCAAGATTGTATTCTGGAATTTTGTCAACCTCCTGTAAAATTGTAATCCCCAAATAACGCATAGTAGAACCAATTTGAAGTTGGGTATCTTTTACATTCCATGCCATGATTTCAGTTTTACTGGCATTCATTTCATAGCCCGAGACTTGGCCAAATTCCTCCGCACGTTTAATGACTGTAGAAAAGGCTGAATCCAGGTCAGCTGTTAGGATAAGAATATCATCTGCATACAGGGCCACCCGACTCTCCCACTCTCCAAATTTAAAAGAAGTGATGTTATTGTCTTCCCTGAGTATCTGTGCGAATGGTTCAATATACAGGTTAAAAAGCAGTGGAGAGAGCGGGCAGCCCTGTCTCGTCCCCCTGGTGATTTTAACTATATCAGTCAACATTCCATTAACTAGTAGTCTAGCTGTTGGGGCCTTATATAACAGTCTTATGGCACGGCAGAATTTATCCCCCAGATTGAATTTTTTCATTACCTCAGACAGGTATGCCCAATTTACCCTGTCGAAGGCTTTAGTTGCGTCGAGGGTTAAAACGGCCAGAGGGAGTGTAAAAGTAGAGGCAATATCTATTGCGCCTACTAAGTCATAAGTAAGATCTGCTAATTGGCGCCCTTTGACAAAGCCCTTTTGATCTAGATGAATAATATTATCAACCACCCCCCCCAGCCTGTTTGACAATATAGCCGCGAAAAATTTATAATCATTATTGAGGAGTGAAATTGGGCGATAAGACCCACAGTTAGTCGGGTCTTTACCAGGTTTCAAGATCAGTACGACCGTAGCCTCACTCCACGAGCTAGGTGGATTTTCTCCCTTCAAAAGTATGCTGTTATAAATTTTGACGAGTACTGGAATAATGATCTCTTTAAGGGAACGATATAACTCCCCCGGAAGCCCATCTGGGCCGGTCGCCTTCCCTCTTTTTGACTGTCAATTACCCTTCTCACTTCCTCTTCTGTTATTTCTTGATCTAGATCTAATTTTTGAACATCCGAGATGGTCGGTAGAATGACCTTCTCCAACCACCTTTTCCTTTTATCGCTATCATCAGTGATTGGTTCATTATATATGTCTTGAAAGAAATCGCGAAAAGCCATCCCAATATCTAGGCTGGAGGAGCGAGATGATAACTCGTCTCCTACCTTAATCTCTTTTATGTGATTACGGATCTGGTCTGATTTTACTTTCCAGGCAAGTAATTTTCCAGCCCCTTCGCCAAATTCGAAATGTGAGATTTTACTTGCCTCCCATCTACGAGAAATTCTCTCTTGGAGGATACCCTCCAACTGTTTTTTAAGCAAGTCTATTTTTTCCAGCTGTTCTTTTGGATCGATTCCTATTTGAGTGTTCAATTTATTCTCTATTTCCTTCATTTCTGCCTCTAGGCCCATAGTAGTTTCTCTAAATTTCCGTTTTCTGAAGGTAGCTCTGTTGGTAATGCAGCCTCTCCAGTAAGCTTTCAGAGAGTCCCAGACAACAGAAATACTGGAAGAGTCTAAATTCACTTCCACAAAATATCTAGTCTCAAAGAGGAGAAAGTTAACTTCGTCTTCCTCCAGCAAAATGGTTCGATCGAAAGACCAAGAACTAAACTGCTGTTGCTGTGTGAAATTTAAGCTTAAAAGGATTGCCGAATGGTCCGAAAGATGTGACGGCAAGTATTCAATATCTTTCACTAGATCCTTAAGATTGAAACTGATCAAGGCATAGTCGATTCTAGACTTATGTTTATATTTCAAGTTTCTGAAAGAAACTCCCAATTGACCCCCCGCTCGTTCCCTCCATATATCAGAAAGACCAATCTGGTCCATTATTGTCAAAAGCAGCTGCCGAGATTTAGAAGGGACTACTGCCCTGGAATTTGGCGATTTGTCAAGCTTAGGGTTCAACACTATGTTAAAATCGCCCATCCAAATAACAGGATCTGGGAAATCAATGAGGTGGCGTCGAACGGTATTTAGACAAGAGGGATCGTCCTGATTCGGACCGTAGTAACCCACTAGACAAAGAAATATACCTCCTAAAGATATCCTCAAAATAAGCCATCTACCACTTTGATCTTCCCTATAATCCAATAGTTGGGCTTTGGCTTGTTTTTTTAATAGAAACAGCACCCCTCTAATATTTGCCGTCTGATCAGTACAGATAAAAAGATCTACCCATTTCTGATTTTTTAAAATTTCTTTAGTCTCTGATTTCAGAAGATGAGTTTCCGTGGCGAGACCTGCGCCGGAGAGTCTCGTAAATATTGTAAAATTCTAGCTCTTCTACCCTTCGTGCGCAGGCCATTGACATTCCAGGACAGAAGCTGGAGTGAGGTCATGATGGTTCTTCCTTCACTTCCACAACTGAGCTGCTGATCATCCGCCACCCGCCACCTAGTTCTAGCCCTCTCTGAACCCACACGCCCTCCAAAACTCCTTCTCTAACCACCCTACTAAACTTTTGGCATAAGTAGTACTGATAGGGTATTGGTGAATGAGGAATTTTTGCCTTTAAGCCCCCTGTGCCCCCCACCCTTTGGGAAACCCATCCCTAATTACTCTGGCCTGATGGATGACCAGGTTTACGTCCTACAGCCGCTCTACCCACCCCTTACCTCTATGTTGTGTTGTGTCTGTGCCGATGTGTTAAAGAAAATATAAAAAAACCATCCCACCTTATTGTGTATTGTGTATTATATATTCAAATGTACTTTTCCTCTTCTCTTCTTTTCTTTTTTCTAAAATATTTTTTCCTCTTCTCATATTTTGCTTACCTCCTTTCTACCCTTCATTTGGCTGAATACTACCCTCATAGAGCATCATAGAGCATCAACCATCACACATATAAAGACAAAGTAACAAATTAGGGGGTAGAGAGGGATTAGGTGGAAGGATTCAACAAGCCTCAATCTCCACAAGGTCAGGCCTCCGCTCATCTCGGATCAACCCTACCCAGTCAAACTCATTCCTTCCCGGAAGGTATATTACTTAGGGATTCCAATAGCTCGTCTGCCTCATATGGAGATCTGATGTTATACATCTTATTATTGAACATAATTTTTTAAAAAGCAGGAAATTTCAGTTGCACTGTAGCACCCACCTTCCTAAATTTGTCCATCCTTTGGCCCAATTCCCACTGGCGCTCCAGTGTAACTTTCGATAGATCCGAACGCACCTCAAAGGAGAAGTCAGGGCCTTTTAAAGATTTAGCCTTCAAGGCCAAATTCAAGATCTTCTCCTTGACTGCATAAGTTAGAAAGTTAATGAGGATCTTCCTAGGTTTAGATCTACTAGGATTAAGGCGAAAAGGGTCTCTGTGTATCCTCTGAATATCCTTCTCCAGAAAGCCCACCGATTCCTCAAGATTTAAAGAGTCCCTAAGCAATGCAACAACGAAGGTCTTAATGTCTGCCCCTTCCTTGCCCTCTGGAATCTTCAAGAGACGAAGATTGTTTCTTCGGGAATTGTTCTCGAGTGTCTCCATTCTGTCCCGTATGGCGTCCCCATCTCTACGTAGAGTTTGAATTTTTTTCTCTGCAGACCCCAGATTTGCCATAAGCTCCTCAACCGAATTCTCCAAGGATTCAGTCCTTGAATTCAATAGGTCAACCTTTTTTTCCAGAGTTTCACAGGCCGCTCTGATCTCAGTCTGATTATCTGCTGACACTGCGAAACCTTGTTTTATGTCTTCTTTTAAAGAAGCGAAGAGGCCTTCTATCGAATTGTTAACTGAAGTCTCTTCTCCCCCACTTTCAGTCTGGCCCTGTTGCCTAATCTGCTGTTCCGTTGTTATCCCAAGGACTTCAAAGGACCTGGGTACTAAGGGTAGTACAGAGGGGGGGCTAGGAATCTCAGGAGTGGTGGCGCTAGTATTTACGCTAGTGTTAGCGTTGGTATGTGTGAGGTTAATCTTACTATTGACATTTTCAAGGGGCTCTTTAGATTCCATATTGGGAGAGGAATTGAGGGGAGTAGCTAGGCCGTGCGGTCGGGGGCTCGGTGGGATCCCTCCTGTTTTGAGATGGTAAGGATCTGAGGCTGAACCCTAAAGAATGAACGTAAAGATGGAGTAACTTTAACAGTGCTAAGTTTAGAGGGTACTTTAATAGAACCTTTACTTCTAAGCCCCTTTATGCTCCTCCCCTTTACCTGGTAGTTCTGAAAAGCAGTGTTGAGGCCGACCTGAGATACCTCCTGTTGTAGCTCTCCTGGTATTAATGACTCTGATGTATCTGTTATGGCTGCTACAGCTTTCGGGGTGCCCTGCTCTTTGTCCTGACCCCCAAGAGTGCCTATCTGTAAAGTTTGTATGGGTGTGTATTTCACACGCTTCCCCTTCCTCCTACCCCCTTTCTTAACACCTGCTCCTGCACAACTATACGAGACGCCTCTTGTAAAGAGGACGACTCGTTCTTACCACCTTTGCCACTGCTGCCGCCACCATCAACCTCCTCGTTGTTTTCAACCTCCGATTCGATGTCAGCTCTGCCTGTGGGGCTGCAACCCTTCCTGCCAGCCACACGAGGAAAAAATGTACTGATTTCCGCGGCAGCGCTTGTTCTGACACTGCCGCTATTCCCCCGGAGGAGACCGCGGGCCGCAGCTCTGCGACCGCGTCTCAGCTCCAGGGCGGCACCGGACCAGCACGGCAGGAGGAGGAGGCGCGAGGAACCCAGTAGCTCCACGGAGCTTCCGACACACATGGGGAGAAAAAAGGCTCCAAAAAAGGGATCCGTGCTGAAGAACGAAGGTAACGCAGCACTGCGAGGCTCAGACACACATCAGAAGCACAGCCAAACCGGGAGAGGGAGTGTGCTGATTGGGACGTGCGCTACCGCTCAGCTAGCGGGCGCCATGTTTCCCCCGACAGTTTTGTGTAATTGCATTTATTTGGTAAGAAAAACATTTTTGTTGGGTTTACTCCAAATGAGTATTATTGTCATGCATGAATGAATTTTTTTGTAAGTGGTGTCATAATAGCAGCATATTTGTTAGTGTTCTGAGCATGAAATTCTTTGTGATGTGTTTTGCATTGTCTTATGTGTAATTTTCTTTTTCTTTTTTAGTGGGATATTCTTGATCCTTACTGTGTCTGTGCAGAGTAGGTGGTGGCGAGTCTAGCTGCTTCTGGCAAGTGAGTGGTATTGTGTCGGAGTATACAGGTCTTTGTGCTAAAGCTACTTTTTGTTTATTTCAGTTTTTTACAAAGGGTTTGTTGTTGTTGACTTGTTTGACAAGTTACCTTTATTAGTAAGCATTATGGCTAGCCGTACAATGACTGCTCAGCAGGTGGTTGGTATGCTTCTTGAATCTTCCTCTGAGCAGGATTATGAGACTGACAGTGCGTCTGAGGGAGAGGAGGGAGGGGAAGATTCAGGCAGTGAGTTTCTCTCCACATGGAATCATCGGATGATGAAGGTACTCTCAGTGCGGATGAAGCTACTCTCGGTGTGGATGAAGCTACTCTCAGTGCGGATGAAGTGCCTGTTTTAGAGGAGGACACTGCTGTGCCGATGGTGCAAGAGGCATCTGGATTGCAGCCTGAGGCTGCTAGGCTTCCTACTGGAAGTGCTGGACTCTGGGTTGATCCAAACATGGTGCAGCCGGTGTTGCCTGCCTTTAGTGGTGATGCAGGCTGTAGAGTGGATTGTGAACATTTTTTGCCTATACATTTTTTTCAGTTGTTTATGGATGATGTATTTTTGGGTTAGATTGTTGAGCAGACTAATTTGTATGCTGAACAGTTTTTGAGGGACAACAGTGCCAGACTTAGGCCCCACTCTAGAGCTACCCGGTGGACTCCCACAAATCTGGAAGAGATGAAGAAGTTTTTGGGTTTGACTTTTTTGATGGGCTTGATAAGGAAGCCGTCCATGGCTTCATATTGGTCTACCAGTCCCTTGATGGCAACGGCCATATTTCCTGCAATTATGACTCGTGATCGGTATTTACTTTTGCTTCGGATGCTGCATTTTGTTGATAATGCTTTGGCGTTGCCACGAGATCACCCTGAGTGTGACCGTCTTTTTAAGATTCGGCCTGTTCTTGATCACTTTGTAGATCGATTTTCAGAGATCTATACTCCAGGGAAAGAAATATCTATTGATGAGACTTTGGTCCTGTTCAAGGGCTGTTTGGTTTTTAGGCAGTACATTCCTAGCAAGAGGGCACGTTATGGAATTAAGCTGTATATGTTGTCTGAGAGTAGGACAGGATATGTTTTTAATTTCTGTGTGTACACTGGTAGGGATTCCACTATTGACCCCCCTGGTTGTCCAGCCACTTTTGGAGTTTCAGAGAAAATTGTGTGGGATCTTGCTAGAGGACTGTTTAACAGAGGCCACCATTTGTACCTTGATAACTTCTACACTGCTGTGCAATTGTTTAAGGAATTATTCAAAGTGGACACTTTTGCTTGTGGCACAATCCGCTCTAACCGTAAAGGTTATCCAAAAGAGCTTGTTTGCAAAAACTTCAGAGGGGACAGTGCAGTTCCTTGCGTAGTGATGAACTACTAGCTGTGAAATTTGTGGACAGGAGGGATGTGTACATGCTGACTACCATCCATGATGAGAGTTCTTCAGCTGTGGCTGTTTGGGGTCAGATTGCTGAAGTGCGCAAACCTGTGTGCATTTTAGACTACAATAAGCACATGGGTGGTGTTGATAGAGTAGATCAGAGGTTGGAACCTTACACTGCTATTCGTAAGGCTTACATTTGGTATAAGAAGTTGGCCATCCATCTCTTCAATTTAGCAACTTTCAATGCTTTTGTTGTGTTCAAGGAGTGTTCTCCTGCGTCAAAGTTGACTTTTGTTCAGTTTCAGGAGTCTGTGATAGGCAGCCTTGTTGTTGTGGAACAGGCAAGTGTTCCTAGAGTTGGAGTGGTGGAGGATGTGGCTAGATTGAAAGATCGCCACTTTCCTGATTTAATTCCTCCCACGCCCAAAAAAACCAATCCCTGTAAGAGATGTAGAGTCTGCTTGCGAAGAGGTGTGCGGAAGGAGAGTCGTATGCACTGTGCCGATTGTCCTTCTAATCCTGGGCTGTGTGTGCCCACATGTTTCAGATTGTATCACACTCAAAAGAGTTTTTGGGAGCAACCATGAGTCTAATAGTGTACTGCCTGGTCTGTATGGTTTTATATAGTTCAGTTTAACGTTTGGCAAAAGAATGATGTCTTCAGTTACTGCTGTTGTTTTTGTAGTTATAGTTTTGTATTTAGTTGCAATTTGTTTGTGTTTTCTTTCTTGTTTAAAAAAAATTTATGATGGTGTGCGTGGACTGGCGCTTGGCTGGCGGTGTGCGTGGACTGGAGCTTGGCTGGCGGTGTGCGTGGACTGGAGCTTGGCTGGCGGTGAGTGGACTGGAGCTTGGCTGGCGGTGAGTGGACTGGCGCTTGGCTGGCGGTGTGCATGGATTGGCGCTTGGCTGGCGGTGTGTGTGGATTGGCGCTTGGCTGGCGGTATGTGTGGATTGGTGCTTGGCTGGCGGTGTTCGTGGACTGGCGCTTGGCTGGCGGTGTGCGTGGACTGGAGCTTGGCTGGCGGTGTGCGTGGACTGGAGCTTGGCTGGCGGTGTGCGTGGACTGGAGCTTGTCTGGCGGTGAGTGGACTGGAGCTTGGCTGGTGGTGAGTGGACTGGCGCTTGGCTGGCGGTGTGCATGGATTGGTGCTTGGCTGGCGGTGTGTGTGGATTGGCGCTTGGCTGGCGGTATGTGTGGATTGGTGCTTGGCTGGCGGTGTGCGTGGATTGGCGCTTGGCTGGTGGTGTGCGTGGACTGGCGCTTGGCTGGCGGTGTGCGTGGATTGGCGCTTGGCTGGTGGTGTGCGTGGATTGGCGCTTGGCTGGCGGTGTGCGTGGATTGGCACTTGGCTGGCGGTGTGCGTGGACTGGCACTTGGCTGGCGGTGTGCGTGGACGGGCGCTTGGCTGGCGGTGTGCGTGGACGGGCGCTTGGCTGCCAGTGTGTGAGTAGTGACTTGCTGCTGGTCACTACACACACTGCTAGCTAAGCGCCACTCCACACAATCCGTGAGCTGGTGTGGTTGCTGTGTCAGGAATGTGGGCATGTGAAAGTGATGGGCCCTTGAATGGCGCTGTCTGCTGGTGTGAGTGTTGTAATGTGCTGGGCCCGCGGCTTGCGGTGTGAATGGTTTTGTATGTGTCACACATATGAAAGGTGTATGAATGGCCTGTAAAGCGGTTGGTGCCTTGTCGTGGCTTTACAACTCACGAGCTGTGAGTCAATGGTTCAGTTTCTCGTCCTTTCAATTATTAACCGTGCATTTCATTTTTGTGAAATCTCTGGTTAATACAACTGTATATACTGAACCATCACTCACCCTCATGCCAAATCCAACCAGTATGTCTGTGTGCTTGAAGAATAGGTGGTTGTGCAGAAATATTTATCTTTTCTGTCTTTCTCAAGCAGGGTGTACCTTGTCCCTTTTTGTGAGTGTTGTAATGTGTTGGTTTTGTGCCTGGTGGTGTGAATGGTCTTGTGTGTATCACGTATGAAAGGTGTGTGAATGGCCTGTAAAGCGGTTGGTGCCTTGCCGTGGCTTTACAGCTCACGAGCTGCGAGTCACTGGTTCAGTTTTTTGTCCTTTTAATTATTGACAGTGCATTTCATTTTTGTGAAATCTCTTGTTAATAAAATTTTATATACTGAACCATCACTCGCCCTCGTGCCAAATCCAACCAGTATGTGTGTGTGCTTGAGGAATAGATGGCTGTGCAGTAATCTTTGTCTTTTTAGTCTCTCTGCCAAGGTGTACATTCCATCTAAGAATAACCTACCAACTGTAGATATTGTCGTAAACTAAACACCCATGGGAGTACATGGTGATGTCTCTCTTGTGGATACCAACACGTTATCTTACCCCCAATGTCCTGCAAACCTCAAAATGTCTGTCACATTTTCCTTGCATTATTGTGCCAAAATTTTCACGCTGCAGAAAGAAACAACAACTTTCCTATCCCCCGCCTTTCTCCAAGTATTCCAATAGAAATGGTACCTCACTAGCGTGGGAGGCCCAAGTACCCGCGACAGGCAAGGGCCCAAAACGTAGTGAGGCGACATCAAAATTGCCTATCACAAAACAACCTGGTTTTGCAAGGGGTCACCTTTGTTTTGGCCCCGTGCTCGGCGGCCATCTAGGGAAACCTACCAAACCCACACATTTCTGAAAACTAGACACCAGGGGGATTCCAGGGAGGTATGGCTTGCATGGATCCCCCAACGTTTCCTTACCCAGAATCGCCTGCAAACCTCAAATTTTGCTGAAAAAGTCACTTTTTTCACACATTTTTGTGTGGGAAAGTTGTGGCATCACTGGGCTGACACAAATTTCCTACCACCCAGCGTTCCCCAGGGTCTCCCGATAAAAATGGTGCCTCACTCGTGTGGGAGGCCCAAGTACCCGCGACAGGCAAGGGCGCAAAACGTAGTGAGGCGACATCAAAATTGCCTATCACAAAACGACCTGGTTTTGCAAGGGGGGGTCACCTGGGTTTTTGGCCCCGTACTCGGCGGCCAGCTAGGGAAACCTACCAAGCCACACATTTCTGAAAACTAGACACCCGGGGATTCCAGGGAGGTATGGCTGGCGTGGATCCCCAACGTTTCCTTACCCAGAATCCCTGCAAACCTCAAATTTTGCTGAAAAGTCACTTTTTCACACATTTTTGTGTGGGAAGTTGTGGCATCACCGGGCTGACACAAATTTCCTACCACCCAGCGTTCGCCAGGGTCTCCCGATAAAAATGGTGCCTCACTCGTGTGGGATGCCCAAGTACCTGCGACAGGCAAGGGTCCAAAACGTATTGAGGCAACATAAAAATTGCCTATCATAAAATGATTTGGGCCCTTGCCTGTCGCGGGTACTTGGGCCTCCCACACGAGTGAGGCACCATTTTTATCGGGAGACCCTGCGGAATGCTGGGTGGTAGGAAATTTGTGTCAGCCCGGTGATGCCACAACTTTCCCACACAAAAATGTGTGAAAAAAGTGACTTTTTCAGCAAAATTTGAGGTTTGCAGGGGATTCTGGGTAAGGAAACGTTTGGGGGATCCACGCAAGCCATACCTCCCTGGAATCCCCCGGGTATCTAGTTTTCAGAAATGTGTGGGTTTGGTAGGTTTCCCTAGATGGCCGCCGAGCACAGGGCCAAAAACCCAGGTGACCCCCCTTGCAAAACCAGGTTGTTTTGAGATAGGCAATTTTGATGTTGCCTCAATACGTTTTGGGCCCTTGCCTGTCGCGGGTACTTGGGCCTCCCACACGAGTGAGGCACCATTTTTATTGGGAGACCCGGGGGAACGCTGGGTGGTAGGAAATTTGTGTCAGCCCGGTGATGCCACAACTTTCCCACACAAAAATGTGTGAAAAAAGTGATTTTTTCAGCTAAATTTGAAGTTTGCAGGGGATTCTGGGTAAGGAAACGTTGGGGGATCCACGCAAGCCATACCTCCCTTGAATCCCCGGGTATCTAGTTTTCAGAAATGTGTGGGTTTGGTAGGTTTCCCTAGAGGGTCGCCGAGCACGGGGCCAAAACCCAGGTGACCCCTTGCAAAACCAGGTTGTTTTGAGATAGGCAATTTTGATGTTGCCTCAATATGTTTTGGGCCCTTGCCTGTCGCGTGTACTTGGGCCTCCCACACGAGTGAGGCACCATTGTTATCGGGAGACCCGGGGGAACGCTGGGTGGTAGGAAATTTGTGTCAGCCCGGTGATACCACAACTTTCCCACACAAAAATGTGTGAAAAAAAGTGATTTTTTCAGCTAAATTTGAGGTTTGCAGGGGATTCTGGGTAAGGAAACGTTGGGGGATCCACGCAAGCCATACCTCCCTGGAATCCCCCGGGTGTCTAGTTTTCAGAAATATGTGGGTTTGATAGGTTTCCCTAGGTGGCCGCCGAGCACGGGGCCAAAAACAAAGGTGACCCCCCTTGCAAAACCAGGTTGTTTTGAGATAGGCAATTTTGATGTCGCCTCACTACGTTTTGGGCCCTTGCCTGTCGCGGGTACTTTGGGCCTCCCACACGAGTGAGGCACCATTTTTATCGGGAGACCCGGGGGAACGCTGGGTGGTAGGAAATTTGTGTCAGCCCGGTGATACCACAACTTTCCCACACAAAAATGTGTGAAAAAAGTGATTTTTTCAGCTAAATTTGAGGTTTGCAGGGGATTCTGGGTAAGGAAACGTTGGGGGATCCATGCAAGCCATACCTCCCTGGAATCCCCCGGGTGTCTAGTTTTAAAAAGTGTATAGGTTTGCTAGGTTTTCCTAGGTGCCGGCAGAGCTAGGGTTAAAAAACTACAGCTAGGCAGTTTGCCAAATAAGGGTCATTTTTCACTGTGAAATTGTGGCGTGTCCATGTTGCGTTTTGTGAAATTTCCTGTTGCAGGCACTAGGCCTACCCACGCCAGTGAGGTACCATTTTTCTCGGAAGCCTTTGGGGAACACGGGGTGCGTGGAAATTTGTGGATCCACGCAGATTCTAGAACTTTCCACCACAGAAATGTGCGGAAAATGTGTTTTGTTTGACAATTTTTTAGGTTTGCAAGTGATTCTGGGTAACAGAACCTGGTGAGAGCCAGACAAGTCACCCCATCCTGGATTCCCTTGGGTGTCTAGTTTTCAAAAATGTATAGGTTTGCTAGGTTTCCTTGAGTGCCGGCAGAGCTAGGGTTAAAAAACTACAGCTAGGCACTTTGCCAAAAAAGGGTCATTTTTCACTGTGAAATTGTGGTGTGTCCACGTTGCGTTTTGCGCCGTTTCCTGTCGCGGGAACTAGGCCTACCCACACAAGTGAGATACCATTTTTCTCGGACGACTTTGGGGACCGCGGGGTGGGTGGAAATTTGTGGATCCACGCAGATTCCAGAACTTTCCACCACAGAAATGTGAGGAAAATGGTTTTTTTTGACAATTTTTTAGGTTTGCAAGGGATTCTGGGTAACAGAACCTGGTGAGAGCCACACAAGTCACCCCATCCTGGATTCCCCTGGGTGTCTAGTTTTCAAAAATGTATAGGTTTGCTAGGTTTCCCCTAGGTGCCGGCAGAGCTAGGGTTAAAAAACTACAGGTAGGCACTTTGCCAAAAAAGGGTCATTTTTCACTGTGAAATTGTGGTGTGTCCACGTTGCGTTTTGCGCCGTTTCCTGTCGCGGGCACTAGGTCTACCCACACAACTGAGGTACCATTTTTCTCGGAAGACTTTGGGGAACGCGGGGTGGGTGGAAATTTGTGGATCCACGCAGATTCCAGAACTTTCCACCACGGAAATGTGAAGAAAATTTTTTTTTGTTGACAATTTTTTAGGTTTGCAAGGGATTCTGGGTAACAGAACCAGGTGAGAGGCAGTCAAGTCACCCCATCCTGGATTCCCCTGGGTGTCTACTTTTTAAAAATGTATAGGTTTGCTAGGGTTCCCTAGGTGCCGGCAGAGCTAGGGTTCAAAAACCACAGCTAGGCAGTTTGCCAAAAAAGGGTCATTTTTCACTGTGAAATTGTGGTGTGTCCACGTTGCGTTTTGCACCGTTTCCTGTCGCGGGCACTAGGCCTACCCACACAAGTGAGGTACCATTTTTCTCGGAAGACTTTGGGGAACGCGGGGTGTGTGGAAATTTGTGGATCCACGTAGATTCCAGAACTTTCCACCACAGAAATGTGCGGAAAATGTGTTTTGTTTGACAAGTTTTTTAGGTTTGCAAGTGATTCTGGGTAACAGAACCTGGTGAGAGCCAGACAAGTCACCCCATCCTGGATTCCCCTGGGTGTCTAGTTTTCAAAAATGTATAGGTTTGCTAGGTTTCCTTAGGTGCCGGCAGAGCTAGGGTTAAAAAACTACAGCTAGGCACTTTGCCAAAAAAGGGTCATTTTTCACTGTGAAATTGTGGTGTGTCCACGTTGCGTTTTGCGCCGTTTCCTGTTGCGGGCACAAGGCCTACCCACACAAGTGAGGTACCATTTTTCCCGGAAGACTTTGGGGACCGCGGGGTGGGTGGAAATTTGTGGATCCACGCAGATTCCAGAACTTTCCACCACAGAAATGTGAGGAAAATGTGTTTTTTTTGGACAATTTTTTAGGTTTGCAAGGGATTCTGGGTAACAGAACCTGGGGAGAGCTACACAAGTCACCCCATCCTGGATTTCCCTGGGTGTCTAGTTTTCAAAAATGTATAGGTTTGCTAGGTTTCCCTAGGTGCCGGCAGAGCTAGGGTTAAAAAACTACAGGTAGGCACTTTGCCAAAAAAGGGTCATTTTTCACTGTGAAATTGTGGTGTGTCCACGTTGCGTTTTGTGCCGTTTCCTGTCGCGGCCACTAGGTCTACCCACACAAGTGAGGTACCATTTTTCTCGGAAGACTTTGGGGAACGCGGGGTGGGTGGAAATTTGTGGATCCACGCAGATTCCAGAACTTTCCACCACGGAAATGTGAGGAAAATTTGTTTTTTTTTACAATTTTTTTTTAGGTTTGCAAGGGATTCTGGGTAACAGAACCAGGTGAGAGGCAGTCAAGTCACCCTATCCTGGATTCCCCTGGGTGTCTACTTTTTAAAAATGTGTAGGTTTGCTAGGTTTTCCTAGGTGCCGGCAGAGCTAGGGTTCAAAAACCACAGCCAGGCAGTTTGCCAAAAAAGGGTCATTTTTCACTGTGAAATTGTGGTGTGTCCACGTTGCGTTTTGCACCGTTTCCTGTCACGGGCACTAGGCCTACCCACACAAGTGAGGTACCATTTTTCTCGGAAGACTTTGGGGAATGCGGGGTGGGTGGAAATTTGTGGATCCACGTAGATTCCAGAACTTTCCACCACAGAAATGTGAGGAAAATGTGTTTTTTTTGACAATTTGTTTGGTTTGCAAGGGATTCTGGGTAACAGAACCTGGTGAGAGGCAGTCAAGTCACCCCATCCTGGATTCCCCTGGGTGTCTAGTTTTCAAAAATGTATAGGTTTGCTAGGTTTCCTGTAGGAGAGTAGGATCTGCCTCTTATGTTGCCCCCACTTTGTTTTCTGATGTTTACACTGGTTTCTGGCTATAGTCAGGCTGGGACCCTGCCAATCAGGGCCCCAGCCTCTCTGTTCTCTCTAAACGACTTGGAGTGCACTCTAGGTGCACTAGTGATTGGATACTGTGGTACCTTATGAGTCCCTAGTATATGGTACCTTAGGTGCCAAGGGCATAGGTACTTCACAGGCCTACCAGGGGCTGAAGCATGTATTATGCCACCCCTGGGAAGCAGACTAAATCTGACACCACAGGTCTGCTACTGCAGCCTGGGTAAGGTGGTGCATGCACCCCTTACTGTGATATAGGCTACCTATATCACTACATAGATACACACATATAAACCTATAAGTCACTCCTATGGCAGGCCTTATCAATCCTGAAGGCAGAGTGCTTGGTTCCTATGTGAGAGGGTGCCCCTGCATGAGCAGAGCCCCTCTGCAGCATTCGGAGACCCTCTGATGCTGTTTGTAGTGCAGCCTGACCATATACTCTTAAGCGCATTATAACCCCGCGTTAAATGCTAACTTTGGGATGGCTGCACGGAAACATGTCGTGTTTGGTGTCAAACATGTTGGAATACTACCCCCCCGCCAGTTCTGGCGGCGGGGTAGCATTCCACCCTTCTAGAGGGATAGACATGTACCTACTGTGGAAACGCGGTAGAATCCTGAAGAGCCCTGGCATCACAAAATGGATGCCACCAGTCACAGACACTGGGCTGCCCTCCTGCTGATGACCGAAACTCGCAGTGGAGGAAGCCCAACAATAGGTATCCTGTCACAGGAGGGTGTGACCACCTTCCAGACAGGGTTTAGTGTATTGGGGCTGGGTGGGTGCACTCCTAGAGTGCTTTGAAGTCCTGCGCTGGGGGAGCAGAAGGCTCCTCTGTGCATACACCAGTTCAAACCGGCTCAGGGGCTACCTGCCCCTGCTCTGGCGCGAAACTGGACAAAGGGAAGTGGGTGTAGCCACCCACTCCCCTGACCCTCCCATAGGTGGTGTCTTAGAGCTAGTCCCTCCCTTCCTTTTTAGTATAAGGTAGGGAACCCTTGAACTTGAAAACTAGATCTCCCTGGACGACGCTCTACTGAAGAATCCCGGACCTTCGACGTTCCACTACCTCTGGAAGACTGAAGAATCTCCCTTGGAGTCAAGGAGTGACTCCCCTGCTTGGCAGGCACCAAAAACTGAAACGACGGTTGCAAACTACACTGCTCCCGCCACGGCCCGAGGTCCCTGCAGCTCAAGACAAGGATTTCCTGACTTCTCGAAGGCCATCGTGAGTCCCCAGTGAAGCTGAGGCAAGTGGACCCCACGAGTGACGAGGAACCGCAGTCCATGGGTGCCGTGCACTATTGTCAAGTGCAACCCCTTTACAACGTTCTACGAACCTGTGCTTTGGACCACTTGTGGTCCCAGCCTCTAGCAGGAATCTTTCCGAAGATCAGAGGCCTACCCCGTCCCGAGTGACCGTGGGCCCCTGTTGAAGGAATCCTCCGAGGCGTCTTTGCGATCCCTTGCCAGCCAGCTTGTGGGTCCCCTGAAGACTTTTCTACAACACCAAAGGGCTCCCCTGGTTGCTCCAGGCCTGCCCTGACTTACCCTAGCTGGGTGAGTCCCACAGACCTTGCTGGTCTGCACCCCTGACTTTTCATTTGTTCCCCAAGACTTGCTGTTACCAAGGCTTGTTGACTCCAATCAGGTTGTCGACACAGCAGTAAGCTGCAGACTTCGTGGGACATGCCGAATCCAGCTCCTGGTCGTCGTCGACGCCTCCTGGACCTCGTGGCTGAAGAGTCAAGACACCCACGAACGACCTGAACCTTGCGACGACGGTGGGCATTCATCTTCCTTGCCCCGGGTCACTGCCAAGTGACTTTGAACACTGTCCCCTCTGCTTTCAGGTCTTCCTTCTTCCGAATCCAGGCTTGGATTCCACCGGACACTTCTTCGGACTTCGCAAGCAGCAAGTCTTCATTGGCTCCCATTGAAAACGACGCCGCGACCCGACGCCAAAGGACACCTATGCACCCGGCTTCCCTGGGTGAGGTAACACCAGCACTACGGTGCTCCTGTGGGTGTTGGCCCTAGAACTACTTACCCTGTAAGTGACTTGCTTGTAGGTTCTCCCGAAGTGCCCTTAAACCCTTAATTTCCAACCGCGACTTGCCTTATTGAAGTCTACGGCGATCCGCGCCTGTGTACACACACTGCACGTGTCCCCCGTGGGTCCTTTACTTACCTGCCTTGGGTGGTTACGTGAGGCCCCAACACTTCTGAAGACCCTAGGCCTTGTCTCTTTACAAGTCGTTGTTCCTAAGTCTCTTTTTTAGTATATGGTCTGGTACGCCCCTAGGGCCCCAGCCATATTTTTGCTTAATTTATTGTGAAACATTGATTTGAGCATATGTTCCTGACTTCTAATCTCATAAAGAGATTAGTAGAGAGTTGTTTAGTAATAAATACATATATATTTGATATATATACCTGTGTGGTGTCTTTTCATTTGGTGATTCAGGAGATTGTGTGGTAAAACAAGCTGCTTTACATTCCTCCAAGACTTAGCCTGAAGGCTGCTCTCCACAGCTACCACTAGGATAGCTTTCTATAA
This sequence comes from Calotriton arnoldi, assembly GCA_963921515.1. Taxonomy (NCBI): domain Eukaryota; kingdom Metazoa; phylum Chordata; class Amphibia; order Caudata; family Salamandridae; genus Calotriton; species Calotriton arnoldi. Next base: position 425,486 of record CAWUFW010007126.1, read on the forward strand.
AGGTTGTCTTAAACCTACCTACCATAAGAGTCGTATTGTACTGGTGCAAGGTGTCCACTTTAACTAGTGAACAGCATATACCAGGCCAACTTCTCACATTTCCCTAGGTGCCGGCAGAGCTAGGGTTAAAAAACTACAGCTAGGCACTTTGCCAAAAAAGGGTCATTTTTCAATGTGAAATTGTGGTGTGTCCACGTTGCGTTTTGCGCCGTTTCATGTCGCGGTCACTAGGCCTACCCAGGCAAGTGAGGTACCATTTTTCTCGGAAGACTTTGGGGAACGCGGGGTGGGTGGAAATTTGTGGATCCACGCAGATTCCAGAACTTTCCACCACAGAAATGTGAGGAAAATGATTTTTTTTGGACAATTTTTTAGGTTTGCAAGGGATTCTGCGTAACAGAACCTGGTGGGAGCCAGTCAAGTCACCCCATCCTGGATTTCCCTGGGTGTCTAGTTTTAAAAAATGTATAGGTTTGCTAGGTTTCCCTAGGTGCCGTCAGAGCTAGGGTTCAAAAACTACAGCTAGGCACTTTGCCAAAAAAGGGTCATTTTTCAATGTGAAATTGTGGTGTGTCCACGTTGCGTTTTGCACCGTTTCATGTCGATGTTGATTTTACAACTTGTTGTTTTGTATATGAAGAACGCTACATTTCATGATCAATGTTATTATTAATATCTTGAGGGAGGGCGGTGTAATCATGCCAGTTGATTTAATGGGTTGTATGGGGGGATTTCGTTTTTCATAAACAAGTGTCACCTGGTGGAATCAAGTGTTCAAATGCAGTGGGTTCTGGGAATTGTAGGAATGAGGCAGATGGAGGTGTATATAATTGGTCATTTAATAGGGGAGGGGTTACATTTGGCAATTTGAAAAAGGAAGTTAGACGCGAGCGAGTGTGAGAATGTACTTGTGAGAGGTTGGAACAAGCAAGAAATAACGTGGATATGTATTACAGGTATGGGAGTATTTCAGTCAAGCTTTCTTCCTACGGGGATGGTTGCATTCGAGTACATGGTGGGTGGAGAATGGTTCTTTTGCGCTACAAAGAGAAGTTTATGATTAATGAGTGGGGAGAATGTTTGGAAGAAGCCCCACAGGTATGATTTTATAATTAGAGGGAGAACGTTGGTCATGGTAACAATTACATATATGGATTAAGTAAAACTGAAGTTTTAGTATGTGATGCATGGTGAAGTCTAAATACAGGATCTAATGTCGATGTTTGATATTTGTAGTGAACCCCTGACGAAGGGCGATGAAATTAGCCCGAAATGCATTGGGAAGATCATACTACTGAGGATGAATCATGTATATTTCCTGCTTCGGAAAAAGGTCCGGATGGACATATCCGCAGTATCAGAAACGTAAATACATGTAATGGCTCTCTTGTGACAAAGCAAAATGGAATGAACATGTGGATCATTGGATTATCGTAAAATAAATGTGTTTGAAAAGGATAAAAACATCAGCATCTTTATTACAAAGAAATCACGCTGTGCGTCCGGGATGGGAGTGGAGTTCCGCTCCCTTTATTTTGATGTTTCTAGCCCCCGCGGTTGGAGGGCGGACCGCGCACCCGGGCTGCACGCATAAACTATCAAATGGATAAAATTGGCGAAAGCAAATGGAAAAAATGAAGAAAAAGGTGTGCACTTTCACTCTCTAATTGATATGGCCTTCGGAATGAACCAGAGTGAAATAACTTTCCGCTTTCCACAACGAGCTCGGCAGACTGAGAGAAGAGGTGTCACCTGGACGACGAATGGAGAGGAACGCAACAGTGGACGTCTCCGTAAGGCTTGATTCCCGTAACCAGGGAAACACAAGGAGACGCTCAGAAAGAGACGTGCTCGACGCACTCCTCCAGCATGAAGACACAGACTCAGTGACGCGCCCAGAAAGAGACACGCTCAACGCACTCCTCAGCGTGAAGACCCAGACTCAGTGACACGCTGTAAACCAATGCTTCCTGTTACCAAGCAACAAGGAACTGCTTGTGATGCGTAGATCGCTCCTAGTGACGCGTAGCCCGTCTCCGCCAACTCCTGCGGCAGGTTCTAACACGTCATCAGATGGGGAAAGCTGCAGAAGGTGAAGGAACTCTCCCCCAAGCGATTACAACAGCCAACGAACAACAGCGCAGGATCGAGTCTGCTACAGGCAGCAAATTCAATTCGAGCACAAGACGAAGCACAACCACGCCTGCACACCAGGAAATGTCAGTAAACCACAACACATTATCTTCACCAAATGCTTGTTCTAAACTTGAAGCGCGGTGGAAAATAGGGTAGAAATGAAAAAAAAAATGTCTCACCAAGAATGTAGAACAAGCAGAAATGGTGTGATGAACCAAATGTGGCAAAGGCAAGGCGGGTGTGAAGAGTCACTCTTGTCTGAAGATGTTGTTGAAGATGATCTTCCGCACTGAAGATAACAAGGAAGGCTCAGAAGACTTGGAACGCAGGAATCCTTCACTGCACACGTGGGTGGAGAGAGGAACAGTCAAACTCGTCGCCAAATTTGAAGTGATCACACCAAGCAGGTAAGTGTAGGAGCACATACTTTATTGACTGTTCGTATCCACAGCTTCCAGGAACTGACAAGATCCTGGGATTCAAACCATAGCATTCCATTACCATGACAGTGACATCATAAGGAGTACAAGGCAGAAGGACAGCATGCTTATAGAGAAGCTACTACAGGACTTCTACTAATCCAATGATAGAGTGGGACGCTTTTAAGTGGTGATTAGGGGGAAGTGCATATCTGAGGTAGTGGGAATCAGGGGGACACTTTTGCGAGACACAATAAGGGCAGAGCAGCACCTTAGAGAGTTGGAGAAAGAGAGACCAAATCATAGAGAGCTGCAGGACCAACTCATAGAAGCCAAAGAGAAAGTGGCGGAGCAAGTAGAAAGGCTGCGCTGCTTCGACTACAGGAACTATATGGTACGAGCCCATGCAGAAAGGAATAAAGCGGGAGCAATGCTAGCGTGGTTAGCCAACCCGGCCAAGAGGGGGTAGATCATTCTGGAGATCAGAGAGGGGCGTACAGGGGCATCATACAAACAACAAGACATCAATAGGGTGTTCTTTAAGTACTACAAGGATCTGTACAGTAGTACGATGAGTGGTACTGACTTAGATATTGATGAGTTCATGGGACCCCAGGAATTACCGTCTACAGATGAGGAAGAGGCGGAAACACTAGGAAGGGACATAGAATTGCAGGAGGTTAGAGCAGCTATTAAAAACATGGCCAGGAATAAAACCCTGGGTACAGACGGCCTACCCGTCAAGTTTTACACAATGAATGTGAACATTCTGGGACCGAGACTGGTAGAAATGTTAAATCAAGCTAAACAAGGGAGACTGTTACCGACCTCAACAAGGGAGGCATTGATTATCGCCCTGCTAAAACCAGGGAAGCCAGCAACAGATAGAACAGCCTACAGGCCACTTTCCATGTTAAACTTAGATTATAAGATTTTGAGCAAAATCCTGGCAGCAAGGTTACTCCCACATATGGCAGGGCTAATTCATCCAGATCAGGCTGGTTTCATCCCCACACGTAATAAAGCAGTAAACATCAGAAGGCTCATGCGCATTCTAGAGGCAGACTTGTATGATAAAACTGAGGCGGTCATATCTTTGGTAGATATCGAAAAAGCGTTTGATAGTCTGGAATGGCCATACCTTTTTAAAGTGATGAAGAAATTTAAGCTGGGAGAGGATTCCGTCCAATGGACGGCACTACTATATGCTGAATCTAGGGCGCTAGTCAAGACTGGGGCTATATTATCGGAGGCGTATGCAGTGGGGAGAGGCACAAGACAGGGCTGCCCGCTCTTCCCACTGCTATTCGCCTTGGCCATGGAGCCTCTAGCGGCCAGAGCCAGAACGGGAAGACATTATAGGGGATTGGAGGTGGTGGGACGTACGCAGCATATAGCGTTATACGCTGATGATTTACTGCTGTTCCTACAGAATGCAGGAGAGGACCTTGAGGGAGCTCGAGAGATGCTGGAGGCACTAGCGAGAGTATCAGGACTCCGAGTTAACTGGAGGAAATCGTGCCTTTTCCCTACTAGCGCGGGACGTGTAAAGCCTCAGCTGGGAGTGGATGCGGATTGGGAGAATAGATGTCTCCCATACCTGGAGGTGTCCATATACCACGACAGGGCGGACTTACTAGAAGGGAATGTAGGGAAAGAGATCAGGGGGGTAAAAACGAGCCGGGCCTTCTGGGGGACCCTACTCTTGTCCGTTGTGGGAAGAATATTCCTACTAAAAATGGTGACACTGCCGAGGCTCCTTTACCTGTTCGGGGTGTTACCCGACTGGAAACCACCGGGAATGTTCAATCATCTGAGGTCACTAGTGATATCCTTTATATGGGGCACGGGGAGACGACGAATGGCTTGGACCACGCTAACGAGACCAAAGCCGATGAAAGGCCTGGCGCTACCGGATTTCGAATACTACTATCTCGCAGCCCAGTTGCAGTGACTTACGAAATGGGTTGCTGGCAGGGTGAGAGCGACAGAACAACAGGGCGACGAAGTCCCTAGTCTGTCAGCTTTAGCTAATATTATACTTCGAATTTCGAGACGGGGGAGCGGAGACTAGCAAGGTCGGAGTAATCCGCAAATGCTGGGCTAGGAGCCTACAAAGATCCAAGATAAAAAAAACATACGCCCCGGAAATACCGCTGGCCATATGTGAGACACTGCCGCATGGGGTAATTTGGAGAGGCCTGAGGGCATGGGAGGACATAGGGGTGTCCACAATAGGCATGCTGTATGAGGAGGGTACCCTGCTCCCCTTCCATGAATTTAGAGACCGATACCGCAGGGGGACTTCTTACTCGATAATGCCCTCACGAAGGCAGTACGGAAACACTGGGGAGAGGGATTATCAGAGCCACCAACGTCAGGGGGGTGCCAGTATGTGGTGTCAGCAGCCATAACTTTTAACCCCTTCCATGCTCAGGACGGCCGGGAGCCGTCCTGAGCCACGGTGGTCGTGTGCTCAGGACGGCTCCCGGCCGTCCTGGCACCCACCCACGGGGGAAGCGCTGGCGCTCCCCCGTGGGCCAGCGATCTTTGTGCCCCCACGGGGATTGGCAGGGGAAGCCCTTCCCCTGCCTCCCCCCGCCCCCCTTCCGCATCATCAATGACATCAGCGCGCGAGGCGCGCTGACGTCATTGAGGGATTTCCAACGCGCTGGTAGCCATTTTCTTCCAGCGCGTTGGAGAACGAGGAGGTGAGTTTCTCCTCGGGGCGGGTGGGGAGTACTTTTTAAAAGGCATCGGAGGAAAGGAAGGGTTTCCCTTTCCTCCGATGTCTTTTAAAAAAGCATTCCTGCTGCACGATCGCGCCTGGGGCGCGATCGTGCAGCAGGAATGCCCGTTTTTTAGTTTTTTTGAAAGGGCCTTATTGTTTTGGGGAGCGGCCCCTTGGGCAAGGGTCGCTCCCCTTGGGGGAGCAAAGTTTGTAGTTTGTTCTGCCCCCCTTGGGGGGGGGCAGATTTGGGCGCAAATGTATTTTTTTATTAATAGGTGCCCACTGGGCCACCAGGGATTTTTTTTTTTTTATTGCCCATTTTTTTTGGGGAGCGGTCCCTTGGGCAAGGGTCGCTCCCCTTGGGGGAAAAATGTATTTTCTTTGTTCTGCCCCTCTTGCGGGGGCAGATCGATGTCCCAAAAATAATTTAATGTGTATTTATATGTGCCCACTAGGCCACCAGGGATGTGTAATGTTTTGTAAATGGCCATTTTGTTTTGGGGAGCGGCCCCTTGGGCAAGGGTTGCTCCCCTTGGGGGTGCAATGTTTTTACTTTCGTCTGCCCCCCTTGGGGGGGGGGCAGATCGCCTTTAAATAAAAGATATATTTAGGTATAGGTGCCCACCAGACTACCAGGGATTATTTTGTGGGGAGTGGCACCTTGGGCAAGGGTCACTCCCCCCTTGGGGGCAATGTTTTTGGCTGTCTGTGTCCCCCTAGGGGGGCAGATCTCGCCATTTTTTATGTAGTTGCCCACTAGACCACCAGGGATTAATTTGTGGGGAGTGGCTCCTTAGGCAAGGGTCGCTCCCCTTGGGGGCAATGTTTTTGGCTGTCTGTTCCTCCCTAGGGGGCAGATCTCGCCATTGTTTATTTAGTGGCCCACTAGACCACCAGGGATTAATTTGTGGGCAGTGGCCCCTTGGGCAAGGGTCGCTCTACTTTATGGGAGAATGATTGGGGCCACTTCTGCCCTCTTTGGGTGGCAGATCAGCAGTATGTTTTTATGCCCATCTGCCTCCAAGGGGGGCTGAAGCCACTAGACACCAGGGTTTTTTAAATGTTGGTGTTGGGGAGTGGCCTCCTGGGCAAGGGTTGCTTCCCTTTTACGGGGGTGAATATTTTATTTATACTGTTAGGCCCACCTACCCCTTAGCTTGGTTGGTGGATTGTGTGTAGACTGGTGCATTATTTACATATGTGATTGTAATGTTTTTTTCTCCTTTTTATTCTAGTATTACGCTTTTGATTCTTTTTTGCGGTTTCGGCAGCGGTTGTTCTGCAGTTTTGCGTAATTGCATTTATTTGGTAAGAAAAACATTTTTGTTGTGTTTACTCCAAATGAGTATTATTGTCATGCATGAATGAATTTTTTTGTAAGTGGTGTCATAATGGCAGCATATTTGTTAGTGTTCTGAGCATGAAATTTTTGTGATGTGTTTTGCATTGTCTTATGTGTAATTTTCTTTTTCTTTTTTAGTGGGATATTCTTGATCCTTACTGTGTCTGTGCAGAGTAGGTGGTGGTGAGTCTAGCTGCTTCTGGCAAGTGAGTGGTATTGTGTCGGAGTATACAGGTCTTTGTGCTAAAGCTACTTTTTGTTTATTTCTGTTTTTTACAAAGGGTTTGTTGTTGTTGACTTGTTTGACAAGTTACCTTTATTAGTAAGCATTATGGCTAGCCGTACAATGACTGCTCAGCAGGTGGTTGGTATGCTTCTTGAATCTTCCTCTGAGCAGGATTATGAGACTGACAGTGCGTCTGAGGGAGAGGAGGGAGGGGAAGATTCAGGCAGTGAGTTTTCTCTCCACATGGAATCATCGGATGATGAAGGTACTCTCAGTGCGGATGAAGCTACTCTCGGTGTGGATGAAGCTACTCTCAGTGCGGATGAAGTGCCTGTTTTAGAGGAGGACACTGCTGTGCCGATGGTGCAAGAGGCATCTGGATTGCAGCCTGAGGCTGCTAGGCTTCCTACTGGAAGTGCTGGACTCTGGGTTGATCAAAACATGGTGCAGCCGGTGTTGCCTGCCTTTAGTGGTGATGCAGGCTGTAGAGTGAATTGTGAAAGTTTTTTGCCTATACATTTTTTTCAGTTGTTTATGGATGATGTATTTTTGGGTGAGATTGTTGAGCAGACTAATTTGTATGCTGAACAGTTTTTGAGGGACAACAGTGCCAGACTTAGGCCCCACTCTAGAGCTACCCGGTGGACTCCCACAAATCTGGAAGAGATGAAGAAGTTTTTGGGTTTGACTTTTTTGATGGGTTTGATAAGGAAGCCGTCCATGGCTTCATATTGGTCTACCAGTCCCTTGATGGCAACGGCCATATTTCCTGCAATTATGACTCGTGATCGGTATTTACTTTTGCTTTGGATGCTGCATTTTGTTGATAATGCTTTGGCGTTGCCACGAGATCACCCTGAGTGTGACCGTCTTTTTAAGATTCGGCCTGTTCTTGATCACTTTGTAGATCGTTTTTCAGAGATCTATACTCCAGGGAAAGAAATATCTATTGATGAGTCTTTGGTCCTGTTCAAGGGCCGTTTGGTTTTTAGGCAGTACATTCCTAGCAAGAGGGCACGTTATGGAATTAAGCTGTATATGTTGTCTGAGAGTAGGACTAGATATGTTTTTAATTTCCGTGTGTACACTGGTAGGGATTCCACTATTGACCCCCTGGTTGTCCGTCCACTTTTGGAGTTTCAGAGAAAATTGTGTGGATCTTGCTAGAGGACTGTTTAACAGAGGCCACCATTTGTACCTTGATAACTTCTACACTGCTGTGCAATTGTTTAAGGAATTGTTCAAAGTGTACACTTTTGCTTGTGGCACAATCCGCTCTAACCGTAAATGTTATCCAAAAGAGCTTGTTTGCAAAAAACTTCAGAGGGGACAGTGCAGTTCCTTGCGTAGTGATGAACTACTAGCTGAGAAATTTGTGGACAGGAGGGATGTGTACACGCGGACTACCATCCATGATGAGAGTACTTCAGCTGTGGCTGTTTGGGGTAAGATTGCTGAAGTGCGCAAACCTGTGTGCATTTTAGACTACAATAAGCACATGGGTGGTGTTGATAGAGTAGATCAGAGGTTGGAACCTTACACTGCTATTCGTAAGGCTTACATTTGGTATAAGAAGTTGGCCATCCATCTCTTCAATTTAGCAACTTTCAATGCTTTTGTTGTGTTCAAGGAGTGTTCTCCTGCGTCAAAGTTGACTTTTGTTCAGTTTCAGGAGTCTGTGATAGGCAGCCTTGTTGTTGTGGAACAGGCAAGTGTTCCTAGAGTTGGAGTGGTGGAGGATGTGGCTAGATTGAAAGATCGCCACTTTCCTGATTTAATTCCTCCCACGCACAAAAAAAACAATCCCTGTAAGAGATGTAGAGTCTGCTTGCGAAGAGGTGTGCGGAAGGAGAGTCATATGCACTGTGCCGATTGTCCTTCTAATCCTGGGCTGTGTGTGCCCACATGTTTCAGATTGTATCACACTCAAAAGAGTTTTTGGGAGCAACCATGAGTCTAATAGTGTACTGCCTGGTCTGTATGGTTTTATATAGTTCATTTTAACGTTTGGCAATAGAATGATGTCTTCAGTTACTGCTGTTGTTTTTGTAGTTATAGTTTTGTATTTAGTTGCAATTTGTTTGTGTTTTCTTTCTTGTTTAAAAAAAATTTATGATGGTGTGCGTGGACTGGCGCTTGGCTGGCGGTGTGCGTGGACTGGAGCTTGGCTGGCGGTGTGCGTGGACTGGAGCTTGGCTGGCGGTGAGTGGACTGGAGCTTGGCTGGCGGTGAGTGGACTGGCGCTTGGCTGGCGGTGTGCATGGATTGGTGCTTGGCTGGCGGTGTGTGTGGATTGGCGCTTGGCTGGCGGTGTGTGTGGATTGGTGCTTGGCTGGCGGTGTGCGTGGATTGGTGCTTGGCTGGCGGTGTGCGTGGACTGGCGCTTGGCTGGCGGTGTGCGTGGATTGGCACTTGGCTGGCGGTGTGCGTGGATTGGCGCTTGGCTGGCGGTGTGCGTGGATTGGCGCTTGGCTGGCGGTGTGCGTGGACTGGCGCTTGGCTGGCGGTGTGCGTGGACGGGCGCTTGGCTGGCGGTGTGTGAGTAGTGACTTGCTGCTGGTCACTACACACACTGCTAGCTAAACGCCACTCCACGCAATCCGTGAGCTGGTGTGGTTGCTGTGTCAGGAATGTGGGCGTGTGAAAGTGATGGGCCCTTGAATGGCGCTGTCTGCTGGTGTGAGTGTGGTAATGTGCTGGGCCCGCGGCTGGCGGTGTGAATGGTTTTGTATGTGTCACACGTATGAAAGGTGTATGAATGGCCTGTAAAGCGGTTGGGGCCTTGTCGTGGCTTTACAGCTCACGAGCTGTGAGTCAATGGTTCAGTTTCTCGTTCTTTCAATTATTAACAGTGCATTTCATTTTTGTGAAATCTCTGGTTAATACAACTGTATATACTGAACCATCACTCACCCTCGTGCCAAATCCAACCAGTATGTCTGTGTGCTTGAAGAATAGGTGGTTGTGCAGAAATATTTGTCTTTTCTGTCTTTCTCAAGCAGGGTGTACCTTGTCCCTTTTTGTGAGTGTTGTAATGTGCTGGTTTTGTGCCTGGTGGTGTGAATGGTCTTGTGTGTATCACGTATGAAAGGTGTGTGAATGGGCTGTAAAGCGGTTGGTGCCTTGCCGTGGCTTTACAGCTCACGAGCTGCGAGTCACTGGTTCAGTTTTTTGTCCTTTTAATTATTGACAGTGCATTTCATTTTTGTGAAATCTCTTGTTAATAAAATTTTATATACTGAACCATCACTTGCCCTCGTGCCAAATCCAACCAGTATGTGTGTGTGCTTGAGGAATAGATGGCTGTGCAGTAATCTTTGTCTTTTTAGTCTCTCTGCCAAGGTGTACATTCCATCTAAGAATAACCTACCAACTGTAGATATTGTCGTAAACTAAACACCCATGGGAGTACATGGTGATGTCTCTCTTGTGGATACCAACACGTTATCTTACCCACAATGTCCTGCAAACCTCAAAATGTCTGTCACATTTTCCTTGCATTATTGTGCCAAAATTTTCACGCTGCAGAAAGAAACAACAACTTTCCTATACCCCGCCTTTCTCCAAGTATTCCAATAGAAATGGTACCTCACTCGCGTGGGAGGCCCAAGTACCCGCGACAGGCAAGGGCCCAAAACGTAGTGAGGCGACATAAAAATTGCCTATCACAAAACAACCTGGTTTTGCTAGGGGGTCACCTTTGTTTTTGGCCCCGTGCTCGGCGGCCATCTAGGGAAACCTACCAAACCCACACATTTCTGAATACTAGACACCAGGGGGATTCCAGGGAGGTATGGCTTGCGTGGATCCCCCAACGTTTCCTTACCCAGAATCCCCTGCAAACCTCAAATTTTGCTGAAAAAGTCACTTTTTTCACACATTTTTGTGTGGGAAAGTTGTGGCATCACCGGGCTGACACAAATTTCCTACCACCCAGCATTCCCCAGGGTCTCCCGATAAAAATGGTGCCTCACTCGTGTGGGAGGCCCAAGTACCCGCGACAGGCAAGGGCCCAAAACGTAGTGAGGCGACATCAAAATTGCCTATCACAAAACGACCTGTTTTTGCAAGGGGGGTCACCTGGGTTTTTGGTCCCGTGCTCGGCGGCCAGCTAGGGAAACCTACCAAACCCACACATTTCTGAAAACTAGAGACCCGGGGAATTCCAGGGAGGTATGGCTTGCGTGGATCCCCCAACGTTTCTTTACCCAGAATCCCCTGCAAACCTCAAATTTTGCTTAAAAAAATCACTTTTTTCACACATTTTTGTGTGGGAAAGTTGTGGCATCACCGGGCTGACCCAAATTTCCTACCACCCAGCGTTCCCCCGGGTCTCCCGATAAAAATGGTGCCTCACTCGTGTGGGAGGCCCAAGTACCCGCGACAGGCAAGGGCTCAAAACGTAGTGAGGCGACATCAAAATTGCCTATCACAAAACGACCTGGTTTTGCAAGGGGGTCACCTGGGTTTTTGGCCCCGTGCTCGGCGGCCAGCTAGGGAAACCTACCAAACCCACACATTTCTGAAAACTAGACACCCGGGGATTCCAGGAGGTATGGCTTGCGTGGATCCCCCAACGTTTCTTACCCAGAATCCCTGCAAACCTCAAATTTAGCTGAAAAAATTACTTTTTCGCACATTTTTGTGTGGGAAAGTTGTGACATCACCGGGCTGACACAAATTTCCTACCACCCAGCGTTCCCCGGGTCTCCAGATAAAATGGTGCCTCACTCGTGTGGGAGGCCCAAGTACCCGCGACAGGCAAGGGCCCAAAACGTAGTGAGGCGACATCAAAATTGCCTATCTCAAAACGACCTGGTTTTGCAAGGGGGTCAACTTTGTTTTTGGCCCTGTGCTCGGCGTCCATCTAGGGAAACCTACCAAACCCACACATTTCTGAAAACTAGACACCCGGGGGATTCTAGGGAGGTATGGCTTGCGTGGATCCCCCAACGTTTCCTTACCCAGAATCCCTGCAAACCTCAAATTTTGCTGAAAAAGTCACTTTTTTCACACATTTTTGTGTGGGAAAGTTGTGGCATCACCAGGCTGACACAAATTTCCTACCACCCAGCGTTCCCAGGGTCTCCCGATAAAATGGTGCCTCACTCGTGTGGGAGGCCCAAGTACCTGCGACAGGCAAGGGCCCAAAACGTATTGAGGCAACATCAAAATTGCCTATCATAAAATGTTTTGGGCCCTTGCCTGTCGCGGGTACTTGGGCCTCCCACACGAGTGAGGCACCATTTTATTGGGAGACCCGGGGGAACGCTGGCTGGTAGGAAATTTGTGTCAGCCCGGTGATGCAACAAATTTCCCACACAAAAATGTGTGAAAAAAGTAATTTTTTTCAGCTAAATTTGAGGTTTGCAGGGGATTCTGGGTAAGGAAATGTTGGGGGATCCACGCAAGCCATACCTCCCTGGAATCCCCCGGGTGTCTAGTTTTCAGAAATGTGTGGGTTTGGTAGGTTTCCCTAGAGGGCCGCTGAGCACGGGGCCAAAAACCCAGGTGACCCCCTTGCAAAACCAGGTTGTTTTGAGATAGGCAATTTTGATGTTGCCTCAAAACGTTTTGGGCCCTTGCCTGTCGCGGGTACTTGGGCCTCCCACACGAGTGAGGCACCATTTTTATTGGGAGACCTGGGGGAACGCTGGCTGGTAGGAAATTTGTGTCAGCCCGGTGATGCCACAAATTTCCCACACAAAAATGTGTGAAAAAAGTGATTTTTTCAGCTAAATTTGAGGTTTGCAGGGGATTCTGGGTAAGGAAATGTTGGGGGATCCACGCAAGCCATACCTCCCTGGAATCCCCCGGGTGTCTAGTTTTCAGAAATGTGTGGGTTTGGTAGGTTTCCCTAGAGGGCCGCTGAGCACGGGGCCAAAAACACAGGTGACCCCCCCTTGCAAAACCAGGTTGTTTTGAGATAGGCAATTTTGATGTATAGGTTTGCTAGGTTTTCCTAGGTGCCGGCAGAGCTAGGGTTCAAAAACTACAGCTAGGCAGTTTGCCAAAAAAGGGTCATTTTTCACTGGGAAATTGTGGTGTGTCCACGTTGCGTTTTGCGCCGTTTCCTGTTGCAGGCACTAGGCCTACCCACGCAAGTGAGGTATCATTTTTCTCGGAAGACTTTGGGGAACGCGGGGTGCATGGAAATTTGTGGATCCACACAGATTCCAGAACTTTCCACCACAGAAATGTGCGGAAAATTTGTTTTTTTGGACAATTTTTTAGGTTTGCAAGGGATTCTGGGTAACAGAACCTGGTGAGAGCCACACAAGTCACCCCATCCTGGATTCCCCTGGGTGTCTAGTTTTCAAAAATGTATAGGTTTGCTAGGTTTCCCTAGGTGCCGGCAGAGCTAGGGTTCAAAAACTACAGCTAGGCACTTTGCCAAAAAAGGGTCATTTTTCAATGTGAAATTGTGGTGTGTCCACGTTGCGTTTTGCACCGTTTCCTATCGCGGGCACTAGGTCTACCCACGCAAGTGAGGTACCATTTTTCTCTGAAGACTTTGGGGAACGCGGGGTGGGTGGAAATTTGTGGATCCGCGCAGATTCCAGAACTTTCCACCACAGAAATGTGAGGAAAATGTGTTTTTTTTGACAATTGTTTAGGTTTGCAAGGGATTCTGGGTAACAGAACCTGGTGGGAGCCAGTCAAGTCACCCCATCCTGGATTCCCCTGGGTGTCTAGTATTTAAAAATGTATAGGTTTGCTAGGTTTCCCCAGGTGCCGACAGAGCTAGGGTTAAAAAACTACAGCTAGGCACTTTGCAAAAAAAGGGTAATTTTTCATTGTGAAAATGAGGTGTGTTCACGTTGCGTTTTGAGCCGTTTCCTATCGTGGGCACTATGCCTACCCACACAAGTGAGGTACCATTTTTATCGGGAGACTTGGGGTAATTCAGATTTGTAAAGCAACTGTTATTACCTATTGACTTTCAATGCATTTCTGCCTTCCAAATGAAAGACAATATGTAAAAAGAAGTCATTTTGAAAAATGACCGATAATTCTCATGCTAGTATGAGTATTCCCAATTTCGGAAATTTGCAAATATCTACTGTTTCTAAACTCTATATTTTGTTCCCATTTCAGAAATACATAGGTGTCTTTCATACCGATTTTTCCATGTATACATTTTCCCAGAATAATTGCTTTATACCCGGTACATAATAAAAAACCATTGCAAGTCGCTGCTCAGTTTTTGGCTCTGGGTTCGTCGGGTTCTTGGTGAACCTACAAGTACTATATATCCCCACAACCAGTAAGGTCACGCGGATGTAATGGTATATTGCTTTCACAGAGCTGTCATAATTAGAAGAAGTTACAGGTGAAAACGTTAACACAAAAGGCTGTTTTTTTCAACTAATTTTCAATTTTTCCTATATTTAACTGTTAGTTTCTATAAAGAAACATTGAAGGATCTACACAAATGACCCCTTGCTGAATTCAGATTTTTGTCTACTTTACTAAAATGTATAGCTTTCCAGGATCCATTATTGCTTTCATACCCATTTGTACCATTAACTGAAAGGAGGTTGAAAGCACAAAAAATAGCAAAAATAGGCTATGTCCCAGAAAAATGCCAAAACTGTGTAAAGATTTTTGGTTTTCTGACAAAAGTCTGTCATTCCCTAAAAGCTGGGAAAATGGTGATTTCAGCCCCACAAACCCTTTTTTGATACCATTTGCAGGGAAAAACCCAGACGCTTTCATTTGCAGCACTTTTTCCCCAAAAAACATAATTTAGCTGTATTTTGGCTAATTTCTGGGTCCCCTCCAGGGGAGTCCACAAACCCTGGGTACCTTTAGAATCCCCATGATGTTGGAAGAAAAGGACGCAAATTTGGCGTGGATACCTTATGTGGTCAAAAAGTTACAGGGGCCTAAGCGCGAACTACCCCAAATAGCCAAAAAAAGGCTTAGCACAGGGGGGGAAAAGGCCTAGCAGCGAAGGGGTTAAAGCTCTTACATGCTTACACAGACGACTCAGGAACGAGACACTGCCGGCACTCATGAGAATACAGGAAAGACAGGATGAGGATTTCGGTAGAGTAGTAGAGGATAAAATATGGGATATACTGGTGGAAAGAACAACTAGGGTTTCAAAAAACGCCAGATTCAAACTAATCAATTTCTATGTGTTACATAGAGCTTACCTTACCCCAGTGAGCATCAATAAATACTTTGGGGTCCAAACGGCCATATGCCCAAGATGTCAGGAGCCAAATGCAGCCTTTCTGCATATGTTCTGGGACTCTCCTAGGATTGGAGATTTCTGGAGGGTGGTGACAACTCTCGTATGGGAGATTACAGAGAAGGAGGTGCAACTGACTCCGGGTCACTGTCTCTTGCACTGGTTTTCGCATTCCTCAAAAGTCAAAGTGACAAGTAGATTTCAGGATTTGGCATTCCTTTTAGCTAAAAGAGAGATCACTAGAAATTGGAAATCGCAGGGGGGGGCGGTAATAGAGCGCTGGAAGAAGGAGTTTATGAAATGGGCGGCCTATGAGGTGGAGGTTTGGCTGAAGAAAGCCAGGCGGTGCAAGGGCTCACCAGAAATAGCTAGAGCTTGGGAAGCACTAGTGACACTCCTGAAACACCCACCGGAAACGATGGCTGAGGGAGAACAGGGAGAGAACTTGGAGGAGGGAGTCTGAGAGAACACCCAACCCAGCTGCCCCAGCACAATATGGGGAGGACCTCATGATTGTGCATTATGGTGGCAATGACCTAGGCACATTGACTGGGGTAGGGCTGGAAATGCTAATGAAGGATAGCTTTGCACAATTGATGTTGCTTTTGCCTCAAACTGTCTTTGTATACTCTAATATATGCCAAAGACAGAAATGGAAGTGGTCAAATAAATTCTGTCCACAGATTGAGAAAGCTAGGAAGAATGTCAATAAAGCTGTTTCTGCTTACCTCAGAGATCATAGGATGGGCTCCATCTATTACAACAATATATACGTTTTAATATGCGTGACATCTACAGAAGTGATGGAGTTCACTTCACAGATGAAGGGAACAGAGTGTTTCTCAACAACCTTAAGCTGTGCATCCGCACTTACATGTAGCTCCAAAAAAGTCATAATGAAAACAAGGGCTCTTTTTAGCGCCACCCTATAACCCAACAGTGAATCTTATTTTTTTTTAACATACATACTCTTTCTAAATATTTTCCAGATTCGCGAACCCGTTGCGAATTCGCAAAAAAAAACGAATTCAATGCACTACAACACAATACACTCTTCAAGTTTAACTTTTAATTTTTTTTTTATATATTATAACTCTATCAAATGTGATGTGATTATTAACTTCAATCTCACTAGCTCTATAAAAAAAGTTCACAAATGCAACACTACCTTCTGAATTATATACTATTAAATTATTTATTTAATGCGGAACCGCGAATCCACCGCAACGTTACACGAGGGCCTGCGCTTAGAGCTGCTATAGGGTCGCAACTCCAATCACGAAAGAAAAAAAAATCCTTACTACCCCCCAGTTACATGGATTGATATCGGCCCCGGGAACCCCATTCCCTGGGGCCCAGCCAATTAAAAAAAAAGGGAGAGGGGCCGCTTGCCCCTCCCTCTCGGCCCATTTTTGGCCTCGAAGACCCCATCCCCCGGGGCCCGGCCTTATCTTTAAATTAAAAAAATGTAAATAAAAAAAAGGAGGCCCCCCCGGGCCATTTTCGGCCCCGGGGATCCCATCCACCGGGGCTTGGCCTCTGGTTGGGCACCACGGGGGAGCCCCAATGCCCCCGCGGTCCCTGCCGGCTCCCTGCCTCCTGCGGGAGCCAGCATTGCTTTTGGGCAACGGGAGCTGATGACATGCAGCTCCCTTTGGCCAAAAGCAATTCTGCTTCGCTTCATGGAAGCGAGAGCAGTTTTTCTGCTCTTGCTTCCATGAAGCCAAGCAGATGTTTGCTATGATAGGGCGGAGCAGGTCTCCCGCCCTGCCTTAGCAAACTGCAATGTCCCTGGGGGTGGCGGTCCCCAGGGCGATGTAAGGCTCCTGGAAGGGGGCTGCGCGGCCCACCTCCCAGCATGTTTAAAGCTCCAGGGAGGTGGTGGTCCCCGGGGCAATGTGGGGGGGCAGGAGCCGCCCCACACCTTTTATTTTTTTTAAAAGCCCCAGGGAGGTGGCGGTCCTCAGGGCTGGGGGGGCGCAAGGCATCCCCGCTTTTAAATATTGGGGTGGCAGTCCCCGGGGCAGTGTGGGGGGGGCAGGAGTCCCCCTCCCACACCTTTTATTTTTTTTTAAGCCCGGGGGAGGTGGCAGTCCCCGGGGCAGTGTGGGGGGGGGCAGTAACCCCCAGCACTTTATTAATTTTTAAAAAAGCCCCGGGGAGGTGGCGGTCCCGGGGCAGCAGGGGTGGCGCTAGGCCCCCGCATTTAAATATGAAAGCCCCGGGATATATGTGTCAGTATTGGGCAGGGGGATGGTGTGGGGCACGAGGGAAGGTGATTTTGTGCTTGGTTGTAGTGAAAAGATCAATGTATTGCCTAATTTTATTTGCTCCTCACTATCCCACCAGGCATAGGTGAAATTATTGTTTAAATGTTAATGTGCATGTTTTTTTTCTTTTTCTTAGGTTCAGATTTTTGATAGTGCCTCCTGGCACTGATGTGTTATGTATCTCATTCAACCTTGCCTACTGAATGCTGAGATTATATCTTGATGTACACAGGCTTTTGTTATGAGCAAAACCAATAAAAATATTTACAAAACAATGTTTAAACGGTGCAACTTGGTCAAGAACATCAGACATAGCTGAGCTATAGTGGGCGGTAAGGTCATCAACGTGTGAAGGAGAGATTGCGAGTGTAGTTGGGTGCTAATCCTGGATTCCATTTCCATTAGCGGGATATGTTTGATGTTCCTTGCCCAGTGTGTGGGCTTGTTGGCGGGGGCATGGTGGTGTATGGGAAGGGCATTAAGATTGAACAGTATGAGATGGTGGTCAGACCAGTCGATGGGCTTATTGGATCGGAGGGAGACAAGCTAATTTCTGGAAATTATAGCATCAAGAGTAAATCCTTTTTTGTGGGTTGGTTTGTTGCATAGTTGCTTGAGGTCATTGATATCAAGAAGGTTAGTTAAGTTGTGGACTGTGGCATCTTCAGTGTCGTTCCAGTGCAGATTGAAGTCTTCAAGAAAAATGTTATTGGTGTCAGTTAGGGAGTGCTGTGTAATAAGGTCAGTTAGTTTTTCAGTGAAGAGTGTGCGATCACCAGGGGGGTGGTAGATGGTATGGAGTTTGATGGGAGTGGTGGCTTTAGTTGTGAGTATGACTCCAAGGTATTCAAAGGTCGAAAAATTCATAGACTCGTGTGTTAAGCTGAATTTCTTCTTTGTGGATGAGCGCTAGCCTGCCCTCAGTTTGTCCAGGTCTGTCCCGTCAGATGATATAATAGCCATACGGTGTGAGCAAGTCTAGTAACCAGGTTGAGTGTTAGTTGAGCCAGGTTTTGGTTAGAAATGCAATGTTGATTCTGTCTACAAGTATAGCTTCAGCTAATTCGGTGGCATGTTTCACTGCTGATCTGCAGTTGAGGAGCATGCAGGATAGTGAGCTAGGACTACTATTTATGGAGTGTATTGTCTGGATAGTGGTGTATTGAGTGGGTGGTCTGGGTGATGTGCTGGCACGAGGTAATCGATTTGTGGCCAAGATTACTGGGATTCTGGAGGGAGGTTTAGGGTCTGCATGTGGGGTTTTTGTGCTTAAGATTCACTAAGTGATTCTGCTTTCATTGAGGACTGCGGATTGATATCTTGGTAGGGTCTGTGTGATCGTCGGCTCAAGGGAATAGAGGTCAGGCCAGAATGTCGGCTGTCCCTTGGACATCTTCTTAGGGGAGACCATTTCTCTATTCTCAGGGTGGAGTTGTGCGACAACTTGGCCTGAATCATGAGGTTGCTTTTTACATGAGAGACGTCGATGGACAGAGAGTCAAGTTTTTGTTCTATTCGACTCAAGCACAGGGCGAGAGTATCGAGGAGGCTATCTGTTATGTGGGTGTGTAGACCAGCAGAGGGTCCCAAGTCTGAGGTGGACAGGCGATCCTCAAAAGAGGGAAGGGCAGAGTCATCAAGGTGGGTAGAAAGGGGGGTTTGTTTGGGTTGGGTGGGTTTTGGGAGTCGAGGTTGTGTTTGAGGGGGGCTCAGTGGTGTAAGGGCTAGGAGTCGAGCTGGCTTTATCATGTCCGGTGAATGTGTCTGGGGGCTGTGTTTCAGTGTGATCGAATGTAGGGGTGGATGCAGTGGGGTTTGAACTGATGTTTTCTAGACTAAGGCATATGACAGGGAAGGAGGGATAGGTGGGTAGAGTGGCAGAGGAGTCCTGGAGGGGAATTGGTTAAAGGTTGAGTGGCAAGGGAGGAAGGGAGGGGAGAGTTAGGAGTAGGATCTGCTAGTATTAAAGAGGCAAGAAGTGTCGATCAAAGATGGTGAGGTGCTAGCCTGATGCTTGGATTAATATGTTCCCTGTTCTGAAGATAGAAATGGAGACCTTCCCGCTAAAGCTTTGGAAGGGGGTGGACGTGAGTTTGGTTCTATATGAAATTGGAATTGTTTTTGTGATATTAAGGTGGAGAAGGAAAATATGTATCCATTTTGCAGGGCATTTGGAGTAGAAAAAGGTTGTGTTTGAAATTTTTTGGCCAATTAATTAAGAGATTTTTGGGATATTTTATGCTCCAGGAGTTGGGGCCGTATCTCTCAAGGGCAAAGTAAGGAGGTGTCGGAAAAGGGTAGGACATTGTGGTAATTTCCTTGCAATCAGATCTCAATCAAGATGAGGCGGGGTGTTGTGGGTTAAATGCACCTCCTAGGTTATGGGGTCAGTGTTCTGGGGGACCAGATAAGTGGTGTACGAATCCTCTTTGTTTAAATTAGGATGTAGAGATAGTGAAATATGGTTATTATTTGACAGCCAGGTTTAGATTCCTCTTTTAATTGTTAGGATGTAGAGATGGTAGAGTAATGGACTGGGAGAGGTCTAGGTATCAGCATAAATGGGAAGGGTTAGGCCTCTGAGTGCAGTGCAGAGGTTTGTAATGAAGGTTATTAGTGTAGGTTGTCATTCATATTTAGGCTTGTTCTTTCCTTAGTTTTGGATCCCCGGTGGGGTTGGGCATGTGCTTATTGGTTTATGGGCATGTCCTACACTTTGTTTTCCTGTTATATTCATTGTCATAGTCCGGACCTGACCTCATTCAAAATGGCAGCCGCATTTCATTGCCACCAGGGATCCTACGTTACTTTTCACACCCCTTAAACTCATGACCGGCATCCAGGTGTGCCAGGACTAAAGGCCAATTTACATGGCCCTTAAATTAATAGAGATGTAGCTCCTTACTCAGGTTATTCCTCATCCATATGCCTCATTTGGGTGAAGCAGACCGTTCACAGCAGCGTGCGCACCAATAGTAGTATGTATCACGGTTTGACATATTTTCAGCTCCGGTGTTTATTTTTGCTCAAGGACCTCCGTGTCTCTTACTGCATTTTTGAAATATTTATTTCGCTATACGGGCTACTTTTACAACTTGCTCTTGCAACCTTGGTCGCAGCGCCGCCTGGGCTGACACCGTGATTTCTGTGTTTTGCATGACTCGATTAAGTGATAACCTTACTTGTAGGATTTTTTAAACTTTTCGGTGAGGTCACACAAAGTATTAGCAGGGATTTATCTTTACGCATGTGGGAATTGCTGGCTGTGGGCTATATTCATTTTAATCACTAGGAATTACACCCTAAGGCAGCTGAAGATGCAGCAAGGATTGTAAGTGGATCTCAGGGAATATGAGCAGTATTGTAGGAAAGCAAGATCTGCTTTTATGGTTACCCCCACTTTTTGCCTGGTGTTATGCTGTTTCTGACTAGTTTGACTGGGATGCTGCTAATCAGGACCCCGGTCTCTGTGCTTTCTCCCTTAAATTGGTTATGGTGAGTACTTAGTTACATCCCAGATTGGCTACTGGTGTACCCTGATAAGTCCCTAGTATATGGTACTGAGGTACCCAGGGCATAGGTACACCAGGGGTCTCCCATGGGCTGCAGCATGTGTCATGCCACCCATGAGAGACCACTCAAATTGTGACTACAGGCCTGCCATTGCAGGCTGTGAAAGGTGGTGGTAGCACCACTTACGAGAGATATAGGTTTCCCTATATCTGAGGTCACTGCACTTAAAACCTATAAGTCAACCCTAAGGCAGGCCTTTTAATCCTGAAGGCAGAGTGCTCTGTTCTAAGTGTGAGGGTGCCTCAGCATGAGCAGAACACCCCTACAACCTTCGGAGTCCATTCTCCCGGGTTGTAAATGCATCAGCCATTACAATACATAGAGTGGCCATGCGTCATTACGCGATGACCATCTCTAAACTGGCTGTAACGAACCCTGTCATGTTTGGTATCAAACATGTTGGAATCATACCTCCACACCGTAAACAGTGTGGGAGGTATGATTCCATGCACTGTAAAGCTCCTCCGGGAGGCCCTCAGTGCTCCCGGTACTAGTCTTCCAGAAGCAGACAGCAAGCTAGGGCTGCTGCCAACCAGAGACATGTTTCTGCCCTCCTGCTGCTGAGCCAAGCTCGAGGAGGGGAAGGCAGAACAATAGATATCCTGTCACAGGCACAGTCAGACAGGGTTTAGTATATTGGGGCAGGGTGGGGGCGCTTGCCAGCGCCACTGAGACTGCTTGTAGGGCACATTTGGTGCCCTCCTAACATACTACACTGGATAAAGGACATGTGAGTGTCCTCCCCACTGTTCAGCCCCTCCTCTGGGAGGGACTCCTGAATCGTTCCAACCCTTTTCTTAGGGTACTTAAGAGCTTACCTGTGGGTGGGCCCCTAGATTCATCGTGGAACAAGATTCATATCAAGACACCACTTCTTCTTCGACCATCTGGGCACTCTGGACTTTGCTCTGGGCACCGAAACTGCAACCGGGAAGACTCCTGCTGCTCCTGGTCTCGTCGTCCTGCTTGTCTGCTGCAACGTCTGTGCCTGTGCTCCATACAGGCTCCTCCTAAGGCCTGTGGACATCCAAGACACTTGAAGGAATCTCCTTTGATGTGAAGGAGTCACTTCCCTGAATCTGCAGGCACCGCAACGAAGCTGACCGGTCTGCTGACCCTGGGCTTCCATGGACTCCGAACGGCTCAACAACACAGGTGGTGGTTCTTCACTTCCCTTGAGGCGTGCACTGTCTTCTCACCAAGTTTGAGGCCAGTATCCCTTGTTGGAGCCGCAGGAACTGAACCCCTGTGCACTGCGTTGGCTTGCCGTTGGTTCTCTTCCTCAGAGATCTTCGGGCTCCAAGTAGCCTCCACCTCAAGCATCTGCTGTGACCAAGATCTTCGTCCTCACCGCATCTCTTGCAGCGTGGACCTGCATCTTTGGTGAGCTGCTCGAGGTCCTCTCACGACTCCAGTACCTCCGGCTTGTGGGTCCTCTTGAGGGTCTTCTTTGATTCCAGTGGGCTCCCCTGATTGCTCGGGCCTACTCTGACTCCACTGTTCGTGGTGAGCCACTTGGACCTTGCTGGTCCCGACACTGCACCTTTTTCGCTTTCCACATTGTTTGCAGTTCCCAAGGCTTGTTGGTGCTTCCGACAGACACTGACCCCTCAAATCTCGACATCCGACGTGGGACAGCTCGTGAACGGCTCACAGCCTCGCCTGGTCCACCCAGCTACAGCTCCAAGGTCACAGTCAACTCTCCTACAACACCCGACATCAGTGGGCATTCGTCTTCCGTACCTCCTGTGTCCGGAAGTAGGTCAGGGTTGCGCCTACTGAGACGCATTGTGCCGTAACTACATTTCCCAGAAGGCCGTACACCAGGGGAGGCCTTTTATCCAGCGGACACACTCACGCAGGTGTGCGTAATACTGGTTTCCTGTTTGCTCTCTCGGCTGAGAGGGAGTCGCGGCTGGCGAAAGCCACTCCGTGTGTGCCTTCGTTCGCGCCACGTTTGGCGCGGTTGCTTCCGGAACTCCTGAGGACTTCTGCTGGGAGCCGGTGCTTAGAGTGAGTACATTTCCCGGATGCCTTGGAAAGTTCCCGTGTCTCCCGAGTGACTCCGAGGGCGAGCAGCTGCTTCCTTGGTTTCTCGCTGCCTCGCTGGTTTTAGTTTGAGAATTTATTTTTGTTGTTACTACGGGCTTGGTGAAATTTGGAATAGCAGAGCAGAATGCGGTGGTGAGTCGTAACCACGCATTACCGTGTCTGTAATTAAGCCCGGTGTTCATGACACAGTTGGAACTCCAGAGCGGAATGCAGTGGTGATTCATAACCACGCATTACCGTGTCTGCATGTAAGCCCGATGCTCATGACACAGTTGGAATTCCAGAGCGGAATGCAGTGGTGATTCATAACCACGCATTACCGTGTCTGCATGTAAGCCCGATGCTCATGACACAGTTGGAATTCCAGAGCGGAATGCAGTGGTGATTCATAACCACGCATTACCGTGTCTGCATGTAAGCCCGATGCTCATGACACAGTTGGAATTCCAGAGCGGAATGCAGTGGTGATTCATAACCACGCATTACCGATTCTGTGTAGCATGTCTATGGTGCTTTCTACTTAAGGTCTTCTTTTTTCTTTTGTTGTGTTGTTTATTGACCTTGATTCTGAATACTGACTATTGGAATTGGATTATCTCTTCACTTACTTTCTAATCTAAGAAAAGACATTTAGCAGCATATTGTGTTCTCTTTACTTTATTTTTGATTGGACGTCTTTTTATTGTTTTAGAGTGAGAAGGAACTGGTATGTATGGGATTTGCCTAAAGAAGTACTATTTAGGAAAGAGTGTTCTTGATGCTATAAATTGTTGCTTTCTGTTTTGTAGATTTTGGTCAGGAAGAGAGAGTGTTATCCAGTTGCATAAGAATGAGAAGGACTATCATCAGTTAAGCAAGGTTTGTTAGTACTAGCGTGAATAAATGAGTATAGCCTTTTCATATGTTCCCTCATTTATGGTACTGTTCTTTGTGTTACAGGTTCTTTATCCCCGCTGTCCCTTTCCTACCCTTCCCTCGCCTGATCGCCCTAATACTCTGTGTGTATATTCAGAGTTGGGGATGTCAGGAGGTGGATCCCTTATTGCTTCACCTGGATCCTGCGGAGTTCGTATCTCAGAATAAGGAGATATCTGACATCCTGGTCACTCCTGAGTGGCATAGACTCTGTCCCCTCTGCTTGCAGGTAATTCTCATCTTGAATCCACCTTTGGGTTCCACCGGACACTTTCCTCTTCTTCGTCAGCGGCATCTTCCTGAAGTCCTCCATTGAGTTCGACGGCGGTTTCCGACGCCACTTTGCATCTATGCACCCATCTTTCCTGGTGTAGGTATCCTGGTTCCTAGGGTATCCACGGGTGGGGTGGCTCTCCAACCTTCTTACTTCCAAAGGGGTTTCTTCAGGGTCCACTGGGAAGTGTCCTTCTTCTTTAAAATTGCATCCGCGACTTACTCATTGACTTGAATTGAGCACGCAGTCGTGTTCACACACTGCACACGGCCTCAATGGGGTTCCTCGTTACTTACCTCGGGTGGTTCCTTGGGTCCCCAGCACTTCTACGTCTCCTGGGTATAGCCTTGACTTGAGTCGTGGTTCGCATCCTACTATTTTAGTATATGGTTTGGTCCCCCCCTGGTGACCAATGTGTATTCGTGCTACTTACCTGTTTTATTTGCAAAGTATTGTGTATATCTCCAGGTAGGAGATATTTGTATGTGTTAGTGTCTTATAATAAATACATATTTTTATAAATACACTGTGTGGTTCTTTTTCACTTGATCTATACCAATAAGATTATGTTCTGGTAAAACAAGCTGCTTTACATTCCTTCTGGACTAAGCCTGAAGGCTGCTCTCCACAGCTACCACTTAGAGAGCTTGCTGAGGTTGTCTAAGACCACTAAAATCACCATAAGGGTTGTCTGGATTAGTGCAGTGTGCTACACTTACATAAGTGAGCGCCATAAACTAAGCCAGCCTCCTACAAGTATCCAGTCTGAAGGCAAGATAAGTTCATCACCAGCTTTTTAATCATCAATACTATCATTTGGCGACATTAACATTTACAATGAAATAAACACACATCGTCGACATAGCTCAGTGGGTTGAGAACCTTCTCTACAGTATGTGTATAGGCTGCAGGTGGCTAATTGCTTCTGCATAGGTGAGGACATTTCTTTCCATGAATGAATTTGGGAGAATAGAGAAGTACTCGCAGGCCTTGACTCTGTCTTCCTAGCAGAGAGCCAAGTCGCATTCGAGCCTACTCGGCGGGGGCCTTATATTGTGTATACAGGGATGTCGCAGACTAAAGCCCATAGCTATGTCTGCATTTGGCAGCACCATAGCACCATTAACAGGCAGAATGATTATCAGCTCTGGTGTACACAGAAGAGGATAGTTTTGGACAAACTACATCACTGAATAAATGAGAGGAACATTATTATTTAATCATGGCAAACATAAAATAACCACCTCAGTCATTTATGCAGCCTTGCAGCTTTTCTAAAAAAAAAAATCTAATTTGCATGAAATGTAACTTTATTTCAAAAGAGGTTGCTTCCTAATTCAAGAAACTTAGATACAGCAGGAGCAGCCGAGCAAGGCCCGCCTCCGGTAGAGCCAGCACACATGATCTGCAGAGGAACAGTGAGAACACAGGACAGCTCTTCACTGACTACTTGGCACCGTGCAGTGGGTGGCAATTCTATGAGTGAGAGAAGAATGCCGCCTAATTGAAGGTCCATAACATGTCCGATTACTATGTGGCTCCAAAATACCACCAAAACAGTGATTGGACATGTTTTAACCCCCCAATCCTAGCGCTACAGCACTACATATCGCCAATTTTATGTACGGCCCACAAAGAATGCTTTTCTTTACTGAGCTCAGATCCAAGCAAATCATAATGCTGCTCTTACGAGGTCCATTACAATAGCATGAGAGCAGCACCATCATGGGTGGAGCACACCAACCAGGGGCTCCATTGAAGACTGGGGGACTTTGTCTGTTTCCTTCTGCTCTCTGAGCCAGTGCAGGCGTGTTGAGCAGGGTCACACAGCATAGGGTGCTACAACAGAGAGCCACACCCACTCTTGGACCCCCTGATATCTTTGCAGAAATATACGATGGCGAAGTACCTAAAGATAAATGTTTCTAAAAGTAAAGTTCTGATTATGAAATGTAGTAGAAATAGAAAATTGGGTAATTTTAGCTGGCGAATTGGTTCAGAAAAATTGGAGACTGTAGATTTTTTTTCTTACTTGGGGAAAGTAATAACGGGCAACACAAACAATAAGCCACATATTGAACATAGTTCTTCTAAAGCTGTAACACACGCAAATGGTTTACACATATTTTATAGTGCAATGGGCTAAAGACATTTTTTACATTTGCTTACTGTTTTTAAAGCAAAACTTCCTCCCACTTTGCTATATGCTATTGAAACTATCCCACTAAAGGACTGGAGTTTTTAAGATAAAAATTGAAGGCCAGATTTTACGTAAATTATGTAATTTTAATACTTTGGTCTCAATAGCTGCTATTAGACTGGAAGTTTGGTTTGATAGCTTCATTCACTCAAGGCTTAGCCATTATATTACGTTGGGGATACCAGCTAAAGAATAGTGAGTTACACACATTAAGGGGTTTCATGTGTAAGGAAATTTTTGAAGGACCCACTGATATTATTAAAAAAATCTTTTTTTTAAAACACAAGTTGTATGGTTAGTTTTCAGAGAGATGTTAAGTATTGCAGATCAAAAGAAAGGCTGTAGATAATAGCAATGTAAAATACACCTAGAATCCATCAGAGGTATTTATCTTGGAATTTAGAACATGGTGTTTGACGTTGATTTACATGATGTCATATGAACCTTTTGCCATTAAATGATCTACTAGCTAATTGGTCCCTGCCACGAAAATTGAAAAAAATTGTGGCTTTTGTAATCTGGGCATTCAGAATTTCGATCATATCCTGTTTGTTTGCCCAGCTTTAGTTGAGTTTCGTTACCAATGGCTTCGACCTATGTTTTTGTTAAGAATGTATCATCAGCTCGTGAATTCCTTCTTTTTCCCAAAAATGAAATAGTGTGTATAAAATTATTTAATTTTTTTAAGGAGTTTATGAATATACTTTAGTTTTCACTACCCTTATTTATGCTGGTCCCTATTCTTAGTGTTGTTTTTAACTGCTGGTGCTAAGGAAGAGTGAAGCCTTAATTATACATTTGCTAATTTGCACCTTGGAACTCCGTCTGGTTTACAATTTTCTGCTGCTACACAACGCACTTTATCTAAAAATTGGTCTTATTTTAAAGTTGATATTGTATAATATCCATATTCTTAATAAAATTGAATTGAATTGAATTGACCCCCTGAGCAAGTGTTGAGGACACCGAGGGATCTGCCGGCCTCTGCTTTGGATCATTTATCCTGGCTGCTGGTAGCCACTGCATTATTGTCGTTTACTTCCCATTGGTCATTGAATTACTCTTTTGATTATTTACCATGGCTACTCGTATCAAGTGCATGTCTGTAGCTCATTCAATCGCGGCCTTTTGGAGCCCTGTAGAGCATTTCACCCTAGCTGTCTGCCTACATCCAGTGCATGCCTGGTTTGCTCACCAGCTGCTCCTAGGGTGACTACATAGACCATTTACCTGACTGCTTGCATCCAGAACATGCGCTGCCCTGTTCCTCTGTGTCTACTGGGTGTATTCTATAGAATCAGCTTCAAACAGGCATCTCCATAAATTAAGGTAAAACATATGTGCTGTATCGGTCACTCCTCTTCCTTCCATTA
This sequence comes from Calotriton arnoldi, assembly GCA_963921515.1. Lineage (NCBI taxonomy): Eukaryota > Metazoa > Chordata > Amphibia > Caudata > Salamandridae > Calotriton > Calotriton arnoldi. The sequence goes on from CAWUFW010007126.1 coordinate 453,197, forward strand.
CACATGACCCAAGTCCGGATAAAAGCATCACTCTCGTCAATTAGACATAACACAAAATCACTACCCACATTGACAACGCTGTTATTCAGGCTATCCCAGCTAATTACTCTGCATGGTGTAGAGTGTTACTAATCCAGAAACAACTTCCATGACGGGTTGAAGAGTCGCTACCTGGATGAGAGAGCTGCCTCAAGCTCAACTCGGACAAGACTGAAGTCCTCATCCTGGGGCCCAACACCTCTGCTTGGGAAGACTCCTGGGGGCCCGCCATGTTAGGAATCCCCCCCACAGCCATGGAGAACGCACAAAACCTCTGCATCATACTGGACTCCTCGCTCATGATGAACTGCCAGATCACCGCCATCTCCTCATCATGCTTCCACACTCTTCGCCTGCTTTGTAAGACTTTCATATGGATCCCCACTGAGGCCAGAAAGACGGTCACCCACACATTCATCAGCAGCAGACTTAACTACAGCAACGCACTCTACGCAGGGGTCACCCAGAAACTCCTCAGGAAACTACATAACGTTCAGAACGCCGCATCCAGACTGGTCCTCAACATCCCCCGCCGCAGACACATCTACGAACACCTGCGAGAACTCCACTGGCTTCCAGTCAACAAAAGAGTCACGTACAAGCTTCTTACACACACACCTACAAAGCCCTCTATGACGCTGGATCAGCATACCTGAACCATCGCTTCTCATTCCATGTACCCACCAGACACCTCTGCTGAACTGGCCCTCGCCACCGTCCTTCGGATCCACAAGACCAGGATCAGAGGAAGATCCTTCTCCTACCTCGCTGCCAAAACCTAAAACACCCTGCCTCTCCACCTCAGGCTATGCCCGTCGCTAACCCAATTCAGGAAGGATCGCAAGACTGAACTTCAGCGCCCAGTCGGACTTACACCCCCCTCTCCCCAAGGCCTTGAGACCCTAGTGGGTGAATAGTCGCGCTTAACAAATACTGATTGATTGACTAAGGTGCTTCAACACCTTGTCAGTGGCATGAAGTGCTATGTGAATGCAACCAAATTCCATTATCAATCTGTGTGAATGCAACTTAATACTGTTATCAATATGTGTACAGTGTTTATGTACTCAATTACTGTATAGAGAGCTTCTAACTAATAATCGCAATGCCAATTCCTGGTTTGTACTTTTGTTTATTGCTTTTCTGGAGAATCTCTGTATGAAGTAGACCATCTGTACACAAGAAGCAGCAGGTTCTACATGAGACCATGCTATTAGATAAAGAGAATTATGAGGAACCTCCATGAAGAACTGTATCACAACAACAAAAAAGTTAACTTTTAAAGAATGTGCTGTACACAAGACCTTGGAATAGATTCCAACTTTGTACCTATGAAAAAACAACTGAATTGCATTTGTATTCTTAACCCTACCCCAAGTATGTTTCCTGACTTTACATTGCTTTAACATTGAGATTTTTTCAAATTTCGTGGGGAGCATGCCCGTACGCCATTCAACTACTTCAACTGTTCACTGGAGAAAATGGCAGAAGATAAGATGTAAGGCAGCTGCCCAGGGTGAGGTTGGGGAAAGGGAAAAACATGAATTAACGTACTGCAAGCCAAAAACTACCAGTACCTTAATGTAGAAGTCATATAGTGTTCCAAAAGAGTCAAAGTGTGGGGGAAAGTAAAGGGGAGCATGCCTCAGTCTGATCTGTGGTACTTGTGGCTTCTGACTCCTACACAGATAGGTGACCATTATTTTCTAAAACAGACATTGTTTAGCAAACAGAGTTAACTCTGGTTCTCTTCCATGGGATCCTCATCAATAGTCAGAAGCAGTGAATAGTTCCTCCCACGCGCAGGGATCCTAGAGCACTTTTAAAAAATATACATATATGTATAACTAGAATTTGTACCATAGTACTTTGTAAATGTTTGCAACCTAAAGAAGGCTACAATCGGCCAGATTTCATGGAATTTTCATTTTAAAAAGAAGCCAATTGCATAGACATTCATCACTATAGAAAGGTGGCCATAGAAAATCTTTCATAAACCTTTTTAAAAGGAAAAAGAAAGAGAATATGAGACATTGTTGGCCAATAGACTGCAATGCAAAACATAGAAAACTGGCACTGTGTCTTTAAGATCCTCACAGTATCTCTTGTATCCCATCATGCCTCACAGGTGACAGGTCAGTTCATTTTCCCGGCTCCTGGAAACATGTTCCTGGAGCCCTGAGCTCTGCATTTTTGGCAAAAATCTTTTGGAGATCTTTCCAAACTTTATATTTAGAGTTAAGAAAAATGTGTCATCTTTTCTGTCAAAATACCTTTTCTCTTTGTGAAGTGACCTTCCTGTGGGAAAGAGAATCAGAACCCCACAGGCTCTGTATTGTGCCTTCCAGAAAATCACATCCAGGATTCCTGTACTCATTGGCAGTCCTTCTCCTGAAGAACTTTGAAGGACAGACAGACAATCAGATTACATGGAATGCAGCAGAGGAAGAAAAAATATAATGCCAGCTTTTCTAGAAGCCACGTAGAAGGTCAGTTCTCTATAGAGCTTCTTCTTCCCACTCCAAGGACTCCCCTAAAGGCAGATCGAAGGAGAAGAGACATTACAGAAAGAGACACCGCTCCTCTTCGACATCGAGAAGCATGAAGTCAAGGAGCATAGCGTAGAAGACCACACTTATACCTACTTGCTCGCCCTCATCAGGTATAACGTCAAGACACTCGATGTCGAAAGAACCCCGACGGTCACTTTCAAGAACACAGTTAGCATCGAGAACACCTCCATTGATGGTAAGACCATCTCCGTCAACATCGAAACAACCTCTGTCAATGGCACCCCCATCAACGTCGAGACCGGCTCTGTCAACACCAACTCAGTCAACAGAGAGGCCACCCCCTTCAACGTTGAGGCCACTTCAGTCAAGGACATCTCAATCGATGCTGAAGCCACTTTCATCGATGTGAAGGCCGCCGACTTCGATGTCAAAGGCATCACAGCCTTCAGAAGTGACATCTAGAGCAAAATGTAGATTTTTCACAGGCTGGTGGGCAAAAATCTGGATTTTATTAAAGACACGGAAGCTAAGATTATGCAATCTCCTTTTATTGCCCGCTCACAGCAGCAACAATAAAAATAATGTAGAACTTTGTAATACATTCCAATCATGTATATAGTACAGCAACCAGCAGCCATCTTCCTTCTTCCTGCGCTGCGAACAAGATAAACTCCGATGACCAATTAAATTCCAAAATTGAATGGTTCTTAAAAGATACGTCGTAAATAGGAATCCAATCCTTATTAGTCTGAAACAAAATTAAAAGACAAGAAATGAATTGAGTCAGGTGGGTATACGTGGTGGGATAATCTTAGCCTCCATGTCTTTAATAAAATCCAGATTTTTTGCCCACCAGGCTGTGAAAAATCTACATTTTATGGCATGACACGGAGGCTAATATTATGCAAGTTTAAAGTGCATTCAACACATTATCAATTGCATTAGACATTGGTTTAAAATAACAACTTTTAAACATGTTTTCATTCGACCAATCTGCCACTCTCAAAATGTCTTGCGATCCGTCTCCCAAGACGAAGGCTTTAGAGGCTGATTCACCCCTGAGTGAGTGCGCTCCAAATTTAGAAACATCCACACCAGCTTCTTTCATCACATCTTTCACCCATCTTGCTAGGTTGGGGGAAGAAACAGCTCTATGAGGCCATTTGTGGGAAATTGGCAGTTGTGCGACATCATTCCTCACACTTTCAGTTCTTTTTTCGGATTCTTTTAGACATTTAACCACACACATTCTAGGGTTTCCTTGGAAGTAGGGGTAGAATATAGTTGATGATAGGTCTTTGTTCTTCTTTTAATATAGAAACAGACCCCTTCCGGTTGGTATGCTTTACTGATGACGTCTAAGGCCCTTACATCTGAGGTGTGTCTAAAGGATACTAGACATAGCAGAGTTGTCAGTTTGTAGGAAAGTTTTTTTAGAGGTATGGAGGCATTATCACCCTAGTTCTCAAGTACTTGTAAAACTACTTTAACATCCCACAGTGAGGTGTATTTCGCTTCGGGTGGTTTTAGGACTCTCATGCTTCGCATTATTTTCCTTGTTAATACATTTTGGCCTGCACGTATGCCATCTATCAAACAGTGTCCAGCTGAGATGGCTGACCTATAGACGTTTATTGTCCTGTAGGACAAACCTGATCCGAACAACTCTGTTAGATAATTAATTATGTGTACTATATCATTTGAAACGGGATTGGAACCCCGTTGAAGACACCAGCAAACCCATTTGTTCCAAGCCAGTCGATATGCTTTCCTTGTCCTAGATGCCCACGATTCTGATATGAGTCTGAAAGCATCTGCTGAAAGCCCAGGGATTTCACACTGTCTCCTGAAATCCTCCATGCCATCAGTGTGAGGGAGCCTTCTTCTATTAGAGGGTGAGTTTCTCCCTCTGGACCTAGGAATACTGTCTTGAAATTCGGTATTAGTAATGGGAAGTCTATTGTCATTTCTAGTATTATCGGGAACCAGGCTTGTGATCTCCATAATGGGGTTATCACTACTAGGGTTTCCCTGTATCTGTGTGTTTGCAGTAAAACTCTTGGTAACATGGCAAACGGCGGGAAGGCATATGGTGTCAGGCCTTTCCAGTTCTGTAGGAAAGCATCTACCCCAGAAGCTTGTGGGTCTGGTTTCCAACTAAAGAAGTGTGTTAAGTGTGTGTTCAATCTGTCTGCAAAGAGATCAATCCCGAATGGGCCCCATTTCTGTTGGATATTGAGGAAGATCCCTCTGTTCAGTCTCCAATTACTGGAGTTCCTGAAGTTCAGAGAGAACCAATCCGCTACACCATTGCTCAACCCAAGAATGTGTTGTGCTACAATGGAAATCCCTTTGCTCAGACAATATCCCCAAAAGTCTTTCGGTAAATCTGCTAGGTCCTTGGAATGTGGTCCCCCAATCTTGCTGACATACCTCACGGCTGAAACATTGTCCATGTGAAGCATTACACAGCATTTCACCATACCTTGTGTAAAACTGCGTACGGCAAAGGGACCTGCTAATAATTCTAAGCAATTGATGTGTAACTTCTTCTCCAGGGTTGACCAGCAACCCCCAGTGGAAGAGTTCCCACATCTCGCTGTCACGGCCCATACCACACAGCTCCTCAGGACTGGAACGATGCTCAAAGATTCCACCTCCTGACCTCCCCAACTCCGTTGGTATAAAATACACGGAATAGTGAAATGGTCAAGCGAGGGATAGGGGATAGGAAAGGTACTGCAGGGAATAGAATCTGTGGAGAAACAAAGACACAATATAATTAAAGAACAACTACAAGTCTACTCTCAATATATATCTCACTAAGAATTCATAAATACCTTGAACATATAGCACTTGTTCTCAAAAAGGAAATATCCCTGGGTTAAACCATCTATGTAGAACTCCCTGCATATACCTAGCAAGACAAGAACAAAAAGAATATTAACCTTCCGGAAGGCTTCAGAAATTGTGCCAAAATAATCTACCAACAGAAACACCTCACACCTCATACATACCACTTTATGAGCTTTTAAAGAAAGGACTTGAGAGTTCGGGAAATGAAAGCAAAAGAATAGTAACTCCGTAAGTGCCAAGGTGAGCTCCCATGGGATATCTCTATGCAATGTCAATAGTACACTGTAGCAACAACTTAGACCAAGATTCAAGTTCGTGCTCCTTGCACGTCTTCATGTTCACTTTGAACGCTAATCCACAATGAGGCAAATGAATCCCTGCAACGAAGTTGAGCCACTTCGCTGTAGCAAAGTAAAGAACAATAACACCAGTTTGGAACCAATTTCGGTTCCTTTCCGTTTGCAGCAATACCTCTTGCCCTATGACTCAGTAGAACAGGAGTCAAATGTGCTTAAGTGAGAAGCAGTGCTTCTCCGCTAGACGGGATGCAGCCCTGTGTAACCCCCGCACTAGCTCCGACACCGAAATACCTGTGTCTTTCTTCTTGAAGACGACGATACTCCTGTGAACGGCCTAGATGCCCCGTCTAGCCGAAAGTGCATGCAGAGCCCTGCCGTACACCCCGAAAATCCACAGGATACACTGGAATCCGAACTCGGTTGTGCGGGCACCCCTTCCAGAATGCGACCCAACCAACCGATCCAACACAACGGGAACAAGGAATGAGAATTACGCACGCCGGCCGACGTTAATGTTAAATTGCATTTATAAAGCGCTAATCACCAAAGGTCTCTAAGCGCTGCATCATGGATCAGATAGTCCAAAGTTCTTTCACGCCACTGAACTCAACATGGAACAGCATAAGCATGGCCAAACGCCTCTGTGAACAGCATCGTCTTGAGTCTCCTCCGGAACGGAAGCAGTCTGGCTTCCTTACGCATACCATCCGGTAGCTTGTTCCAAATCTGGGGGATGGAGACTGAAAAGGCTCGGCCTCCGAAAGTGGCCCTATTGAAGCGTGGGCATGCAAGGAGGCTAGCCTGTGAAGAACGAAAGTGACATCCAGGCTCATAGGGCTTCAAGCGGTCTTTGATGTATTTGGGTGCTTCACCAAACAGGGGTTTATGTGCAATGCACAGACCCTTGAAGCTTACCCTTTGCTTAATAGGTAACCAATGCAACTGTTGCAACAGGGGGGTGGCATGCGCTCTTCGAGGCAATTTATAGATCAGCCTCGCTGCGTCATTCATGACCACTTGGAGTTTCCCCAAGAGTTTACCAGGGAGACCAATGTAGACTGCATTGCCGTAATCAAGGCGAGATAAAATTAATGCAGTCACCGCCGCCTGCATGGTAGCGGGTGACAACAAGATCGACAATTTCCGGAGTTGTTGCATCAGTCCGATGCAGCTTCCCACTACAGCAGACACCTGGGTCTTTAGGGTCAGTCCAGTGTCCAGCCTGATGCCCAGACTCTTCACGGCTGGCACAGGTGTTGGAGTAGTGACCAGCTCTTGGGGCCAAAAAAGGCTGGACCAGGGGGAGACTCCTGAGGAAAGAACCAGGACTTCGGTTTTGTCTGGGTTCACCTTCAAAGAGTTAGAAGTCATCCAGTTCATGGTGTACCGGAGGATATTCTGGACGTTACGCTGTGAATCAGGGGAGTTGTCAATACGCACTATTAACTGAGTGTCGTCCGCATAGTTAAACACCTGACAATCTGCTTTTGCCAGAGCCTCAATCAGGGGTTGAAGGTAAATGTTAAAGAGCAAGGGGGACAGTGCCGAACCCTGCGGAACCCCCCAGCGAAGATTACCCTGCCTGGACATGCCGTCCCAGTGACTCCCAGCCGCCGGATACGAGCAAGTAACTGCCCATGGTTCACCGTATCAAAGGCGGCTGAGAGATCAAGTAAGATTAGTGCTGAGGGAGTCTTCTTATCGGCTGCGAGTCGCAGATCATCCAGCACTGAGAGCATCACTAACTCAGTGCTGTTGTGAGCCCTAAACCCAGCTTGTCGATTATGTAGCAATCGGTGTTGTTCAACATAAGACGAGAGAACTCTAAGTACATGTTGTTCAAGCACTTTAGCCAGGAACGGGAGTCGGGATATGGGGCGAAAGTTTTTCAGATTCGTAATATCTGCCCCTGCTTTTTTCAACAGTGGGATCACTATAGCTTCCTTGAATCTCTGTGGTACTGTTCCTGTTGTCAAGGAGAGATTCAATACGGACAACACCTCAGCCTCGACAAAAGGGATAATCGTTTTAAACACCTTCGGGGGACAAGGGTCCTCTGGTGACCCAGATTTCACTTTGGCCACGATGTGAGCTAAATCCTGTGGTTCAAGCACAGGGAACCAAGAGAGAGGGATGCCCTGCGGATCAGTGGGGTCCTCCTCCACTGGCAGGGGACAAGGGGTGATGCGCGTATTATTGATAACAGAGATAATGTCTTCGACCTTAGTTAGGAAGAAGTCCTGTATTTTATCACAGTCGGCTTGGTTGGTGACCGGCCTTTGTTTGGACGTGCGCAACGTCCTGAAATACCCATGAGCCTCGACCGAAGGCCTCATGGGAATTGTAGTCTCTGGCCACGGTTCTTTAATCCGGACCTGGTAGGCGCTGCGGCCGACCGTGCCTGACACTCGCACCCATCCTTCCAAACTCGCATCCGATTCTATTATCAGTTCGGGTTCTTCCCTGAAAATTGCCCTTCCGTTCCATGCCTCTGCATTCTTCAGCCACCAAAGTAGTTCTTCCCTTGTTTCGAGATCCAGGCACAACATTTGAGAATATGAAGGGTTCTTTCGCAAGCACTTTGTTTTGAGTCTTTGGAGGGCTCGATAATATAGAGGTCCTGGAAATATTGCCTGAATCGTTGAGAATAGTAGGCCTAAAATCCCTGCTAATGTTTTCAATGATATCTCTTTCTCAAATAATACCTTTCTCAGTTCCTTGAGTCGTTTTTTTTAGTTTTTCCCTTGGTAATCGCAGTTCTGTTTGAACTGTGTCTACAACGAACCCCAGGAACTGGGAGTTTTGTGCTGGGGTTAAGCATGATTTTTTCTGATTTATTATGAAGCCTAGTTTTTCTAGCAGTCGAACTGTCCAGTCTATGTTGTGATATGAGATCCTTGGATTGCCCCATTATCAGGATGTCGTCCAAGTAAATAATTAATCTTACTCCCCTCGCTGGCAGCCATGCTGCTACCGGGCGCAGTACTTTTGTGAAGCACCAAGGTGCCGAAGAAAGTCCGAAGGGGAGACTCGAGAACTCTCAGAGTCTGCCTTTCCAGGTGAAGTGGCAGTGTTTTCGATGTGGAGGCCAAATTGGAATAGTTAAGCATCTTTCAGGTCGAGTCTTTTAACCAATCCCCTCTTCTCAGAATGTCTCTTAAGAGGTGAATCCCCTCCATTTAGAAATGGCGATAGACCACCCATTTGTTTAATTCTTTGAGATTTATAACGGGTCTCATACCTTTATCTTTCTTTTCCACTAGGAAAATGTTGCTGATAAAACCTATCCCAGGGTCGAATGCCCCTCAAATGGCCCCTTTTATTAGAAGGTCCTCTACCTCTTTTGTTACTACTTCTGAATGCTCTTGTGAAAAGGTTATTTCCCTGGGAATTTTACTCTGGAATGGGGTATCTATAAATTCCAGTTTGTATCCCTTGACAGTTTACTAATACCCAAGGGTCCTGCGTAACTAACGTCCAGTTTCCACAGAAGTGGGCCAGTCTGCCCCCCACCCTTATAGGGGTATCTAAAAGGTTGTTCATAGGACTTACCGGTTGAAAGTCCCCTCTGCCTTCGATCTCCTCTTGATAATCTGTTGCGGGGTCTTTGTCGTTGGGGGTAGAAGCCTTGATAGGTTCCGTAGCCAGATTGTTGGTAAAATCTGCTGCCATGTCCCATAAAGGGACTGGAGGAGGGTTGGCCTCGGCCGGGGAACCGACCCCTCGTTCTCCAGGCCCTAGCAAAAACTCTACTCTATCCTGAAAGACTTTTCTGATTTCCTTTTGGGATTTTTGAATGGAACTAAAAATCCCTACATATTTAGCCATCTCTTTTATAAAGTCATCCCCAAAGAGTTGGCCCTGAGTAGAGGGGCCTCCTTCCTTGTTTGCTAACTCCATAGGTTTGGGGTCTAGTTTAAGTAGGATGCTCTTCCTCCTTTCGTTAGAAAGGGCTGTGTTTGCATTACTTAGGAGGCAAAAAGCTCTTTGTGCCCATTCTCGTAATTCTTTGGGATCAACCTGAGTTTCGTTTAGGTAGGCGGTCTCTGCCATGTCCAAAATTTTGGTCAGGGGTCCCGTAATGTCCAGTAGTCAGTCCTGACATGATTTTAGTCCCGTGTCTAATCCTTTTCTTGGATCCTTGCCCCCTTTGTTGATAAAGGCTACTACTTTGGGTTCTATCTCTGGGGTGTCAGTTATCTTATCGGGTAGAGATGGCCGAGGACATTCAGATCTTAGGCAAGATCTTACTTCCTTGGGGATTTCCCTTCTTAACCAAAAAGTGATGTAATCAGCAATGTTTTGTAATGGTGCCCATTCAGGTGACAGGGGATGCTTAATAAGGAGGGGATCAAACATGTTGTCCCCTAACGGGTCCAGAATAGCCATGTTGGAGCCTGAGGCCTTTGATGCCTCTTCTAATGTCCCTTTTCTCTTTGTTGTAGTGCCTTCTTGATCAGAATCAAATTCTGATGAGCAGGATAGCTCAAGTTTGGGTTCGTAAACCGCATCATCAGAATCGCTGGAAATAGGGACAACCGGGCCTCTTACATGCCCATCCGCAGTGTCACATACACTGATTCAGTCACCGGCTTCCTCCGTGATCCTCATATTAGTCATTTTTGATTTTTTGGTTCTTTTTTGAGGGATGTCACCTGGTAGTCTTTTCCTCTGGGCCTTATCTGCCTATCCAGAGCACTGGGATTGTTCTGTGTCTAGGGTTCTCTTAGTAATAGATTATAACTTGTTATTGATGGTTTCATTTAGTGACCCCATCAATTTGCCTATTGCCCTATTAACTATTTCTTCTAGTTTGCCATCAATACTGGTATCTACCTGGTCCTGAGACATTTTAACTATTCACCGATTAATGGGCTAAGTCAAAGGGTTCAATTTAAACTATTTTGAAACTTTTTCAGAAGTATATAAAAACCACTAGGGGGCAATCTCGTTTTAAAAGTGATAAAGCTTGCCAACCGTCTTCTGGGATGTTAGAATGGTGCCATACGTGTATGCGGTGCGTGTGTGGTGTGTTTGCTGAGGTATTTTCCTTTAAAAGCTCTTTGGTACGGCGTTAGAATGATCGCGCCGCACCGAGATTAAATTGGATGTTTATTTGATGGAAACTAACCCGATGCGGTTGCGGTCTCATTTGCAACCGCATCTGGCAAATCTATTGGTATGTTGGGTCCGGTCGCTTTCACATGTGCGACCGGACCAAAGCAAGTAAATTTGGGGAGAGTGCAACAGACTTTGGGTCGGAGGTCGCGTGAGCCTCCTGAGTCGGCTCATGCGGTCGCAGCTAGGAGCTTGCGGTTCACGTGAGGCTTATTGAAGAAGCTTGTTTGTGCGCTGGGACGCGCTATGTCAGGAGTGTCCCCGCTGCATTTTTCAACTACGGGATTAACCGACGAGCGAAGTAAGTCTCGTTTTAAGCCTCGAAGAAGGAGGGAATAAAAGTGCACCACAATAAGGGGTTTTATTAAGCACAAGTCGACAAGTCAAAAATATACATTATTAGTAATGGTCAAGAAAACATAGAAACCAAAGGGCATATAAAATGACAGAGTGCAGGTAATCTATGAATCTAACTGTTAGATTAGAAATGTCTTAGAGGTGTTAGATATGTAAAAAGATTAAAAAAACATGCGTTGAAGGAGAAGTACGATAGGGTACTTATCTTGTGAGCAGCAGCAACAAAAGAAGGAAGATGGCTGCTGGTTGCTGTACTATATACATGATTGGAATGTATTACAAAGTTCTAAATTCTTTCCATTGTTGCTGCTGTGAGCAGGCAATAAGAGGAGATTGCATAATATTAGCCTCCGTGTCAGGAGATTGTATGATATTAGCCTCCGTGTCATGCCATAAATCTTTGTCACCATCTAAGCATCGATCTTCCAGATGGCTACAGGAGTAGAGAGGCCTGGCACTCCAGGTTCTGATTACTCCAAAACATATTCCCCATTACGTCACATGTTGAATATAATGCTTTGTGGTACAGTTTCACCACAGGGAGCTACACCAACCAATTTTTTTCCAGGTTCAGTAACATCACCTAGGCAATCACCTGGAATACCTCCGGACTCTCCTTCTGTCCTCACAAGACCACAGGACAGTCCACTTTTGACTCATGGTCATCACTCTAGATCTAGGTCCAGACATAGATCTCCAAGAAGATCCAGAGAAAGACGCCAGTCATCCCACACTAGCTCAAGAAGATCCAGTACAAGCGGTCGAGGAAGATCAAGATCGCGATGCAGAACAGGGTCCCCTTCATGGACTACGACCTCAAGATCTTCCATTAGAGATTATTCTCCGACTCTTCGCGACACATCTCCACCAAGGATTTCTCTACTTGACAATTTGCCAACTTTTAATGAAGTGCATGTAAGAGGTGCGACGAATCTGAACATTCCTGTGCCAGCTCCCACGGCCTCTACGTCTGTCATCTTTGAGACCCTACATCAAAGAGCATCATCAAGACCTCTCTTCCCTCTGGTCCTGGGTCTTCTTGAACCTGCAATGCAGTTGTTCCTGACAGCTGCATCTATAAGAACAGCTCCATCTAGGCTCTTGAAGAAGTATAAACCTCCTGAACAAGATCCTTTCTTTCTCAGGCAGATCCACCACCGGATTCCTTAATTGTGGCTGCAGCAAGAAAGTCCCACATAGTAGCACCACCATCCTGCACTCCACCAGAAAAAGAGAGCAAAAGAATAGACTCACTGGGAAGAAAAATGTGTGGAACCTCAGCTTCTACTATGAAAGCAGAAAGTGCCAATCCCCTTTTAGGGAGGTATGACAGATCGCTTTGGGACTCCCTACAAAGATTTATGGATAGACTTCATAAGGAAGACAGGCAAGACTTTCAGGAGGTCATTAACGAAGGAATGCTGGTATCAAATCTGATCATTGGGTCAGCCACTGACATTTCAGGTTTATCCGCCCATGGTTACTGCCATGGTATTTATGCTAGGAGATCCTCATGGCTTAGACTACAGGTCTAAAACCAGAGGCACAATCTAGTTAAATTCTGAACCTGCCATTCTCAGCAAATACGCTGTTCAGATCTCACACAGATGATGAAATGTCACGGATAAAGACTGAGTTGGACACTGTAAAAGCTGTGGGCCTAGAAAAGAAAAAAAGAGTTTAGAAAGAGATACAGGCCTTATAAAAGGCGCTACTATTCCTGGTGGGTTCAAACTTCTCACTGTTCGCAACATCAGCAGCGACACCAGCAGAAACAATCATACCATCAACGCAGATCTTCTAGAGGACGAGGGGTCCAACATTAGTAATCTGCATTGGGGAAAACAATAAGTCACATCTTCCCCCAGATCCGTCAGTCACTCCGGTGGTTGAACGTATTGTAACATTTTTCAGAGTGGCTGCTGATAACTACAGACAGATGGATTCTGAATATTGTTCAGAAGGGTAATTCTCTACCTTTCAAATCCCCTCCTCCATCTCTTCCTCCAACCAAAACATCTTCATATCAATAAGATCTATTACAGAAGGAGGTGAAAATGTTACTACAGATATATGCAGTTGAAGGAAGTTCCTTCACATCAAAAAGAATTGGGAGTCTACTCCCGGTACTTTTTGGTTCACAAGAAAGGGCCAACACTGGAATTCAGACACATTCTCGACCTCAGGGTACTGAACAAGTACGTAAGAAAAGAAAATTTCAGAATGCTTGCATTACATCAGATCTACCCTCAACTACATCATGGGGGCTTAATGTGTGTGATAGGTCTTCAAGATGCCTACTTTCACATTCCAATTATAATAAAGCATCAAAAAAATTTAAGGTTCGTAGTAGGCTCAAAGCATTTTCAGTACAAAGTCCTTCCCTTCGGTCTGAAGGCATCTCCCCAAACATTTACAAAATGTATGGCTGTCATCGCAGCACATCTGAGAAAACAAAAAATATTTGTCTACCCCTATCTAGATGATTGGCTCATAAAAGGAATATCCTGAGCAGAAGCTCTGACCTATTTTCAAACATGTCTCCTCACTTTCACCAAGTTAGGTCTTCACGTAAACCTCAAAAGATGAACAACCTCCCGAGCTCAAAATATTTATTATCTGGGAGCTATACTACATACGCAGTCCGAAAAAGATTATCATTCGGAGGAGAGACTGTTATCAATCCAACTAAAGTGCCATGCTCTATTGCAAACCCCTCACCCAACAGTTCAGCAGATTTAATCTCTGTTGGCATTGATGGCCCTTTCATTTTTCTAGTCCCTCATGCCAGACTCCACATGAGACCATTACAGCAATGTCTGGAAGACCAGTGGAATCAGTTCTTGAACAGTTGGGAGAAGAAATTGACTCTAACACAATCAGCCATCCAATCACTCCCATGGTAGAACAAATTGGAAATTCTGATGAAAAGAACCTCATTCCATCAGCATCTCCCAGTCCAGACTCTAGTCACAGATGCATCCCTACAAGGATGGGGAGCACACCTGGGTCATTGAAGGACCCAGGGACTTTGGCCACACAAAGGGAAGACCTACCATAGCAATCTACTAGAGTTGAGAGCAGTTCGCCTGGCTAAAGTCTTTTCTTCTGGCAATCAAAAAAACTTCTCTGCTTGTTCAAACAGACAATACAACAACAATGTACTACCTGAACAAGAAGGGAGCAACACATTCGAGATCTCTGTCCCTAGAATCACAAACAATATGGAAATGGCTTCCTGCAAGAAACTTGACAATTACAGCTGTCCATCTCCCAGGTGCTCAAAACATTGGGAGTAGACACCCTCAGTCGAACTGTCCAAGAAAACCACAATTGGATTCTAAACGATGAAGTCATAGAAGGAATTTTCCATGATTGGGGAGGTCCTCAAATAGACTTTTTTGCCGAAATGAAAAACAAAAAAGGCCTAGGCCACGCCTCCAGATATTACTAACCAGGAACGAAGGGAAATGCTCTTTTGATAGACTGGTCGAAGAACATTTCTACCAATTCTCCTCATTCCAACAGTTCTGGCCCAATTTCATCAGTTCAAAATCAGGATGATAATGATTGCAATGGAATAGTCTTATCAGTGGTGGTTCATGGACCTTCTTCACCGCTCAGAGCAACCACACAAGAGATTGCTGTGCAGACAGGATCTCATGTACACGTGTGGGGGCCAGATTCCTTACCCAAACTTTCCATCAGTGAGCTTAGTGGCATGGCTCCTGAATTCCTGCAATATGGCCATCTAGGTCTTCCACAAGAGTGTGTGAACATTCTAAAAGAAGCCAAGTGACCTTCCACAAGAAAATCATACGCCTTCAAAAGGAAGAGAGTTTGTATTTGGTGTATCCAGAACAGCTACAATCCTTCCACCTGTCAGGAAGATGTATTGATACCATATCTTCTTCACCTAGCAAGGTCTGGTTTACAGTTTTCTTCTATTAAAGTTCACCTTGGGGCTACAACTGCCTACTGGAAGTCTCCATCAAAAAACTCTTTTTTAAAATACCTGTGATTAAAGATTTTCTTCAAGGAATTAAGAAGGTTTTTCCACCAGTTAAGTCCATTTCTCCTCCTTGGGAACTTAACATCATTCTTTGTAGATAAATGGGACCCCCCCCCCCACCTTTGAACCCATACAAAAAGCCACTTTACAACATCTTACAAGGAGAGCAGCTTTTCTAGTTGCTGTTACATCTGCGCGCAGAGTTAGTGTGATTCAGGCTCTATGCTCCATCGAACCATACGCAGTATTCCATAGTAATAGAGTTGTTATGAGGACACAGCCCAGTTTTCTCTCTAAAGTGGTTTCAGATTTCCACAAAATCCAAGCTATTTCCTTACCCACTTTTTTCCAGAATCCTTCAATCAGTCTGTGCATTCTCTAACTGCTAAAAGAGTCATAACACCGTATCTAGACAAAACCAATGATATAAGATAGTCAGACCATCTTCTCATAAAGTATGGTCCAGCACATACAGGCATGCCTTCTTCTAAATAATCTATTTCTAGATGGATTGTATCATGCATTTTTTTTCATACCAGTTAGCAAAGAAACCCTTTCCTGGTAGGCCTAAAGCACATGGGAAGACTACCACCATAGCTCTTATTCAGAATGTTCCCATTTTAGAGATTTGTAAGGCAGCTACTTGAAGATCTATTCATACAGCTACTAGACACTACTGTCTAGATTCAGACTCCAGAGCAGATACTCAAGTAGGGCAGGCCTCTTTAAGGAACCTTTTGGGTGATGGTTGGAGCTGTTTTTATTTCATGTCTGCCTTTTTGTGGGATGGACTTGCTATTCTGTTCATTGCTTATGACTATTGTTGAGGATCCCCAGGAAGATAAGGAAAGGTTACTCACCTATAAACCTAGTTCTCTTCCAGGGGAATCCTCATCAAAGTCATAAGCAACCCTCCCTCCCCTCTGTACAGGAACTATTACAGCTCTCAACAATTGCTTCACCCAGGATTCCTAAGTTCCGTTAAAATGACCTGACCTGTCACCTGGGATGCATGATGGGATACAGGGGGTACTGTGAAGTTCTTAAAGGCACAGTGCCAGTTTCCTGTACTATGCTTTGTATTGCAGCCTATTGGCTAACAATATCTCAAATTCCCTTTCTTTTTTCTTTAAAAAGGTTTGTGAAAGATTGTCTATGGTCACCTTTTAATAGTGATGCATGTCTATACAAATGGCTTCTTTTAAAAATGAAAACTCCATGAAATCTGACCATTTTTAGCCTCTTTAGCCTTCAAACATATATAAAGTACTATGGAACAAATTATGGTTACATATATGCATCTTTTTAAAAGTGCTACGGGATCACTGCACATTTGCGAAACTATTAAGTGCTTATGACTTTGATGAGGATTCCCTTGAGAGAGAACCTGGATTACAGGCAAGTAACTTTTCCATCTTTTTCAAGGAGCTAATTACTGCCACCTAAATTGGGCATTTTGATTTTTACAGCATGCAACATCTCTGTAGTAACAAAACACTTTTCTGCAGACCACAATATGGACTGTGCTTCTGCCCAACACAGCACACAGGAAAGTGTTAGTCCACTTCAGCCTTTGGCATCCCTCTTTTTGAGTAACAGCATTTCGTTTGTGTTGAATATGCAGATCTACCATAAAAATAGTATCCTTGAGTGCTAGGTCTGGTGCGACAATGTGTGCTTTATTTTTAGGTCTGGCATAGAGACAAATTTATCTTTCTTGCCAGACTTGTGTAATATAAACATGTATAAAGAAAACATGCATAGATATAAGTTACATAGAGGGGCTTTGGGCTACTCCTCTTCATCCATTAGTTTGCTTCACTGTCATTAACCTTTTGCTTCTGTCCAGCATATAGCATGGGGTAATGGATCAACCCACTTCACCCACTGACTCTTACACTGTGAGTTACCTCATTCCCGTCAGAGCTAGCTGAGTGTTCATCCTTCCCAACAACCCTCCCAGGGCTTCCTTGTTTCTCACAGATACCATTGCCTCAATCAAGTTTTTAAACCCCTATCCCTGAAATCTAACATTACCTAATACCCACCAGTCTATCAATCTCACCAACCATTCACCTGAAACCACATAGTCTCCACTAATGATCACATCTACCTGGTGTTAATATATCTCAAAGTAACTGGAGTGAGCATCTAATTTTTCTTCATCTTTTTCTAAATTCCACTTCTAGATCTCAGTTATTGAGTCTATCCTTCCTTAATTGACAGTTTTATATATGCTAATTTGTACCTTATTTTGGGACACATTGCCTCATGAAATTCAGGTTAACACTGTCCTCAATCTAACAAACCAGTTGGCGTGTTTTCGAGGAGTAAAAGTTTTGGGGGCTCAGCGGGTCCACACTACTTTGGAAATGTGTACTTTTTGAGACCAAAAATATTTTTGCTTTTATGCGTTTTTTATGCTGGTGAGGGACCAGTCTCCCCCCCCCAGCAATGAAGTTTTGCAAAAGCAATGGTGAAACAAAACAAACACTGGAAAAGCAAAATGGCTGGGAGCCAATGCCAGACCTACAGGTTTTGTCGATGCTTGTTTAGATTGTTCTTGTCCTTTCAACTTTTATTGCTGAACTTGTTTTACACAGGTCGAATGAGTTAGCACACTATTATATTGATTGAATGTAAATCATGTTTTATCCAATAACAGTTGCTTTGAGTTTAAATATTACTAGTCTAGGTTTATGGAGAATAAAACAAATTGAAAGATATATTATCAGGTAAATAAAAAGTCTACTTTTAGTACCAAAGCTGCTTTTAACAAAAAAACATTCACATTAGATCTACTGTAAATTTTTCATGAGAATATATCAAAATATATCGGAAACAAATTACTAGATTTAGAAACGAGTCTCAAGAACAGATTTTATAAACATTGTATGATTCAGTAAGAACAAGTAACTTACCTTCCCTAACATTCTTTCTGGTGGAAAATCTATCCATCTACAGATTCCTCAGTTTTAGAGTCTCCCCACGTGCCAGACTGGATCTGGAATATAGTTTGGGCCCAATCCAAGATGTGCTGTTTGGCAGTAAAAAACCTTTTAGAGACAGAGGCTTTTTTAATTTCTTCATCATTATAATGGCATTGTAAAGTCTCCTACTATTGTGTGGTCGACCTTTTGGGCATAAAGCCATTTTGATCTGTGTGCATCAGGTTGACGATAGTAATAGCTGGTCGGTTAGCTAGGATCTTGGTGAGTATTTTAGCTTCACAATTTATTAGGGGGATGGGTTTGTAGGATTTTAAGTAGGCAACTATGTGCACCTCCTTGAGATCCTTTGGCAAGCTACCCACTTCTCTTGAGTTTCACTATATAAATCAAGTAGTAGCTGAACTGATAATTGTGAGAGACCCTTCAAGAACTCAATTGGAAACCTGTTTGGGCTAAGTGTGAACCCGGTTGTTAGCTGAGAGATAGCCTCATCTATTTCATCTGTAATCAGAGACACTTCCAGGGCACCCCTTAGATCGGCTGGGAGGTGAGAAAGGGAAGCGCCCGCGAAGTACAGAGGTAACTCAATATTGGAAGTGAGAGGAGGGTTGCCGTGGAGTGTGAATGCATTGGCTATATAATGGGGGAATTATGGTTATTACCCTCACAGTCTCAACTGAATGTTATGCGTCTGCTTGCTTCTTCTCTTTGGCTCAACCAATGCACGAGTTGGCCTTTGTATGTCCTTATCCATACAAATTGTTCTGAGAAGTCAATCAGATCTTTTTGGCCTCATCTAAATTTATTTGCTGATACTTTCATTTCCCTTGTAACAGTTGGTGAAAATGGCCATCTGAATTATCATTTCTACATTCCTCTTCTGCTCTCAGCATGATGGCTTCTAGAATAGCAGGCTATCGTTTTATCTCCATTTTAAAGTTGGTAATAATGGATATGACACTATCCCTAATAACCACCTTGTAAGTTTCCTACGGAGTTGCAGAGGGTTCTACTGTATTAGTAATGAGTTGGAAATATTGCATGGTCTATTTCAGTGTGTCTCAGAACTCCCATTTAGTCAACCACCATGAATTCACCCTTCACAATGAGTGGTATTATGGGTCTGTGCATTGTATCTGCACTTCAATCAGAGCATGATTGGCTAGGCCACGGGCATAGATTATCATCAGTGATGAGGTGTAGGTAGGCAGTGGGAGCAAAAAAAGTAATCTATGCGGGAGAAGGGCATGTATGCCCCCAAGACAAAAGTGCCTCCAGCCTCTGGGTGGTAATATCGCCATATCACTAAATCTCATTGCTGTGGAGAATATTACAAGTGGGTAAGAGGATGGAGGGGAAGCGTAGGGATGAATCGCTCCATCGAGAGTTTCATCTACATGACAGTTGAAATCCCCACCAATAAATGTGAAGCCAGGGAAGAGGGCTTCCATCACAGCACTGCTTAAGGACCCGAGGAAGGCCTGGATAGAGGCGGGCCGAGTATACTGTAACCAATGCAATGGGCATGTTGTACAGTTCTCCAGCTATTATCATATATCGGGCCAGTTTGTCTGTCTTTGTGTAGTCCATAGGGAGATGGCAAGGTCAGGCTGGCCAATAGGGCAATCAGGGAGTGCTGGAATGACTGGTCTGACTGGTCAGAGTGTGGGATGTTTTTTTGGGCTGTTTCTGGGCATGTTTCTGGTGTGGCAGGCCAGTTTTTACTATTGATTTCTCGGATATTACCATAAACATTGCCTGCAGCAAGTTCAAATCCATGCCTTCTCCCATACCTTGCAAAACACTTATACAGTATGTCTTTACAAGTTCAAAACTACTCCAATGTGCAAACATGGGCCATTTTTTAGTTATTCAATTCACTAATAGAGGCAACTTTTATTTTGCTGCCCGGGCCTTTTTCTCTCTCAGTCTGACCATGGGAGTTGGCGGTTAATTAGGATTGCCATTCCAATGGAGCCTCTATGGAAGCAAGCATTATAAACCCTGGAGAAGCTATTGCGCGCAAGTATCTACTGTCACTGACTAAGAGGTGAGTCTCCTATAGCAGTAGGATGTTGGCACCGTAGTGCTATGCCTGTTTGAGGACTGCACCATCTCTTTGTTTTTTTCAGTGAACCGTTGACATTTCATGAGGAAGTAATGGGAATGCTGGATTGTTCCTGGAGGAGGTAAGAGTAATGTTAAAGGATTCTAAATTGGAAATAGAGGATATCATATGAACAAAACCCTCCCCTGGCCCAAAACTTCCAAATGTGAAGTATTGATTGCAAGAACTAGGAAAAACATGCCCTTGCTACTCCTTAGGATACTCTAACGTAACCCCAAGGAACAATGAACATACACATTTTGCTGCACGCCTCTATAGTTGCCCAACTTTGTGGCCCACTAAGGGTGTACCTACCCAGTTCATCAACCAAATGGATTGTCTGCGAGAGCAGTCTTCTGACCACCCACCCTCCTCATCCCATGCACTGAATCCATGATCTTTGTCTTTAGGTTAGAAGCTGGTCAAGAACGGATTTACAGGTAAATATGTTAGCTGGTTATCTATTACAGCTCCTCCTGGAATGTAGGCTACATCACTGAATCTGTCCAGGTGGAGTCACCTTCCCCAAGGCCCTAATTCATGACAAACCTGTCTTGTGGCAGTTCTAAATGAGTGGAGTTATCGAGACCTGGGGTGTAATCCCCACAGCCCCAGACTGTGATTATGGTTTTATTGTTTCTTCACTGGGCCTTCATCCTTGCCTCCAAGTTGGTTGTTGTTCCCTAGGTCTAGCTGCAGCCAGTGATCTTGACTTGTGTTGAATCCCTGGTAGAGGGGGGTCACTCTTCCATTCAAGGCCACACCTGGTACAGGGTGTCAAAGAAGAGAGTCTGCAACGGGAAAATTACTTTCAACTTGGCAGAAAATAGCAGCATATACTTAATTCCCATGGACCAGAGTTTGTTTGACATGTTTGTACGATTTTACATTTTGTTTCTTCTTTACTAATTTTCAATAGTCTGGTAAGATAAGAAATTTCCAGAACTGAAACACAACTTCCCCCTTCAGTCTAGTTGTTCAAAGAATCAGATCTCGGTATCTGAAATTAAGGAAGTGATAAATGATGGGTCAGATTGGGCCACCAGGTGGAGGCTTCACACTCAATGCCCTGTATGCCTTTTTGATGATGAAGTAAGTGAAAGTTCTTCTTCTGGGATGATGAGCGTTAGCTCTCTCTACACATCTGTTCCAAGTGCTGTCCCTTTCCACCTACCCCCGGGAAGCCCACAATGTACAGGTTGTTCCCCCATTTCTGGCCTTCCGCATCCTCCTCTTGCTGCAGGAGATCCATTTAGGATGTGACCAACTGGTTTAACATGGTTCAAAGTTATTTAACAGTATCCTTAAGTTGGGATAAGCGTCCCTCCACTTCAGTGACTCTTTCTACCACACTGCATAGATCTTGTCTCAGAAGGATCACATATGACACCACTTCTCCAATTTTAGTCTCAAGGGCGGCCCTAGAGTCCTGAATTACTTGGACTTGGGTGCTGTGTATCTCAGAGCTGATGATTACTCAATGGCATGATGCGTTGCCAGTAGCGACTTGGCATATTTATCAGTTTTGCTATGCTTCTGTGACAGATTACTTTTGTCTTTAGCCATGAGCTGATGGAGGGGAACAGCAGTTCAGTGCCATGAATCGTACTGTTGTGAGCATGTCAGTGCCAACTGTAAGCCTGTGGTATTAGGGCGAGTTGTATCACCTGGGTAGAGAAGCAGGCACTGTTATCAATGGGGAGTATTACCTCCGCACTCTCATGTGCTGTCTGTATGTGACTAGATATTGACTCCCATTACTTCAGTCTTCTTTTTGCCATCTAGATACTGGTTCAAGGTCCCCTTTATTTCACCAATCTGCACAGGAGGGGTAGGAAACACCTTTATTGCAGCTCAGTGTGCCCATGGAATTGTGCCCCATCTGCACCATCTGCAGTGGTCAGGAAAACTCATTCATTCTATACTGTTTTCAGCAGTAGCACAGCAAGGGCCGACTGCCTGGTGAATTGTCAATGTGGTTGGGCCTCATCCCCGGGAATGGAAGATAAGTCCATGATTCTGCATAGTGCTGCCTCATTACCAGCGCTGTAGAGGGGAGACCAGGTGTCAGGTGGCAAGGTGCTTTTTTAACAGATGTAGTGTCTAAGGCACTGTGGGTCAGAGGGTGAATCCAGTGATGCAAAGAGCTAGCATAACAAGCAATTTGAGATTCCAGAATATTCAAGTTATAAACAATATTAAGGGCCTCATTTTAATGTCTTCCGCCCAACACCGACTCGGTCCTGAGACTGACCGACACCGGGTCGGCGGTCCCAACTGGCCCATGACAATGCGACCGAACATTGTTCGGTCGCATTGCACTTTTCTCAATGGGAGCTCGTGTTATGGCCGGAAATCGGCCGTGACATAAGCTCCCATTGAGAAAAGGGAGTTGCAGTTCATCCCTGCCACAGGGTGCAGGGATCCACAGGTGCCCCCTTGGCCTCCAAGCGGAAGCCGTGCACCCAAGGGGCCCTCCTGGGGGCCCCCAAAGTCAAGTTCCGACAGCCTTTCCATGTCGGAAGGGCCGGCACGGAAAGGCTGCCAAAACCCGACATTGTAATCTAAAGGGCGGAAATGCCCGCCCTTGAGATTAGAGGCCGGATTACAACTGGCCGATGGGCTCTCAGGAGCCCATCGGAAGCCAGCCAGAAAGACCGGCAGGTTTAGTTTATGACCACCTCCATCGTAATGAGGCGGTTGTAAAGTAAACTGACCGGCCCATTACGATGCGGTTTACGGCCGCATCGTAATCGGCCCCTAAATGTTTATGGAAACAAGGCATAAACGCTTCTTGTAAGGTAAGGATACTCCATAAAACGGTTGGAAACGCTCATGCTAAACGGATAAATGATTGACATGAGGTTGGTTGTCATTTATGGAGAGAAGCAGGAAGCTGCTCTATTGAACACCATAGTAGTGACAGAAAAATGATTTTGGAGAGTGGAGAAAGACCATGAATACAAGAACAGGAGGGACTGAGGAGGTAGACAGGAAGTAGAAACGCATTATGGAAAGAGAATAAGAATAAACTTGTTTACTCCATACACTACCAGGATGCTTGGCAGCATGAGAAAGATATTTGGAGATAGATACAATTGCAGATGAGTGGGGACACTTGACAGAATAGGAAATATTTTTAAAAAGGGAATACATTTTAGACAGGGTGTGAAGAATATATGTATGTATATATACATATATGTGTGTATATATATATATATATATTTTTTTTTTACAATGCAGTCTAAGGAGCAGTGCGCTCAACAGATGGGGTCAGCGTTGGGGTCCAACTGTTGTCCCAATTTTCAATATAATGCAAGAATATGCTGCACTCCAGGAACTTCAGTTTGCAAAGTCTTTATTGCCGAAGACAATAGCACCGATGCGTTTCGACTCAACTGGTCTTTGTCACGGTGACAAAGACCAGTTGGGTCGAAACGCATCAGTGCAATTGTCTTGGGAAATAAAGATTTTGCAAACTGGAGTGCAGCGTATTCTTAATAAATATATATATATATATATATATATATGTATATATATATATATTCACTGAAAAAACCATAGGTTTCAGGCACGTTATAGTTAGAAATTTGCATTTAAAAAACCTTAAAAATCACTGAAAAAACCATAAGGTTTTAGGGACAGTTATAGTTAGTTGGACATTGCACTCGTACAAAACCCATGAAATTCCCCGTTATAGTTAGTTCAGGTAACTATAACTCGCGCCTGGAATGCACTGCTGATGACGTCACATATTACATCACTCATGACATGGTCAGTGACATCACTGATGACATCACTGATGACATCTCAAATGACATCACTGACGACATCACTGATGACATCATCCAGTGACTGTGTGTTTGTGTAAAGTTTAAATATGTTTAATATATATAGGGAAAGGCGTATTGAAGAATGAGTGGGTGTATAAGTGTCTGAATGGATGATTTAGTAGGTGCGTGACTGAGTCTATAAGTGAGTGATTAAACGTATCTTACTGGATGCATGGGTGAGTGACTAAACTGTGTGAATGTCTGTATCCGTCTGTCTGTCTTTGTGTAAGCAGCTGCATGGGTTTCTGACTAGCTAAATGAGTGTCTATATGGGTTATGGATTGGTTCTCTGAGTATCTGTATGGGTGCCTCAGTGTTTGTGTGGGTGGGGTGAGTGTGACTCTGTGCATAGATGTGTGAGTGGGTGATTCACTGGGTGCATGGTTTCAAGAGTGCGTCTGTGATGGACTGTATGGGTGGGTGAGTGTGTGTATGGGTGTGTTAGTGATTGAATGTATATCTCAGTGGTACATGTGTGAGTAACTATATATGTGAAAGGCAGTATATATGTGTGTTGGAGTATATAAATGGCTATAAGTGAGAGTGTGTGATTGTGAGAGTGGCTATATGGATGAGTGTGTGCTTGCATCAGTGATTGCATAGGAGCGTAAGAATGTGCTAGTATTTTTATGAGTAAGTGAGCTGGTGTGTATAACTGTATAGGTGAGTAAATTGGAGTGTGATTAATTATTTGCATGACTGACTAGGTGTGTGAGTACCTCTCTGGATGAGTTGCATTGTGTGAGTGTTTATATAGGTGTATGAGTGCATATGATAGTCCTGTACTGAGTGACTGTAAGTATGAGTGACTGTACGGGTGAGTGAGTAGATGTGTGTGTGTAGACCTAAGAATCAGTGAGTGGGTATGTACTTATTGGTATTGGAGTGTGTATGGTTTTGAGAATGGCAGTCTGTAATTTAGAGTGGGTGTTTCAAAACTTATATTAGGGTGTGAGAAGATGCATTAAATTCTCACATGGATGATGTCATCAGTGATGTCATCAGTGATGTCATTTGAGATGTCATCAGTGATGTCATCAGTGATGTCACTGACCATGTCATGAGTGATGTAATATGTGACGTCATCAGCAGTGCATTGCGGGGCGCGAGTTATAGTTACCTGAACTAACTATAACGGGGAATTTCACGGGTTTTGTACGAGTGCAATGTCCAACTAACTATAACTGTCCCTAAAACCTTATGGTTTTTTCAGTGATTTTAAGGTTTTTAAATGCAAATTTCTAACTATAACGTGCCTGAAACCTATGGTTTTTTCAGTGAATTTCAAAGGTTTTTAAATGCTAATTTCTAACTATAACGTGTCTGAAACCTATGGTTTTTTCAGTGAATTTCAAAGGTTTTTTAAATGCTAATTCCTAACTATAACATGTCTGAAACCTACGGTTTTTTCAGTGAATTTCAAAGGTTTTGTAAATGACAATTTTTAAATGTATTAATTGTTATATTTATTTTTTTCATACTGATTTACTACATTTTTAGAAACAATTTTTTTACATATTTTATTTTTTAAATTACATTGTAATTACATTATACATTACAAAAATACTTTCTCACAATGAATTACTTTAGTTTAAATACTTTGCACATAGGCAATAGACTTTTAAGTACAGTAGTTACAGTTGTTGCAATGGCAACACATTTTCAAACACAATGCAACATTCAGCTCAATGTGAATTTCTAGTTAAATGCAATTAGTTACTTTATGGATTACTTTTCTAACCACAGGACTGGATCCTAGATTCAGTCCTGGGACATCTCCTGTAAACAGTTGAGTAAAAGCGTTTTGGTTACATTAGTGATTTTTAAGGAATATTATTGTATTTTAAAAGTTGACACTTTGAAACTTTTTCTCATAGAATCACCAATGTTATCCTATGGAAGGAAATTCACTTAGCAGGTAAAAACTGTTATCGTTACTTTTTCTTACTCAGTGTTGGATCCTGGATCCAGCACTGGTGCATCTCCTGTAAACAGTTGAAAGAATGCGTTTAAGTCATACAGGCGATTTTTAAGGAATATTTGTAGTTTGTGAAAATCGACACTTTGAAACTTTTCTGCTGAAAACCAGACAATGGATTCCTATGGAAGAAAATATAAGTTACTGGTAAGTACGGTTAAAATTACTTTTCAGGGTCAGTGCTGGGCTAAAAGATGCAGCACTGAGGTCTCTCCTGATAACAGGTGAGTAAATCGGAATTTGTATTTCGGCTGATTTTAGAGGAATATTTGTATGTTTCAAAAATCAACACTTAGAAACTTTTTCAGCAAAAGCAGACAATGATATCCTATGGAAGGAAATTCAAGTTACTGGTAAGTACGGTTAAAATTACTTTTCAGGACCAGTACTGGGCTGAAAGATACAGCACTGAGGTCTCTCCTGATAACAGGTGAGTAAATCGGAATTTGTATTTCGGCTGATTTTAGAGGAATATTTGTATGTTTCAAAATCAACACTTCGAAACTTTTTCAGCAAAAAGCAGACAATGATATCCTATGGAAGGAAATTCAAGTTACTGGTAAGTACGGTTAAAATTACTTTTGAGGATCAGTACTGGGCTGAAAGATGCAGCACTGAGGTCTCTCCTGATAACAGGTGAGTAAATCGGAATTCGTATTTCGGCTGATTTTAGAGGAATATTTTAAAGTTCCAAAACTCCACACTTAGAAGAATTTCCAAGTGAAACCAGTCAATGTTAGCCTATGGAAGGAAATTCAAGTTACTGGTAAGTATGGTTAAAATTACTTTTCAGGACCAGTACTGGGCTGAAAGATACAGCACTGAGGTCTCTCCTGATAACAGGTGAGTAAATCGGAATTCGTATTTCGGCTGATTTTAGAGGAATATTTGTATGTTTCAAAAATCAACACTTAGAAACTTTTTCAGCAAAAAGCAGGCAATGATATCCTATGGAAGGAAATTCAAGTTACTGGTAAGTACGGTTAAAATTACTTTTCAGGATTAGTACTGGGCTGAAAGATGCAGCACTGAGGTCTCTCCTGATAACAGGTGAGTAAATCCGAATTCGTAGTTCGGCAGATTTTAGAGGAATATTTGCACAATGGTGAAGGTAGGGGCGGGGCCTGAGGTGACATCTGTGCAAGCGCGCCCCGTGGCGCGTTTTAAGTTGGGGATTAAGTCCCCTTGAATCATGAGGGTCCCTAGGGGCCAACTAGCCCACCAGGAACCTCCAGTATGCGCCAGGGGCTGCGTTGCAGAGACTGTAGAGAGGCCACACCCCTTTTACACCTCTCTGCAACGCAGCTCTGTGGCGCTTTCTGGATGTACCTGTTGGGCTAGTTGGCCCCAGGGACCCTCAGGATTGAAGGTGATTTAATTCCCCATCTTAAAACGCGCCACGGGGCCTGTTTGCACACATGTCACCTGAAGCCCCGCCCCTCCCTTCACCACTGTGCACACGCGCCCCGTGGCGCGTTTTAAGTTGGGGATTAAGTCTCCCTGAATCCTGAGGGTTCCTGGGGGCCAACTAGCCCACCATGTACCTCCAAAAGCGCCACAGAGCTGCGTTGCAGAGAGGTGTATAAAGGGGCGTGGCCTCTGTACACCTCTCTGCAACGCAGCCCCTGGCGCATACTGGAGGTTCCTGGTGGGCTAGTTGGCCCCAGGACCCCCAGTATTCAAGGGAATTACTTCCCCATCTGCAAACGCGCCAGGGGCGCGTTTGCAGAGTGGTGAAGGAAGGGGGCCGGGCCTGCGGGCCGATCGTTTTTTTTTTTTTTCCTGAAGGGGGCTGTGTGGGCCCCCTTCCTTCTTCTTATTTTTGGGCCCTCGGGACCCCATCCCCCAGGGCCTTACCCCTTTTTTTTTTTTTAAATTTTTTTTTTTAATTATTTCTGGGGAGGGGGCCGCATGGCCCCCTCCCGAGCCACTACTTGCCCCGGGGACCCCATCCCCGGGGCATGGCCTCTGGTTGGGGACTGTGGGGGTCCCCAAACCCCCACAGTCCCGCCGGCTCCCCGTGTCCTACGGGAGCCGGCATTGCTTACACATGGGGAGCAGCTAACATGCTGCTCCCATGTGGAAAAGCAATTGTCTTTGGATATTGGAGCGAGAGCAGGTTTCCCTGCTCTCTCTTCCAATATCCAAAGCAGTTTGCAATGACAGGACGGAGCCGCGAGGCTCCCGTCCTGTCATTGCAAACAGCAGTGTCCCGGGGTAGGCACCCCGGGACACTGCAGGAGCCGGCCCTGGGGGTGGCGGTCCCCAGGGCCACCACAGGCTCCAGGAGGGGGCCGCGCGGCCCCCTCCCCACATCAGCAAAGCCCGGGGAGGTGGTGATCCCGGGGCTTCGGGGTCCAAAACGGACCCCCATTTTAATTTGTTAGTGCCCCGGGAGGTGGCGGTCCCCGGGCGTGTAGGGGGCTCGAGCCCCCCACACAGGAAAAAAAAAAAAAAGAAGCCCCGGGAGGTGGTGGTCCCGGGGCTGCGGGAGGGCTCAGAGCCCTCCCGCACCATTTAAAGAAAGCCCGGGGGTGGCGGTCCCGGGGCTTGCGGGGCCCTTAGAGGCCCCCATACATAAAATAAACACCCCCAGCATGCCCCCGGGACTTGGCCCACCCGGGGCAAGTGCTATCGAGCGCGGAGACCGCGCTTCGATTTTGTATCGGCAGGATCCGCGCACTTTTTAAAAAAATGCTTTTTTGCCCAGGTGGTCCTTGTGGGACCCCTGAGCAGACCTAGGGGTCAGGGTGTTTCTACCCTGCCCCCTTTGTGCGTTTGCGCACTTTTTACTGCTTTCTTGTTCCTCGGTTCTACCGAGGAACAAGATGGCTGCCAACACTTCCTGGTTTGGAGTGTTGACAGCCAATTAGCAGACAGCTCGTGATCGGGAGGGTGCGCGAATCCGACGCGGCCATAGATATATATGTACTTTTACTTTTGATTTTCTCAGCAACTACTGAGACGGATTTACACCATTTAACAAAAGGGTTCTTTCTGAACCAAGAACTACCTCTTTGCCAAATTTGGTGTAATTCCGTTCAGCAGTTCGGGCTGTAGCCGTGTCTAAAGTTTCCTATGGAAAAATGAATGGGGAAAACGCGTTTTGGGACCCCCTTTTTCTCGGCCCCCGCTTGACGAATCACCCCGAGACTTTCAGGGTAGGAGCGGACCGGAGCGCCCCACAAAGTTTGAAAATTTTGCGAAGATACGTCAACCGGCAAGAGAGTTATTTCAAATAGAATGTCGCGGATTTCCTATGGAAAATAGGTTCTAACTATAACTATCTACTGGCGACCGCCAGTAGATAATATATATATATATATATATATATACACCAACACGATTCGCGTGTGCTCTCAGCCTCTCTCGGCGGCGGGCTCAATAGAGGGCGCGAACCTCCATGATACAGTCAATCCAATGTCGGTAGACAAAAGTTTATCGAGCCCAATTCCATTGAAGCGTGAATAATTTATTCAAACAAGTAGCAAACAAACGCCCAACGCGTTTCAGTGCAGCCGCACTTTGGTCACGGGTCACAGACTGTTTGTAGTGATCAATTACATATAGTGCACGAATATAACAATAGAAGTAGGACTACATATCCCAATGCTTGGTTCTACACAGGAAAAAATGGCATCCATTTTGAAGTTGTCTACTTCTCTATAGGATACAATTGAGCTGCTGTAAACTGTACATGTATAGAGTGCAATTCAAGTGGTTCCAACTTATATAGAGAGTTATAAATCCAATATAACTCAATATTATTGTCGACAGATGTGTCATCAACAACATTATTTTGTTGAAAAAATTATATAATAATAATAATGATTTTCAATTCCGCCCTAGTGGGCCAATCACGTAGTGGTGCTCAATCACCATCTACCAATCGTAACACAATTCTGCCCAATCCAAAATTATTGTCTGTCATGCCCCAGTGGGAAACTTTATTGAGAATGCTACTCGGGAGTGCTACACATGAGTACATGTCATTTGACGTGCGTAACTGGGTATAAAAACATGGTGGACTTTGAATAACTTTATTGAATATCTGACGATCCATCGTGGATGTGCATACACAAACAATCGATTATATGTAGGGTTGTATATCAAGTATGCACATATTATTTGGTCCATATTATGAATTGAATTTTATTTATTTATTTATTTAAATTGAATATTCTATTCAAAGTGTATGCATTACTCTGAGATTGAATTCCGCTTGCGAGCAGCATATGAAGTGTGTTGTCACTTTCCATGAACGATGAGATGTATTTCTAAGGGAATTGGCAGTAATAACATTACTCGAAAAAGGCTAACGCCGAAACGCGTCGTCTTGGTGCGCATTAAAAAAATTGTGCAATATCCCTGGTGTGCCGCTTGTTTTTTCTCTGGAGGTCTGGAGGAGAAGTTTGGAAAGGAATACAATAACGGCGGCTGCCGCCGTAGCAGGCACCGACACCGTTGGAAGGAGAACTGTGACAGCAGCAACTCAAGCAATATATATATATATATATATATATATATATATATATATATATATATATATATATATATATATATATATATATATATATATTATCTACTGGCGGTCGCCAGTAGATAGTTATAGTTAGGACCTACTTTCCATAGGAAATCTGCAATATTCTATTTGCAATAACGTTGGCGCCGGATGACGAATCTTCGCGAAAGCTTCCAACTTGTTGGGGTGCTCCGGTCCGCTCCTATCCTGAAAGTCTCGGGGTGATTCGTCAAGCGGGGGCCGAGAAAAAAGGGGGGTCCCAAAACGTGTTTTCCCCATTCATTTTTCCATAGGAACCTTTAGTCGCAGCTACAGCCCGAACTGCTGAACGGAATTACACCAAATTTGGCAAAGAGGTAGCCCTTGGTTCAGTGTCGTGCCTTTTGCTTAAATGGTGTAAATCCGTTCAGTAGTTCCTGAGAAAATCAAAAATAAAGTCACATATATATCTATGGCCGAGTAGGGCCCGCGTACCCTCCCGATCACGAGCTGCATGCTAATTGGCTGTCAAGTGGCTGTCAACACTACAAATAAGGAAGTGTTGGCAGCCATTTTGTCCCTCGGTAGAACCGAGGGACAGAAACAAGTGCGCAAGCGCAAAAGGGGGCAGGGTAGAAACACCTGACCCCCTAGGTCTGCTCAGGGGGTCCCACAAGGACCCCTGGGCAGAAAAAGCATTTTTTATTTTTTTTTAAATCGGCGGGATGCGCTTAGGGTGCGTGGATCCCGCCGATAAAAAAAAAATCGAAGCGCGGTCTCCCACGCTTCGATGCAAATTTGCCCCCGGGTGGCCCAAGTCCCGGGGGCATGCAGGGTGGGTTTACATTTTATGGGGGGCCTCTAAGGCCCCCAAGCCCCGGGGACCGCCACCCCCGGGGCTTTAAATAAAATGGTGCGGGAGGGCTCTCCGCCTTCCCGCAGCCCCGGGGACCGCCACCCCCCCGGGGCTTCTTTTTTTAAATTTAAATAAAATGTGTGGGGGGGCTCCAGTCCCCCCACACGCCCCAGGGACCGCCACCTCCCCGGGGCACTAACAAATTTAAAATGGAGGTCCGTTTTGGACCCCGAAGCCCCTGGGACCACCACCTCCCCGGGCTTTGCAGATGTGGGGAGGGGGCCGCGCGGCCCCTCCTGGAGCCTGTGGTGGCCCTGGGGACCGCCACCCCCAGGAGTCGGCTCCTGCAGTGTCCCGGGTGCCTACCCCGGGACACTGTAGTTTGCTATGGCAGGGCGGGAGCCTCGCGGCTCCGTCCTGTCATAGCAAACTGCTTTGGATTTTGGAAGAGAGAGCAGGAAACCTGCTCTCTCTTCCAAAATTCAAAGCAGATTGCTTTCCACATGGGGAGCTGCATCTTAGCAGCTCCCCATGTGGAAAGCAATGCCGGCTCCCGAGGACGCGGGAGCCGGCGGGACCGTGGGGATTGGGGACCCCCACAGTCCCCAACGGAGAGGGCCAGCCCCGGGGGATGGGGTCCCGGGGCAAGTAGTGGCCGGGAGGGGGCCACGCGGCCCCCTCCCCAAAAAAATAATAAAAATAAAAAAATAAATAAAAAATAAAGGCCTGCCCCGGGGGATGGAGTCCCCGGGGCAAAAGGAGGCCTGAGGAGGGGGGCCACGCAGCCCCCCTCCTTAAAAAAATCAAAAAAAGTATGCCCATGCCCCGGGGATGGGGTCCCGGGGCCGGAATAAGCCACGGGAGGGGGCCACGCGGCCCCTTTCCCGTTTCCTTTTTTAAAAGAAAAAAAAGGGTAAGGCCCTGGGGGATGGGGTCCCCAGGGCCCAAGAAAAGGAAAAAAGAAGGGGGGCCACACAGTCCCCCTTCGGGAAAAAAAAACTAATTAAAAAAAAAAACGATTGTGCCGCAGGCCCCGCCCCCTTCCTTTACCACTCTGCAAACGCGCCCCCTGGCAGTGGTACATGTGTGAGTAACTACATATGTGAAAGGCAGTATATATGTGTGTTGGAGTATATAAATAGCTATAAGCCAGAGTGTGTGATTGTGAGAGTGACTGTATGGATGAGTGTGTGCTTGTATCAGAGATTGTATAAGAGCGTAAGAATGTGCTAGTATTTGTATGAGTAAGTGAGCTGGTGTGTGTATTACTGTATAGGTGAGTAAATGGGTGTGTGCTTAATTTTTTGCATGACTGACTAGGTGTGTGAGTACCTCTATGGATGAGTGGCGGTGTGTGAGTATTTATATAGGTGTATGAGTGCATATAATAGTCCTGTACTGAGTGACTATAAGTATGAGTGACTGAGTGAGTAGATGTGTGTGTGTAGACCTAAGAATCAGTGAGTGTGTATATAGTAATTGGTGTTGGAGTGTCTATGGTTTTGACAATGGCAGTCTGTAATTTACAGTGGGTGTATCAAAAGTTATATTAGGGTGTGAGAAGATGCATCAAATTATCACATGGATGATGTCATCAGTGATGTCATTTGAGATGTCATCAGTGATGTACATGAGTGATGTCACTGACCATGTCATGAGTGATGTAATATGTGACGTCATCAGCAGTGCATTGCGGGGCGCGAGTTATAGTTACCTGAACTAACTATAACGGGGAATTTCATGGGTTTTGTACGAGTGCAATGTCCAACTAACTATAACTGTCCCTAAAACCTATGGTTTTTTCAGTGAATATATATATATATATATATATATATATATATATACCTAAAAAACAAAGGTAACAGGGAGGTTATAGTTAGGCTCAGATTTCACTCGTACAAAACCATAGA
Organism: Calotriton arnoldi; assembly: GCA_963921515.1. Taxonomy (NCBI): domain Eukaryota; kingdom Metazoa; phylum Chordata; class Amphibia; order Caudata; family Salamandridae; genus Calotriton; species Calotriton arnoldi. Next base: position 486,527 of record CAWUFW010007126.1, read on the forward strand.
ACTTCAACAGTTATAGTTACCTGAGCTAACTATAACTTATGCCCCTGCAATGCACTGCTTATGACCTCACATATTATATAACTCATGACATGGTCAGTGACATCACTGATGACATCTAGTGAGTGTAAGTATTTTCTAAGAGCTTATGATTGTCAAAGATATATACTAACCTACTACAAAAGTTAAATTAGTATACTAGGTGCACTACTACTGAGTGATACTACTTCTAACATATATTATGTGAGTGGCTGTGTGAATGTAATATTCTTGTGCGTATGGGTGTGCGAGTGGCTGTATGGGAGTGTAAGTGGATGTGTAAGTAGTTATGTGGGTGAGTTGCTGTGTGAGTGGCTGCATTGATGAGTGAGTGGGTGTGTCAGTTGCTTTATGGGTGACTGAGAGGCGGTGTGAGTGGCTCTATGGGTGGGTAAGTGGGTGTGTAGTGGCTGTATGGGTGAGAGAATGTGTGTCTGAATGGCTGTATGAGTGAGTGTCTGGGTGTGTAAGTGGCTGTATGGGTGAGTGAGGGGCTGTTTGAGTGGGTGTTTGGTTAAGTGAGTTGGTGTGTGAGTGGCTGTATTGGAGAGTGAGTGTCTGTGTGAATGGCTGTATGGGTGAGTAAGCAGATGTGAGTGCCTGTATTGGTGTGTGAATGGGTATGTAAGTGGGTGTGTGAGTGCTTGTATGGGTAAGTGAGTGGCTTTGTTGAGAGGCTGTATGGATGAGTGGGTGTGTCAGCGACTGTGTGGGTAAATAAGTGGGTGTGTGAGTAGCTGAATGGGTGAGTGTGTGGTTATGTGACTGGCTGTACAGGTGAGTGACTGGTTGTATAAGTGGCTGTATGGGTGAGTGAATGGTTGTGTGAGTGGCTGTAAGAGTGAGTGAGCGGGTGTGTGAGTGGCTTTATGGAGGAGTGAGCGGGTGGGTGTGTGAGTACTGGTATGGGTCTGTGAATGGGTATGTGAGTGGTTGTGCGGGTGTGTGAGTGGGCATATGAGGTTGTATGGGGGTGTGAGTGGTTCTGTGGATGATGTCATCAGTGATGCCATTTGACATGTCATCAGTGATGTCACTGACCATGACATGAGTGATGTAATATGTGAGGTCATAAGCAGTGCATTGCAGGGGCATAAGTTATAGTCAGCTCAGGTAACTATAACTGCTGCATTTCTATGGTTTTTTATGAGTGAAATCTGAGCCTAACTATAACGTCCCTATAACCTTTGGTTTTTTCAGAGAATTTCTAAGGTTTTTTTAAATTCTATTTCTTAACTATAACGTCCCTTTAACCTTTGATTTTCTTGTTCAGTGAATTTCTATGTTGTTTTTAACTAGTAGTCGGGTTTGTAGAGTGGTGGAGAAAGGTGGCGGGACCAGCTCTTAGGAATCCCGCTGTGTCACACTTACTAGAGGTAACAGGTGGGCTTCTTGGCCCCTAAGGACCCTCAGCTTCCAAGAGGACTTTATCCACCAACCAGTAGTGCACCAGGAAGCACGTTTTGAGAGTGGTGGAGAAAGGGGGCATGGCCTCCAAAGACCTTTCAGCAATCCTGCTGTGTGGGATTTACTGGCAGTAACAGGAGGGCTTGTTGGCCCCCATTGGCCCTCAGCTGCCAAGGAGACTTCATCCCCCAACCAGTAGTGCGCCAGGAGGCATGTTTACAGACTGGTGGAGAAAGGGGGCATGGCCTCTGACAACCTCTCAGCAATCCCTCTGTTTGGACTTACTGGAGGTAACAGGAGGACTTGTTGGCTCCAAGGACGCTCAACATTCAAGGGGACTTCATTCCACAACTAGTAGTGCACCAAAAGGCACGTTTGCAGAGTGGTGGAAAAAGGGGGCGTAGCCTCTGACCACCCCTCAGCAATCCCGCTGAGTGGGACTTACTGGAAGTAACAGGAGGGGTTACTGGCCACCAAGGACCCTCAGGAGGCAAGGGGACTTCATCCCCCAACCAGTAGTGCGCCAGGAGGTGCGTTTGCAGAGTGGTGGAGAAAGGGGTTGTGGCCTCCCAAGACCTCTCAACAATCCCACTGTGTGGGATTTACTAGAGGTAACAGGAGTTCTTGTTGGCCCCCAAGGACCCTCAGAATCCAAGGGGACATCATCCCCCAACCAGCAGTGTGCCAGGAGGTGCGTTTGCAGAGTAGTGGCGAAAGGGGGCGGGGCCTCCGGTGACTTGCCGGTCCCACATTTTTTTTGTATTTTTTATGGGAGGGGGCCGTGTGACCCCCTTCTCTGGGCCAATTTTGGCCCCGGGGACCCCATCCCTTGGGGCTCGGCCTCAATTGTGAGTGCCCTGATCCCACCCAGGGCACCCACTGCCACTAATGAGGACTGTGGGAGTAGCCTGAAGGCCCCTGCGATCCCTGCTGCCCCCTGCCTCCTGCGGGAGCCAGCATTGCTTTTACACATAGGGAGCTGCTAACATGCTGCGCCCTGTTTGTAAAAGTAATTGTGCTCTGCTTTGAGCAAGCGAGAGCACATTTTGCCATGGCTTGGCGGAGCAGTAAAGCTCCCGCCAAGCCATAGCAAACAGCTATGTCCTGGGGATGGGCACCCCGGGACAAAGCAGGTTCTGGCCCTGGGGGGTGGCGGTCCCCAGGGCCATCTTTGGCTCCAGGAGGGGGGACGTGTGGCCCCCCTCCATTTTTTTAAATTTGCCCCAGGGAGGCAGTTGTCCCCGGGGCCGGGTATCGGCAATGGACCCACTCCATTATATCATTTGAGCCCCGGGGAAGTGACAGTCCCCGGGGCGGCTTGGGGGGCCACAGGGCCCCGCATTTCTATGTTAATTGCCCGGGAAGGTTGTGGTCCCCGGGGCTGCGGGGGGGATCACATGGGCCCCCCACATGTCTATAATTCATTGCTCCGGGGAGGTGGCGGTCCCCGGTGCTCCGGGGTGAGCCACACGGACCCCCCGCATTTTTATAGTTCATTGCCCCAGGGATGTGCCGGTCCTCGGGCTGCAGGGGGGCTGGGCGGGCCCCCAACAGTCTTACTATTGTTTCCCCCGGGAGTTTGCGGTCCCCGGGACTGCGCAGGGCCGCCCTAAGCCATTTTTATAACTTTGGGGGCCAGAAACAGTCTGAATTGTCACAGTTGTAGGAGTTTGATGGTTAGTAGTTGTGTTGTTACTATAATTGGCTGCATGGCAGGGACAATGTGTGCTGTAAGCTGCAGTGGCCTCCTGACGAGAACACTGGCACTAATTTATTTTACAAATTAAGCACTGTTTAATGATTAGTCCCAGGGTGGGCCAGGTCCTGGGGGCTTATTTATATACATATAAAATGGGGAGGGGGTGCACGTGGCCCCCCTCCCCATGGCCACTCTTGGCACCGGGGACCACCACTTCCCCTGGGCAGGGCAGGCCGATGTTCATTTAACTGGCCCGTCATGTATGCATGCAGTAAATAAGTCACAGAAACCATATGTTTGCGTGGTAGATGTGACCAGCACAGACCCCGTTTGATGGGGGTTCTGTGCATGCGGTAGATGTCCGTTGTGCGGTCCATGGTGTGTGGGTGCGGGAGGTGTACCCTAAGGTGAGCTGCACACCCACCTACTTAGTACCTATTCTAGTATCCCTATTTTAGGATTAGACAGGGAGAGCGCTATTGTTGTCTGATAGATGGGGATCTCCAAGTGCCCTGGACTGAAGGGGATGGTGGGAGGGGGAAGCGGGTGGTCAGAAGGGAGAAGGATGGAATGGCAGGTGTGGTAGTGGTGGCAGCAGATACTAACTCACACTGCAACTAGTATGTCTGAAGGTGACTACTACGAATATTTTAGAATATTTCAGGCACAATGTAGCTCTCCTTCGTAGAAGAGGGTCAGGGTCACACCCCGCAGAACCTGTCAGATGTGTGTCGACATTGCTTGACCACAATGTCTCACAGAGTGTTCACTTTCAGAGCACTTCTCGGGTGGGTGTTCTGTGCCTGGTCTGAGGATATGTGTCATGCACTGTGTGTGCACACTCATGCTGGGCTGCAGTTTATTGCCAAGTATGCAAACACAACGGCGTCCGTCTACTTGCGCATTCGTCAGGATCCTTCTCCGGTCAGCGGATATGGAACAGCATAGCGACCAGCTGGTAGTGCTAGGAGGCCAGTCCTGAGGCAGACTTGGTGCTAATACTGAGTCCAAATAACATGCAGCCCAGAAACATCTAATAAAAGAACTAATTATCAGACATTTAAGTTTGAGCATGTGCTTACAACAAAATGCAGTGTATCGATTCCAATTTGTATGCCAAGACAGGTAGAAAGGAAGCCCTGTTTGCCACGGCCAGCACAGAAAGCATATAAAAGCGAAACACCACTCACTTATTACCTAGCAGTCTATTAAGTGTTTGTTTGTTTATGTGACTAAACGCAGTGCCACGTGCCACCAGGCTCCTTCAGTGTGCTTAGTCATGTATCGTGATAAGAATAATAAAAAAATGACTTTGTTTAGGGTGACCCGACGTTCCGGATTTCCCGGACAGTCCCGGTTTTGAGAGGACTGACATGAATCCGGCTCCCCCAGCGCCTTAACTGCCCTGACGGACCCTGTGAAACGGGAGTGCCAGGGGGGCTAGATTACTGAAACGGGATCCTGCGGGAAGGCGGCCCCTGAGCTCGGCGAGACGCCGCATTGTGACATGCAAGGCGGCGGAAAGAGACCTGGCCAGCACGAGAAGACGGGGCACGGAAACGCCAGGTAGATCCCCGGCATGGCAACGAGCTGACCCTTCGGAGAACAGGGGGAGTAAGGGTCCTAGAGGGCTGAACATCGCGGGGCCCCGGGAGTGTAGCTGCCGAACCCAGATCCGGAAGCCGTGAGAAGGACGCATGGAGTCCCTGCAGGTGAGGAGGTTATCACTTGGGGGGACTCCACCAGCGTAGGAGATACCTGGAGGGCTGAGGCCGTGACGGTGGGCTGGCAGGCCACCCAGAAACCTCGCCTTGCCCCCGTACAAGTGTGACGCCCTACAACAAGCAGCACTCCCCTAAGGTCCCCAAAGCGTAGGTGAGGCCCAGAGGTAGGGCCGAGAACGCGCAGCCGAGTACCGAGGCAGAGCAGTCTATCTCCGGGGGACACCCAGCATCGTAACAGCTAGCTGGCTTTGTGCATGGAGATTTAAACCTCTTTGTAACAGAACTTTTGTCACCTGTTTCCTGACCATTCCTGCCATGCTTTAGCCAGAGCCTGTGCTCAGTTCCTGTGCAGCTTTCAACAGGAGAAGGGCAACACCACATACAAGCACCCCTGAAGGAGAAAACAGATCCCAAAAAGTCTGTGATAACTCTTAACCTTGAATATACAGCTTGCAAATTAGAACACGTGATGAATTGGTCGTTTTTTTCCTCAAGGACATGAAGTATTGTCTTATTAACCCAATTGTTTGGAAGACAAATGCATCTTTTTGGCATAAACTGTTATCTCTTCTAGAGTGAGTCTTCGGGAGCCCTCACCAACCAAAGCACCCTGCACTTTTTCCCTGGGGGTACCCTGGTGACTCCATCCCCCATCAAGCACAGCGGCAGGAGGCGGCAATTGGTTTGTTCCCTGCGCCAGGAGGCGCATAAAGGCAGCCTCTGGCTCCCGCAGCGGGGGAGCCCTCGCCAACCAACGCACCCTGCACTTTTTCCCTGGGGACTCTATACCCCATCAAGCACAGTGTCAGGAGGGGCCAACGCGTTTGTTCCCTGAGCCAGGAGGCGCATAAAGGCAGCCTCAGGCTCCCGCAGCGCGGGAGCCCTCGCCTACCAAAGCACCCTGCACTTTTTCCTGGGAACTCTATCCCCCATCAAGCACAGCGCCAGAAGGAGCCAATGCGTTTGTTTCCTGCGCCAGGAGGTGCATAAAGGCAGCCTCTCTGCTTCCTCAGCGCGGGAGCCCACGCCGACCAAAGCACCCTGCACTTTTTCCCTGGGGACTCCATCCCCCATTAAGCATAGCGCTTGGAGGCCCTAACGCGTTTGTTCCCTGTGCCAGGAGGCACATAAAGGCAGCCTCGGGCTCCCGCAATGCGGGACGTGCCCGGGCCAAGGGCGGGCCCGTCCACGCCCGTCGGCGCCCGGAGGAGTCTGGGCTGGGCCCACCCACTTGGTTTTTCTCATCTCCACACCAGGATAGAGGCTCCAAGTTCCAACCTGTGAAGGTAAAAGCTTTAACCTCCCCTAACTGTTTATATACAAGGCCCTCTTCACCATGGGGAAACGGAAACTCACCCCTGCCGCAAAAAACACCGACGCTACTTTAGATGGCTTCCTCCAAAAGGCGGTAGGGGCAATTAATAAGGAAATAGAACTGGCTGAGAGAAGACTTTCATTAGCCCCACTCCTTCATCCACCTGCCCCTGCAACTGGGGACTTCCACACAGTTATGGTTGAAATAGATTCTGAACAGAGGCCACTAGCTCCACTTCCTCCCACTGTTATTATTCTGAGTCAGGGTGACTTATGTGCCATACATGAGGGAGATGAGCTTGCCTCTCGACCAACTACGGAGAAAACTGGGTCCCAGAGCAGAGCAGGAGGGAAGAGGAAGCGCATTGAATTGGCAGGGGCTGACCATAGACTGAAGGGTCAGTCACCAAGAGTTAAGAGAATATAACAAACCCACTGTCTAGGGACTGCCTGTGGAACTCGCAATGGTGGAGTAAAAGCTACTACACAGGCTGAAATGGACACATTGACTGAAAAAGTCAGCAAAGTAGTAAAAGAGGCTTTGGTACCTATTCTATCTCGCTTAGTTTGCATAGAACAGCATCTTGCCCGACTATTGCAGGACCCACGGAAATTAATGGCAACTAAAGAACAAAATGATATGGCCACCCTATCTAGCCACAAAGATAAAAGGGTAGACGATGCCCCACCAGTGCCTCTCTGGGTGGATTGGCCCCCATATGTTAATCATCTACCGCAAATAATCGGGCTACCCTGCAAGAGCCCCCCCTTACTAATGCCAATAACAAGTTAACGGTCATGACAGCATGGGAACCTGGGCCGGTCTTTAACGGGGAAAACCGAAGGAGGGGGTGTGAGAAGTTGGCCTGGTATATGCTGTCCACTACTTAAAGTGGGCACCTTGCACAAGTCCAAACGACCCTTATGATGTATGAGGTCAAAGATAACCTTTAGAAAGCTATCCTAGTGGTAGCTGTGGAGAGCAGCCTTCAGGCTTAATCTTGAAGGAATGTAAAGCAGCTTGTTTTACCAGAATATCACCTCCTATATTGACTAAATGAAAGGAGAACCACACAGTAGTTATATAAAAATATGTATTTATTAATATAACACTCTCTAATATCCTCTACACGAGGTTAGAACACAAAGCACACAATACGAGATCAATAGAACAGTTGTAAGTAGCACAATACACAGTGGGCTCCAGGGGAGACCAAACCATATACTAAAATAGTGGTATAACAATCACGACTTGCGTCAAGACAAGGTCTAGAACACGTAGAATCGTTGGGACCCCAAGGAACCACCCAAGGTGAATAGATAGGGACCCCACGGAGGACGGGTGCAGTGTGCTAACATGACCGTGGGCTCCGTACAATTCTACGGGGAAGTTGTGGTTACAATTTTAAAGTTTAAGGACCCTTCTTGGAGGACTTCGAACAAACCCTTTGGAACGTAAGAGGTTGGAGAGCCACCCCACCCATGGATACCGTAGTACCCGAGTTACCTATCCCAGAGGAGCCGGGTGCATAGGTCTGGAGTGGTGTCGGAAACCGCTGTCGTTCTCAATGGAGGGCTGTGAAGAAGTACTGCTGCAGTGAAGGTGAAAAGGGTCCGGTGGAATCCAAGCCTGGATTCTGGATGGAAGGAACCTGAAAGCAGAGGGGACAGAGTCTGGGTCACGTCAAAGTGACCAGGGGCTTGGTAGATGAATGCCCACCGATGTCAGGTGCTTCAGGTGCGAAGAGGGGATGCTTGACTCTGCAGCCACGAGGACCAGGAGATGTCGAGGATGACCAGGAGCCGGTGGTAAGCTGTCCCACGAAGGATGTTGAGTGCTGAGGGGTCGGTGGCCGGCTGGAGCACCAACAAGCCTTGGCAAAAGCAACCCACGCAGGAAGGTCAAGCAGGTTACGGTGTAGACCAGCAAGGTCCAGGGGACTCACCAAGCAATGGAGAGTCAGGGCACATCTGGAGCAACCAGGAAAGCCCAACAGAAGTCAAGATGACCCTCAGGAGGACCCACAAGCCGAAGGACCAGGAGTCGCGAGGGGACCTCGAGCAAGGGTGCAAAGTACCAGCCCATGGAGTATTCAGTGTGAGGATGCCGGAGTTCTTTGGTGCAAATACTGCTCAGGGTCAGGACTACACGGAGTCCAATGCACAAGCTCGGGAATTGCCAACAAGCATATGCAACTGAAAATGGACGCGGTGCACAGGGGTTCGGGTTATGAAGTCCCCACGAGGGATACTGGCCTCAGACTTGCTGAGAGAGCAGATCAACCTCAGGGACCTTTGAAAACCCATCTCCTGTGTTGCTGAAATCTTTGTAGTCCGCAGGAGCTCAGGAGCAGAAGACCGGTCAGTTGCATTAAGGTGCCTGCAGTTGCAGGGGAGTGACTCCTTCACTCCAAGGGAGATCCTTCAGTTGTCCTTAGTGCGCCACAGGTCCTGCATGGAGCCTGTATGGAGCTAGGGCACAGACAAAGCTTTGGACGGAGAGGGAGATGAAGTCGGGCCCAGTCGAAGTCCAGCGAAGTCCAGAGTGTCCAGACGGTCGAAGGTCAGTGGTTTCTTCTTGTAGAATCTTGTCCACGTAAAATCTAAAATCTTACAGCCAGGTAAGCCCTTTTGTACCCACTGGAAGGGGTTGGACAGATTCGGGGGACCCTCCTAGGGGAGGGTCAGGACAGAGGGGTGGTTACACCCATGTCCTTTGTCCAGTTTCGCGCCAGAGCAGGAGCCAATGGCTCCCAGAACTGGTTTGAGCTGGACTATGCACAGGTACCCCGAATGTGCCCCAAGTGCAGACTTTCAGGCACTCTCAGAGTGCACCCACCCAGCCCCAATACACTAAATCCTGTCTGGGAGGTGGTCACACCTCCCTGTGACAGGATGCCTATTGTGCTGCCTTCCTCTGCTCGAGATTTGCTCAGCAGCAGGAGGGCAGAAATGTGTCTCTGGTTGGCAGCATCCATTTTGTGCTGACCGGGTCAAGAAGGCTGGCACCGGATAGACCAGTGACCCCACGAAGCTCGCTTCAGAAGGGTGGAATCCGGTGTGGAGGTATGATTCCAAGGTGTTTGATACCAAACACGATATGTTTCTATGCAGCCGTTTTCGAGATAGCATTTACCGCGAGGTTATAATGCACCTCTACCTATATGTCCGGCTGAGTCACAGACAACCCGGGAGAATGGTCTCCGAAGGCTGCAGAGAGGCTCTGCTCATGCAGAGGCACCCTCTCACTAAAAACCCAGCACCCTGCCTTCAGGATTGATAAGGCCTGCTATAGGGGTGACTTATAAGTTTTAAGTGTAGTGACCTATAGATATAGTGAACCTATATCTGAAGTAAGTGATGCAAGCTCCAACTTACACAGGTTGCAGTAGCAGACCTGTAGTTCCATTTTGCATGGCTTCTCATGGGTGGCCTAATACATGCTTCAGCCCATGGGAGGCCTCTGGGGTACCTATGCCCTGGGTACATGGGTACCATATACTAGGGACTGATAAGGGTACCCCAGTATCCAATCTGGAGTGTACCAAAGTACATGTAACATTTTAAAGGCGAAAGCAGATAGACTGGGGTCCTGATTAGCAGGATCCCAGTCAGACTAGTCAAAAACAGTGAAACATCAAGCAAAAAGTGGGGGTAACCATAAGAAGCAGATCCTACTTTCCTACCGGGGGCACGGGGTGGCAGAGCAGTCAAGACCTGGCCCTTGTAGTGGGGGGAGACAGTCACAAGAAAACACAAATACAATAGGTCCAGGGCGTAGTCTCCTAACCAGGCGGGGGGGCAAATAACATCTTAAAATAACCCCCTGATTACACCCCGTATATCCTGATCTTGACAGGGGTTCCTCGCCTCCCCCCCCGGCCAACAAGAAAGTTGTCAGAGTCTTATAAATAAATCAGCACATTGGTGCTCTAGGAAAATTCCATCGCAGATTAACTGGCCTGGACACATCATCATGGCAAGGCGGGTGAGCTAGTTGGGTTCCATAGCCAAATGTGTGGAAGGGGATTGCGTAGTACTTAATTTTAACAATGCTAGGTGTGCGCATCTTGCTTTGAACCACCTTAGAGCCTCACCTAGCGAAATGATAAAGGCTTGCCCACTGGGTTTTTTCTATCCCCCCTACCAGGAGATGGCTAGGTCAGAATAGACACCTCCTCCCCCAGTCCTCTTCATTTATTCACCCAAACCGCTTTGTCGCTCTCTCTGACTTGACTGAGATTGACTGACTACCTGTGCGATCTGGTAGTCTAGCCGAATCGAGAAGAACAAGCTCAGAAGGTGCCAACTTAGGGAAAGACTCACACGCATTGAAAATAGGCAGCTTGCAAATCCACCTGGTCCTACTTTGCAAAACACTATCAGCTTTAGTAACAATATAAGCAGTATCAGACTACAGGAGGTAGCCCATATACCCCAAGGAGACTAGGGCAGTAATCTGTAACAAACAAATCCGCACTGATCTACATGCCCGTATGCTTACGGAATACCTGAAATCCAACGTTATTCCTCTAGGACTACAAATCCGTAACGTCCCAGCTATCTTTACACAAGACCCGAAATTTAGGTCAAGATTCAGCCACCTGGCCACGACCTGTCCCAGGCACTGGATGGTCCTAGGAATTGACACAGGTCTTGAACACAGCCGCAAGGAACTGGCAGAAATAGCCGAATTGGAAAAACGTATCTTGGAGGACAGTACCATTACAGATGCGAAATCCCTTCTGGATAAAATAAACGCAACAATTTCTAACTTTGACACGTTTGAACAAAACAAGAAAATACATAAAATCCAAAAGGAGATCCGAAATTACGACAACGAACAGACCTATCCGTACCTGAGGGACGACTTCTATGACACACCCTACCAACCTCCCAGACAACAGAAGAATTGGGGAAGATTCCGTAATCATCAACAAGTGTCCTTCTCTGAATCTTCAAACATCTCAGCTGAGGATTCCAGCCCTGGAGAGGGCCCAAGTACCTCAAGACCACAGAGATTCCAACAACCAAGACCCCAACCATTGCTCCCAGCCGGTTTTTTAGACACAAACCGAGGCAGAGGCAGAGGCCGATCGAGAGGCAACTATCAGTACCAGTACTCCGAGGAACACCAAACCAGACGCAAGTTCTACCATTGGGGCCCGAACTAATAACAGAAACTACCAACATGGACACCACTAAAACGCTCCCTATCTTCAACCTATCCCAGCATGACCTTTCCTCCTATGAGATCAGCCTTCTAAGCAAAGGGCTATAAATCGTTCCGACTGACAAAAGCAATTTTTTTTAAATACAGGAGAACCTGCTCCAATTCTTTAGGCGGATAAGACTCAAACAGTTCTTCTCTGAAAGACCACCACGTGAGCAAAGAAACCGCTCACCATTCCAACCACCCTCGACTTTTAACCCTCCATCAGTACTGATGCCAACCGAGATATTGACTTTTGAGAGAAGGGTTCTGCACGAAATGAAGAACATCCAACTACAACATGAATATGTTCCTTACAATCTCTCCCTACCAGAGAAACAGGCACTCAACAACCTCAAAATCAATAAAGATATAATCATCAAGCCCGCCGACAAAGGCGGAGGCATCATCATTCAAGACCATACCAAATATGACACCGAAATCCTGCGTCAACTGGATAATAAGGACCACTACCGTACCCTACCATCTGACCCATTGCCTGGAATAAGGGCTAAAATCCAACTAGTGACTGAACTAGCTAAATCCAACGACATCATAACGGACAAGGAAGCTATCTACCTCAATAACAGTCATCCCCATACTCCTGTACTTTATGTCTTACGAAGATTCACAAGAATCAACAGAACCCCCCAGGTACACCAGTTGTGTCTGGCTGCGGCTCAATCCTTGAACCAATTGGGAAATACATTGACAGCATCATCAAAGAATTAGTTCCTCTTACGGACACCTTCGTCCGTGATAGCATGGACTTAATCAACCTTATTGAGGACACCCCCTTCACACCAGGCACTGATTTAATGGTCGGGATTGACATTGAGTCATTATACACCAATATACCCCACCAGGAGGGCCTGGCGGTAATAAGGAAAATCCTTGACACAAGACCATAGCCTACAAGGATCCCTACTGACTTCGTGATGTCCCTCTTGGAGATTGCCTTGGGAAACAACTATTTCCTATACAAAGATACTTACTACCTCCAGATCAAAGGGGTATCAATGGGTGCTTGTTTTGCCCCAAACTTCGCCATACTTTACGTCCATAACCTGGAAAGCACCACCATTCTCACTGACCTCAACCCATTCAAGAACAACATAACCTTCTGGCGTCGTTACATAGACGACATCCTGCTCATTTGGTCAGGAAACAATGCGACCCACCTCCAATTCGTGGATTGGTTACACACCTGCCAACAACACCTGAGGTTCACCATTGACCCTAAAGAAAACAATTTACCATTCCTTGATCTATTACTACAAGTAGAAGACAATAAAATTGGAACAGCGTTGTTCAGGAAACCGACCGAGCGAAATACCTTACTGCTCTACTCCAGCTACCATCCGCGAGGCCTACGCGATGGTCTACCCTTCGGTCAGTTTCTACGGATTCGCCGTAATTACAAGTGGAGAAAGTACTTCTTTAGGGAAGCCGCGGTCCTAACTGAGAAACTCATCGCACGTGGCTACCCTAAGAAATTGGTAACCAAAGCAAGGAAACGTGCATGGTACAATCATCGTGAAACCTTACTCACGCCTAAAGAGAAGAGGGTTAACTCTCGTATCCCTTTTGTCTCTACGTTTTCTCCTACCAGCAATAGACTTTCCAAAATTATCAAGACAAATTGGAATACACTGGCCCCCCTTAACATATTCAACGAACCCCCGCTGTTCTCGTACCGCAGGGGTAAAAACCTTTCAGACCACTTGGTGCATGCCATCACATGGCCACAGACTAATACCAGGGATGAAACAGTCAGAGGTCTGTGGGGTCTTCCACCTCTACTTGGACACTACAAATGCCAAAGATGCTCTGCATGTTCTACTTCACTTAACACAAAATGTTTTGAACACAATGGACAAAAACATGACCTAAAATCCTTCACCAACTGCAGATCCCAGAATGTCATCTACTCAATACGCTGCCCTTGTAATCTCCTATACATCGGCCAGACTACACAGATGGTCAAAGATCGAATCTTACAACATCGTAGTCGGATTAGGTGCGGTGTGTTGACAGCACCCTTGGTCGCACACTTCAAAGAACATAATCACAATGATACCGATTTCACCTGGATGGTTATTGACCAACCGCCCATACCAATCAGAGGTGGCGACATCCAGAGACTCCTTAACAGATGTGAATGCCGCTGGATAGCTCGCTGCAATACCATCGAATTTGGCCTAAATACCCTGGACGAATGGAACACCACACTAGCATAACTCATCCTCTAGTCAACATGTTCAACTTATCTTTACCCTCCCTGTACCAAACTGTACCTGTCTTCCTGCAATCCCCTACTAGCCTGTATCACACTAATCTGTTTCCATACAGTTGATACCATTCCAACCAATTGATCTGGTTTATTTTATTGAATTTATATTATGCATATTATTATCCTTGAATGAAACACAATTCATAACAAGTACAGACAACACTTTCTGTGTACGCCACTTAGAACCACTGTGTTTTCATAATGCACCTCTGAGTGGTCCCATTTCATGTAAATAACCCCTTCCAATTACTTCTGTGTTAATTGAGTGAACCCCTTCCGATTACCGCTGTGTTAATTTAGGTTTCTCCTATGGGCCCTGACCTTACCGCCTCTGATTTGTTCATGGCATAACTCTGTACTAAAAAGTATGTACTCTACCAGTAATTCCAGTACCTCTATGTATTATTATGGCAAACTGGTCTTGTTAAGTCTATCTTCACTTTCCTGTCGTATTCTATTCTTCACCCAAGACGTCTTGACAGCGCGCGCTCTAGTGGTTCGGAATTCATCTTTACCACGTGACACGCCGCGCGTTCTTAACTGCGTTTTCTGCGAGTCGCACATCCTTAGCCTGACTCGTGCCGGCTATGCCGATCCATTCGTGCCCACGCTGACTGGTCCAAGTAAGTGCCCCCTTTAGTGCTGCCTCCCCTCGGTCCTATACCCTAAGGCCTTGGGTATTGCCCCCGGCCCCTCACGGCCCGATGCCCCTAATGCACCCGCTCGAGTGACATGGCCAATTTCCTCTTGAGCCGCTCCATCCGGACAATGCGCTGCTTCTTTCCCCACGTGTCGCTCCACGTCGCGGCCTGACACCGCGCTGGCTTTCCCTCTGGCCTGGATACGTACTTCGTTTCCACTTCGCTCTCCCAGGATACCTCGCCACCGCCGCCTCACTCCCGCTCCTCCTCGCCGTCACCCGGCCACACCGATTCGTCCTCACTGACTGTTCCCAGTGAGTGCCCCCATGATTGTCACTCCCTCGGTCCTACACCCTAAGCCTTGGGTAGTGCTAGTGGCCCCTTGTGGTCCGGACGCCCCCCACGAGTCGCATGGCTAACTTCCATTGAAACGCGCCACCTTGACAACCCGCTGCTTCCTTCCTCACGTTGCGGCCTCACATCACGCTAGCTTGTCTTCACGCATGGATACAGACTATGCCTCTGTTCCGCGCTTTCAGGCCCCCTCACCACTGCCGCCTCACCCCCGCTTATCCTCCATGTAGCCACCCGGCAGCCGCCTTGACCTCTGCTCCCTCCCCATGACATCCCGACCGCCACCGGCATGAGGCGCTCTCCCTGATTAGCTATCGTGCACTCTCGTGCAGCAATCTGTCTCCGCGTCCCTATCCCTGCTTAGACCGGCTTGCGCTCCACGTCAGACACGACCTGGTCTTCCCTCAGTTCCCCCTTGATCTTTTCACTCCCACTGAGGACACCTGTTTTTACTCCATAGGTATTACAACCAGCAGCCCTTTCTCGCAATAGGAACGATGCTTTGCACCCCTACCCTGGACCCTTCTGACATCCATTAAGTAAGTGTGCCAGCTGTGCACTTTCTTCACTCCCTCTCACCCCCTTCCCCTTTCCCCCACTCCCCCCGTCCCCCTGAACGTGCCTAAAACTGTCTTTTCTTCGCGCATAGGTTTCTACAGGTCCTTCCCCGAATCGCCTTGGACCGAGCCTTCCTTTAGATTCTTGAGTAAGTTCCCTTCCGGTACAGGAACTAGTGCCCTGGTCTACACCTTTCTTCTCCGAGCCTAGTCACGCGATAATTGTTTGCAGCGCCCATTACATGTTTCCTCCTCCCCTTCCCTTGTTTTGGGCTCAAATTTAAATAACGCTCTAACTCTGACCTACCTGTCTTTCTTGGTCCACCAAATATACCCATATATACGGAAATGTATGTATCCTTCTATCCCACTGTTGTATACTTCCTAGGGTGTCCATAAACAGGCTTTCTAGAATCATGTCCTTATATAGGCACAATTCGCCTTGCCCTTATATAGGCATAAAATCCCAGCCCTTATTTAGGCATAAACCGTGCACTCCAAATACACGAGTTCATGAAAAAACAGACCCTTAGGCAGCGGGACTTTCCCTAGCCCAGGACTATTGATTTCTTCAAGGACTCATATATTATGCATGAACCATTATTCCTTAGGGGTTCATTCCTGACGTCTTCCGCTGTCCGACTCACGTCAATGCTAACATTTTCAGGTATAAATATACCTTCCCAAACCCCTGTAAATCAGAGGAGACCTCGACTTCAGAGGAGCCCGTTTCCCGGCCGGACGCACTGAGAAGACGCTGTCATTCCTGCACGCAGAGAGTCCAGCTTCCAGTGATCTAACTTCCCTTGCGGGGTGTTGGAGTTCGAGTCTGGAAAGAGATTCCTACCTCTCTCATTCTTCAGGTATGGAGCTGACAAGAACCTAGAGGGACTCTTGGCATACTAGACTCTTGGCATACTAGACTCTTGGCATACTAGGCATACTAGGCTTAACATACTCTTAGTATACTATAGTAAGGAATACTTCACCTACTTCATACTTCTCCCTACACCTAGGATAGGTTAGGTACACTGGGGTAGAACTAGGTTAGAAACGCATCATATGAGTACTCGCATTTTTAGGCTGTGTCATTTTATGTAAATGCATATATGCTGAAAAGATAATGCTAACGCAGTCTTATTTATTTCTACTGCTCACTCTGTACATTATTTATCTTGCATACTGTCTTGTGATCGTAACAGCACATTTTACTTACACCAGAAACAAGACTGTTCAATAAATCTTTTATTGAAACGCCCGTCTGTTCTCTCTGTGTAACTTTGAGGAAAACTAAGCATGCACGACTGAGCTGAGTGAAATAGTTATCTATTGTTTCCACGACTCTGGGACACGTTCTGATTCTAAAGGGAAACACAGTGGTCATGTTTTGCGGCTGCCAGAAACTACTCCCTTCTTGTCGTCAAGAAGTTTCTAGTGGCCTCTGAGCTAGCTGGCACAAGTAATTAAGTTTAATATACTCGATAGGGACATACTGACCTTAGTCCTATGTCAAACCTATAGGATATATTATTCCACTGCGCAGAGCCTATTAGGGAAATAGGAGCTACACTACATGGCGCCCAATGGTTTGGTAAGGCAGTAATTCAACGTTAGATACTGAGTAACTCAGCCGTGCTTCTTCTTTTTCTCTCAGAGACCCCTACCCATATACTCCAAAAGACGTCTGGAGTGGGCAGGGTTAAGTATCCACCAAGGCTACATAGGGCAGTACCCTATATATTAGCTGTTTGGTTTGCTCAACGTTGAAGGATACAGTGTCCCAAAATATTGTGCACCTTATCTTTGTTTCCTTGAAACTTGTTCTACATTTTTCATAAAACAAGATGTCCTTAAACGGGGACAATCCCGCCGGAAACGGTGGAGCTGCGGCTGATCCAGCCCAACCAGCATTTTTTAACAATACCGGTTTAAATGAAACAGAGGAGGGTGTCATTGACATCGCTCCAAACTTAAGAAGAGCCATTACTCTAAAACTTATAAAACATGGCCTACCACCGAGAGGAGGTAGAGCAGTTTTCGTGATAGAGGCACATGAATCCTTTCAGACAGAGGTATTCTATTCATGGGTAATATTTCCTGAATCCAATTCAGTAACACATATGTTTGACTTCTACAAAGAAGATGAACTACCAGAGGAATACATACCTTTCGAGGATATTGAAATTCCATTAACATACCAAGAGCATCAACTCTGGTTTAAAGGCGCCCTAAAACATCACAAAAACATTACCAGGCTCGGTCCACTAGGTAGACCAGGAGCAACATGGCCGATTCTAGCCGGCTACACACCTCATCCTGAACTTGACATAATGTCAGATGAGGAACTACTTAGTCAACTCACAGAGTTAATAAAAATCTACAGACAATTGGTTCAATATGTCATGCGGACTTTCACAGTCCAACCACCATTAACAATTCCAAATCAAACCCCTCACCAGGGGAATACACTAAAAATTACACCACAGACTCTATATGCAGTCATGGGTAAAATGCCCACTAAACGTGAGCAAATTCCGTTTTGGATAGCTAAAAAAATTACTCAAATCGAAGCAGTATTTCCAAATACTAGCACGCATGAGAAACACAGAATCCTAACCATTAGTTTACCAATGGGGATCACACCACAACTGGAAGACTGCACCACTTGGGGCTCAGTCTTTGCTGCCATCTACACTAAAACACACGGCATTCCGTCAATTGCGGTAATACCTGATGTCCTAAAACAAATTCAAAACGAATACGGGGCAGAGCCTGCTCTAAATTTAGGTATGAAATTACTGAAAAATTTCGACCAGGTCTCAACAATAATATGATCTAATATTAAAGGGGAGGCAGCAGCAGTGGCGATCTGACAAAAATTAAGGGAATTTGATGTTACAGAACATCAAACAGAGCTACCCAGAATAATAGAACAATCTTATGCAGAATTAGGCAGAGATAGTTTGGGTGGGAGACCAGTTAAACCGAAACTATCTGAAAGTCCTGAGAAGGACTCAATTAAACAAACTCCTACATCTTCTAAAAAGAAGTGGGAAACTAATAAACAAAATTCAAACGAGAAACGTTCTCAATCCCGAGGTAGGTCTCCTCAAAGGAGCCCTCTGAAAGGAGGTATAACCTCAGGAATAGGGATAATTTGAGAAAACCTGATAGGTATCAAGATACTGATACACGTTCCTCTCGTCCCTTTCAGGTCTCATCACAGACTTCGGAAAGAAGAGGACGAACAGAACATAGAGAAGAACGCGTGAAATCGAAAGACGACAAACACGCTCCAAAAACTAAAGCAAAACCTCAATTCTCCAAAAAGAAGGTAGCAGGTCTGAAGATAAGACATGCCGAGAATACTGAGAACACAACTCAAGAACGGAGAATGGGCTCAGACAATGCTGGACAGTGCAGCAGAAGTCACAATAGCTCGCCAGAACCTGAAGGAACTTCTGGAGATAGTGGACTTGAATGAGTACATCACAGTTGAGACTGTAGATACCAGGGTTAGTACTCCACAAAAGTTATATGACATAACACTCCGGATGGAGGGAGACAAACCTAGACAGGTTAAAGCACTCTTTTGGGAAAGACTATCAAAGGGCTATGACATACTTCTAGCAGAAAAAGACTGGCCACCACAATTTGTCAGGGAGTGCCCACACGGCGAGGACATTATTATGCCTGCCTTCTCCAACCATATACCAATGCATCTAAGATATACATATGCCAGGAAATGGGAAGTGGCCCAGGCCCCAGCATTATATAAAAATCATGTAGGATGGGATGAGGACTCCCCTCACCATAAAATAAATCTGAAACATGAACCAACTGCACAAAGGCAGTATCCTATTAAGCAAGAAGCTAAAAAACAGGTCAGGAGATCTTAGATCAACTTGAATACCAAGGGGTGATTGAAACATGCACCTCCTCAATGAACAATCCTTTGTTTCCTGTCTCCAAACCAGACAATACATATCATCTAGTTTTGGACTACAGACACCTAAACACCTGTTCTAAAACTTTTGCAGTGCAAAATGCACATAGCACAGCATTAATGAATAACATTGTGCGTAAAAAATACAAAACAACATTAGACATCTCAAATGGTTTCTTTTGTCAAAATATAGCACCTGAAAGCAGGTACTTAACAGCATTCTCCATAATGGGGACCCAGCGTCACTTTTGTCAACTCCCACAAGGGTTCAAGAACAGCCCAGGTTTATTCTCAGCGAGAGTAACGGAGTTACTACAAATTTATGACAACGAGGCATTGTCCTATGTCGATAACATCTATCTGACAGACGACAACCTGGAAAAACACTTGAACAGGGTGAGCACCATTATACTGGGATTCGCCTCTGAGGGCTACAAGTTCAACTTTAAAAAGTCCCGAATTGCCCATCTCAATGTCCTATTTTTGGGATATGAGCTTTCAAGTGAAGGCAAGAGCTTTGCAGCTAACTTTCTAGAGAAATGTGCGCTGCTCCAACCTCCAAAGACGCTAAAACACTTACAATCCATCCTGGGTTTCCTAAATTTTGGAAGAACATACATTCTAAATTACGCAGAAAGGGTTAAACCTCTCTACGCATTAATCAAACCTGATTTTTCAACCAAAAACTGGACACAGGAACACACAGAAATTTTGCGTTCACTCCAGGCTAACATGTTAGCAACAAACCACTTACAAACACGTGTAAGTCACAGAAATTTGGTGATCAGAATAATTTCGGGTCAATGTGGATTCACATACTTAACCTTCAATGAGGGTGAGAAAATACCAATCGCATACAAATCACATTTGAACACACACGCGGAAATGCGCTTCAGTTCTACTGAAAAAATTCTAACAGCAGTTCAAACAGCTGTAGCAAAAGAAAGAGCCTTAGCCCAAGGGAAACGCATTATTGTCGTAACCCCGGTACCAGCTTTAGAAGCGGTCACAAAAGCTAGCATTCCAAATGCTAAAGCATTACATCCAAGATGGATACAATGGGTTAATTCTCTAGCTGCAACTGATGTTGAATACGTTTTTGATCCCGATTTAAAAACACAAGCATTCCTGCAATATGAACAAGAATGTCCTCTGCCCACTGAGATTCTGCCTCTCGATCAGTACGAATTCATAATTTACACTGACGGATCCGCACAACCCGCAAAAGGGAGTAAGCAAGCTTACAGTGCAGCGTGTGCTATCGTTAAAGGTCGCATGCGAAATGGCATCTTCAGACCCATGGTCACAAAAACTCAGTCACTAGGTGATTGTACAGCTCAGCGAGCTGAACTACAAGCATTCAAACTGGCACTTGAGAGTACGGATCGAGAATTCCCCACACTGATAGTGTGCGATTCCTTTACTGTGTTCAGTCGTATAATGACTATATACGAACACTGGCTTGAAAACGGTTTCAAAGATGCGAAAGGTGGCACAATAAAGCATAAATTGCTTTGGGAACATGTAGTTCAGTTGAAAAACGAACTACCAAAGGCTCACGTGATTCACACACTGAGTCATCAGGGTGATGGCGTTCACGCTGCAGGGAATTCATTGGCTGACGAAGCCGCAAAGGGGGCTGTTCAGACGGCTTCCGTAGCTGCGATCACTCGTTCAAAAACAAAAATAGACGGTGAGATAATGTTGGCTGTCAATGCTTCAAGCAAAGGCAGCAGTGCAGCGTTACCAAAAAGGTTTCCACTCAAGTACTCTTATGTAATTGATGCGAACAACGTTCCTTTTGCTCGAATCCCTGGAGTGGGGGATAGGGTAATTCCAAACATGGAACGAAGAGCAGCCTTGATTTATGAAACACATTTGGGGGAGGGTCTGTCACATCAAGGGATCTCTAAAACAATTTTAAAGTTAAAAGAGATGTACTGGTGGCCTGGAATGAATACACACATTCACATATTTATCAACAACTGCTTAGACTGTAAATTACAGCGAGAGAGCCACCAGACACCATGCTGCGAATGCGGCAGCCCAGTACAGACACCACTGTTAGATAGCATTCAGCTATCTACTCGCCTGCGTCCCACTGGACAAAGGCATTCCCGCAAATACTAAATCTAGGTTCCTATGGTTATGGCCTCAGCGCTCGGCTGACGCTCGAACTGTTATAAAAGATTTGCGAGTCTTTATCGGCACATACGCAATAGGCACGCTATATTCTGACCAGGGTCCTGCGTTTAGCTCTAGGGCTTACAAAGAAGCCATGGCCAGTCTGGGCGTTGCATTGCGGTACTCCTCTCCATTCCATCCTGAGGGAAATTCTGTTGTGGAAAGGAAAAACCGGGACATAAAGCAGTCTATAACAGCTAGGGTATTAGGTTCGGGTGATGGGTGGGTCAAACACCTCAATAGCGTACAGCGCGCACTAAATAATCTGCCAAGAAGTTCTCTAGGGGGGGTCACTCCATATGAGGTCCTATTTGGGACAAGAATGTGGGTACCAGACCTTGAACACGTAGGCACAGTGGTGGAAAATAAACCATTTGATATCAAAGATGTTTGGCTGTTTTACAGGAACTCAATAAGCTAAGAAGGAAACAAAGCAACGTATCCCTACAGCCAACCACCACTGGGGAAACATCGGCTGTCCCAGCAAGGCCTGTCTGGATTCCAAAAGTTGGGGATCTAGTCAGAGAAAAAATCGCGGACAAGAAGGAATTTGGACCTTCTTACAGACAACCAGTACCTGTTCTAGCTGTTCAAGGAACAAGAACAGTACTTCTGCCGCCCCTTGCTGGAAGAAAGGAGAAAAGATTTGTGTCCATCGACCTCATCAAACCACAGTATGTGGCCAATACTAAATAGTAGGCCTCGTGGACTCCGACCTAGTAGCAGACGCACTCCTCTCGCTACTATCCAAGAGGTTCAGACTGAAAGACTGATAACTATCGAGAATTCAGCTGTAACAGATGGAGGACTAAGCAACCAAGCTATGGAACTCATCCCTCTTGACAACCAAGTAACAGTTCGTCCAAATACACCTGTCTACACCAACGTGGCACGTGATGAACTGTCTCCTGTGATTTCAACAAATCCTGATGCAATTCCAACAATTGACAGAATTGCTTCTGGCTATTTCATTGACTTTGATACGTTCTCAGAGGATCCAAGCGAACCTGAAACGACGCCAGCATCATTCCAACTCAAGCAGCAAGTACAAGACTTTATTCACTTTCTGAAAAAGACTTATCTGGTTTCTCCATGGATTGAACTCTGGATTACATCTGGACTTTTTGTTTTCCTGCTCTGGCTAGCTTTGGTAACAACTGTAAGCATGCTTATAAGTGGCAGATACATCCATGTGAACATTGAAGGAAAAGACGTGAACGTGCTTTTGAAACCACATAAATCTTCCCATCGTGAAGCAAGAGACTTGTCATCAGTGAACATCACAGCTGTTCCTATACAGGATGGTATAGTGTGGGACAAAACAGATTATATCTTCGGTCCGAATGAACAATTGAACATTCCACATTTGTTTAAAATTTCACTAAGTGATTTAATTACGTCCAGTACCTATTCAGATGATTGGGACTTAGAGACTGTGAATGACATAATGTTTGATCTAGAAAAATCTGCTGCATTTTCTAAAAATGAATATTTAGAGGGTTCATCAGAGTATGAGCAACTGTATTGTTATAACCACTATGGTCATCATTATTTGAATAAAACTGCATATCCAAGAAATGTGTTTATGTTTAACCAATGGGAACATTGTCCTACACCACCACAAGGTAGTTCAAGAACATTTGCTAGTAAGTTTCCATATTTTTCAGGTTACAATACATCTAATCCGGAAACGTTTTACTACAAAAATGTAAACGAAAACAGGACTGAAAATTATGTTAACTAATACAAAACAGATTTACTCTGCAGCATTTATTGCCCAACTGTCTACACAGGGTTTCGACTTATGGAAAGACACAATTGAGACAAAAACTGTCTGGGGTAGTAAAGATTGGCAAGTACAGGGTATAGAAGCTTTATTTAGAGCCTGTATCATCCCTGAACAAATACTGTTTTTGAATGAAACCGTCCAACAAACATCTTGTCTTGGATTAGCCAAGATCAAAGAAATGAAAACACCTTCTGTGCCAACACCTGCCAGTGATAATAATACAAAGGCAGTGGTGACAGTTGACAATATACTACAACTCAACAGATCTAATCCTGATTGGAAGAAATGGTTGATCTGGCCCACAGACACAAACAACTGTCAGGAAAGATTCCTGAATAAAACTCAGGGCTTTACTATTCATAGGCCAGACCCAAGATATGTCCAAAGACAACATCCGGGGGTAGTAACAACATACAGTGTAGGAAAATTATGCCTCGATTGGCTGCATAGATCTACACTACAGGATGTGAAACAACACTTATCCTTACTTGCAGATGACGCAGACCTTAGGGAATTCTTGCTTGGACCAAGAAAACCGCGTCAAAAACGTTTCATATATGCCGGCATTTATGCTGCTTATAATGAAGCATGGAAAGTGTCACAGATGGAGGCCGCAGAACGAATACGTGAACTTGATCGTATTAATTTAGAGAAAACACTCTCTGTGGTCGACAATGGGTTAACAACTTTGTCCTCCAGAATATATTCATTGGATGGCATTGTATCCTCTGCTATCGACATTCTAGAACAAGATTTGGCGATGTTACAACAAGGTCAATCTCAATTACGTTCTATAGTGTCATTGAGCTGGACGCTGCAATCTTTGCGAGCGGGCTATGTGCCTTGGCGTTTCATCAACACATCGTCTCTGTTTGCAGAATACAATCTTACTGATAAACAGATTGAATTGGCACAAAGAGAAGCAAGGTATACAGTGCTGAGCATTGAAAAACTGGAGAAATTACCATTCACAGTGGCAGAAAAACCGGCTACAGAATGGGTTATTCATGGCAAAATAACATTACCTGTGCCAACTTTTCAGTTTCAGTATTGCCTCAGACAAATGCAAGCAGGCAAATATGAAAGGTTGGGTAAGGAATACATTAAGACATCTTGGGATTTACCGTATACACATAGATGTTGGAGTGGGGATCGTGAAGTGTTTCTGAGCGGTACTAACTGTAAACATGCACTGACCGGTTCACTTATGTGTCAGGACATTCAACAGGGTACACCAGCTGCTGTGATTAATCCAACGTTTGGACAACTTTCTAACGGGAGTTACCTCATGTTGAATGATCAGAGTTGCTGCGGAATGTTGCCAGGCATCCCATATCTAGTAACGGTCAACTCCAGGGTCACTTGCTGTATGCAAGTATTGTTTCCCCCAATAGACACAGTCAGGGAGTCGCCTCTATGGCCTTCGCTGAACGTCTCTTTTATAAGATTTGATACTTTGAGCAGAATGAAAGCCATGCTTTTACAGCAAACAGTGCCTTTGACCTCGGCCAAAGAAACCTATGATCTACAAGTTGCAAGGACTTCGGCTGAGATACAGACTTTAATACGTACAAACTGCCCTATACATTTCGTAGAAATGATATCACGTATCTTTAACATGTCAGATACAACAGGAATTGTACATGTATTTAAGAGCATCTGCTCCGGTCTGTTAGCACCCTTCCAGGCAATACTCAGAATCATCCCGAACTTTGCACATTCGGTGTTTGGTGACATACCATTAATTCTAGCACTTGTTGCCGGAATTCTATTTCTCTTCCTGCTATTGCGCTATGGCCAGCCTATTCGCAGACATCACTCCGAGCGAAATGGAGAAAGCTCTCCTTGAAAGAAAGTGCCGTGAGCGAATAGTACAGCTATTGGGCATGACTCGTCTACGGGACCTTAATACAACGTGGTTCCTGTCATTCAGACCAATCTGGCAAGATTGCATCTTACCTGTTCTACGATGCCTGCTATGCGGTGAAGAATGCGTGTTGGACGCTTGTCTAACATATCCATCAGCTACGCCAAAGGATGTTGATACTTTGCTGGTCCCGATAACGGCCCATGCTCTGTGTTGTCCCCAGAGGCTACCAATCCTGATGTCAGCATTCATTGAGATCTCACAGACGCTTCCGGCTGCTGCTGAGGTACGAGAAAGAACTCCAGGCACACAGGTAACAACGGACGCAAACATTGCTGCGGCGACCTATGCTGAGAGCGATGATTCACATCTTTGTGCGGTCAATCTACTTCACGAGGTGTTCCAACTTACACCAACGACAGTGGATGATGTTTTGTCTATTGAAATAGATGATCTAATGTTTACACCAGACCCGTAAACTGACTCTGATTCAGCATACAGTGTTCCAGAGAAGCAGTAACAATTTGGCCTTCATTTTTCAAAACTTTGGAACTCTACCAAATTTGAACTTTTGTCCCATTTTTTCGAACGAAAATGGCACTTCAATCTGCTTAAAGTAGACCTAGCCTTATAATACAGACTTGGCAGTACTTCCAAGGACACTTAGTCATCTTGTGTGTCTAAATCAGTTCATTTAATTTTCATGACAGGAAATGACTTTGATTTTGAACAACTTATCGATCATTTTTCGTCATATGTAAATATTGCTTTTTATATTTTATTCCCATTGCATTTATTTCAAACTTTATGCTGGAAATGAAAAGCATTGCTTAATATGTACAGTACCTTTTGCATTTTTAATATGTTTTTTAATGCTTTTAGGAAATATTTTAATATGCAGTACTCCATTTTAATGTTTGGCATTTTATATGTTTAGCATTTTAGTATTATCGAACACACGAAAGAGGAGTGGGTGTTGTATACTTCCTAGGGTGTCCATAAACAGGCTTTCTAGAATCATGTCCTTATATAGGCACAATTCGCCTTGCCCTTATATAGGCATAAAATCCCAGCCCTTATTTAGGCATAAACCGTGCACTCCAAATACAGGCATGGTCTCCGACATCCGTCCACCCTAACGTCACAACGAGTTCATGAAAAAACAGACCCTTAGGCAGCGGGACTTTCCCTAGCCCAGGACTATTGATTTCTTCAAGGCCTCATATATTATGCATGAACCATTATTCCTTAGGGGTTCATTCCTGACGTCTTCCGCTGTCCGACTCACGTCAATGCTAACATTTTCAGGTATAAATATACCTTCCCAAACCCCTGTAAATCAGAGGAGACCTCGACTTCAGAGGAGCCCGTTTCCCGGCCGGACGCACTGAGAAGACGCTGTCATTCCTGCACGCAGAGAGTCCAGCTTCCAGTGATCTAACTTCCCTTGCGGGGTGTTGGAGTTCGAGTCTGGAAAGAGATTCCTACCTCTCTCATTCTTCAGGTATGGAGCTGACAAGAACCTAGAGGGACTCTGGCATACTAGACTCTTGGCATACTAGACTCTTGGCATACTAGGCATACTAGGCTTAACATACTCTTAGTATACTATAGTAAGGAATACTTCACCTACTTCATACTTCTCCCTACACCTAGGATAGGTTAGGTACACTGGGGTAGAACTAGGTTAGAAACGCATCGTATGAGTACTCGCATTTTTAGGCTGTGTCATTTTATGTAAATGCATATATGCTGAAAAGATAATGCTAACGCAGTATTATTTATTTCTACTGCTCACTCTGTACATTATTTATCTTGCATACTGTCTTGTGATCGTAACAGCACATTTTACTTACACCAGAAACAAGACTGTTCAATAAATCTTTTATTGAAACGCCCGTCTTTTCTCTCTGTGTAACTTTGAGGAAAACTAAGCATGCACGACTGAGCTGAGTGAAATAGTTATCTATTGTTTCCACAACTCTGGGACACGTTCTGATTCTAAAGGGAAACACAGTGGTCATGTTTTGCGGCTGCCAGAAACTACTCCCTTCTTGTTGTCAAGAAGTTTCTAGTGGCCTCTGAGCTAGCTGGCACAAGTAATTAAGTTTAATATACTCGATAGGGACATACTGACCTTAGTCCTATGTCAAACCTATAGGATATATTATTCCAATGCGCAGAGCCTATTAGGGAAATAGGAGCTACACTACACCACCACTGCAATATAAATAAACCGTAACCTGGTCCTGATGATGGCCTAACACTTCTGCAGGCTGAAACGCCGTCGACTTCCACAGCGGAACTCCTGGCGCCCCCATTTATGGATACCCCACTCATTTAATTTCTGTATTCATGTACCATTAACTGCCTGGGTATCCTAAATATGTAAAGAATTTTAAATCCCACTTGTTTCTTGTTGCGCCCGTCACCATCGCTGTATATACCACGTCATGTGTCACTTGCGCCGTCACAATCCTTCACGAGCACTTGTGCACAGTATCTTGTAGGTTACATGCCATTCAATGTAACGCAGTGCTACAGTTCCATGTGCTTGTACATATGAAGTTCAATATGTCCAACATGTTTATTGATTGAAATATAATTTATTTTCACAAGAAAATGTCTCCCTGGTTTTCTCCCCTTTGGATTTAATTCTTTGTAACTAATTGTGCCACATGTACTTGACCTGCAAATAATACCCTTGTTAGTAGCAATATAGACAAGCTTGAAACCCGTTCTCAGCTTCCCATTTCAATCCCCAATAATAATCTTGGAGGGGAGGGGTTTGGCACACCAATCCCATCCACCATGCCTGTCATTAACTGGACCGAGGTGGACTCGGTGATCCAGGGACACACTACTTCTCCATTTAAAATTATTTCATGGAACATCGCAGGTATACGTGCGAAACTGTCTAATGAGGTATGGTTGGAGTATATTCGGGGTTTTGATATCATCTGCCTCCAGGAAACATGGCATAAGGTTGATATTGTGTTGGACGGTTACTGTTCCTTCACTGTCCATGCAACACCTTCACCACCTGGGAGGGCAAAAGGAGGGCTGGTGACTCTAATTTCAGTTAAATATGGGTTCATACAAGCCCATGTTGTAAATGCCTCACCCTGGTACCAACTAATCCTGATTTACAACTTGATTCAGGTTAAGTTACTACTGGTAAATTGGTATTATAACATCTTCGACCAAAATAGCTATCATGTTATCGAAGCCCTACAGGCGGAGATAAATAATATTGCGGGGAAGTGGCAGCCTTTATGACTCCTCTGGGTGGGGGATTTCAACAGTACCACCTGTTTGTATAGCACCAAACGAGTCTGTGGGTTGCTGGACATAGAGGGCCAGCCTCAGCCGCATTTTATCCACACATCACAGGGTGAGGCTCTAAACTCCATTATTATTGAAAATGACCTGGGCCTTATTAATATTAATAATTCGGACAGCAGTCCCTTACCACAGTGCCCTTCTTATGTTGGAGGAGGCAGAGAAAGTTTTATTGATTTTATGTTCATCACGAGAAAGTTTTCGCCGCTTGTTGACGACTTCGAGGTGGAGCCAAATAATGCAAGTGACCATAATCCCCTCACAGTTTCTTTTAGTATAATAGCCCAGGTAGGGAAAGGTGATGGTTGCCCCATTCACTATAACCGCAATAAAGGTGTAAGATTAAATTGGGGCAAAATAAACCCTACCCAATTTGAGGAGAAGACTGTCACGGCAAATTTAAACCTTATTATGAGATGCCTCCAAGATGACTCTCCCCCGACGAGGTGGTTCATGACTTTGAACTGATCTGTGCAAATGTAGCTGAAAATCTAACCAGATCAGTCCAGAGAAGGGAACCCCAGAAGATACAGTGGTTTAACACTGAGTGTTCCAGAGCTCAAAAGAACTTTAAAATGGCCCTCCATGCTAACCCCCGTGATAGAACCCTAATTAAAAACTCAAGACAGGCTTATAAAAGCACTATTAAACAAAGGAGAGAAGAACTGAGGAGATTAGCTTGGGAAGATCTGGAGAGAGCCAGTGCACTGAAAGACACTAAAAGCTTCTGGGACATTATTAACCGCCCTCTATTTACGGACGAGGTTAGACGCGTGGATTCACTGATTTTGGGGGAAGCCTGTGAATCACATTTTTCGGCAATATTTAACCCAAGCAGCGTCTCGTTAGATGAGGAAAGTGGGGAACCGACACTGAACTTAACTTTGGCCTCCCAACTAAGTGCATCCCTCACAGTGGCCGAGGTCGAGGAGGCTTTGGCGAGGGGAATCTGTATGAAAGCCCCAGGCCCTGATGGGGTTCCATTAGACCTGTTCAAAAGAAACCCCAACCTGTGGGCACCCCTGCTCACCAATGTTTTCAAGGCTGTGGTGATCGGCCCCATTCCAACAACCTGGAAGGAGGCCATTGTGGTTCCAGTGTATAAAAAGGGCAACAGGAGTGACCCCGCCTGTTACAGGCCAATTTCACTTATCGATGCCACTGCAAAGATATTGGGGAGGGTCGTCCTCGCACGCCTTGATACCTGGGCGAGCAGCACAGGGAGCATGCCAAAAATGCAATATGGTTTTAGAAGGGGGATGGGCACCACAGAACAGTGCCTCAATTTGTCTCTGATTATGGGCAAGTACATGAAGGCCAGGAGGGGCTCCATCCACCTGGGCTTCATGGACTTGTCCGGTGCTTTTGACACCATTAATCGGGAGAAATTGTGGGGACTAATGGGGAAAATGGGTATTGTAGAAGCTCTCATTTCCCTCCTGCGTAAGCTTCATACTTCCACTACGGTTGCCATAAGATATGGCCCACGGGGGGAAAAGACTAGGCCCATTGCCTCCACAGAAGGTGTTTGGCAGGGGTGCATTTTAGCTCCATTTCTCTTTTTATTGTACACTAATGGTTTAGAGGCATTTTTAATAGAGAAGGAATTTGATTTTCCTAGAATTGGAGGCAACCCGGTCCCATTGTTATCTTATGCTGACGACACCGTGCTAATGGGTTTGACAGCTAACAGCCTCCAAAAATCACTCAATGCTTTTACAGATTTTATGTCAGCACTGGACCTAAAAGTCAATTTTATTAAATCATACATTATGGTGTGTGGCCCCAAATCACCTAAAACAAGAAAATTCGTTGTAAGGGGTAAGACCATCAATAAGTTGTCTAATTTTACATATTTAGGGAACATTTTTAATAATACTATGGGGCCGATTCCGATTCGGGCCGGAAATCTCTCCGACCGAGCCGGACCCGGAGAGATTTCCGACCGAATCGGACCCGTGCAGCCCGACCGAACGAGTACGATGCGCACGTATGCCATCGGACTCGAAGTCGGTCGGACTCCCATTGAAGTCAATGGGAGCCGGTCGTACAACGCGTACGCGTGGCTCCCATTGACTCAATGGGTGCGAGGCGGACAAGGGCGCCCCCTACAGCATGTACGCGCGAGGCGACTCGCGCCGTACACGCACAGGTAGGGGGACCCATGGGTCCCCCTGTGTGCGACTCGCGCCGCTACGCATACAGGGGGTCCGACACGGACCCCTAAAGTACAGCTCCGACTGCTCTTTCGAGCCGGAGTGCGCGGCTCGGTCGGACTGCTCGCGGCGCGCGCATCGTACTTACCCGGCCGGGGAACGTCTCCATTGCGCGGTGCGAGTCCGAGTCCGAGCGAGTCGGTCGGTGCGTGTTAGACCCGGGTACGAGTCGGTCGGAGCGGTCGGGACGCCTCGGACGAGTCGGTCGGGCGATTTCGCATCGTACTCGCTCGCCCGGACGTGCGTACGAATCGGTCGGGAAATAGGGCTCCGAATCGGATCGGGTTAGGCCGAATCCGATTCGGAGCACTACCGGCCGAGATCGGAATCGGCCCCTATGAATTGGGATTCCCTATTCACTGCAAGGGTTCAACATACTAGCCGGGTTGTGGAGGGGTTATTCCGCTTTGCCTGTAAGCTATGCCACAAGCCGGTGACAGAGTTGGTTACCCTCTACAAAGCCAAATGCCTATCTGTTGCATCCTATGGGGCAGGAGTTTGGGGTTACCACAAAAGCCGGCACCTACAGGTCTTGGAAAACAAATTTATAAAAAGGCTATTGAGGACCCCAAATAGTGCCCCCACACTATTTTGCCATCTTGAGCTGGGGCTGGACTATCTTGAGGATCGAATAGATATTGCCCCTTTGGGCAAAAATCTGGCTATCTGAGGACTTAATGTTCTCAAGGGAAGTTATTAAGGACTGCATCAACTTAGATAGCGCATTGTCGATCCCTTGGCTCCGATTCGTGAAAGATAAACTCCATGAGACAGGCCTGGGGCACTACTATGTCAACCCTGCTAGTATCCATACAAATGCGAA
The DNA here is from genome assembly GCA_963921515.1 of Calotriton arnoldi. NCBI lineage: Eukaryota > Metazoa > Chordata > Amphibia > Caudata > Salamandridae > Calotriton > Calotriton arnoldi. The sequence goes on from CAWUFW010007126.1 coordinate 517,931, forward strand.
AGCTATTATAAAAGAGGCGCATTATTCTGGGGCAACTATGCGCCGCTTACAACTGGTAGTGACAGGTCCCTCATGCTTGTTCCCTGCACAATAACAATTTTTTCTAACTTTTACCACCAACGTACAGGCACGATGCACCTTGCACTTTCTCGTGGCATTCCCCAAGCACTCAGGATGGGTTGATAAATTAACGCCTTGCCCGTGTGACAATTTGGCAGCTCATAGCACTTTGCACTTTATGTTGTTCTTCCCTCTTTATAAAGAGCTGAGGGCAAAATTCTTAGCCCTACTTTTGAGGGAAATCCGGCCCTGTACTTATATTGACGGTTTTAATTTTTTGCACTCTTTGTCTACTTTACCTATTTGCACTGCAGTTTCTAATTACATTAAAGTTGCAACGTCTATAAGAAAATGCTATGAGTCACAATAGATGAACAGAACTTTTGTAACTTTTTAAATAATAATCACTCATATTTACGGAATTTTATGGTTGACAATACAGACTGTCGCATTGGGTATTTGCTGTTAGGGATTATATCCCTTATCTAACTGATTGAATGTTACCTATTGTTCCTTTTTATTGATTTTATTTATGCCACTGCACATATATGATATGAAAATTTTAAAGTGTAATGTATGTCTGTGAAACTTTTATGGTCTTTGGAACCGAATAAAGTTACTTTGACTTTGTTTTTAAATCCAAATCTTTATTCGACCTTACACACATAAGATCATAAAAGTATATCAAATTTCATTAGTTAAAAACATGGTTCAATAAAAGCATGAATCTCAATAGTTAAAAGGTTAGAGGGATGGTCCCAATCAATATGTCACACAAACTATTTCATCATCTTATTGGCACCAAGTTAAAACAATTAATAAAAAAAAATTTTAAAAAGTAAATTTCAAAAGACAGTCCCATTTGCTAATTATATGTCCACTTGTCTCCTTTTTTTCGTACATGCCCATGAAAATGATGCAAGTGAAAAGCATACCAAAGGATTCGGAAGAGATTTTAAAAAGTACAATGCTACACGACAAGATCTAAAATGATAGACTTTACAAATCGGGACAATAAAATTCTGTCTTTCCTGTCGATAAAAACCACAGAAAAATAAAACATGAAGATCATTTTGGGATGAATGGTTGTCGCACGGGCACGCGGAGAGTTCAGAATGTTTAAATTTCTTCCTTGGATATCCTATCATCAACGGGATCAGGTTGAGGCGAAATCTTAATAAAATAAATTTGTGGTGTGGTAAAGTGACCTCTGCCAGGTAGAAATAGCCTCCCTCATGCACAGATGGAATTAATTCATACATGAGAGTTGACCTTGTTTGGTCATTTCTTTCCCTTCTCTGATATCGGGCCCGCGACATAAATGTGTCAATCAGTCTACATCTCGATATAGTCATACAGGTGGATGGATCCTTAAAAAGATGGTTCATTCCAATGGCCGTCAATTCCCTCTCTACATACTTTAACCATCTAATCCTGCTATAGCTTCCTGAATTTAAGATGTTATTTATAATGTTCTGAGTGAGTGGGACGGTGTCCCTTCGCCAGATGGAAAGCCAAAGCAGGAGTGGGGCCAGTTTAATATTATCCGTAATATAGGGTAGGGCCAATTCTATGTGTAGAACATAGTTGGAGTAGGACAGAGGGAGCGAGGTAAAAGATTTAAAAAATGTATTTTCTATAGACTGAAGGGAGTCACTAGATGCCAACCCCCATACGCCTGCCCCATATAAGGCTGCGGCCTTAGTTTTGGCATGATAAATCTTTTTCATGGGAGTTAGGAGTTTTGCTCCCAACCGTTTTGAAAATAGTTTTAGCGCCATTAAGCTCCTCTCCATCTCCATTGCTCTTCCCTCCACCAGTCTAGTCCATGAATGATTTTTATCAAAAAGTATACCTAGGTAGGGAAACGACTCCACTACTTCAATTTTCCCAGATTCCATGTAGAAGGTTGGTGTTTTATCGCGTTTCCCTGCCCCAGCAACAATTATGAATGATTTGGACTGATTGACCTGTAAATCCAGTGAATACATAAAAGCAGAGTAGGCCGATATTAGGCGCTGAAGCCCCATTCCGGTTCGGGCCATCAGGACGGCGTCATCCGCGTATGCTAAAATTGGTAATCATTGGTGATTTATGAATACGGGGACGTCCAGGGCTGCGTCCTCAAGATGTTTACTTATACCGTTTGTATAGATGGAAAAAAGAAACGGTGCGAGGACGCAGCCCTGTCTTACCCCTCTGCGGATCTTGAATGGTCGAGTGCACTCTCCGTTTCTCCCATAACAGGCAGACGAGGAAGCATCGGAATATAGTTGCCGAATAAAATCAAGTATCGCCTTATCAATTCCCATCTCCTCCATTATACACCAGAGTCTAGGGTGGGACACGCAGTCAAAGGCTGCGGATAGATCCATAAATGCAAGATAGATTTTCCCACCCTTGGCTCTGGTGTATTTATCCATGATCAGGGAGAGATTCAGGCACTGGTCTATAGTTCCCCTTCCCTCCTGGAAACCATATTGGGACTCCATTAAAATATTTTTGCCCTTCACCCATGCCTCCAGTCTCGACAAGAGAAGACGGCCCATAAGTTTAGCTGTTGTGTCAATTAAAGAGATTGGGCGATAATTTTTAGGGTTACCTTTATCTCCCTTTTTGTGAATCGGAACAATTATGCTTGTGTTCCAAGAGGGCGGGGGGCCAACAATGGCAATTTTATTAAAAACATTTGTTAATAAAGGAACCCATACGTCCTCATTTTCTTTAAAAAATATCTATGGGGACGCCATCAGGCCCTGGGGCTTTCCCGCTGCTACAAGCTTCTAGCTTCACTGATCGAGAAGGAAAGGTGTTCTCCATTTACGGTACCTGGGATATCTATATATGAGGCCGGAAGGTCATTTAGGGAGAAAATGGTTGTAAAATGAGCCACCCACTCCTCCTTTCCTACATTAACGTCTAGTGTAGGATCCTTCTTTGTTTTAAAGTGGGGTCCATTTATTATTGCCCAGAATTCCTTAGAATTGCCCAAAGCCGAGGCCTGCTCTAGTTTAGCCCATGTCTCTTCTTTTAACGCCTTCTCCCTGTTTTTCCTAGCTTGTTTGTTTATTTTTCTTTGCGTCTGTTGGCAGGCTGGGCCGGAGACAGATGAACAACAAGCAAAATTACAAGCAATGGTTGGGTCTTCCATGTATTTAATAATATCACTGTATATTGTCTTTATCAATAACCATAATACTTGTTCAATAGTGTAAATTGCAAAACACAACCCACTCTTCTTCTACTGACAATTACGTGTTAGTAGATTTCTTATTTATTGCAGCCTGGCTTACAGCAATATTGTAATGTATGCTAATTAATGAACGATCTGTTTTAAGTATTTATAAGCTTGCGCAACGTTCACCGAAAACGGCACCATGGTGCTTTATTTCCTTATTATTTTTTGGTTAAATTATGTGGCTGTAATAATCTAACTGTACTGAGCAAAAGAATGGAAGATAGTGATATAAACAATATAAACTGTAACTAGATATATAACACAAATTATTACAAACTAACCGTTTTTGCAAGAGCTTATGTACCTGTTTGTTTGTATTTATTGCAACCAGATAAGTAGCTTTCTTCCCTTGTGTTGTTCTTATTATATCAGCACCAAAGCGTGTTACAGCCTCTCTTTGGCCAGCGGGTCAATGGGCTTGCGAAACAGCCTGCCCAGTGCTTGGCCCCATCATACTTCAACCCTAGATCTGCACATGGGCCACGCACTGTGCCAGACATCCCTCGTGTGGCATTTACGTGAATATCTTCATGTCCATGGAGGAGCTTTAACTGGCTCTGGGGGCACCTGCACCTTCTTACCTGCTCCGCACATGAGACATGGCGGGGTGGAAAAGCCTTACAAAGGGTCTGGGTCTCCGGGTCCCCCCACCCCTGGGGAGCTCACCCCTAAATGAGTGTCCCAATGGCTTTTGTAGTGGGTGCCCTCACCTTTAATTAGCCGCAGTCCCTAACACCCTTCAGCGCCTGATAACCTGGGCGTCGCTGATGAGCCCCTTATGAGGGGCCGCCTAATAATGACAAAAGAGGGGTCTTAAGTGCAGCCATTAGAGGGCATTGATAGCCCGGCGGCCCCCAGTGGGAGCACTGAGAAGGGTATCTCCCTCAAAGGCGCCAGGTCTAGATAAGATTCCGGGTGACCTACTATGCAGTGAACCTAATATTTGGGCCCCCTATCTATGGACCCTGTTTAATGCCATTTTACATGGAATGTCGATTCCCCCGTCATGGCTGGGGGCGGAGATTATTCCAATTTTTAAAAAGGGCTCACCACTCCTCCCCGCCAACTATCGTCCAATAAGCCTCATAGATGTCACTCAAAAAATATACGCAAGAGTGCTATTGGATCGAATGGAAAACTGGATGGAGGAGTATTCTATACTCAGTCCCTACCAAGCAGGTTTTAGAGCCAAGATGTCCACAATAGATCAGATACTCAGGCTGCAACTTCTGTATTGGAAGACAGTGCTTTTGGAGGGAGGCAGCCTCTATCTGATCTTTGTGGACCTAAAATCGGCCTTCGACCTGGTCCCTAGGGATAAATTGTGGTCCATTTTATTAGACTTGGGGATTCCCCTTATCTCTGTTATCAGATGAAACGGCTCCACGAAAACAACTACGCCCAAGTTAGGTACGGTAAAAATGGTGAGCTTACTGACCCCATTCCAATAAACAGAGGGGTAAGACAAGGATGTGTCTTGGCCCCGACCCTCTTTTGCTTATTTATTAATGGTCTGGTGGAGGCTCTGAATGCTGGGAGGGACATAGACGCCCCCATCTATTCTGTAAAAACAGGGGTTTGGAAATCAATTCACTAAAGACAAAATATATGGTTTTTAACGGAGGTAACACCACGCGACCAAACCCTCTTTTAGATGGGAAACCATTAGAGAAAGTGTCTGTTTTTGACTACTTAGGCTTAACACTCACCGACAAAATGAAGTGGACCGCACAAATCAAGAAGGCCAGCTTAAAGTTGGCACAGACAGCTGGGGGGATAGCAAAGATGTCTGGGAAGTGCACACACAAAATGGTCGGTCCAGCAATGGAAATATATAAGGCCCAGGGCAGGGGAGCGGCCCTATATGGGGCAGAAATCTGGGGCCATCGACCTTGTGATCACTTATCTAAGAATGAGAACTCTTTTATTAGGCAGCTTTTAGGTCTCCCTAAAAGTACACCATTGATGCCGCTCCGCATGGACCTTGGGGTTAACCCAATTGCGGAGGAAGTTGCCCTCAGGCCTCTTCTCTATTGGAGACGTATCTGGAGTACTCCAGAACTTGAGTTCTTTAGACAAGAGCTAAAAGAGGTCGTAAATCTACAGAGAGTTGACAAAATCCCATGGCTGTCTTATATTAAAAACATCTTGACTGCTATGAGGATGGGAGACCTATGGGCTAACGCTGAAGCAAGTTGCATGACAACTCCCAAGCCTTGTCAAAGATCTTTAGAGAATTTAAACTTAATCAGATAAAGGCCAATTCCAACATAGGCGCACTGACCCTATCTTTTTTAGAGGCAAAAGACCAATACAAGCTAGAACCTGTCCTTGATGTCATACAGCCCCCCTTGCAAAAAAATTGTACCTACGAGAGTGGACCTCGGTCTAGGTCCACTCTCTCCCCACTGCTCCGCTGTGCCGTCTCTTGCCTCCAGACCCCGACTTCCTCCTTGGGAGGTTCGAGGCTGCTGCCCGCTCCTGCGCCTGCTGCCCGCTCCAACTGGGACCAGACTGCCTCCAACCACCGTAACCTTTCTCAGACGCTTTTTTTCTTAATTTTTTTCCCTGTTGTGCCACTGTTATTGTTCCCATCTGTGTCTTGCTCTAATTCCACCACAGTTTTTATTTTCTCGTGCCTGCCTGTTCCTTTTGCCTTTCGCCGCTGCTGCGCCTGCGGCCCCTCCCCCCCGGAATTTCCCCTCCGGAATTTCCCCCCGGAATTCCCCCCCGGAATTCCCCTGCTCCCGCCTCCCAGCCTCTCCTCCCTCCTCCCTCCCACCTCCCTTACTTAATGGCGGCTGCTGCGCGGTCGCGCAGCGGATGCGTGCAGCGGGCGCGCCGAAGGCGCGCCAAAGGCAAGCCCGTTTGCGCCCGTCCGCGACCCGACCGCGGCCAGCGCCAGGAACCCTGGACCTCCCACTACCCATCACTACGACACCACCACCCTCCTCGCACTCAACCCTGGAAGACTTAGAGAATGCCAACAGCCCTCGCTGAACACGACCCACGGCCAGTTCTCCTGCCTCCACTGCCGCCAGACCCTCACCGCCACCCCGGCCTCCAACACCACCGACGCCAGCACCGGCGACATCCTAAAATGCATCCTCCTCAACGTACGCTCCGTACACAAACACGCCATGGAAATCTGGAACCTACTCGACTCTCTTTCGCCCGACATCGCCTTCTTCACAGAGACCTGGACCAATGCATCCTCCGCCCCCGACATCAGCACCGCCATCCCAGACGGATACAAGATCCAGAGGAAAGACCGCCCCAACCACCCAGGAGGGGGCCTCGCCATCGCCCACAAGAGCACCCTCCGCCTCACCACCTCCAGCGAAACCTTCCCCTCCGCCGAACACCTGCACTTCAAGATCCAGACCACCCCCAAAGCCACACTCCGAGGAACCCTTGTCTACAGACCCCCCGGCCCCCGAACACCCTTCGCCGCCACCATCACCGACTTCATCGCACCCCACGCGATCGCCTCAACAAACTACATACTCATTGGAGACCTGGACTTCCACCTCGACAACCCCAGCGACCCCAACTCCACTATCCTTCGTGACAACATCGCCAGCATCGGACTTAAACAACTCGTCAACACACCGACCCACAGAGCAGGACACACCCTCGACCCCATCTTCGCGGCAGGAAACAGCGTCCATTTCAAACACACAACGCAGCCGCCATGGACCGACCACCACTGCGTACACTTCGCCATCAACAAACCCAAAGCACCCAAACCAGCCCCACGCCCACCACGAAGGAACTGGAGCAAGGTTACCGACGAGCAACTTAACTCCACCCTCAACCGAGACAACCACACCTGGGCACCCGACGCAAACAGCGCAAACGACGCAGCCAGAGAACTCCACACCTGGATCTCCAACTGCGCAGATGAGCTCGCCCCGCTACGCAACCCCGACAGACAACACCCCAGGAAAGCCGCCTGGTTCACAACCGCTCTCCAAGAAGCCAGACGCACCTGCAGATGCCTGGAGAAGAACTGGAGAAACACCAAGACAACCGAAAACCACACCACCTACAAGGACGCCATGACGGACTACCACAACCAGATCAGAGCCACCAAAAGGAACTTCATCCACAACAAAATCCTGGCCAACTCCACCAACTCCAAGGAACTTTTCAGTGTCATTCAAGAATTCACCAACCCACGCAGCGAAGCCACAGACATCACCCCATCCCAAGACCTCTGCGACAAGCTTGGAACCTATTTCCACCTCAAGATCAAAAACCTCTACGACAACTTCATCGACCATCCACCAGGCGCCACAGACGGCCCCCGCCCCCCAGAAACACCAGCCAGCCCACCATCTCCAACTGGACACCGATCACGGCCGAAGACACCGCCTCGACCATGAAAAGCATCCACTCGGGGGCCCCCACCGACCCCTGCCCCCCTCACATCTACCACAGAGCCGTGGCCGCCATCGCACCCGAACTACAACGCACCATCAACACCACCTTCAAAACAGGCACCTTCCCAGACGACTGGAAGCGCGCAAAAGTCAGACCCCTGCTCAAGAAGCCCACAGCTGACCCCACCGACCTCAAGAACTATCGGCCCATCTCGCTCCTCCCCTTCGCAGCCAAAGTTGCAGAAAAAACAGTCAACAGGAAACTGACACGATTCATTGAAGAAAACGCCGTCCTCGACCCGTCCCAATCCGGATTCCGAAGCAACCATAGCACAGAGACCGCCCTACTCGCCGCCACAGACGACATCCGTACCCTCCTGGACCAAGGCCACTCCGCAGCCCTCATCCTACTCGACCTATCAGCGGCCTTCGACACCGTCTCCCATCGCACACTAGTCGTCAGACTACACGACGCAGGCATACAAGGAACAGCCCTGGACTGGATCCGATCATTCCTCACCGGAAGAAGCCAAAGGATCAGACTCCCACCCTTCCTCTCCGACCCCACGAAAATCACCTGCGGAGTCCCACAGGGTTCATCACTGAGCCCCACCCTCTTCAACATTTACATGGCCCCCTCGCAGCCATCGTCCGACAACACGGCCTCAACATCGTATCCTACGCCGACGACACCCAGCTCATCCTCTCCCTCACCAAAGACCCCACCACTGCCAAACTCAACTTCCAGAAAGGAATGCAAGACGTCGCAGTCTGGATGACCAACAGCTGCCTGAAGCTCAACGCCGAGAAGACAGAAGTCCTCGTCCTCGGTACCACCCCTTCTGCATGGGACAGCACCTGGTGGCCGACCGCCCTCGGAAGCCCACCTACCCCTCAAACCACGCCAAGAACCTCGGCATCGTACTCGACTCATCACTCTCCATGAACCGACAGGTCAACGCCGTCACCTCCAGCTGCTTCAACACCCTCCGCATCCTCCGCAAGACCTTCAAGTGGATCCCCCTGAGTCAAGGAAGGCAGTCACCCACACACTCATCACCAGCAGACTGGACTATGGAAACGCACTCTACGCCGGCATCAACAAGTCCCTACTCCGCAAACTCCAGACAGTACAGAACACCGCCGCCAGACTCGTCCTCGGCATCCCCGACACGAACACATCAGCCAACACCTACGAAGTCTCCATTGGCTCCCCGTGGAGAAAAGAGTCACTTTCAAAATCCTCACTCACGCCTACAAATGCCTACACAACAACGGACCCAAATACCTCAATGACAGAATCAACTTCCACGTACCCAAAAGAAACCTCCGATCTTCCAACCTCGCACTGGCCGAAACCCCGCGCATCCACAGAGCCAGAGCAGGCGGAAGATCCTTCTCTCACATTGCATCCAAGACCTGGAACGAGCTACCGGCAGACATCAGACGCGCCCCCTCCCTGAACACCTTCAGGAAGACCCTCAAGACCTGGCTCTTCGGCTAAACAGATCTGCGGGCCCCCCCCTCAGCGCCTTGAGACCCTCACGGGTGAGTAGCATGCTTACAATTCCCTGATTGATTGATTGATTGATTGATTGATTGATTAGGCACGGCGTATTACCACTGCGCGCATTTACAAGTAAATGGGGAAATGCGCTGTCCCAGGGCTGTCCAGTCTGTGCAGATAATCCGGAGACGGACCAACATGTTTTATTCGACTGCCCGGCATACAAGAAGGCTAGATACCGATGGTTACAACAGGTGTGCCGGAATCTTGGCACAAAGTATTGCGCGGAGGCCTATAGGATCCTAAAATATGATACTAGTCTGCCCATAGTGTATTCAGTTACTCGTTATTTATTTTCTATGTGGTGTGTACGGTCATCTATTTTAAAAGCTGGGTCTATTGGATAATTTTAGTTTTTTACGCAAATTAAATGTATCAATACTTTTTAATTACCTTTTTAAATGTTTTAAAAAATATCAATTTTGAATCACCACCTTTTATATTTATATTCAGAACTCCCTTTTTTAAATATTGCAATGCACGCGCACTTTATCTTTGCAAGAATTATATGTACAAATTGTGCTGTATTTTTTTTCTTTGTGCTTTTATGGCCATAACGGCCGAAATAAAGAATTTTTGAATTGAATTGAATTGAAAAGCCTTACAAAGGGTCTGGGTCTCCGGGTCCCCCCACCCCTGGGGAGCTCACCCCTAAATGAGTGTCCCAATGGCCTTTGTAGTGGATGCCCTCACCTTTAATTAGCCGCAGTCCCTAACACCCTTCAGCGCCTGATAACCTGGGCGTCGCTGATGAGCCCCTTATGAGGGGGCCGCCTAATAATGACAAAAGAGGGGTCTTAAGTGCAGCCATTAGAGGGCATTGATAGCCCGGCGGCCCCCAGACTGAGCCCCGAGGAGCCTGTGCACTGGCAGTTATGGGGCGGGAGGGGCAGCCGGGGCACCAGTGCGTGTGTGTGAGGGGATGGGGTGGAGACCTGCTGTCAGGGGCCCACAGCAGCACCAGTGACTTCGGGAGAAACCCCGAGATACAATCGGGTAACTCAGCCCGGGGAGTCGACACACACTGGTAAACATGTGCACCTGTCATAGGTACACGAGTGAATCAATGGCATGCACCAGATAATGTATGTTATATATGCAAGGTATGTGTATCCATGCATCTAGGTCCCCTTTAATGTGTGTAGCAATGTGCCTCATAACCTATGGTTTATATAGGAGTGAAGCTGTGTAACTATAAATCCATTTGTTATGCGTGTGGTGTACCCATTAATGTGTAGTTGGATGTATATGTGAACCCAATAACCTATCGTATTAGGTGTTCGCATGCATACATCTATGTTTTAGGTACATACATTGCTGTCATGTCATGAGTGATGTAATATGTAAGGTCATAAGCAGTGCATTGCGGGGGCATAAGTTATAGTTAGCTCAGGTACCTATAGCTGCTGAATTTCAATGGTCTTGTATGAGTAAAATCTAAGCCTAACTATAAGGTAACCTACGTTTTTTTCAGTGAAAAAAAATAAAAAATAATATATATATACATATACATACAAGCCGCGTTTCGGCTTTAAATGCCTTTCTCAAATGTCAATGACACCTGTGTTTCTAATGCCACCGTTTTTAAACAGATATTGCCTCTTTACTATTGGTGGAAAAAGAATAGCAGGTGTGGATGACTTCACGAATTCGTCACTCTGAGTTAGTCCAAAAAGCGCTTCGCGGTAAATACCAATTATTTCCAACAGAGGGCAGCGCTTTGTTCTTCCCGCCAAACACCCCAGTGTCACTTCTAAAAATCAATTCAAAGTCTCTGGAACCCCAATCCAGCCGCTCCAAGCCCCCAAATTTTTTGTTTATATTATTTAAATATTTGTATTTGCATTTTAAAAGCACACACAGAAGGAACACAGATCACATACTTCCATCACTGTAATTATTTCATCATAATATCACAAAAGGAAAACCGAAGTGTAAGAGGGAGGGGAATAAAGAAAAAGATAAAACAATAGCTTGGCAGCTAATCAGTACCCCTCTTCAGAATTTCATAACATAAGCCTGTGCAGTGTTAATTTGTAAAATATTAAGTGCCAGGGCTGTCCAGGAGGCCACTGCAGCTTGCACCACCCATCGCCCTTGTCATCACTGCCAAAACAACTACTAACCATCTCTCTCGCATGTAAATGTGACAGATTATTCCAGGTCCCTAAAACTAAAGGAATGGCTGGGGAGGCAGGTATTAGCAATTTTAATGTATATTGTATTCCTAAACAGCTGTTGTTCTGCTCATCTCTAAATTAGATGAGCAGCGCCACCATGTGGTAGACTGTTCTAAGTATGGTGTTGACAATTAGGTGCCGGTGCTGAGCACCGGAAACCAATTAAGTGCCGGTGCTGAGCACCGGAAAGCACCGGCTCAAATTAAGCACTGTGCTAATTAGCTATACAGTACTAAACTAGTGTAAAATAGCAAAGTCACAGATAAAGTGCAGGTGCTATAAATAATGCTTCCCTAAATTTACATTGCTATCATTAGACAAATGTAGAAAGCTTGTATCAAATGGGAAGAATTATATAAAAGACTAAACATTCCATACCAGCAGCAGATCTACAACTAGGTTAGCCCGTTACATAAAATCATTATATCGTACCGTCAATCCATTTTGTAACAGACTGCCATATCCTGATCCCCCATTTCTGTGATTTCCGTCCTTTACATTCATATAACTTTAATTCCATATTATAAATAGCCAGAAACCTAGATCTCTATTCAGTAAATGTGGGAGATTCTGGGTTGAGCCAGTTCATAGCAATGCACATTTGTGCTACAGCCATAGCAATAAATAGCATATACCTCTCTTTTTTAACCGGCCTATTACCAATGGACTCCTCTACTACCCCTAATACCGCCAAATATGGGATTGATTGTTATCTGCTCCCCAATAATTTGTTCTAAAAATGTACCCATCTCCTGAAAAAAGGTCACTAAATTTTAAAATAAAAAGAGCATATGTATACTATTTAGGCATGCGGTGCCCCATATCGATGCAGCAGTTGTTATCTTTTCTACCACATTTAAATAATTTCTCTGGGGTATAATATAGATCAAACATGGTTTTAAAGTGCTGACTCTTCAATCCAGCAGTTAATAGCACTTTATTACCTATGTCCAATGACTGTTGCAGTATTAGTCCCTTTATTCCTAACCTAACGTCCCACTTATTATTTTGACATTCTAGATCATCCGATACATTTAGAATCAACAAGTCGTAGCTCAAACCAATCTTAGCTCTCTGGTCGATTGCCTCGATAATGGGTATCTGCGTCATTGGCCCAGAGATCTTCACCATCTTATTCATAAAATTCCAAATCTGGGGATATTTAAAAAAATGTTGTGTGATAATCTCAAACTTTCCCTGAAGATCTCTAAATGAACTTAGGGTTTCCCCCTCAAACAGGTCTCCCATTAATAGAATCCCTCTCGGCCTCCAATTCCTAAACACCGAATCATGAAATATTGGTGGCAGCGTTGGTGTCCCCCATAAAGGTGTTTAATAGTTACATTAAGCTACATTCCATTTCTTCTTACATTGGCGCCATAATTCGAAATGCTCCTAGCAGGACCTTAGCTGGGTTCGACATTCTTCAACAGGAACCCTTCTGCTTCTTCGCCCATTATAAGTTCATATCTCGAAGGGGATTCGGCTAGCTTAAGCGTGCATGTGCTCCCAGTGATCAAAATTCCTATATTTTGCAACATACATGTCCAATAATACATGGATATACTCTGGACCCTCCAGCCCCCTATCTTTGGGGATTATCATAAATTTAGAGGCTCTTCTTGTCTTTTTAAACCCCCATAGAAAACCATAGCATAAACTTTCGAATTTCACAAGCCAACTACAATTAACTTCCAACAGCATAGCCCTGAATAAATATAATAATTTAGTTAAAACCGTCATTTTTATAACATTCCCCTTCCTACCAATGATAAAGATGATTCAATCTTACAAGATCTCGTTCTAACGTAGTTAACAACGGTCTCATATTTAGAGCCACTATATTCTGCACTGCAGATGAAATACAAACCTCGAAATTAGTTGCCTCTCTCACTACCCGAGGATCAAATTGTCCACTATTACTAGTGCAGACAACTTGGGTTTTCCCCTGATTCAGCTTATACCCTGACAAAGCCCCAAATATCCTTGCTATTTCTTCGATCTCTACTAATTCTTGTTGTGGAATGAACGTCACTATTGCTACATCATCTGCATATGCTAATACTTTATATGCCACCTGTCCTGCTACTATCCGGTTGATAACATGGACAAGGACTATGGAAATGCCCTGCTGTCCTCAATAAACGAAGGCCTTCTCACTAAACTCCAGATCTTGCAGAACACTGCGGCCAGACTGGTTCTGAATCTCCCGCCAAGATCCCCGTCTGCCCCTCGTCTGAGATCTCTACATTGGCTCCCAGTCAGACAGAGAGTCCTATTTAAGACTCTCTGTCTAACACATAAAAACATGTATGGAAAAGGCCCGGGGTACTGGGCCAAAAAACGACGTTGGTACCAGCCTTGTAGGACGCTAAGATCGAGCAATAAATCCCTTCTCACACCCCTCAGAATCCGCACTGCGAGATACGGAGGAAGGTCTTTTTCCTATATTGCTCCTGTCTCCTGGAATAAACTTCCCTGGAACTTACGTACTATCTCAAATCATAACTGCTTTCGCAAAAAGTTGAAAACATGGCTATTTGACAACTAAACGAGTACTCTATCAGAGCCGTCTGCAAGCGCCATGAGACTTCCGAGTGATATGTGCGCTATACAAATGTCCCTGATTTGGATTTGGATAACACAGTTATTTTCTAGTCGTGTTATCCGGGGATCAATGTACAAGGCAAAGAGCAGTGGAGAACAAAGGCAACCTTGTCGTGTTCCCCTAGAGATGCGGACCTCTTCAGATTCTATCCCAATAATCTGTAATTTAGCCCTAGGATCATAATATAATGATTTGATAGCTCTAATATATCCTGTGCCAAATCCATATTTCTCTAATGCTGCCCATCAAAATGCCTATGACACCCGGTCGAACGCCTTCTAGGCATCTAATAATATCAGCTCCATTTTGCCCCTAGTGGTTTCTGCAATATCGAAAAGTGTAATTACTTTTTTAATATGATCAACTGTGCCATGACCTGGGATAAACCCATGTTGTCTGGGAGACACTAGCTTAGCAATTATACTAGCTAACCGATTTGCCAATATTTTAGAAAAAAAGCTTGGCATCACAATTAATCAATGTTATTGGCATATACGATCCAGGATTCAGGGGGGATTTATTTTTCTTCTTAAAAACCGCTATATGTGTCTCACCCCATGAATCCGGTACTTCCCCCAATCGTGCCTTTTGAAGGATCACCAACAGATCCCCTGCCAGTTCTTTTAGCAGGGCTTTATATAGCTCTAGTGAAATATTATCGAGCCCAGTAGCCTTCCGGGTGGATAATAAATCTATTGCTATAACCAATTCTTCTAATGAGATTGGTTGCTCCAGAATGGCTCAATCCTCCGAGTTAAGTCTAGCTCCATCAATTAATTGCAGGATCTCATTGTTATCCCCAACCAGGGCCCCCCATCTTCTGTATATAATTTCTGATAATAATAATCTTTAAAGACTTTCACGACTTCGGAAGGTAGCACATGTTTACATCCTTCCTCACCCTCTATTGCTTCCATCCCTACGGCCACTTACCTTTACCAGGTTTGAAGAGCCAGAAGGCATCCAACATTCTCCCCGTACTCATAACATTGCATTTTCCGTGTGTGGAATTTAGCAGCTACTTCCTTACTAAAAATCTGCATAATTTTAGACTTAACTGCTGCTATTTTCTGTTGAGTTTTGATATTATCCACACTCTCTGACATCTTTATCTGATGTCCTTCAAGGATAGCTAATTCATTGGATAGAGCCTGAAGGTCCCTCCGTTTCTTTCTTTCCCGATATAGTGCAAAACATAGGGTTTCCCCCGAATCCCGGCTTTAATGCATCCAAAACCACTGTTTCTCTAGTAAAGCGTCTATTAGCCTCCTGAATTGAGCCATTCATTTTCGTATGAAGTCTAAATATTCTTCATCACATAAAAGCTTCCTGTCAAACGTCCACATAGACCGAGATTTACACATCCCATCCATCGGAACCCTTATAATCTGAGGTTTACGTTCAGATAGAAACCAATTGATGCGCTTATTAACATCTATGTTGCGCGTTGTTGCTCCACTATTATGCACAGGGCAGGAGTATGGGGTCTTTGTAATATTTCATCCTTGCAGACAATAGAAAACATCCTTCTTAGAAGGCTTCTGGCAGTTCCTCCTAGTCTGCTAGCTATAATATGCCATATGGAACTAGGAATGGTTCCTTTATCACATCATATACAAATTGCCCCTGTCATGCTTTTGGTCTATTTGGACAAAAGAGGAACCCGTACTCAACCGAGCAATATTACAGGATTGTTTAGGCCTTGAACATATGCACAAAATACCTTGACTTAGCTATGTTCGAAAGCAGCTTGAACTAATGGGGAGACTAGATGTTTTCTTAAAACCACACTTAGTGCACCCCTCCCTAAAACACAGTTAAAACGAGACCTCCTAACCCTATTAAGGGAGCAAGGGAACTGTAGGGAGTGGGGCAAGTAGAGAGTGGCGGAATATTTACCCCTGGTCACTACTGAAAGAGTTGAACCTTACCTTTTGTTCCCTCATAGCCACTCTTAAAAGGTTTTATCTTGTCAGATTTAGGCTTAACATCGCACATTTCTTGGTCTCTTACCCGAGCAAAGTATATTCTGACTCCTATTTAGATCCTTGTTCATGTGATTGTAACTCAGCTCAGAATATGTTACACTTTTTCTTCTTTTGCCAGCTTTATTCCAAACCACGGAAAGACTTTATTATTCCATTATTACGGGTACTATATATTAGAAAATGTATGCCAGCGCGTCATTATCTCCAGCTGCTTAATACTGAATTTATATGCTCAATGGTACATACATTTATTGCTACTGCAGTGAGAATAAGGAATATCATAGGTAAATGATTATATTGTTCGGTTATTGGCTATACTTTGTAGATGTTTTATCCTTCTATGGACTTTTTATCTTTTACTCTGCACTGTTTGTCCCAGGCAGTTTTACGACTGCAATTTTTACAAACTTAACCCTGTATATTTATCGAGAACTATTTATATGCGAAGATGTTACTGCGATTGTATTTAACGGCTTAAATTACTGGAATTTATTATCAATGCCGGCTTTTAAATGTGCTCTGTTTTATTGTTGCACAATTTGAAGAATTAACTTGATTATTGATTGTGTTTGAGTTACTGATAAGTTTTTTGATTTAGGCATGTCATTTTATGATTATAATTGGGCAAGGGAGATTGACCTGCTTATGATTTTTGTAATGAATGTTTTTATGCTGTGTATTCTTTTATGGTTTTTATTAACCGAATAAAGATCAATTGACTGACTGAGACACCTAGGATGTCTCTCAATCATAGTTTGATTGCTAAGTGCCTTGGACATAAAACAAAAATAGTCCAATCTGACTACCTTGTTATGAGGAAATGAGAAGAATGTTTATCTTGGGTCCGAGGCCATATGTTTCCCCCATATATCATCAAGACCGTGAATGTCAACAAAATGAACAAGTGCCTTAAAAAGCAAAGGCTTCTTCCCTGTATATACCTGAGGGGAGTTTCAACCTATTATTCACCTCTAAATGTAAGTTAAAATCCCCACATATTATCAATGGGGATAGACATTTTGAAAGTTCAATATTAACAAAGTCCAGAGTGTCACCCTCATCTATAATTGCTCCATAAATTGAGCATAGCGTAAACCTCCCTGCCCCGACCTGGCAATCTATAATGACCTACCTCCCAATCTTATCCAATAATTTCCGAGGTACTATACAGGTAGATCTTTTAGCCAATATTACAACACCTCTAGATGTTAGCCCTTGTTGTGCACACCCCAGAACGTCCAATTTCAGATCAGAGAAACCACTCCTCTTACACCAAGGGATGCGAGTCTCTTGAAGACAAATGATATCAAACTTCCACACCCTAAAAGTTAATGCCACCCTCCGTCTCTTAACTCTATTGTTTAAGCCACATATATTAAGTGTGGCAATCCTCAAATTGTTAACCCCCATATCGCGTTGCTAGATCCATACCCAGCATAGCCTTGCCTGAAATTTCTTAGCTGCCCTTCACTGCCCTCCCAAATTCCATATTCCACAAATACCCTCTCATCTCTTAAAAGGGTTCTACCATGATTTCCACCTTCCCTTCCCTCTTGAAAATAAAAATCTTCTAAACATCCAACCAAAACACAACTAAGATTTTTTTTACCTACTATTCTCTATGTTAGTGCTCCTTCTGTCCCCCAATCCAACCCCCATCCCACCCTCTCCCCCGTTGTTCAAGGATGGTTTCACCACATAATTTAGCGCAGAAATGTGCTATCTAAAATAACAAGACACACATGTGAAATGCAGGAACTGAGTCAAGAGTAGCACTATTTATTCAAACAATTTAGACAATAAATGTCAAAGACACATCATTAATCAAAACTAACACCATGCAATCTAGCAAGTAACAAGTGTCAAAGACACATCGCAGATCAGGAACAAAAAAATGCAATCTAGTAAGTTTAAAATCACGGCAATCCAAAGAAAAAGAGAGAGAGAGAGAAAATGAATATCAAAGTACAATGAAGAATTACAACCTCAATCAAAATGCTAAATAAAACGGTTACCCGGGAGCACCATCGTCGTAAGAAAAAATACACTGCACGAGGTGGTCGACGAATTGTACAGTAAGCAGTTCTGTTATACAGTTTTAATGAGGAACTATTGACTGCAAGATCTAATTTTGGCAGGTGCTTGACCGCAGAACATAACAAAAGTTTGAACCTTTTATCAAAAAAACTTTGCCTCACCTCTCGGAAGCTTTAAGGCGGAAGCTCCTCATAAGGCTATTGTTTATTTTAAGCCCTATCACTATTTTAGGTCCCAAAGCTGCGGAAAGTCCCATTTGGCCCCCACTCCTACTTAATCCATTTTGTTCTTCTAGATGACAGATGCATCCTGTTATTGCTACATCTTCTTGATGTTCAGAAAGATGTACACGTAGAGGGAAGGGGCTCACAGATTTGTTCACCAGAAAGACAGTGACCTGAGGTTATTGGCCTTCATAGGAGAGATACATCTGAGGTTATAGGGGGGTGTGAGGCCTACTGCCTCTATAAACGCTCAAGACTGTGTGGACAATTTTAGAAGAACCCTGTCTATGGGCTGGCAGGGACATTTGAGACTTTCATGCTTCAGATGTGGGCAGAATGGGCTTGGGGCACTATATGGTAAAACTAGACCCTGCTTCTCCGTCCCCCACCTCCCAAAAGTGGCAATTTGACCGAAGTGGTCCATAAATGATGATTAGGGCTGTTCCCCATCCCACCCAACACCTGTCCATTCACCAACCCAGTTTCATTCTAGCCATCAGAGAAAAGAAAATAGAGCAGACAGAAAAAGCCCCACAGAGCCACTGTGCCATACACCCGACTGACGATTCATATTTGCAAACCAAGATCTTCAGAAATATAACACTATCTTGCACAATTCCCCATTTTTACCAAATCTTTGTTCTCCTCAAGACAGAGGTCCCCAGCTTTTACTTCAAAGTCTCCAAAAATTCTTTGGCTTTTATTTCCGACGTGAAATAATGAGTTCTATCCTGTATTATCACTTACAATTTCACTGGATTCAGTAAGAAAGCCTGTCCTCCCTTACTCTGAAAGTATTGGATCATCTGCCTCAACCGCCACCTTCGTTCCATCGTAATATGGCAGAAGTCTGGCCTTACAAAGAAAGAACAATTATTGAAGGTATGTTTCTGATCTGGGTGTGCTGCTTCGAATATTGCCTGGCAATGGAGGTAGTTCCCAAAAGACACAAGTATGGCCCTTGGTTTACCCCCTCTTGCTAATATCTAAGCTGCTGCTTAAAGGGAAACCTATGAGCTCTCTGAATTTCATTTTCCCAAATCTAGGTGGCTAATTCCGATAAGGCCCCATTGAATAAATCAATAATATATTTTTGTGGATCCAAGCCCTTGGCTCCTTCAGGCAAACCCAGTACTTTCAGATTGTTCCTTCTCAGCCTGTTCTCAAGGTCTTCGAGTTTCCACTGAGAATCCATCATCTGAGACTCCAGGGACTCCACCACTTTTTTTTACTGTTTTTGCCATCTTCCTAATGGTTGCCTATATCTTCTGATTTGCTGCTTGCGCTTTCTGAGCGGTTCTCCTCCAGATGAGCCATGATACTCTGGTATATTATATCCAGTGTCGGAGTGACTGGATGCTTTACTCCCTCTACATTCTTGCCAGTTAGATTACTGCCTTTGAGGCTAGGAGTATCTGTATAGTCCCACTGTAAATCCAGAGTTGTTCTTTTTTTTCACTGTTGGGAATTCTGAATGCTGAGCGCCGATGGAGCCCGGAGTTTCCTCTTTGTCCGCCGGTGAGCTTTCATCACTAAGCACACTACCTTGTGATACTTGTGATTCTCTCCTGCCTGAGCCTGCTCCAAGTGATTCCAAGTCATCCTCATGACCCTCTGGATGATTGAACAGGGAATAGAAAAGCTCCCCTGCATCCATATCTGGCCGGAGGCCAAAGTTGTCAAGAGCCTCCAGACTCAGTATTTGCTGACTGGCCTCTAGGGATTTATCAATTTCCTTGAGCTTTTTTAGTTGTAAAATATTAAGTTGGAGCTCCCCTGATAAAGTTTCATTCAATTTCTCACCCTCCACCAGCCCAGTGTCCCCTTCAATCTCACGTCCCCCTATCTTCAGTACTCACAGTTATCTCAATGCTGGTCTTACTTGCTCAAAGTTCAGCTCCCTGAACCTACTGTACCTGTTGTGATTGTTGGGACATATCCAAAATTCAAGCTCCTCCATCAGTAGGGCACCGAATCCCTGAGGGGTCCTGTTGATGTATGCTCCTGAGGGAGACTTCTTTTTTGTTGGCCCTGGGCTCAGCCGAAGGCATTGTTTTTTTGAAACTGCTGTTTTTTTATGCTGCCCGGATCCATTGCTGAGATGCTCAATTCTCCATTACCCTCCGGCTGCTTCTTGGAAGCCTCACTCCGCCTCACACCAGTCTTGTAGCTGAGGGGCAGGTCTTAACTCCCCGCGCTGCTTTGGGAGCCATAAGTCGTTGCTGGTACCGGTGCCGGAGTGAAGTGCTTATCCACCGGCGAGCTCCCGTCTGCCTTGCCGGGTCACGCTGTGTTCGGTCCATGCACACAGCGCCCGTGTGGTTTGGCAGAGATTCCCTGCGGTAGACCTGCCACGGCCAGGCTCCCAACCTGTGCTCCAGAGCCGGTAAAGACAGACGACAAACTGCAGCCACATTGGAGCATATACAAAGAAACCGGCGTGGTACAAGCTGGGCAGCTACCGCACATTGGATCAGCTGTCGGGCAAGATGCGGGAAGCCAACTACTCCAGCTGCTCATGTGGCCGCCATCTTGCTGTCCAACCAAGCCCAAGCCCCCAAATATTGTACCTGAAAGCACAGCTTCAGGAACACATGCTTTACTGTGAAATCGTGATCCAACAAATGTTAGCAGGCTCACATTACCCGGGCTGCGGCGGTTCAGCAACTTCCAAGAACTTTGGGGAACCCTAATATGCCATTGCCACCGCTGAACTGCAAATATATATATATTACCTACTGGCGGTTGCCAGTAGGTAGTTCTAGTTAGAACCTAGTTTTTGCAGGAAATTATTTTTTTGTTTTGCCAATAACTTTGGTGCCG
This sequence comes from Calotriton arnoldi, assembly GCA_963921515.1. Lineage (NCBI taxonomy): Eukaryota > Metazoa > Chordata > Amphibia > Caudata > Salamandridae > Calotriton > Calotriton arnoldi. The sequence continues at coordinate 539,041 of CAWUFW010007126.1, forward strand.
TTTGAGGAATCCTCACGAAATTTTCAAAACTAGTATGACGCTCACTGCAGCTGCTATCTTGAAAGTTGCACGGTGATCTGTCAAGCGGGGGCCGAGAAAAAGGGGGGTCCAAAACGCATTATCCCCATGTTAATTCCCATAGGGACTTTAAACACAGCTACAGCCCGTACCGCTGAACGGAATTACACCAAATTTGGCAGAAAGGTAGCTGTTGGTCCAGAGAAGTGCCTTTTTCTGATTTTCTGTAAATCTGTTCAGTAGTTGCAGAGTTATTAAAAGCAATTAAAATTTGTATATATAGAGATGCAAAGGCTTCATAAACTCTCCCGATCTCGTGCGGAAATCTGATTGGATGCCAACACTTCAAACCAGGAAGTGTTGGCAGCCACCTTGAGACTCAGCTTCAGCCGAGTCCCACCAAAAAGTCTAAAAAAAAAAGGGAAGGGGCAGGGTAGGAATATCCTGACCCCCTAGAACTCTTGGAGGGGGTCCCAAAGAAACACCATCAGGGCAAAAAAATGTTTTCTTTTTTAAACTTTTCAGTGGGAGCCGTGACTCCAGCTGAAAAATAATAATTTTTAAAAAAAAGGTACTCCCGTGTTTTGCTATTATTTAGCCCCCGGGTGGGCTAGGGCCTGGGGGCACGCCGGCTTAATTGAAATTGAAAGGTGGGGGGTGCACGGGGCCCCCTCCTTGTGCCCCAGGGACCACCATCTCCCCGAGGCTTATAGTGTGTTGCAGGGGGGCCGGGCAGACCCCCCCATGCCCCGGGGACTGCCACCTCCCGGGGCTAATTCAAAAGAAATGTGGGGGTTTCGTAGACCCCTTGTGCCCCGGGGACTGCCACCTCCATGGGGTTAATTAAAAAATAAATGGGGGGGCCTCACGGACTCCTCGTGCCCCAGGGCACATCACTTCCTCATGGCTATTTATACTTTGCAATGGGTGGCCTCACAGACCCCGACAGGCCCCGGGGACCACCACCTCCCGGGGCCAAATTGCTTTTTAAAAATGGGGGGAGGCCCCCTCCTGGGCCGCTAATATAGCCCTGGGGACTGCCACCTCCCTGGGGCAGGCCCTACAGAATCAAAGGAGGGGGATGTGATGCCCCCCTTCCTGGAGCAAATAATGGCCTTGGGGACCACCACCCCCAGGGCCGGCTCCTGCTATGTCATGAGGTGCCCACCCCTAGTATATAGCTGTTTGCTTTGGCTTGGCAGAAGCTTTAACTACTCCTGCCAAGCCACAGCAAACACTCCGCTTTCAGCAAGCAAGAGCAGAGAAATGCTCTCGCTTATTGTAAGTGGAGCATTCGTCTGTTTCCCTGCCCACTGGTTGAGGGATGAACTCCCCTTGGCTGCTAAGGGTCATTGGGGGCCAAGAACCCCTATTGTTGCGATAAGTAAGTCCCCCACAGTCGGATTGCTGAGACGTCATCGGAGGCCCGGCCCCCTTTCTCAACCACTCTGCACAGTGGCCTCCTGGCGCACTACTGGTTAGAGGATGAACTCCCCTTGGCTGCTGAGGGTCGTTGGGGGCCAAGAACCACTATTGTTGCTATTAGTAAGCCCCCCACAGCCAGAATGCTGAAACATTGCCGGAGGCCGCACCCCCTTTCTCAACCACTTTACACAGGGGCCTCCTGGCATACTACTGGTTGGTAGATGAACTCCCCTTGGCTGCTGAGGGTCATTGGGGGCCAAGAACCCCTATTGTTGTGACAAGTAAGTCCCCCACAGCGGGATTGCTGAGACATTGTCGAAGGCCCCACCCCCTTTCCTAAACACTCTGCATAGGGGCCTCCTGGCAGACTACTGGTTGGAGGATGAAGTCCCCTTGGTGGCTGAGGGTCATTGGGGGTCAGGAACCCTATTGTTTCAACAAGTAGGTCCCACACTGTCAGATTGCTGACCACCCATCAAGTCTTGTCACGCGCGAAAAATGACATGACGAGGGATCCAACGGAAAAAAATTCTATTGCGGAGTTTATCGGTAACTACGTGTTCTCCACGGAACGCTGAGTTGACGAATTCCACAAGCAGAAAGGAATTTTACGCCCAGGTCTAGAAACAAAATAAAGGTTACAGGGACGTTATAGTTAGGAAATAGAATTTAGAAACCGTAGAAGTTCCAAAAAGGAGGGGGGCACATGGGGTCCCCTCCTCTGGCCTATAAAAGTCCTGTGGGACTGCCACATCCCCAGTGCATTGCTTTTAACTTATGTGGGAGGTGCCCGCAGGGCAACCCTAGTGTCATGAGGACCGCCACCTCCCCAGGGTAAATCTCAAATAAATGTGGAGGGGTCAATATGGCCCTCCTGAAGCCCTGGGGAACGCCATCTCCCCAGGGCATTTAAAAATATGTAAGCTGCCGGTCCCGCAAGGCCCACCCGCGACCCGGGAACCACCGCTTCCCCAGGGCTAAACATGTAAAATGAATGGGGGGCCCTGGGACTGCCACCTAATCGGGCTAAACATAAAATGAATGCAGGGGCCCCCACACCCCCCCCACACCCCCAGAGACCACCACCTCCCTTGGATAATTCACTGAAAATAAGGGGGGCTGTGTGGCCCCCCCACAGCCCTCTCAGGACCGCCATTTACCGGGGGCTGAAATAAATTAATGCACAGGGTCCGACACGGACCCCCGGCTCCGAGGACCATCACCTCCTGGGGCTAAATACTACAATGGAGGGGGGCCGCACAGCCCTCCTCGTGGAGCCATGGATGGCGCTGGGGACCGCCACCCCCCCAGGGTCGGCTCCTGCTACCTCCTGAGGTGCCCACCCTCAGGAGGTAGCTGTTTGCTTTGGCTTAGTGGGAGCTGACAGATCCCACCAATCAAGAGTAAACAGAACTCAGCTTTCTGCAAGTGGGAGCTGTCAAACAGCTCCTGCTTGCAGAAAGCAGAGTTTTCATCTGTTTCCCTGCAAGCATATCTGTTGAAAACATTGCTCCCACAAGCTGGAAACTGCTGTTTCAAGCAGCTCCCTGCTTGCGGGAGCAGTGCTGGCTCCCGTGGCAGTTGGGAGCCGGCTGGGACCGCTGGAGCTTTGAGGCTCCCCCTGCGGTCCCGGGGGAAGTGGAGATCAGCAGCGAGCAGAAAGAGGCAAAATAAAGGTCAGAAAGAGGCAAAATAAAGGTCAGAAACTAGCAGAAAGAGGCAAGATAAAGGTGAGAAACTAGCAGAATAAAGGTCAGAAACTAACAAGAAGCAGATTAAAGGTCAGCAACGAGCAGAAAGAGGCAAAATTAAAGTCAGCAACGAACAGAAAGAGTGAAGATAAAGGTCAGCAACGAGCAGAAAAAGACAACTAGAGGCCATCAACAAGCAGAAAGAGGCAAACTAGAGGCCAATAATGAGGAGAAAGAGGCAAAGTAAAGGCCAGCAACAAGTAGAAAGAGGCAAAATAGAGATCAGAAATGAGCAAAAAGAGGCAAAATCAAGGCCAGCAACGAGCAGAAAGAGGCAAAATAGAGACCAGAAACGAGCAAAAAGAGGCAAAATAGAGGTCAGAAATGAGCAGAAAAAGGAAAATAAAGGCTCGCACAGGAAGAAAGAGACAAAGTAGAGATCAGCAATGAGCAGAAAGAGGCAAAGTAAAGGCCAGCAACAAGTAGAAAGAGGCAAAATAGAGATCAGAAATGAGCAAAAAGAGGCAAAATAAAGGCCAGCAACGAGCAGAAAGAGGCAAAATAGAGACCAGAAACAAGCAAAAAGAGGCAAAATAGAGGTCAGAAATGAGCAGAAAGAAGCAAAATAAAGGTCAGAAATGAGCAGAAGAGGAAAAGTAAAGGCCAGCAATGAGCAGAAAGAGGCAAAATAAAGGTCAGAAGTGAGCAGAAAAAAGGCAGAAAATGAGAAGAGAACAAGCAGAACCCACTCAGTCACTCATGGACCCACTCACAGAACAATTCAGACACTCTCACACCCACTCACAGACCCAGTCAGGCACCCATGCACCCACTTATAGAATCACTCATACTCTCTCTCACCCACTCACAGATCTACTCAAGCCACTTGTGACCGACTCACAGACCTACTCAGAGACTCACACACCTACTCACAGACCTGCTCAGAAACTCATGCAGTCAATCTCAGACTAACACACTCATGGAGGCATTCGCAAACTCACTCTGATGCTTTCACACCTACTCACACACCCATTCACGAACCCACTCAGAGACTCATGCACCCTCTCACACGCCCAGTGAGACACTCATGCACCCACTCACAGACCCACTCACACGCCCAGTGAGGCACTCATGCACCCACTCAGAGACCCATTTAGACACTCTTGCTCTCACTCACACACCCAGTGAGACACTTATGCAGCCACTCCTAGGCCTACTCAGACACTCGCACATCCACTCACACACATTGAGACACTCATGAACTCACTCACTCACCCACTGAGACATTCATGCACTCAGTCACACACTCACTCTAAAAGGTTACAGTAAGGAAATTAAATTCAAAAACCTTAGAAATTCACTTGAAAACCAAAGGTTACAGGTTACAGTAATTTGCTCTGGGAGGTGAGACAAGTGGCCCCCCCCATTCTAAAAGTGCCTGGCCCTGGGGTCCCCAGGGCCAAATTTGGCCCAAGGAAGGGGGCCACACAGCCCCCTTCCTTTATAATTTCTAGAAAATGCGACCAGCACAACGCCGGAGGCCCCGCTCCCTTTCTGTAGCACTCTGCAATCGTACCTCCTGGTGCGCTGCTGGTTAGGGGATGAAGTCCCCTTGACTGCTGAAGGTCCTTAGGGGCCAACAAGACCTCCTGTTACCTCCAATAAGTCCCACACAGCGGGACTGCTGAAAGGTGATCTGAGGCCACGCCCCCTTTCTCCACCACTCTGCAAAGACGCCTCTCGGCATACTGCTGGTGGGTGGATGACATCTCCTTGCCTCCTGAGGGCCTCAGGACTAAAGTGGACTTCTTCCCGCAACCAGCAATGGGCCAGGAGGTGTGTTTGCAGAGTGGTGGAGAAAGGGGGCATAGCCTCCAACAACCTCTTAGCAATCCAGCTGTGTGGGACTTACTGGAGGCACCAGGAGAGGTAGAAGGCCCCCAAGGACCCTCAAGAACCAAGGGGACTTCATCCCCAGCTAGTAGTGCACCAGGAAGTGCGTTAGAGGAGTAGTGGAGAAAGGGGGCGTGGCCTCCGAAGACCTCTCTGCAATCTCGTTGTGTGGGCCTTACCGGAGGTAACCGGAGGACTTGTTGGCCCTGAAGGACCCTCTGGAGCCAAGCGGACTTCATCCCCCAGTCAGCAGTGTGCCAGGAGGCGTGTTTGCAGAGTGGTGAAGAAAGGGGGCGTGACCTCTGAAGACCTCTCAGCAATCCTGCTATGTGGGTCTTACTGGAGGTAACAGCAGGGCTTGTTGGCCTCCAAGGACCCTCTGGAGCCAAGAGGGCTTCATCCCCCAACCATCAGTGCGCAAGGAGGCGTGTTTGCAGAGTGGTGGAGAAAGGGGGCATGGCCTCCGAAGACCTCTAAGCAATCGCGCTGTGTGGGACTTACTGGAGGTAACAGGAGGAGTTGCTGGCACCCAAGGACATCCTTGTAGGCCAACTACCCCTCCTGTTACCTTCAGTAAGTCCCACATTGCGGGATTGCTGAGAGGTCTTTGTGTCCCCGCCCCCTTTCTCTACCACTCAGCAAACATGCCTCCTGTTGCACTACTAGTTGGGGGATGAAGTCCCCATGGCTGCTAAGGGTCCTTGGGGCGAACATCCTCTCCTGTTACCTCCGGTATGTCCCACACATCCGGATTGCTAAGAGGTCTTCGGAGGCCATGCCCCCTTTCTCCACCACTCTGCAAACATGTCTTCTAGTGCACTACTGGTTGGGGAACGAAGTCCTCTTGGATGCTGAGGGACCATGGGGGCCAAAAAGCCCTCCTGGTACTTTCTGTAAGTCCTACACAGCGGGATTGCTGAAAGCTGGTCAGAGGCCCGGCCCCCTTTCTCCACCACACTGCAAACGCCATTACTACTTAAAAAACCATAGAAATTCACTGAAAAAACCAAAGGTTACAGGGATGTTATAGTTAGGAAATTTAGCTTTAAAAAACCTTAGAAATTCACTGAAAAAAACAAAAGTAACGGGGATGTTATAGTTAGGCTCAAGTTTCACTCGTACAAAACCAGTGAAACTCAACAGTTATAGTTAGCTGAGCTAACTATAACTCTTTCCTCCGCAATGCACTGCTTATGAACTGAGCTAACTATAACTCTTTCCTCCGCAATGCACTGCTTATGAACTCACATATTACATCACTCATGACATGGTCAGTGACATCACTGATGGCATCTCAAATGACATCCACAAAATCACTAACGCACCCACTCACACCCCTATAGAACCTTTCACACACTCACTCCCACGCAACCATTCACAAACCCATTCACATATCCATACCAGTACTTACACACCCACTCACTGATTCATAGATCTACACATACACCCACTCACTCACCCATACAGCCACTCATACACCCACTCAGTCACTAATACAGCCACTGACATAGCCACTCATACACCCATACAGCCACTCACACACTAAGTCAGTCACCCATAGAGATACTCACACACCTAGTCACTCACCCATACAGTCAATCACTTACCCACTTACTCACCCATACAGATACACACACACTCACTTGCTTCCTCATTCAGATACTAACACATACTCACTCACCTATACAGTCACTGACACAAGCACACACTCACCCATACAGTCACTCACACATTCACTCACTCACCCATACAAACACGCATATATCCCACTCACCTATACTGCCTTTCACATACCCAGTTACTCACCCATATACCACTGACACATCCACTTACTCACCCACACAGCCATACACACACTCATTCACTCACCCATACAGCCCCTCACACATGCACTCACTAGCCCATACCGCCACTGACTCACCCACTCACTCATCCATACAGGCAGTCATACACCCTCTAACCCACCCACACACTCAGACAACCATACAGGTACTCAGACAACCAATCACTCACCAATATAGCTACTCACATACCCACTCACACACCCATACAGCCACTTAAACACCAAATGATAGACTGATACAGACATTCACACAACCAATCATTCACCCATACATTCACTAGGACACCTAATGACTCACATATAGTCAGTCAGTCACTCACCCACTGAATCATCCATACAGGCACTCATACACTCACTGATTCACTAATGCACCTTGATATATTATATTTAACACTAAAACTTTTAAAAAACACTCACAGTCACCAGATGATGTCATTTGAGATGTCATCAGTGATGTGACCATGTCAGCTAACTATAACTGCTGAATTTCACTCGTTTTGTACGAGCCTAACTATAACGTCCCTGTAACCTTTGGGTTTTTCAGTGATATATATATATAGGGTGGAGGAAGTCATAAAAAAAATGCAAGGTTTTTAAATTCCAACGAGATAAGTTGGACTACGAATATGGCCAGGTGTTTACCTTCTCTAAAAAATATGACTCAGTCAAGGCATCTAAAAAGGCTGTACCTCTCCTGAATGCACAACCCAACATAAGCAATAGTGCACCTGTGTTTACTTCGGCCTCGGACCTCAGTTCAGCACCGGAAAGTGAATCGGACAATGAACAAGTTAGATCGCAAAGGTCGGGGTTTCAAAAACTCTCCCTGGCGCAGGAAGTGGATTGCCTACACCAGGACAGAAGGCAAACGTTGCGTCCTCGTGCACCAAATGCAAACACCAACAAAAACGCAACCAAAAATGCAGGGAGAGAAGACAGCGTAACCACCAGCGGCAAGCAAAGCAATAAAAAACCAACAAACAACAGATGGAAACGCAAGTAGAAACACAGGCAACAAGCAGTGACTCCCAAACAGTTATCAACTTATCTAAAATAACAATAAGTGAGGATGAACGGCAGATACTAGCGCTGGAACTTTCTTATAGCCCGAAGTGCAACTTTGATTATGCTCAGACGCGCATTGACATGTACAGATTTGTACATAAATTGAAATTACGAAAATATCATCTCCTGCAAGGGACACAAAATCACAAACAAACAGAGGTACCTACAGGTGAAATTCAAAGCCCTTCTATTTTAACAGCAGGTGATGTTGAACTATTGCAAGATCTCCGACAACTTCAAAACGAAAGTAGCACTGCGGAATCAGATGGTAGCCAAGGCTTGTCTGAGTTTGGAGGCACTTCACGGATCCAATGTAAACCAAAGTCCACTTTCTGCCCAATTATGTTGCAGGATAACTTAGATCTCTTTAATGACAAAGTAACATACGAACTCAAAAAACTCTATTTGTCAAGTGCACGTGCGCACAGAAAATACACTAAACAGGACAATCAATACTTTCAGCTTATGAAGAAACTACAAGCTGATGACAACGTCATTATCCGCCAATCTGACAAGGGTGGTAACGTGGTGCTGTGGCCGCGTGACCTCTTTATGGAAGAGGCGCTTAAACAGCTTAATGACAGAGATTGCTACAGGAGGAGTACAATGCAAACAGTAAAGAGCTTGTGGAATGATTTCTACACAAAACTCCTTGCCTGGAAGAGCGCAGGACTGTTAAGCAATGACGAGTTCAAGTTCCTGAAGAATGATCACCCTGTCATGCCTGTGATATACTTTATCCCAAAAATTCACAAGAACTAGTCAAAACCTCCAGGAAGGCCCATCATATCTGCAGGCAACAGCATAATGGAAAATACCTCAAGATATGTGGACTTTTTCCTTCAGGAGCATGTGAAAAAACTCCCATCCTACATTCAGGATACTGGTGACCTGTTGAGAAAAATAAGTGATGTTAAGTGGGATTCGGAGTGTGTACTCATCTCCCTTGATGTCACGTCACTGTATACCAGTATCTATCACCAAGATGGAGTTAAAGCAGTAGAACACTACCCAAGTACAAGGCCTATGTACAAGGTATATGCACAACAGAATGTTGATTACCATGATTTTAACTTGTCTGGAGAATAACTTCTTTTTTTTTCTGAACCAGGTGTTCCATCAAGTCAGAGGTGTTGCTATGGGGGCTTGTTTCTCCCCTAGTTATGCCTGTTTGAATATGGGACTATGGGAGGAACAAGTCCTCAGATCAACTTTTGAGGAAATTCTGTCCAAGCATGTTGTACGATGGTACAGGTACATTGACGATCTGTTTTTAATTTGGAGAGGCACGGAGGATAGTGCTCTCCATTTTATTGAACAAATCAATAACAACAGTCTTAACTTGCAGTTCACGGCCCAATTGAGCAGGAAGTCCATTTGTTTTCTGGATGTTGAAATAGTAGTTGTACAGGATAGGTTGGAGACAAGGCTGCATAGGAAACCAACTGCAGGAAATACAATTTTGCATGCCACCAGCCACCATCCTAAACACCTGATTCGCAGCATTCCCTTCGGGGAAATGCTGCGAATTCGGAGAATATGTAGTTTGGATGATGACTGTCAAGTGGCACAAAGAGAAAGCCGAGAGAGATTTCTTGCCAGAGGCTACTCTCAGATTGAGATTGATAAAGCCATTGACAAAACCCAAAGGATGGGCAGATCTGATGCTCTGGTGTGTAGATCCAGTTCTAAAATCCAACGGAAAATACTGTCTGAACAGCCAACCAGACTAATTTTGACATACAATAACCAACATAAAACCCTGCGTAGGATAATTAATAAGAACTGGGCCATGGTAATGAACTATCCTGTGCTAGAGACAAAAGTGACAAGAACCCCAAACATTACTTTCAGACAAGCACGCTCGATGAGTAGCTCTTTGGTGTGCAGCAGTCCTGAAGTAAGAACCAACAAATCCTGGCTAAACTCCAGCAAAGGGTTCTTTAGATGAACAACATGTAAGGCCTGCAAATATGGGGTTAACAAATCTGCCTATGCTACTCCGTTCAAGACAGACCTAGTGCCCATTAACAAAAAGTTGACCTGCAAAACTCAATATGCAGTGTATGTGCTGGAGTGTCCCTGTGGCTTGCGGTATGTAGGAAGTACAAAGCTGCAGGTCCACAAGAGGATACTCCAGCACATCAGGGCCATCACCAATAGTGACGTGACTTACCCAGTTGCAAGACATTTTAAGGACTTCCACGGCAACAATTTGGATAATCTTAAATATTTTGTCGTGGATACAGTCCCTCCTCTTAGGCGGGGAGGCAATCGGGAAGCCCTCCTAAGGAACCTCGAAACCAGGTACATACTGGAGTTGGACTGTAAGACGCCACAAGGCCTCAACTCCAGTGAGGACTTTTTCACCTGTCTTTGAGAGCTCTGATATAGATTTTCATGAAGTTGTTTTTACCTCTGCCTCTGCATTGTTTTTAGTCTTCACTACAGTAATCTTTGCACTTTTGCACTTTATAAACCGTATGTGGTTTAATATGGTGGCACGTTGTTAGCACTAGCACTTTATTATATTTTTTAGACATTTGAATCAGTCTAGGCCCACTTGGGCAGAATTGTCTTACTGTTGCATTTGAATATAACAGCAATCTCCAATCATTAAGATCAATTGTTGGGATTGATATAGGTATGAGAGCTTAATTAACTGATTGAAGACGTGGTTTTACATACAAAAATATGCACTATGCTAATTTTTAACATGTCTTTTATTCAGTGTTGTTTCTTAGCTCGTTTGTTTGCAGTTTGAATTTTAATCATGCATTGCCTATTTTAACTATTTAAATATTTAAGTATTTATAAATATTTATACTCTTGCTGTTGTATATAATCACTATGGTTACTATGTATATGAGTATCAATGTGTAACTCTGTTGAGACGACTAGTAGTACTCTTCTATGTCTATGGCAACCTCATTTGAATGTCACGCGTTTTTTTGAGCACTGGCACTTTAAAAATGTGAAGGCACTCCACATGCGCGTCATGTGATCAAGGACTCCAGAAGGTCGAAACGCGTTATGGCGGTGGTGCAGGGCGTTAAATAAAAGTTCAATTGGACCAGAATTTGGGTCTGCTTTCGTCTGTTCCTGTTTCAAAGGATTTGTTTGTGGCGAAGCAAGAAAAAAAAAAAAGATATATATATAGCTTTTAAGTTACCTGCCAAATACTTATATTTTCATTGTAAAGACATATGCATGGTAAAGATCCGCGTGGTAAAGGGGTGTGGCTGAGACAGCCAAGATGGCGGACGGGAGTCTCTGAAGCTCCGTCTGCCAGCCCGTACATCACCATCCATCCTGGCCTGGGGGGCTGTGCGGAGACCATCAGGGGGTGCTTGCGGCTGCCTCTGTCCTCTGCCATAGACTGCGGCCCCCACTGCTACTGCATCGCAGCCCCTGAATATGGTGCAGCCACCTTGAGGGTGACAGGCCCCCCTGCGACTGGGCCGCATGTGCCTGGGCCGAGTCTCCAGGTGCAGACATTCTTGAGGTGTGGCACCCCGCTCCTGCACGCCATAACCACTGAGACCTACTCTTGAAGTGTTGGGCTCATAGCCCCCTTATCACGACTTCACAGCTGGGGCATTGGCTGAGGGCCCACAGCGCTCAACTCCCAGGGGCCCCTGCCTAGGCCCGTGGAACAACAGGTGAGCCGCTGCGACGGTGGCCCCCGGGTGCCAGCCCCACACCGATAGCCTCCACTTCCCGGACCTCCCCTGCTGCTTGGCATTACCTTCGGGGACCCATCACACCTTGCATTGGCGTCTCCTATCGGAACACACGAAGGGGAGGCCTGTGTCCTCCATGTGGATCGAGGCAGATGGCCTGGGAGGGCCACCCGGAGACCACCCACACGCCGACCCAACTTGTGCTGGGCCTGCCTCTCCCAGACTTATGCTGGCAGCCCCCTCGCTTCACTGTCTGATTCCCACCTGGGCGAGCCCCCCTGTCCTTGGCCTCGGCGTTCACTTTGGGATGCGTGCAGGACAGGGGGCTTCCCACCACCTGTGTGAGAGCAGCCCCTGGCCAGGGATATCATGTGCTTCCGGCCGCACAGCCTAATCTTGGTGGCCACCTTTTTCCTCGTCCAATGGCTGTGAGCGGGGTGGCCCCACGCATGGGTGTCACCACCAACACGCGGGGTGAGACCAGGAGCCCTCCAACACCTTCAGGGCCTGGCTCTGGCCTCCACACTGCAAAGTAATGGACCGCTGAGGAACCCATGAGGTGTGCCTGTACCTCAGACACTGGCGGAAGGACCTTACCCTGCCCATCTCTCCCTTGCAGTGTCCCACCTGGGCGACTGACCTCCCCGGCCTTGTGAGCTACAGCATCAGGCCCTCCTGGCCCCTAGGATCAGCAAGCACCCTACTGGCCTACCACCACAACCACCACTGCAGGCAGCGCAGCCACTCCAGCTTCAGCGCTCATTTCACGGTGCACGGTCTGGGTGTCCCCGGAGCACTCCTTGGTAACTTCTCTGCCTCCCGACGCCAGCTGCGGAGTGACACTCCTTGCCAAATTTTCCCAAAGCTGCGGCCTTCGCAACAAATTAGTCGCCCTCTGTGAGGACTGAGCATTCGCCCTGCAGTAAGGTGCCTGTCCTAGTTCCCCGACGTACCTCCTGGAGGCTGATGCCTCACCTCCATCCCCGTATACCAACATCATCCTTCCTACTCAGTAGGCTTTTTTGGCCTTTCATCTGCCTGCATCCCCCTGAAGCAAACCTACCTGATGTCCCACGGCATGGGCAGGCTCCGGTTGCTGCGGGGGCCACGTCGGCCCGGACCTAGATAACTGAACCCTGGCCCAGTGTCGTTCATGACACCCTTGCAGGAGGCCCCTCTCAACTAGCACCTATGCCTGACAAACTAGACCAAGTGCTAGCCGCTAAGAACACTCGCGAGTCTCGATGGAGACACGTTTCAACGCTCTGGCCGTGGATCTCAGCTTCCTCCACGATGATCATCGCAAGCTCTCTGACAAGGTGTCTTATGGGGAGAAGCAACTGGCCACTCTACACCATCATGATGAACAGTCAGCGGACCGTCCGAGAACTTGCAAGACCAAGTCTACCAACTACAGGATAGAGCTGACGATATTGAGGGCAGATTCCGCAAAAACAACGGGCGCATAATAGGTCTGCAGGAGGGAGTTGAAGGCTGCGAACCCATCCAATATCTCACGACCTTGTTCACATCCTTCACCCCGGCATTAGAACTCACTGCGATTTTCACACTGGAAAAGGCACACCACGTGCCAACCCGCCACCCTCTTCCAGGATCTCCTCCTCAAGCTATGCTAGCAAACTACTTCACTTCAAGGACCGGGACACTCTCCTCAGAGAGGCTTGACAAGCTGGTCCACTCAGGGTGGAGGACAAGGTGATCATGCTCTTTCCTGATAATAACAGCAAAGGTCATCCTTCCTAGGAGTCAAACGCAGTTTGCGCCTACAAGGGGTCCAATACTCACTCCTTTTCCAGCCCCCCTAAAGATCATTGCAAATGACACCACCCTTTTCTTCACCAATCCGAAGGAGGCCTGGGACTGGGCAGACCAACAATATGGTCCCACAGCGGCAGGCCACAATGGACCTCCCCAATCCTTGCCCAAATAGAGGCGAAAGAGATGTAAACGGTCCCACAATCGGGGCACCCGGCAATCTCCCACAGTGGCACTCACGAATCTGGAACAGATTATTGCGGACAGGCGGCGGGCCCTACAGGCGGCTGTGGACATTGCGCCTAACAGTATTACTACTGATGACGAGAAAGGCCCCCATCTCTCTACAACTGATGACAACATGCTCCTCTCAGATGAATCTCAACGGAGCACCTTGCGCCAATCAGGATTGCCACCGCAGTCATCAGATACTTTTATATGAATCAGTTATGGGGTTGTTTATTGCTATGCTTTGATATGGTGTTTTTTACACACCATAAATATGTTGACACTACCCTTCCCCCCATTCCCTCACCTCATACACAGCTTAAGTTCGCTCCATCACGGATCCTTCACGCGGCTTCAGGGCCACCCCTGGTTGGGGCCCCTTGAAGATGTGCGGTTCATCTAACATACTGCGCTTGGACCACATGCGTTCTCCTTGCTCTCCCCCCACGCCTCGCGGCGCTGCAGGTCCCACAGGCCCTCATATTTTTTTCCACCAGGGCACCCCCACCTTGGTGCCATACTTCTGTAGTTGGTCACTCCCCCCAATTCTTTTGAGTTTTCATGGATGACTCTGTTTGGGCGTACCGTAGTTATAGTAGGCCCTACTAGTTCCACTCACCCAGTTTCTTTTGATCCCATACCCTGCAATATCCCTGCACCCCACTCACAACACAGCAGATTCTCAGCACCCATCCCATTCACACAAAGTAGGGAGGGTCTCAGCATTGACGAACGGAGAGAAGACCCCACCTCCTCCCAGAGACCCCTATATTTCCCACTCATTATGCAGACTTCACATGACAAGCTCGGTCTTCTTACACTGAATGTGCGGGGTATGCACACTGCTCGCAAGCGGTACATGGTATATTCTTACATCATGAGGCAACATGCTCACACAGTCCTTTACAAGAGACCAACACCACAAAAGCCCAGATTGAACGTTTGCATAAACGCTGGAGAGGACACATTTATGCAACTACCTATTCAGCATATGCCCATGGTGCCCTGATTTGGGTCAGACCCGGTGTTCCTTACCAAGTCCTAGACACCACCATTGATGCTGAAAGCTGCTATGTTCTCCTGGAGGGGCACCTGGACGGCCGCTCCTTGGCAGCATCTATGCCCCCAACTCTGGTCAAGGAGACTTTTGGGATGCTCTCTCCTCGCCCAAAAAACTATATCTCCCTGGATACTTGGCAGAGATTACAACTGCGCTTTAGATCTCCACCTTGACAGATCCCACCCTCCCCTTCCAAGTCCCCCCAAGCACAAACAGTGCCGTTATGCAACTGGACACAGCGATGGTCCCTGTTGGACTCTTGGCAGTTATGTAATTCCACTCATAAACTTTGCTCGTTCTACTCCATACCCTACAGGCTCCAAGTGCGCCTTGACCGCTTTCTATGCTCGACCTCACTTACCCCCCTCCTACACCCTAGTCCACCGTTACCCACCTAATGACGCCAACGCAATTGTCTTGCTGATCCAGTCTTCCAGGAGGAACAAGGCACTCATATCCGCGATTACTTTGCGGAGAACCATCACACTGCCTTCACAAGGATGGTAGAATGGGACGCATTTTAAGTAGTGACTCAAGGCTACTGCATACAGAAGGTGGTGGGTGTGTGTAGGACCCTGGCCAGAAAAATATGGAAAGCCAAGTACCGCTTTGTGCAATTGAGTAAGGCGGCGGATCAAGACCCTGGGAAAATCCCGCAACTAACCACCTCAACCACATAAACACAACTATTATTATTATTATTAATACTTTCTTAATATAGCACATGGCTACCCGTAGGCCTCCCAGCGCTCAAGCCATCACTGTAGATATTCACTCTTACTACAAGTGCTGAAATAGCCACGTTTTCAGTTCCTTCCTGAATTCGAGATGATGGGTCAATTTCCTCATTTTGGTGGGGAGCGAGTTCCATAAGACCGAAGCATTGAATGAGAACATCCGGCCTCCCGTTCTAGATCTCTTGATCCTTGGAACTGTGGCTTGCAGTTGGTCAGCTGATCTCAGATTCCGAGAAGGGTGGTAGAACGACAGCATGCTCTTGAGGATTTTGGGGCCGGTTCCCCCCAGTGATTTATGTGCTATACATAACGCTTTGAATTTTATACGTTCCGTGATAGGCAGCCAATGAAGCGCCATCAGCGCCGGTTTGGCAGACAGATTTCTAGGGACATTATATAGGAGCCTAGCAGCGCAGTTCTGTACTATTTGTAACTTGTTAGTGGTGGTCTTTGGCGCCCCCAAATATAAGGAGTTGCAGTAGAGCACCTCCACCACTTAAATTTCACAACTCATGCAGCTAAAGTTCACAGCAAAGGGGACAAATCCGGCCGGCTTCTAGCCTGGCTAGCGTGACAAGACACCAACCCAACCCCCCATAACAGATTTGATTACACCTACTGGCACTCCCATCTATGTCCAAGAGGAAATACTGCAACTTTTTTACACCTTTTACTCTACACTGTATCAGGACCATCAGATCCCTCTGAGGACCATTCATGCGCATTCCTCGCGGACGTTACACTGTCCTGCATCCCTACTACAACTAAACTTGCTCTTGATGCAAAAAATAACCACAGAGGACATAGTGCAGGCGATCAGGGACCTAGCCTGTTACAAAACCCTGGGACTTTGATGACCTACCCCTCGAATATTATAGTACTTTCTCTTTGCAACTTGCACCGACATTGGCTGCCTTGTATAAAGCTTCCTCCATCACTCCAGGAATAACTCTTGGTCTCAATTCTGAAGCCAGGTAGAAACCCGATCCAACCATCATCCTATCGACCCATGGACATTCTGGGGGCCTATTATAAAATACTGGGCAAAATACTGGCAGACCGCTACACTGGGTGCTCCCAGATCTCACTGATATAGACCAGAATGGGTTTGTCCCGGGATGCAGCACCTCTCAAAATATTCGCTGGTTGTTTCACATACAGGATTGAGTTAAGGGGTGTTACACACAGGCGACTTGCCTGATAGTAGACCTGAAGAAGGCGTTCGGTTCTCTGACGTAGCACTACCTCTTCCAGGTCTTTTTTTTATTTTTTTTATTTCTTTATTAAGTTTTGAACACAGTGTACAGAACTTGAAAGACAAGCATTGCCACTCGATAATCCCGACAGGGCGTGTGAGCCAGACATTCGATAAAAAAGAAAAAATTGTATTAGCACTATACTTTGACTGACAACGTTCTCATTTATACATACAGCGTGAAATTTACGGTCCAGACATGCTGAGGTATGATGGGAGTCGGGCTACAACTCTCCCGCGAGACCCATCAGTCGCCCGGTCGTGCGCCCGCGTCAGTCTCGTTAGTGTCAGCCTGCCCCAGAAGGTACGTCTGAAGGGGGGACCATATGTCGCGCGGGCGGTAGGAGCTCAGCATAGGTGTGTAATTGATCCTGACAGAATATAAGGTCATTCAGCCAGTCTTTAAATTTAGGCGCCCTTCCTCGGCCCCATCTACAGGCGACTCGTCGTTTAGCTAGCAAGAGTGCCAAGGAGACATATCTCCGCATTGGTGCAGCCAGGGCCCCGGTATACCCGAGGAGTGCGACTAGGGGATCATCACCTCTTCCAGGTCTTGACCCATTTTGGAGTTTGACCACAAATCCTTGAATACACTCTGCTCCTCTACACTAATCCGACCTCCAGAGTCCGTCTGTGGCACCTTATCTCTGCCTCATTCCAAGTGAGCAGAGGCACCAGACAGGAGTGTCCCCTTTCACCATTGCTCTTTGCCCTTGCGATGGAGACCCTTGCTGTCCACCTATGACATGAGGGCAGTGACTAGGGGAATACCCCTGGAAGACAGGATGTACGCGGTGTTCCTGTATGCTGACGATCTCCTCATTTATTTGAAGGATGTCACTTCTGATTTTTCCCTGCTTCAACATACACTGGGCGAGTTCGCTGCAGCCGCTGGACTTCGGGTAAATTGGGACAAATCGGCAATACATCCATTACACCCTAATCAACCACCATGTTCCATACATTTAGGCGCCATCCCCCTTCACCTGCAAGGGGCAGCTACTTGCTACCTAGATATACATCTCTATCATACTCCTCTGGATATATCTGACGGGAACCTTTGGGTGGCATTGTTGGGCATCAAGGCGCAAATGCACTTTTGGCGGCCATTGCCTCTTGCCCCAATAGGCAAAATGGCACTATTGAAAATTATGATCCTACCTTGCCTGCTCTACCACTACACTAACCTTCCAATAATTCCACCCAGCTCATTCTTCAGAGAGCTTGACTCCTTGCTGAGAGAACTTATCTGGGGCAACGGGCGACATCATGTGATTACAACTCCCGATGGATCAGGGAAGGTTGAGCGCCCTGCCATTTGAAACTTATTTTCTGGTGGCGCAGTTACAATGGTTGTCATGCTGGATGGCCAGGAGGTATGTTGGAGAGACCTGTAACACGGACGGCATACTACCCTCTCCAGCGATCCACCACCTCTTATTTCCAAAAACAGTATCCCCCCTCTCCTTGCCATCCCTACATGTGGTAGTGGCCCGGACTTGCATGACAAGAATACACTGCACGTCCCTGAAATCTCCAGTATACATTCCTAAGTTTCCTGGATCGTACATATTCGGCGACCTAGCCCTCTTGATGAAGTGCTCAGTCCTCACAGTTGGAGTTCTTTTTCTCAATGGCCAGTTTCTCTTGTTTGACCAATTTCGACAGACTATGATTTACCCCCAGGGAAATTCCTCTTTCATCCGCGACCCATTCACACATGCTGAACCCTATGGAACATTGCGGAGACAGAACCTACATCACACCCTATGATGCAAACAATCTTTATAATGGGCCCTGGTCATCATCTTTTTACTTGGCTGTACAAAGTAATTCGTGAATAAACAATGCTTTCCCTAGACAGCCTTCCATACAAATGGGAGGAGGAGTTTGGGCGTGCATTGCACGATAAGGAGTGGGGGACTGCCCTGGAATTCCCACAATAGGTATCCCGTAATTCTCGCATTAAAAACCTGCAACTCTTCATGCTACATTGTGCATACCTCCCCGGCCCAAATTAATCGATTCTTCCCTAAAGCAGATGCACACTGCCCGTACTGTCATGCTCCAGGTGCAGACGTACCACACATGATACGGTCCTGCCCAGCTCTGCACCAGTTCTGGGAGAGAGTACACAACACACTGCACCAGGTCACAGAGCTCACCAATATCCACACGTGGGAGGAGTGCTCGCTTGACATCGTCAAGCGGCGCAAGCCCCACAAAGTGTGCTCCCACTCAGGGCCGGCTCTAGGGCGGTGCGACCGGTGCCACCGCACCAGGTGCTGGCTTCCTGGGGGCGCTGTGTTTGCAAGTTTATTATGTTTTTAAAGCTCCTGCTGCCGCGTCCCTTTCCTTCAGCAATTACCAGGCCTCACAAAAATGTCAACTTAACTCCTGTGATTAATGGTCTTCCTGGAGAGAGATTGGAGTTTTGTATAGTTGATGTTTTGACTTATGTGAAGGTAGTGCAGAGGGTTAATATGCCTGCTGCAAAGAACGTGTACCATGCAGATTACAGAGTACATATAACGTAAATAGATCAGCAGGTTACTGCTTTTAAAAGAGACATTTATTTAATTTTTGTGTTTTATAGAGCGCGAACTGGACCCGTCAGGGTATCAGAGTGCTTTACAGGATTACATTTGTATAACAAGAACTTAGGAAGGGGGTGGGAACATTTGGGAATAAAAACAAGTATATACATTTTACAAGAGTGAGAGGTCCACGAGTCTAAGGTGGGATGCCCGGAGGTGTCGGGTGGATAGCATCCGGTTAATCCTTTTGTTACTTGCAATTTATAACTTAAAGTCCTAATATAGAACAGTGAGCTATTAACTTTCATCATAGACCTGCCTACACACTGCAAAGTATACATTAGAGCATTGATTAATGTTGTAAATGGGTTAATTTGGGTAGAAATCAATTCTTATTATTAAAGAAAACTCCCAACTAAGCTGTTTCTTCTTCTGCTCTGAGTTTGTGCTTCTCCACATCAAGCACTCCTAAACTATACTGCCTACCAGTATGGATGACATGTGACTCCTACACTTTTAGTCCTTTGGCTTATGTAACATTTCCTATACACTGATTTACACATGCATGTTTGATTGTCTCTGTGTAATGTGTGTGTGATGCAAAGTGCTCTGACATCCTTTACTGGTATGAGTGGCGCTATATAACTAATTCAATGCATCTGAGAGAGAGTGGTTATGGAGACTTGGCCACTGTTAAAGGGTGCTAGTGAGAGAATCTGTGGTGGAGGTGGTCATTGGGGGCGCCAACTAACATTGTCGCACTGGGCGCCACCAGCGCTAAAGCCGGCCCTGCTCCCTCTCTGCCTCCCTGTTACTCCTCCTTGCAAAATTTACCTTTACTTGGCACTGGCCTCCTGACGACCCCTTTGCTAGCTGCCTGGTATGGAGCAGTCCGTAAGTGGGGTGCGGCAGAAGAGGATGTCCTCCATTACATGGAAGTTCGGTATCTCCGCAAGCAACCCATCTCCCCTCAATGGGCTACCCGCCTTTTGCAGTTTCTACACCACACTCGTAATGATGATCTCCCTCCATAACGGCCCTGCACTTATTCCATATCTGCCACTACCTGCCATTGCCCCTCCATCTTCGCTTATTCATAACATACTACATAACTCCCTCCTCACTAGAAGACCCTGCCCACACAATGCAACTGTACCTTTGTCTTAGATTGCTTCAAAGGTACAGATTCTGCCATAACCCCTCACTCTCCCTCCCACATCTCCCTTTATCCCAGTTTGTATATCGCACCTTTTGTTATGAAGATTCAACAAACACCTATACATATGCACAGGCACATGTTGTACATGATATTGCACCCACTGTACACACTTGCTGGACTTGCATGCTATGTTTCTATCTGAATGTGTCACTTTAATCCTGTATGGCAAAATGTGATTTCATCTTATTACATTTTTGACTGCACCTTTCTCTCCATGTTTTTAAAACCCAATAAAGATTTTTCAAAAGGCATCTGCGTGGTAATGGATGCGTTGTAAAGGCATGTGTGGTAACTGCATGCGTGTCTCCATCATAGAACCCAATCAGAAAACTGGTGCAACTTGACAAATGGCTTTGTGTCTCTGGTGGATGCACTTCACAATTGAATTCAGAATCTGAAACTACATTTCCCATAGGACACACAGCTCTCACACCATTTTGGAAATAGCGATGTCTATATTGAAGACATTGAGTATAAGTTATATGTTGTCCAAAGAGTCCTTGCTAGGTAGGATACTATGTTGCTGCAGCCAAGGACCTGTTACCAGACACTTTTTTAAAGCTTTTAAAATAGTTTTCTTGAAAACGTGAAAGGAAGTTGAAGATGAAATGCTAGTAGTATGCCATGAAATTTTAGTTATGCTTGCAAACAAACTTGAGTTAGCTAAAGTACTGTCCAAGAAATTCCCTTCTGGAGCATAAACTCCACATTTGTTTTTGCAGTTTGATTCTAAAGTTACTTAAGGAACAGGAAGGATCCTCAACCAATTCAGAGAGTGTTGGAATTTTCATTAGCATATTTAAAATTAATTCAATTCTGATCCATGTTTGTTTCCGATTTCTGTTTTGGGAAATATACATAAGAAAAAGAGAAAATGCTAATTGAGAAGAACAAGTTACTTACCTTCTGTAACGCCTTATCTGGTAGAGACTCTATCTAGCCACAGATTCTTTATCTTAGAAAATTCCCCAGGTGTCAGACTGGGTCCAGAAACCTTTGGTGAGCATGGCCCCTGTGCGGAAGTAGATGGCATCGTTTGCCCCGGAAGCTACGTGCGTGGTGCCTATATAAACGCCACCCTAGTGCGCTGACATCAGTTTCTTTCATGACTTTCCACACCAGAAGCGCAAAGCCACGAGGAACTCTATCCACAGGTGTGGACATCTATGACAGGAATTCCACAAGCTAACGCAGTGGTTGCAGCTTTTGCTCTGGTAGAATGAGTACGCAAACCCTCTGGGGGTTGCTTTTTGGCTAGTGCATAGCAGATCTTGACACAGAGTACTATCCATTAAGAGATGGTCCGCTTCTGCACCACCTTCCCTTTCTTGGCTCCGACATACCCTACGAAAAGTTAATAGGCCACTCAAAACTCACAAGAGGAATCAAGGTAGAATGACAATGCTCTTTTTGGGTCCAAATGGTAGAGTCCCTCCTCTCTTTAGAGGGGTGAGGCTGATTGTATAAGGTAGGCAGAGTGATGGATTGGCCTACATGAACGGGGTAACCACGATCGGTAAGAAAGATGTCCTAGTTCGAAGAACCAGTTGGTCAGGGTAGAAGGTAAGGTCAGGGTAGAAGGAGTGTTGTGTGAGCTATGACTTTGGCGTAGCTCTACAAGGTGTGCTTTCTCACCCTTGAGTGACACAGGTGAGCTTGTTTCAATGCACCAACGATGATTGTGAAAGACAGGTTATTGTAGCCCCGCAAAACACTATCCAACATGTTATTGAACCATTGATGCTGCTTTTGGGTTACTAAGGATCCCTATGAGGCGATCAGGGACACCGTGGTAACAGTAACAAACTAATTTCATTATTCACAATATCACACACACACACAGTGTACTAAGAAGACTGGCCACATTTCAGTTCAATTTCTTTATTCGGAAGGTTCACCCTTCCATAAAGGTACATACATATAAAACAAACATCATTACATACGCATAGGTACTTTATCACATTAATATAAATCAGATAAAAGCATATCTGTTCATAACATTAAATATTAGAAACAAAGATTAAAAACAAGAAAATAGCAGCAAGTCATTATAATCATAAAGTGCCACGTGCCCTCACAGCATGTCTTAAAAATGAGCCTACATGTAAACATGTTACACTATCGGACAGTTGAAAAATTGATGAAAACATTGCTCCACTCTGTCTAATGTCAGGATATCTCCTGACCACATTTAAGTAAAAAAAATATTTATACTTACAGGAACAATCTGTTTCTCAGTACGTCTAAAACAACTACACAGAATATTACAAAAACAGCTAGAAGGCACGTTATAAATAGGAAGAATAAAATGAACATTTCTAACTTAGTTAAAATATCATCTAGAACCTAACACCCTAATGTCTACTTCTATGCGCTACACTAAGAGAGCATGGAAGGCAAAGCAACTTGCAATATTGAATTTGTTAGGGTAAGAGACGCAGTGCATACTTTGTTGATGGCAAAAGCTGACTTTATCAGTGGAGGCGTGAAGACAGTGTTACCTGCAAAGTTCAAATACATGCTGGCGTCTTCCTCCGCGACTCAGCTTTATCAGTTTCAGGCTTCAAGCGAGATGTAGCATCTGCAAAGTGTGCTGGCAGTAGGTGAGACCATCTTTGACAGAATCTTGGGCAATAATCTGGGCGAAGGACCTCTCCTGGCATGTGGTCAAGTGGCAGTCCTTATATACTAAATCTTATCAGATATTGGAATTTCTGACAAAGGTTTAGGAATGTCTGACATAGATATTGTGCATTAAGATGTGCGTCCTAGACGTTTCCTTATGAACATATAAGGTAAAAGGATGTCAATTAAGACTACACTATTTGGGCTAAATGTCTCTATTATTTGACCCAGACGAATGTCTCATCAAGCGTTGTATCAATGTCATTGTTATGTTATGTGATTTGTAGAGTGCGGCTAATCAACTGTGAGGGTATCCAGATGCTGAGTAGGGCAGGTCTGAGGGGGAGGAGGAGATTATGGCTGCTTCGTCTGGAAGAGCCATGTCTTGAGGTTCCTTCGTAAGTCCATGGGGGGGGGGGGGTCTGAAGTTTTTGGGGAGGTCGTTCCAAGTCTTAACTGAGAAGTATGAGAGGGAACGTCCTCCGTGTCTGGTCTTCTTGATGCGAGTGAGGTGTGCTCTTGCCTCTGACACAGATTGAAGGTGTTTGGTGGGTTGGTAGTAGTTGAGGCGGTGATTGAGGTAAACTGGACTGGTGTTGTGGAGAGCTTCGTAGGCATGGGTGAGTAATTTGAACATACATCTTTCCTGGACTGGGAGCCAGTGGAGATTGTTGAAGTGTGGAGAGATGTGGTTATTTCGCTGTATGTTCAGGATGAGTCTGGCTGCAGCGTTCTCGGTGATGTGGAGTCAGTGTAGTACATGGGGTGGGATTCGGATGCAGAGAGCATTTCTGTAATCAAGTCTACTTGTGATAAGAGCCTGAGTAATCGTGTTATATCCTGCATAGAGGCCCTAATGTAGACCCGTTCGTACATGCCCTTAAATGGACGTATTCATATTTACCCTAATATGGTCATATTCGTACTTGCCCTATTATGGTCATGGCCGCATATGCCCAATTATGGTCATAACTGTACATGTCCTATTATAGTCATGATTCCTTATATAGGCATCTTTCACCTACATTGGTCCCAGCTAGTACACAAAGAGCTCTGAGGGCTGAACGTTATCTATCCTGTGGTTTTGAATACAGCAGGGTTTTTCCAAACACAGGCCCACACTGTACTCATTAATTATGCATGGCTCTCTAGGAATACACCGCTGGCATAATATGTATGTACAAGGTTCACCCCTGACGTCTTCCTCATGTCCAATACAAACCATACTGAGCACCGAGACTCTTTAGGGTATAAATACACCACATCTTGCCCCGGTAAGACAGAGGGAACCGAGACTTCCATGCTGACACACTGACCAGAGACGCTGAGGCTCCTGCATGCAGTCCCTCCAGCTGACAGTGGTCTGACACAGCCCTGACGGGGTGTCCAACTCGAGACCAGGACGGGGTCCCACACTCTCTCTATTCAGGTATGGGGGTTCGACTAAATCCTAGAAGGATTCTTGGCTCTTAGGCTTTAAACCTACACACATATGCTAGGTACACTCAGGTACATTAGGTAGTTAGGCATTGTAGGAGTACGCGCACTTGCATAATGCTTTTATATTCATGTATGTATTCATGATTATTGCAATATGGTAGAACTGTTCTATCCCTTTGCTTTTATCGTACTGCTGATAATATATCTCTGCTATTGTCTGCTGGTTGCCGCAGCACATATATTTTACACTAGAATAACAACTGTTCAATAAATACTTATTGAAACGCCGACTGTTTATTCTGTGTAACTCTCTGAGACAAACCGAATAAGTGAGCACGAGTGACTGAGCGAAAGGTAGTACATTGTTTCCACGATTCTGAGGGAATCAGGGTTGTCATGTTCTAAGGTTGCCAGAAACTAATCTCTCCCCGATAAGAGGAGACACTAGTGGCACTGCGAGCAAGCTAATGCAAACTAGGCTAACATATACGGTGGGGGTGCTCAAAGTTAGTCTGCCACCAAGCCCGCAGTATATGTTATCCAAACGCGCAGGTCCTGCAGGGGTACTATAGGAACTACACGACAATCGTCTATCTGGTGTTCAGTGGGATCCACTTGAAAATCTCGTGTAGCATTCGCAGGATGTGGAAGCATGAGGAGGAGACGGTGTTGATCTGTCTGCTCATGGAGAGGTTGGTGTCCAGGATGAACCAGAAGTTCTTGGCATGGTCTGCAGAGGTGTGTGGGGGGCCAAGTTCAGAGGACCACTAAGAGACATCCAAGAGACATCCCAGGAGGAGTGGTTGTTGCGGAAGATTAGGAATTCGGTTTTGTCTGTGTGGAACTGGAGGCAGTTGTTTTTCATCACAGCAGTGACATTGCTCATGCGTAGGATAATATGTTCATGCCATGGGCTCTGACGATGTTCGTGAGAGGTGTCATGTAGATGTTGAAGAGTGATGGGCTGAGTGACGATCCTTGAGGGACTCTGTAGATGAGGTTCTTCATTCTGAAGTGTAGGGGGGGAAGTCTAACTTGTTGAGTTCTGTCCATGAGGAAGGAGGATATCCTCTTGAGGGCCGGTCCGCAGACGCCAAAGTGCGGAAGCTTTCTCCGTTTCTCCTCAGTCAAGGATGCTTCTGATGTAATCGGTGGCCTCAATGAGGGCTGTCTCTGTGCTGTGGTTGTTGCGAAAGCCTGATTGAGAGCTGTCTAAGAGTTGATGGAGTTCTGGGTGGTCTGCGAGTTGGGTATTGATGACTTTCTCCATGACTTTAGGTGGAAAAGGCAGCAGCGAGATGGGTCTGTAGCTGCTGAGGGTATTGTAGTCCGTTGTTGGTTTCTACAATAAGGCGTTGACTTCTGCAGTTTGCCAGCAAGGCGTGAAGGTGGTGGTGGGTATAGATGTGTTGATGATAGCAGTAAGCATGGTTCTTCCACGGTTGTATATGAAGTGTGGTAATGGGTCTGAGGGGGCTCCTGAGTGGATGGTATTCATCAGGGAAGTGGTTTCCTCGTTCAAGAGGGGCTTCCAGCAGTCGCGGCCGGCATGACGGGCGGGTGGGGGTGGAAATGGTGGGGGGAGGCGGGAGGGGTTTGTTTAATGAAAAAAATATATAAATTAAAACTTAACTTACCGTCCTGCGCCGCTGCCACCTCAGCTTCTGGATGGGTCCGACTCCCGCCGTCCAGACTTTTCCAATTCCTGCATCGTCATCAGCCAGGAAAGGCAGCCTCCCTCCGTCCCCTCTCGCCAATCACAACGCTGCAATGGCAGCGTTGTGATTGGTGAGGCGCAGCGGAGCGCGCCCCACCCGGGCCATTTTCTCTATGTAGGCTGCCTACATAGAGAAAAAGGGAGAGTGGGCGGTCCTGCTCGAGGGCAGAGGGGGAGTGGCTTGCCCACTGTTGTGCATACTGACTGTTTGGTCGGCCCTGGGGCCGACCAAACAGTCAGTACGCACAACAGTGGGCAAGCCACTCCCCCCCTGCCCTCGAGCAGGACCACCCACCTCCAACCAGGCACTTCTGCTTTCTCGCCCGGGCGAGAAGGCAGAAACATAAAATGGTAGTTATTACCATTTATGTTTCTGCCTTCTCGCACTGCGATAAAGCAGTGGGGCAACGCCCCCACGCCCCAAAAGGGGGAGCCGCCACTGGCTTCCAGTAATTTAGTTGCTGTTTGGCGATGATGGAGGTGTCCGGCTAGTCGGGGGAGTTCGTATTGGTATGCTGTGGGTCAAATGTGTTGTAGATCTTGGCAATCTTTTGTTCGAAAAAGTTTAAGATGTTGGTGCAGAGTGCTGGGGGCGGGATGATGTCGTTGGCAGCTGCAGGATTGGAGAACTCTTTGACGATGGTGAAGAGTTCTTTTGCATTGTTCGAGTTAGCTTTGAGTCTGAAAGTTGGGGCCTTTTTTTGTTGCTCGTAGTTGTTGGTGGTAGAGGTTGAGGGCGGATTTGTATGTGGATCTTGCGGTGGTGTTTTTGTCGAGTCTCCATTTTTTCTCAAGTTGTTTGTAGTGGCGCTTGGACTCCCTGAGGTTGTTCGTGTACCAGCTTGGTCGTTTGTTGTTTTTGTAGGTCTTGTTTCTGGTGGGAGCGGTGTGGTTGGCACAGCCGGCGAGCCATTTATTGAAGAGATTGGTGTTGACATCAAGGTTCCCGGTGTGGTTGGGTGGGATTTTCTGTAGGGTCTTGGTTCAGGTTTCTTCGGATGTTTTGGCCCAATGTTTTGATGGTGCTTTAGGTTTTTCTCGTGGGGTGGTTTGGTGGGCGGGTATCTTTAAATGTGTGATGTAGTGTCGGACCATGTGAGCGGGGTCATGTGGGTGGTGGTGATCCTGTTGGAGGAGAAAATAGGGTTGTGTGGCCTGCTGTGTGGGTTGGTCCTTGAACGAGCTGGGTGAGTTTGAGGTTGCTGAGGCTGTTGAGGATGGCGGTCGAGTTAGTGTCTGTGGTGTCTTCCAGGTGGAAATTGAGGTTCCTGAGGAGAATTTAGTTGGTTGATCCGATGGAGAGGGGAGAAATGAAATTTACGATGTAGTTGCAGAATTCCAATCAGTGGGCTGGGGTCGGTAGCCGAGGGTTCCCTTAAGGTTGGCGTTGCAGTCCGTTTGTATTATGAAGCGGAGGTGTTACATGAGGTTGGTGTCTGAGTCCATGGAGGTGGTGCAGTCAATCCAATTTTTTAGATGTTCTCGAGTCCTCCGCCTGGTTTGTGGGTTCGGTCCAGGTGTATGATTTTGTGGGCGGGAGGGATGCGGCGATGTCTCGGTTGGAGGCTGGGTTGAGCCATGTTTCGGTCAGGGAGAGAAAATCGGGTGTGTTGCTGTTGCAGAGGTCCCAGATTTCGGTGGAGTGTTTCCTGAGGGATCAGACGTTGAGTGGACAATTGGTGCGGGGGGTGGCATGCATCAGTTGTTTGGAAGTCGTGGTGTCAGAGTCTGAGTTGTCGCAGGTGAAATCGAAATGGATGCAGGAGAAAGGTCCTACCGTGGTGCTGGGAGATGCTCAGCAGCAGCATGTTTGCCGGTGTGTGTTGTTGAGGTCGCAGAGGATGATGGAGGAGTAGTGGCGACGTTCGTTGGCTCTGCTGGCAGCTGTGGTTGTAGTGCTGCATTGGATGATCGTGGGGTCAGGGTTCTTGATGCTGGGCATGGTCCAGGTGCAGACGGGCGTGGACGGGCTCGCCTTTGGTGAGTCTGCTGTGGTCGCGCTGTGGGCTGCATCAAGTAGGTCCTGGGGTGGACGAGGCTTCCATTGGCAGGAAGAAGTGGGAGCGGGAAAAACCTGGACGGAAAAACCCGGGCAGTGTCACTTGGTCAAAAGGCGGTAGCTGGATCAGGCTGGAACAAGCAGGACCTGGAGGCCATCAGCAAGTGGCAAGCTAGGTGCCCAGGTGCCATTAATCAAATTTCTTGACGCTTTCATAGTTCTAAGAAAGATACGGTCAGGTGACATCTGCTTCTAATGGTAGACATGTAGTGGTGAGCCTCAACAAGGCCTACCAGTGCTTAGGGGTTCTCCCTTCCTTGCACAGAGTCCTCAGACCAATAGGAAGAAGTTGGCACAGAAACTGGAATAGAAAAGACAGAGTTTATTAAACCTCATGAGGTGGAGCTACATTCACACAGCACCCTTCGGTAATGCATGAAGTAGCACACTGAATGGAAGGACCTTGGTCCTTTTATACCCACACAGGGGCTCAAATGAAGGCGGTACAAACACAAATGCTGGTTTTAGGTACATATAAGGTCATACAAGAAATGCACAGTCGACAAGTGGGTGGAGCTAACAGTTTCTACTTCTAGTAGACACATCCTGACATTTATAAACTCGGAACAGCTGCATGGACAGCTGCGAGCTCAACTGAGCATGTGCAAAGCAAAAGAAACTAAATATAACTCGTCTCTAGGCAGATTTCAAGAGCAGTTAACAGGAAGGTAGGACAGAGCACATGGCGAGCACATGGCAGCACATGGCAACCAAAATGGCTGCCAGAAATACAAAATGGATTCCACAAAGCGGACAATTTAGCCTCTGAATACAGGATGTCTTCGGCTAATGCTTAACTTAAGTGCTGCCAAATTACAACAGACGACCCTTTCAGCATTAGCTGAAGACATTCGTTTATCTGGGGTAATCTAAATATTCATCCCGTACATCTATTAACATTATTTCGGCCACCTCTTTATTCAACATTTGTTGGGCCTTTGTTTCAGCAACGTTCCTTTTGGCAGGTATACAAGCAGAGATGCAAATGGAGCAAAGCATTGGACCACATTGGATACATACACAGCATGTAAAAAGTATCATAATTATTACACACAGGATAGTCAGTAGCTTCCAGCCCCAAGCAGAAACAAGAGTCCAAAACCATCCAGTAAAAGTCCAAGTACCAGTCTCTGGATGAATTTCTGCAGCAATCTTATGCAGTTCTGATATTGCGCCATATACTAAAGGTGAGTGATCCAGTATGAATACGCAACAGCTGCTACCGATGATGCGACATGCACCACCTCGATCAGCCAAAATCACGTCTAACACCATCCTATTCTGGAGTGCTACAATCCTTGCAATCTGTAGTTCCTCTGTAATGTTCCCAAGTGCCATAGCTGTCTCATTGGTAACAGCTTCCACAACACGAGTTAAGCGCCTGATCTTTCTACTGTTCAATGCAGCACCCACAAAGAAAAATAAGCCCAAGTTGAAATCAACATATTGTTGTAGGGTAGTGTCGGTTTGGTCAACTTCATCCATACTTATTGTCCTCTTATTTCTGTTTTTGGAAATATCATTGTACAGTTTAAAATTACGGTGATATAATGCAGGTGCCAGAAACACAGGGGGCAACAGAAAAGATACATAGCAGATTCCTGACCACCCAACAGGTAATTGATAATATCCGTTATTTCCACACACAAAATACGTATTATGCGAGGCTGTGAAAGTGCTGTTATTGGCACCTTCAATGGTCAGGATTACAGTACACTCGCTCCTCCCCACTGGAATTCTTCCAACGCTACAAATACACAAATCTGCTTTAGCTTTTGTCACAGAAATCACAAAAGGTCCAATGTTCTTCTTTATTCTCACATTTGTGAAGACATATGGTGTTGAAATATTGTCCGGTTGATACTCTTCCCATTCCCATTTAGTCCCTTTGGCTTGTGGATAACCTTTATTTTGATAACACACTTTATTAAGTTGAAAAATAATCCCACCTACTGAAGGCTTTCTAGATGCAAACAAAAGCGCATACCAAGCTTGACAAGAACCATTGTGAGAAAATGGAAGAGGAATAAAAGGTGTTCCTCCTTTCTTTTGATGTGCAGGTATCATCCCACACACCCAACAGTTGGTAGTATTTGTAGCATTGTGAGTATGGTGCAACATCTGGATAAAGGTATTGTTTAGATAGGATTGTCGATGCTTCTGCTCATGGTAGGGAAGAGTGAAGTAGTAGTGTTCCACTGGTACTGGCGTAGTGGCAACAAAAAGCTGTCGAACAGTAGCCACCTTCTCGATGTACCACGTAATTGCTGCCATAGCCACCATAGCAACAACAAACCCTACAGCACAAATGATTCTTTTGTTATTCATTTCAGCAACAGTAATGATTGATCTTTCTAAAAACTTGTTGAAAACAATCGTTGGAGCTCTTCTCCCTGGGCAGCCGTTGATTTCTTCACCATGGGCCAAGGCGGGTGTCACTACACTAATGCAGGGCTGATCCCCCTCAAAAATGGGACGATCAAAAAGGGGTACATTACTAACAAAAAAAAGAGTCCTTGGGAAATTGTAGCCGCTGTACAACCAGCCAGAGGGGAGTCTTCTCCCTGTGTCCATTTGAGCCTCACAGGCAGGCTCTTGTTGTTCCCACGGTGGAGCTGCACAACTCGCAACTCAAGAATCACGGCCCAGTTTGAGAAGAAAAAGTCTTTCAACGATCCTGTCCAGTGTCTCAGGCAGTGCATCAGTTTTCTTCACTTTAATCTAACAGGCACCAAGGGCACAGCACCTGTACCCTAAACTCAAGTCCTTCCTTAACTCCTGTATTGCTCCGCTGGCGCACTGCTCTTTTATTGGGGCCACTGATTGTAGCCAATATGCTCAGGCATCCCTTGATCAACAAACAAAGGTGCAGACTTGCATTCACTTGGGGACCAGGACTCAAAAGGCCTGATGCTGGGATATGTGAAGCAACCCTTGTTTCAAAGGGGGTCACCTCAAGCAAAAGCCTCCTTGTCGGTCTGTGACTCTCTCAGCTGGGCATCAAAAACTGGATCCACACAAACATTTCTCCATCCTGATTTGTGACCCCGTCTTTCGCCCAAGACAGTGGCAGGGGTACACACTTCACGTCCCAGTGCTTCCGGCTTCACTGAGGTCCTAGTTGCCAGCAACGCCTGTGCTGGTTCCCTTTATCTTGACTCCAAGCTGGACTGGTGCTGACTCCCAGGCTGGATCTGATGTCCGGGCCCCTCTGGCAATGGTTGTAGGGCAGCAAATATCTATTGGTGGGCAGAACAAAAGGTCTTTAGACAAGGCACAAAAATAATCTATCAACAGAGAGGATAGTCTCAGAATACTTCCTTAGTCTTGGGGCGCCCCATTCATTAGCAAGGCACCCAAGAACCACTTCATCTATCTGAGAGTAAAAAACACCCTAGACCTATTGGCAAGTATAAAAGGAACTTTTGGTGAACTGACAAGAGGAATACGTTACACGATTTGATTTGTTACTCCCAATCCCAGGCAGCCAAGGAAGTCTGTGTTCATTTACTAAATTCTGAGGAAAAAGAAAAACAATACAGACATACTCCAAATCCTTACATTTGTGTATTCCTATATTATTCATCTGAAGAACCTCAAGAAAAAGGAACTTTTCCTACACTTCTACTTATGAACCTTGCATTACTTGTACAGGACTGCAGACACTTCTAAAATAATTTCTCTTAATAAAAGCACCTACATTTTATGCTTAGGACCATGCTCTCATGTTATAGGCGCAGCAGGAAAATCTAAAACTGCTAATTTAACAGGGATTCTTATTTCATAAATAACTTTTTTTAAACTCAAGATAGTGGGTACATAAATTTCTCCAGCAGAACATGTTGTGACAAACAAACTCCTATAAAACAATATTTTCCTTCAAAATGTTTGCTAAGGATCACATGGGCGTCTTTCCTGCATTCTACTTTTCATGATCCGAACTATGCAACATCATTTTCAAAAGGAAAAAACCCTATCTCCAGTTCTAATAAGGGCTGTCAGCTCAATTACACAGACTAGCTAATAAAAGACTAGCAATGCCCTTGCAAAACTGTATAGAACATGAGAATAACATAAACAATAATGGTATTGCCACCTGAGATTGTTGAACAAAAACCCCCACTATACAGTTCCCTTTAAAGATCAAATAAGGGAACATCAATCTGTTCTACTCATTCTTTCACACAGGATGGGCAGTAACATAGTATATTTTTCATCATTTTATTAATTCTAACAATTTTAAAACAGTATTACTGAATAGCCAATTAAATGTCTCATGGCCATTTCCTAGACAGCTTAGACAGACTCAAGAGAGAGTGAGAAAAAGAAGAGAGAAAACATAAATTTGCCTACCCTTAATTTGCCCAGGAGCTAACCTCCTTCCCCCATTTTGACAGTAGGAAAACCTGAAAACAGGTTTACCTTCTGTCAACACTATTTACCCCTATTTGTGGCAACTGGGCACAAACAAACTTGTAGGAGATATCTTAGAAAGTAGCCATTCTCTGATTCAGCCTAACACAAGCACATTGAGTTAACTTTAGAAAGCGTTAATAACCAATTACCAATTCCTTCAGCAATGGTGCTAGATTAACATGAGGGCGCATGAATGCAAACTAAAATCCATTGCCTCCTTATCTCAGCCCTTGCACAGTAATCTTTAAACTAAAACCATTATTTTTATATACATGGCAGAGCTATGCTCTACTCAGGGCCCACATACGTCACTGCTTTTCCTTCTGTTCATATAACTGCGCAAAACTCGCTTTTGCCAAAAATAGTAAGCAAAGCTTCTCTTCCTCTCTCTGCGCTGTCATCTCTTCTTTCAAAACTTTTCGGAGGTCGAAGTGTCAAAGCAAACCTTACTTTTAGCCCTGCTAGGTTGCTAAATGCAGACCTCCGACCTTTGACCCTTATCAGCTGTCCCATTTTGTGCAAGGCTTTCCATGCGGTCTTTCCAATTCAAAGCAACTCTGGAGAATCACAGCTGAAAGGCAGTCCTGTCCCTTACCTGTTTGCCAATAATTTAAAGGTAGGATAATAACTTCTGCTGTGTTTTTGTTCAATACGTGTCTCTATCTGTGTGCAGTGTATGGTGTGCTTTCTAGCAGGTCAGAGTTCAGCTATTTGTGTTATACTTAAATGTGTGCATTTACTGAAGCCTAAGAGCAGTGTGAAAGCTGCCCTGAGTGGCAGAGCTGCTTTGTAAAAAGTACATTTTGCCCAATTTCGACTTTGGTGGTAGGGGCACTTAAAAATGAATAACCTACAATATTTTGGCATATTAGGGATCCCCAGGGTGTCCTCTAGATATCCCAGAGATGGGGGATCAGAAATGTATAAGGTACACCCTTAAAAATAAGTTTTTATATGCCTGGATAAAGTGAAATTTCACATTGCACTCCCCACATCATGGTAAAGTGCTACTTAAATCCAACTTTGATGCTAGGAGCTATATATTATTCACAGTATGATTATCAGACATTACAAAGATCAAAAACAATTTTAGGGCAATTATTTTTAATAAACATTTTTTTTTTCTTCATATAATCAAAATTCCTTTTTTTTTAATAATGATCACAAACCCTTTTGATAGTTCCACATATGAAAAGCAAGCCTCATTCCTTTCCTATCACCTTTAAATGTATTTATTTATAATACGAAGCACAAAAGCCTTACTGAAACATGAAAAGTCAGCGTCACTTTTAAAGGACAGTAATCATTTAACATCAGAACCACGGATGTGCTTGTTAAAAAGGCATTAAGAAAGGAAATCCCTTTTAATCTTTTCTCTGTTATCCAAAATAATGAAACTGTCTTTTCTGACTTATAAAATCAGCAGTTTTTAATGCACGTTTTCAAACCATGTTTGCACTAACTTAAAATCTAGTTGACTCGGCAGTTTCCTTATAGCTTGGGACCAAGAATAGCCATGTGTTGTTGACACAGCTGTGTTCTGACCAGCAGGCGTCAACATCTCACGCCTTTCAAGCCAGCACAAATCTATCGTTCTGTAATGTGGTGTTTATTTCAGCAACAACTAATTCACTCAGATGATGTGAATGCTTTTCAATATTAATATATAAGGATAATACTGTAACATTTTTCATTTTAGTCCTAATTGTGTGAAAGCACACAAATTCGTTTTTTCCTACCTTTCTATGAGGCCTATTTTATTCCTATTGAATGTAAATTCTGATTTATCTGTACCAGTGTGGCAATTTGCACATATCTATAGTTTCTTACTTTATCAATTTTAATGGTAGCGTGCAGCTATTTAGCATATATTACATTATTCATTCCCTGAATTTAAAAAAATTTAGTTTTTTAAATGACTTTTGCATAACAGAATGACAACAAAAACCAAATGTAGCTCATTTCAGACATTTTCAGAAGGGGGTCATACACTCATAACACACAACACAGCGCGCTTAAGGCTAGCCATTCTTACACAAAAAACATAGTCTACTTTACTGAAACAAGTACTTTCAAGCATGTCAGTCCAGAACCACATACAACAAAAAAACAATTAACCCACAAATCAACACTTAGGGCAAAAACAAGAGACAGCCTACAGACTGTACGCAAAACCAAACTATTTGTAAATACTAATTGTAAGTCATATTTACAAGAAGAGCTCTCAAAAGTAGTCCAAAAGACTGCACCAAAACAGCCCAAAAGACTGCTAAGAAGCCAAAATACACCAAATTCGCCAGTTTTGGCTGGTAGAACACTCAAAAAGCGCTCTGCATATCACCACTTATGAATGTTACTAAGTGCACAGATCAGGATCCGTTTTATGTACATATTTAGTTCCATGGGGTACTTAGTCACCAAGAAAGAAATATCTTTTACTATACCTAAACCTATTTAGGTATCCCCTCTGAGGGGAGTCAGCTGAGTACTTACTAAATCCATATTGGTACCTCCAAAACAGCAACACTTTCTACGAAGTGTGCTAGAAGCAGGCATGCCAAAAATATTATAGCATATATAATATTATACTCCAAGTGACACTTAACACAATGTGTGCCGTTCAAGTTTTCAAAGTTAGAGAAAAATCTCCTCATTACCTGCCTATATGTATTGCAATACATATATAATTACAAAACAGATTCCAAAATTGGCCAATCATACAAACAAAGCCACAGTAAGTGTTACTAAACTACCTTACCAATCAAAGGCATCAAACCAACAGCAAGTGCCGCAAACCGGCTCTTACCAATCAAATGGTGTCCAGGTTCCAACTGCCAAGTTCTCAAATCGACCAAATGGTCACTGCACGGCGAATCAACAGAAGAGATCTCAGTCGAGGACCGGCGCCGCCGGGATGGTCAGATCAGAAAGAAAGGAAAAACGCCATGGGTGCCAAGACTCGGGTCTCCTCAGGCAGCGATCGCGTCCAAAAGCGAGATTCCAATCCTTCGTCTCGACCAGTCCTTCGGGCATCCGAGTCGCCGATGAGCCCCACGTTGGAAGCGCCAATTTGTAGTGGTGAGCCTCAACAAGGCCTACCAGTGCTTAGGGGTTCTCCCTTCCTTGCACAGAGTCCTCAGACCAATAGGAAGAAGTTGGCACAGAAACTGGAATAGAAAAGACAGAGTTTATTAAACCTCATGAGGTGGAGCTACATTCACACAGCACCCTTCGGTAATGCATGAAGTAGCACACTGAATGGAAGGACCTTGGTCCTTTTATACCCACACAGGGGCTCAAATGAAGGCGGTACAAACACAAATGCTGGTTTTAGGTACATATAAGGTCATACAAGAAATGCACAGTCGACAAGTGGGTGGAGCTAACAGTTTCTACTTCTAGTAGACACATCCTGACATTTATAAACTCGGAACAGCTGAATGGACAGCTGCGAGCTCAACTGAGCATGTGCAAAGCAAAAGAAACTAAATATAACTCGTTGCTAGGCAGATTTCAAGAGCAGTTAACAGGAAGGTAGGACAGAGCACATGGCGAGCACATGGCAGCACATGGCAACCAAAATGGCTGCCAGAAATACAAAATGGATTCCACAAAGCGGACAATTTAGCCTCTGAATACAGGATGTCTTCGGCTAATGCTTAACTTAAGTGCTGCCAAATTACAACAGACATGACAATGATTCTGCATAAATCAGGGAACATGGTGAGTTCCATCGTCTAAGATTGATAAGACGGCGACCTCCATTATCCAAGATAGAGTCAGGGCCCACCCACATAAAATAAGTCATACCTTAGGGGCTTTACGTCATCTACGGCTTGTACGTCTGAATGTGATGTCCTAGGGGCATATTTTAACCAATAGGGATTTTATCTAATATGTAGGGAGATCCATGCTCTCAAGTTACCAAGGTTTAAAATGCCTAGAGTAAAATATAAACATGATACAACTATTTGTCAAATAAAAAAAGAGCAATCATATACAAGTAGAACATAAAACAAAGACAATCAACATAACAAAAAATGTCAGAAAATAATACTCATAGTACATAGGTATAGCCATGCATGAATATTTTTAAGCCTCACATCGTTTCAGAGAATTGATGATTATATATATATATATATATATATATACTGATATATATATATTATCTACTGGCGGTCGCCAGTAGATAGTTATAGTTAGGACCTAGTTTCCATAGGAAACTCGTTTTTTGTTTTCTCAATATCTTTGGCGCCGGTTGACGAATCTTCGCGAAATTTTCAAAACTCGTAGCCCGCTCCGGTCAGCTCCTCTCTTGAAAGATTCGGGGTGATTCGGCAAGCGGGGGCCGAGAAAAAAGAGGGGTCCCAAAACGTGTTTTCTCCATGTTAATTCCCATAGGAAACTTTAGACACGGCTAAAGCCCGAACTGCTGAACGGAATTACACCAAAGTTGGCAAAAAGGTAGCCCTTGTTTCAGAAAGAGACCTTTTTGTTAAATGGTGTAAATCCGTTCAGTAGTTCCTGAGATATTCAAAAAATAAAAAGTTTCGATATCTGGGCGGAGCCTAACCCTCTGAGCACAAGCTTGGCTCTAATTGGCTGCGAACAAAACCAGGAAGTGCTGGCAGCCATCTTGTGCCTCGCATCGAGTGAAAATCAATGTAACTGCAGCTCATCAGAAATACAAAAGGGAGTGCCTCTCCAGGCAGGCAATGACCGAGTGCTCATGGCAGATTCATGGGGCTTTCTGAGACTTTGACCCCTGGCACTGGAAAATAGTTGGAGCAGCGCCCCCATCCAGCCCCCGTTCCGCGGCAACGCCTGCCCTCCTGTCCCCGGTGCTCTGCAGCCAAGCTCCTGCTGAGCACGTTGCTGCGGTGGACGGGGAGGGATTAACAGGAGGTGCAGCAGCGCTAAGGACTCATGTAAGAGTCCAGAGAAGTGAAAATATGCAGCAGACTGTTTACGTTAAGCGCGCTAACAGTGCTTGAGTTTCAGCTTTCAGTGCTCCGCCGCCGCCCGGAGAAAAGAAGGTGTGCGGCCGGTCACGCAGCGCCGGAGAAACAGACGGTGCCCGTGTCTGAAGAATACGAGTAGGAAATGCACCTGCTTCTGGCCAGGCTTCAAGGTGACCCGAGGGCACCCCCCACCTACACATTGACGGGAAACCCCAGTTATGAAGCGTAGAGATCTTCCAAATAACTTCAACAAAGAAGCAACTTCCACGGGGTCGGGACCCCAAAGCACGGGAAGCATCTCCCCTCAATTGCTTCAACTCTTTGAGCTATGTAGCGAAGCAAATTGTACTGGTTTACCTCCATTTCGAGTTTCCAAAATGGAAAGGCGCTCAGTTAGTTTTTTAACTGGAGGAATAGAAAATATGTTTTTTTTTAAAAGATGAGTTTTTATTTTGGGGAGGGGCGGCAGTATAAAGCCTTACTGCAAGCTACAGAGAAAAGCGTTGTTTTGAGTGCTAGAAAAACTGGGGCCGTAGCGCTCCAAAAGAAACAAATGGAGTGTTTGCAGCAGTTTTCCTTTCGAAAACGTTTCTGCTAAAAGCACCCTGCTCGAACTGTTCGAAATACAGTGAGTTCCGAATACACATTTCAGCGCGGCCGCCGGGTGATATTTAAACATACTGTGCATGGCGATTAGCGGGCCCCGCATACCTTGTATGGTGACCTGCTGGGGCCCGCACAGTGTATGATGACCAGCCGGCACCCCATACGTTGTATGATGACCATAGGGGCCCGCACACGGTGTTTCGCGGTCAGAAGGGCCGGCACATTCATGTTAGGGTATCTCCAGAGACTAGTGGGCCCCGCCCACTGTCTGGCGGGACTGGTTTACCGAGGGGCCCTGTACACCATGTAATGTGACCACTGTGCCCCCGGGCACCTTGTATTGTGACGGGATGGTCCACTCTTTTTTTAATGATCAGCCGGGGCTCCACACACAGATTATTGTAACCAATGGGGCCCCACATACTGTGTTTGAAGGCCAGAGGGCCCCGCACGCAGTGGCCTGCATCTGCATGTCTAGGGTCTGCGCAAAAGCTGCCTGAGGTGACTGGTGGGCCCCACACACCTTGTTGCTGGACGGGTTTGCCGGGGCCCTGCACACCAAGTACTGTGACCTCTGTAGTCCTGTACACCGTGAATTGTGACCATAGGTGCCCACACAGTGTGTCTGGTTGGACCTAGTTACTGGAGGCCCCATACAATGTATCTGGTTGGACATGGTCATCTTAGGGCCTCTCCTGTGCGGCTGGACCTGGCTGCCCGAGGTGTCCTCACACTGTTTCACTGGACCTGGTGACCCGAGGGCCGCTCACACAGTGTCTGGCTGGACGTGGTCAGCTGCGGGTCCCACACCCTTGCCTTGTGCCTCCGTGTTTGGATCATCTGTAATGACTGGGGCGGTCACCAGAGGGGACTCGGACTGTTTTGCCTGTCTGGACGTTGTGGCAAAAGTTCCGCACGGTGTCTTGTGACAGGAGCTGGCCGCACACTGTTTGTGTAGACTTGGTGATGAAAATCTTGCAGTGTCTCGTGACCCGAGGGGCACTCGCTCGTTATCTGTCTGGACGAGGGGACCACAGGGACCCCCCCATCCCATGTCTGGATTTGGTGACTTGGTAGGGCCACACTGTGCCTTGTGACCGGAGGGGCCGCCCTGTGTCTGTGAGCCCCCATTGTCTTGTGACCCGAGGTACCCTACACTGTGGTTGTTTGCAGCGACCAGAGAGACCCTGCTCGCGCAGTGTGACCCTCACACTGTGTATTGCATCATGCTTATGCTGTGGCCCGGGGATAGAAGTTGTCACTAGCTGGGCCCCGCACCCACTGCAGTACATGCTTAGGGTCTGACTAATGTTCGGATGAGATGACCCGAGACTTCCGCCTGGAGTCCCTGACTGGAAGCGGTGGCCTGTCTTTACTCTTCATATAGCTCTTACATCCTCCGGCCATTGGCTGGGTGGGTACCAGAGGGCCTTGATCACTCACTTCGCACGGCGTCTACCTTTGTTTAGAGGCGGCCCTGTATCTGCGCTCTTGAAACGTGCAGCTCCCGGCTCCGTTGTTACCTCGTAATTTTCTTCTAATGTGCACAGTACTCAGTTTTCAAAGCCCGGTAGGCCTGCGTTCACCTATTGGCTGTCGGCTTTCTGCAGCTGCTCACATCTGGAGCGTGCAAGGCAGCAGCAATGGTTTTCAGTGGCTGCGCACACTTTTATTTTCAGCTCATTTCTCTGCCGCCTTTTCATGTCCTTTCCAGCAAACATCCTGCTTTTCAAGCCCCTCTCCTTTTCACTACCTTTCTCGCTTCCTCTTTTTTTGCTGTTTTTCACTCTGATACATTTTATTCCCTTTTCTTTAGTGTCGGTCTCTCTACCTTTGTTCCATTTTCTTGGCTTTGTTTCTTCCCGTTTATTTTCAACCTTTGTTTCTTCGCTTTCTTTATTATAAGATGATTCCTTCCTCTTTCGTTTTTTTCTCCCCCAGTTTCTTTGGGTCTTTTCCTGTCTCCTTTCCTTTTTCTGCAAATCTGGCTTCTTTCTTCCTTTCTGCCGCCTTCCCCCTTTCTTAATTGTGTGTATTTCTTCATGCCTCGTCAACACTCTCTCTCTTTAGCTTCTTTCTCTCATCCCACTCTGCTCCTTTTTATTTGTGATTTTCTCTCTGCCTCATTTTCTCTTTCCCACTTTCATAACTGGATTCCCTTTTCTCCGTTTCAAGCACCTTTTCTTTCTTTGATTTCTGTCTTCTTCATTTCCCCTTCGTTTTCATTTGCTTCGTTCTCGTTGCCTCATATTCCATTCTCCTTCTTTCATTTCTTCCCCCATTCTCCCTCTTTATTTTATTTTCACATGCCAATTTCACCTTTTCTTTTTGCCAAATTTCACCTTCTCTTTCTTTACTTTCTTTCACTCGTCCTCCCTTTTCCTTACCTTT
This sequence comes from Calotriton arnoldi, assembly GCA_963921515.1. Classification (NCBI taxonomy): domain Eukaryota; kingdom Metazoa; phylum Chordata; class Amphibia; order Caudata; family Salamandridae; genus Calotriton; species Calotriton arnoldi. The sequence continues at coordinate 579,686 of CAWUFW010007126.1, forward strand.
TTGTTTTCTTTCTCTCTTATTTCCACTTTCCTAAATTGTTTCATATCTCTCTTCCCTCCTTTGTCTCTCATTCTGTTATCTTCCTTTATGTAGCTTCCTTTTCACTTTTCGACTCCTCCGCCAGTTCCCTTTCTTTCATGCCACCTTATTTTCTTTGCTTCCTTTTGCACCATATAACAGCCCTTTCCTATTCGTCTGTTCTCTTCGTTCGCTGTTCCTTGTCTTCTTTCTGTTACAATCTCTCTCAGTCCCCTTTCCCTCCAGAGCTCAAAGTTCAGTGGAAGTGTTGTCTCCAGGGTGGCGCTGGCTGTGTGTGGTGGGTGGGGGGATTTAACCGCCTCTCAAATCGTCTGGAGCACAGGTACAATAATTTACCTGAAAGAGTACCAATTAACAGCTAAAAATATAGATGCATGATTCTATTGCTGAAAGAAAATTACGCACGGGTGCAGATTTACCTAAATGCCATAACGAGAGGTGCGCTTCCCCGAGCGCCATTAGCTGCCTGCTGAGACGTAAACCAATTGGATTATTTAAAAATAAGTTTCATATATATTATTCCCCCTGGCTATTTTTACATCAAGCAGTGGCTTTACATAGAAAAATAAATCGGATGCGCATATTAGGGGTTGGGAGCTGAACGCATTTAACCCAGTGCTAAACTGAGAACAAAGTGATCTGAATTTCTCGTCAACCCAACTAAAAGGATTTCCCATGAATTTTTTAAACGTTATTAATAGAACGAGGCATGGGCAGATCAGAGACGTGCTGGAGCCGCGGCTGCTACAAGGTACTCGGTGGTGTCCATGGCGCTATCTAGCAAAGCCTTACTCCGAGTCACGTGGTGCGCGTGGGCCAGGAGCACGCACTCTTGCATCACTATAAGGCACTCAATGGTGTCCATGGAGCTATGTAGCAAAGCCTTACCTTATGTCTAAACCTACACATGTTTTCTCCACACGGAGAACATTCTTGCCACAGCAGGCTTCCCCGGTAAGGACGTCTCTCCACAGCCCACTTGGGTCAGTGAGCATCGCTCGGTGGGCAGTGTGTGGCCGTCTTTTCCCGATAGGAGGCAGTAAGTGGCCACATGGGTACGAGGTCCTCGTTAATAGGGGGTGAAGAGCTTCGACTAGGCCGTAGGTCAGACAACATATGGCAGGCGCACTTACAGACACTTCTCAAAACCGTGCAGAAAAGACCTGCAGAGAGCCCCCGCATAGGTCACTATATGTCCCCACTCCCCCTGCCCTGAGCTGTTCTCTTTATTTACAATGTGTACAGAGAGGGGCGGGGCTTATAAGGAAATAGGGACCCCGTGAACCTGGCAGGTAAGTGCCTGGCCAACTTTTCATTTTTCACAGCAGGGGGGCACGAGTTATTGAGGCCTGCCCTGGCCTAATGTAACGCGGTAGCGCCTCGAAGGCTGAAATCAGGAGGCGGTACTGCTGTGAAAAGGAAAAGCAGCCTGCTACTGCCATAACCGGTAAGGGGTGGCAACTAGTAGGTGGTGCCGTCACTTCCATATCCGTCAGGCCGATAGCTGCGCCTGAAAGCTCAGGAGGTCTGGGGCAGAGTGAGCTGCTTGTCAAGTGGTGCCTGACGTGCAACTGACTTCTCCCCAGCCCTACCATCCTAGCAGACGCACGGACCTGCATGGGGAGTCCCCATTCCTCCAGATATCCTTTTACAAGCAGTGGAGGCGGGGCCAGTGACCCTGGACAGACCCAGCCCCGCCGGTCAGTGTAAGCTGAGGCCAGAAGCTGGGAGTAGTGTCAGCGGTGGACGCCCAGCCGCCGAGGCTTGGGTCCTGTCCTGGCTCGAAGGCATAGGCTGGAGATCGGCTTGTGGAAGTCACAGTCTGGTGGCTTCCCAGGCCGCTCATGTTACAGTCCAACAAGGTCTGTAAGGGCCCCTCCCTGGGCCAGCTCTCTGCAGTGAAAGAACATACCAGCTCAAAGCCTACATGTAGCCTAAACATGTTTATTATGCAAAACTGTGCAAAACAGCCACACCACGGCACAGAGTCAGACCTGCCGGACCGGGAACCCAAAGCAGCCCTGGAGGGACCAAAAGAAAAGAAAACTCACTGCGCCACCTCAGCTCCTGGCCGGTCCCCACTCCCGCGTTTTCGCTGCTCTCCTCAGGAAAGCCGCCCACAGGAAGCCTCCCTCCCCTCTGCCAATCACAACGCTGCAATGGCAGCGTTGTGATTGGTGCGGTGCAGGCGCACAGCGCCCCAGCCGGGTGCCTAATGGGAGGCCCTTTTCTCTATGTAGGCTGCATAGAGAAATGGGAGAGTGCGCATGACATCTTTGGTCGGCCCCAGGCCGACCAAAGCAGGCAGGGCCCACAACAGTGGGCAAGCCACTCCCCCCTGCCCTCAAGCAGGACCGCCCACCCACAACCAGGCACTCCAGGCACTTCTGCTTTCTCGCAGTGCGGGAAGCAGAAACATAAAATGGTAGTTTTACCATTTTATGTTTCTGCTTCTCGCACTGCAAGAAAGCATTGGGGCGACGCCCCTATGGAGGAGCCGCCACTGACAAATACTGCTTTAAATCCAGTCATCAGATCCACTCTTCTTAAAGAGATGCACAAAACTAGTTGTTACAAAAAATTAAATATTGTTTGTACGATGTCTGTAAAATGTGTTGGGTACTGTGAGTGTAACAGCCTCTGAATTTCTGATGCATTTCTGGCTGTCTGCAGCTTATAATCTTCAACCGCTGAAGTCAAAGGGACCTCTTTTTGCAATAGAACAAACAATAGCTTGCGTAGATCGTCAAAACACATAGATTTCATGTTTATCCTAGGCCAAGGGATGTTCCTAATGCTATTAGTAGGAGGATACAAGGTCCTTCCACAACACTATATTATTTCTGAAACTGTTATCAGGTATAGCTGGCCGGGTTCCAACCCACAGCAAGTAACATTTGCTGGAAATAAATGAAAAACATTATTCAGGAGTTCATGATGTGTGGGTATGGATGCAATAGTGGAAACGGATAAAACACAACTTAACCCTGGCATCAAAGTGCTACAAATTCTGTGCAATTATATGGTGTCACACAGAAGGGAGTGTCCAAGTGGATTTCTGAAAGTTTCTGTATTAATGTACACAGGGTCATCTTTATTTTCATTCAAACATATGTGGGAGAAAGGAAATTTCTATGATTGGAACAATTGTGAATTGTGCATAGTTTCATACCAGCCAATGGATTTAAATTTTTGACAGTCATGAAAATTAAAGGTTGTAATTGACAAGGAAATAATACAGTGTAATAGGTGGAGTGTCACTGACTGTAAATGGTGCATCTGCAACTTGTTCTATACTCGCTAGTGTGTATGTAGATTCTTTCTTGGCCATTGTTTTTTGAGTGAGTATCAAATTGTATGGGTCAAACAGGACTGTTTCATTTAGAAGTTGCCAAGGCACGAAACCCGATCTTAGCGTTTGTTGTGCCCAATTCAGTTGTATAATTGCTCTCAACTGATCCTGCTGTGTTGTAGTAATCCCAGATCTCCTTTTTTGAGGTCTGAGGCTGAGGACAGAATGTGATATCATGAGTACACTCTCTTAGAAAGTGTGTGCATTCCTATGTCGATAACCTTAAAAACGTTTGCAAGTTTTCTTGATCTATTTGCTTAATTCTGTCAGGACCAGATGCGAGTATTATGCTTTTCTTCCTTCGGTTTATTAACAATATTTCCTAACAGTAACCATTTTTAACATTTTAATGAAAAAACTACTTATCCCAGAAACCCTCGGAAAACATATCAAGTCCATCCTCTAATCCATCGTATCTCGTGTCAACATAGTCCATCTTCTCTTTCAGGACTCCCTCTTTCTTCGCTGCTCAGCAGCCCAGTTAAATGTTTTTTTTCTGCGCTCTCCATGGCGTTTGTAGTGCGTTGACTGCATTATATGATATTTCTTCCTGTCTACATTCAATCTTTCCCTAACAGATTCCCTGTTTGTCGCGGGACCACCTTGGCGCTCTTTCCGCGACTCTGCTGACCCCAGACGCTTCGGTGCAAGGGGGCGCGGCCATGTGACGTGTTACGGTGGCTCAGCGACGCACGTCTCCACACAGGAAGTGTTTGACATGAGCCGCTACATCCTGCAAACCTGTAGCCTGTCCATTGTGCCTAGTATTGACACCCCCAGGGGTCGGTATTGCCCATAAATCTAATATTGACCCTACTCTCGGGTCCGTATTTTTCCCGTCATTGACGCCCTTCTGGGTCTGTATGTTACATGGCCGTGAGAGGCAGACAAGGACACCAGTCCCCAGTGACCAGTGGGGGGGTGTCCCAAGAGCCTGCGCCCATTAAATTGTGTTCCCAGCCACCCATATCCTCTGGGCCCCCTCAGAACTATATTGGCGGGCACAGAGTGCACCATAGTCATGGCTCAGCACACACTGATCTTGCTTTGGCCCCCAGCCTTCCACTACTGGCACTGGTAACCCCAGTATAGTGCGCAAAGCGCGCATGCCTGGAGACCGAACATGCAATCCTCCGATGGCCCTCAGCAGGAGGAAGATTCCCAGTCCTTCCTCCAATGGGATGCTGACTTTTTATGAGGCTGTAAACGCCTCGACTTATAGAATTGTCACTGAAGCCATGGAGCCCCTCGAACAGCGCCTTGTGGAGCAGATTGCGGACAAGAGCGCAAAAATCTCTAAGCCCACCCTTCCCTCCCCCAGAGCCCTCAAGGCCCTCCAAGTCGCCCAGGCTGAGGGTCCCCCCGCCCCAAAAGAAACAATGCACCAAAGGGGTAGATCATGATGCATTTGTGCGTCTTACAAAGGCCTTTCTGGCCCAGGGGCCCCCTCCAGAGAGGCTAGGGGAGCCTGCAGACACTTACCCCAAGCCTTCCCGGCTTGTTTCCCCAGACCAGAATGACCCATATGATTCTGATGAAGTGGCCGGTCCCTCTAGGCCCTGGCAGCCTGCCACAGAGCCCACTACTACGCCTGAGGGAGTCTCTGGCATGCTGCACCCAGATGACATTATTCATCCTAGGTCCGCGGTCTTGGCCCCAGCGGATAAGGTGGCGAAGTACGTGTCGGGGCGTCTTTGCAAACCTTTGGAGAAGGAAGTCCGCAACTGCCTTGGGGCATAGTGTCTGTGCCCCTCTTTAGAGGGGAAAGTCACCCTTACCCCGGACATCGACCCCAAGATGGCCACCTTTTTGGGCAAATTCATGAGGACCCTAAGAAGGGTATAGGTCTTGGTGCTCATGCCAAGTTAAGCTCCTTAACACCATTGCCCCATGGCAAAGATTCTCAACATGGCGGAGGAGGCACAAGCATCAGGCTTACCCATATCCCCCGAGGTCCTCTCAGGGTGGACCCAGAGCATGATAGTATTTATTGGAAACGCAAATTGCGCGCTGTCCACAGAGCATCGCCGCTTCTTTCTTATGAAGGTCGACCCATAGCTAGGTGACCTGGCCTCTTCGGAGGTGGGCACGGTGACCCAAAGGGGTCTGTTCGGCGACCCAATTCTGAAGGAGTTAGGCAAATCTGTAGCGACCTTCACATCCCTGGATAAGTCCCAAACAAACATCAAACGTACCTTTATTCCAAGGGTTTTCCAAGGGCCTGGTCATGGTAGGGGTCGCACAACCAGCCGCTTTTCCTCTATACCTTCCCCCAGGGGACAAGGCTTCATGAGTGGCCAGTGGCAGTATAATGCACACTACACAAATTTCTACCCCACGGCAGGCCAAGGGTTCCGTGGACAAGGCAGCTTTAAGGGCCAAGCCAGTAACGCCTTCAGCAACGGTGAGTGTATACCCTTCAGACCAACTCAAGGCATGAAGCTGATTGGCCCAGTTTCTACCAGCTTGGTCTTCTATCACCTCTGATGGATGGGTATTGCAAACAGTGCAAGGGTTCCAAATAGAGTTTTACGGGGTTCCACAGCAGGGCTCCCAGTCTCGCCCTTTTTGCTTCTCCCAGCAGGTAGCTGGCTTATAGATGGGGAGGTAAACGCCCTCTTGCGGAAAGGGGCCGTTTGCCACTCTGTCACCCACCCCAATGGGTTCATCAGCAACATCTTTTTGGTAGACAAAGCCAATGGTGGTCAGAGACCAGTAAAAAACTACAGGGAATTCAACGAGTGGCTGATTTACCGACATCTCAAAATGGAAGGCATCCACCTCCTAAGGGATGATTTGCTACTATTGGATTGGATTGTGCGTCTGGATCTGGAGGACGCTTACCTGACGGGCCTAGTTTTTCCTCCCCACCGTCGGTTCCTACACTTTGCCTGGCACGCCCAGACGTTCGAGCTTACAACCCTACCGTTGTACCGATTGTCCGCCCCGTGGTCCTCCACGAAGGTCCTTAAGCCAGCAATATAGTACCTTCGGGCCTTGGGATAAGGCTTATTGTCTATTTAGACAACATTCTGATCAGGGCACAGTGCCCCCAGAAGCTTGCCAAGCAGCTTCGGATGGCAGTACATCTCTTGCAGGGCCTAGGGTTTGCTATCAACTAGAAGAAGTCTCTTCTGTCCACAGCTCAGAGAACAATTTTCCTGGGTTTCGTGTAGATTCTACCATGGCCTCCTTGAGTCTTCCACCCCGGAAGATGGCAAAGATCCGGCACGAATTGTGCCAAACCATGGCCAAGTCTCACACCTCTCTCCGGCAGCTCACGCGCCTAGTGGGCTTAGTGTCCTCATCGATCCAGGCAATCTTTCCGGGTCCTCTCCACTACAGAGCACTCTAGCGCCTCAAGGTGCATCATCTCCGGAAAGGTCTCACGTATTTGCAGTCCGATTCTCTTTCAGATGAGGCGAAAGAAGAAATCAATTGGTGGCTAGCCCACATGGAGGCATTGAATGGGAGAGTGAACTTCGGGTCCACTCCCGACTTGGTGATAGACTCTGATGCAAGCCGGTCAGGCTGGGGTGCTCGGTGTGGGGAGTTCTCCACCAGAGGAAGTTAGTCTCCACAAGAACAGAGCTTACATGTCAACTGTTTGGAGCTCCTAGCATGTTCTTTCACGGTACAGTGTTGGATGAAAGACAGGATCCAATCTTGTCTCCTTCTGAAAATAGACAACATATCAGTGGTACAGTATATCAACCACTTAGGGGGTACCGGATTCAAAGTTCTGGTGGATCTGGTGAAGATGTTTTGGACCTTTTGCCTAGAGAACCATATCTCAGTTATGGCCAGGCGAATCAGGTGGCAGATTGGCACTCTCGCCATTTTTAGGATTCAAGCCTGTGGAATAGACCCCCAGGTTTTCATGCAGCTCTCAGACAGGTGGGGTCTGTTCTCGATCAACCTGTTTGTGTCCTGGCTCACCTACCAACTGCCCCAGTTCTTCAGCTGGAGGACGGACCCTCAGGCAGTGGCGACGGACGCATTTCTCCAGGATTGAAGCCAGGAGAAAGGATATGCATTTCCCCCCTTTTCCATGGTCACCAGAGCATCGGCCCAGGTGCACCAGCAGAAGGCGGAGTTAGACATGATAACACCTTTGTGTAGGTCTCAAGTCTGGTTTCCAGTGCTTCTGGAGCTTTCATGGGATTCTCCAATCCAACTCCCCCTCTCTCCTCACATTCAGCTGAGTCAAGATCTCACACCACACAGGTTGGTGATGGAGGGCACCCTGTGGTTGATGGCCTGGCGGATTACAGGAGACACTGGACGCTCCCAGGGCTTTTGCAACATGCTCAACTCCTACTTTCCAAGTCCTGGTCAGACAACAAGACCAAGCAATACCCGTCGGCCTAGACGAGATGGATGCGTTGGGCTTTGTGACAGGATGTGGATCCCGTGGGTGCAGATGTAGTCCAAATACTTAACTTTTTTGTCCAGTTTAGCTAAAGAGGGGCTAGCCTACCGCTCCATTAATGCCTGTAGGTCTGCCATATCGGCAGGGCATGCTCCGGTGGAAGGCGCCCTGGTGGGGGAACAGCCATTTGTTTGCCGGTTCTTTAGAGGGATCAGACTCTCTCTACCTCCAGACCGTCATTACTCTGAGTTGTGGAATGTTAACCAAGTCCTCAATCTTTTTCTATCCTGGAAACCAAATAGGTTCTTATCCCGGATAGAACTATCAGACAAATTGGCAATGCTTCTCTGTCTGGTCTCATGCAGACGGGTTTTCAATGTCAGAGCCCCTGATTTCTCGGTCAGGGTGTTTTCCCTAGATAGGGTGACCTTTACGGTTAGTAGATGTACTAAGTCTAACACCCAAGTAATATCCTATCCAGCTTTCCGAGATGTACCCAAGCTGTGTGTCATCCAATGTCTTAAGACTTATGAGGACATGACAGAAGAATTCCACCCCCGGGCGAAAGACAGCTCCTCATTGCACTATGTAAACTGTACAAAGCGGTGTTTTCATCTACCATAGCCCAAAGGGTCCGTTGGATAATGCAAGAAGCTGCCATTGACACCAAAAGGTTTGGGGCGCACTCAGCGAGGGAGGCGATGTCCTCGAAAGCTTTCTGCTTGGGAGCTCATCTGAAAAACATAATCCATGCAGCTGATTAGTCCTCAGACTCTACTTTAAAGACGTTTTATTTTAAACCAGTACTGGATATGACTCAGTTGGTGGTGAGCGAGCTTTGAATTAGCATAATCCTCGCCTCCGGTCTTGACATAGAATGAAAATTTGCCTAGCTTTAGTAGAGGTAAGTTTCAATTCTATTAAGGACACAGAGGCGAGGATTATCCCACCCAGCGATCAATCTAGATATTTTCCCTCACCGTTTTGGAGTAAGTAATAGCTTTACATTGATGGTTGTTTATGAACAGTAAATCTGTTACACCAGGTTAGAGTCATTTAAGGAAGTTTTAATGTCCTTGAGTCTATTATTTAAGGTGAATTATTATTCTACTGTGAAAGCGGTGTCCCTGTGGACAAGGTTAGTCAGAGTGGTCAATTATGGGTTTCTTCTCTCCGAAGGAAATGTGGGTTGAAACAGGACGCATGATGTTTCCAAGATGGCGTGATTCGCGCGAAGAAATAGGGAGTCCTGGAAGAAAAGATGGACTATGTTGACACCAGATACTTGGATTAGAGTATGGACTTAATATGTTTCGCTAGGGTTTCTGGGAACAGTAGTTTTTTCCTTAAAATGTTAAAAATGGCCGGTGTTTGGAAATACTGTTAATAAAGCGAAGGAAGAATAGCATAAGCTCACCTCTGTGTCCTTAATTGAATTGAAACTTATATTTACTAAAGCTAGGTACATTTTCATTCTTTCTGCAGCTTCTTTCTCTTAATATTTGTTTAACTTGTTAAAGATGGTGTCATCATCAGCCAATCTTTATTTGGTTAAAACCATAAAAGAACTTATACATACAATCAACAATGAATTACAGCATAATTTGTTTCCTATTAAAATAACAAACGTATACAATGATTCAATCATAAAAAACATCCTCTTCAATAATTATGACATAAAATGCCTAGCGCAAATGTAAACATAAGAAGTTCAAGTAAATTCAGCATTTTCTGGGGCGTGTCTTGGAGCATCAAGATGGCGGTCGCACTCTAAGAGTGCTCCGGACCCCTCCGTTATCCGCTCCAAGATCCACTGCCATTGGTGCCTTACTTTTCACCTGAGCGATGACATCTACTTCCCCGGATGCGGCGCCGTTGCCTTGAGGGGGCTGCCGGGCTTGGGACGTCTACCTGGAGCCGGTTCTTTCACCTGCGGCCTGCAGCGCTTCCCTGAAAATGGCGGACCCGTACCGTCCCTGAAAAGCTCCGGAGAGGCCCGAGATCATCCACCGGGGGCCCGCCGGGTCCCAGAGGGGTGCGGCCTGACATCGGACCCCCTGACCCTTGGGGGGCGCTTGGCAGAGGCCCCCCCACGTGGGACTGCCGTTGCATTGTCCTGACTCCGGCCTTCTCCACGACCCTCCCTCCGGACCGGCACGGCGGCCCGCGCTCATGAAGGCCGCACATCTAAGCTGACGGTGAGGGGACGCATCTGGAGGCGGCCGGCGACCTGCCTGGGGATCGCGCCTGGCGGAGGCCCTGCATCGCGCCCCTGAGGCTGAAGAATCCACGCTGAAGCGGAGCGCATCCGAGGGTCCTGCGCTGCGCCTGACTGGGGCAATCGACTCTGGGACCTGTTGGACCCTCGGAATGGCGGTGAGTGCCCCCCCTCTGCTCTTGGTGACTGCCTCCGGGTGTGAGCAGGGGGCCGGATCCAAGAGACTGTGCCCCGCGAGTGTGGCCCTAAGAGACTCGACCCGCCAAGCCTCCTCGGGCCTGTGACGTGCAGAGACATTGTACAGCGGCCCGGGAGTGGACACTTCGGCCCTGGGCTGCTGCATCTCTCCTTTCCCTGCTCTCACCTCATGCTCCTGCTGCGAGAACCTTCCCGGCAACGAGATTGGGGGATGGCCTTAATTTGAATCCACCGAGGCCCTTTTCTGGGCGGCGGGGGCCGGGGCCCCCTGACTGGTGTCTACCGCAACACTTCTACGACCTGGGCCTCCTCCCGCTGGGGTGCCCGAGAGGGCAGTCCTTGCGTGCCCGCTGGAGGGCCATTGGGATTCCTGAATTTGCCCCTGAATTTGATCAAGTATGAGCGCCTGAGGTGCCATGCTATGCACTGGTCTCTGGAGGGGCGGGGGCCTGCCGGCTGGATTCTGAAGAGGAGCGGTGGATCATTCCCTCCACGTGCTAGGGCTGTGGCCCGCATTGGAACCCTAAGATCCCGCCCGCCTCCGGCCAGACCCTGCTGCAGATAGTAACCGGGGCCCCAGATGCACTGCTGAGAGTGTGGCCCCTGACCTATGGGCCTGGCGCTCCGGGCATCGGGACTCCGCTTCTTCCTTGGGCCCTCGGGCATGTCCGCTCGCCCCCGGGGGAGACACTCCTGAATCTGAGAAACCACACGCTCGACCCCCCCTGGGTGGGCTGCCCACTCACGTGCCCCAGAGGCTCCATCCTTCACGGATCTTCTATCCCGAGTCCTGGGGCACATCTGACCAGCCGCAGCACGGGGAGGCTGAGGAGACTGAAAATCTCTGATTGAGTGGGACTGAGCTAGAGATGCCCTGACACTGACCCTGCTGGAGACCTTCCCACCGCTGACCATGGGGAAGGACCGAGGCCCTAAATCCTCTACCACCCAAACACAAAAAAAATGGATCAATTCACCACAGTCTAACAGGACCCCCTGTGGGGGGGGGCTGTTGGCGGCCCGTCTCTCCCTGGTAAAGATCTGGCCGCAATCCTGCAGGCGATCAGCGCGTCCCAGGCTTCGGTGGAGGGGAAGATTGGAGAGGTTCGAGTCGACATGTCTCTTATCCGGCAAGATTTGTGCAAGGAATCATGATTAAGAACTCCTTCCCCTTCTCAGTCCAGTCTTCGCGTTCCGATGAATGGGGGAGGTACATTGCAATCACTGGACAGTGGGAAGGCAACACATTAACCTTGGTGTCGGTTTATGTCCCGCCCGGGCTACATAGTCAAGCTTTCAAGGACCTGGGTACCCAACTGCTCTCACTTCCGGAAGGCCTACTGCTGGTGGGAGGTGATTATAATGCCGTGGTCTCCGGCTCATTGGACCGCCACCCCTCCCCGTGATGTGGGCCAGTCAAGTCGTTGGCACCCTGATTTCCTGGAGGCTTTCGGCCTCTCGGACGCCTGGAGGGCGTTCCACCCCAGAGACGTACACTTCACTTTCTTTTCGGGTGCACACCATAGCTCTTCACGGCATAGACTACCTCCTCATGCCTGCCTCCCAACTCACTCATATTCATGAGGTCCGCCACCTGGCGCGTGGCATCTCCGACCACTCCCCCGTGTGGGCCAGGCTGGTCCTTGGAGACCTACGGGTTGGCACGATAGCGCCCATCAATCCTTGGTACTTGCGGAGCCCAGTGGTTCGCAAAGAGCTTTTGAAAGCAACTGAATACTACTTTCAGGAGAACCAGGGTTCCGTCGATTCCCCCCAAACACTCTGGGAGGCGTTTAAATCGGTTATCAGAGGGACAGCCCTTTCCCTTATAGCGGGGGTCAAGAAAGAAAAATACAAAGAGCTCGAGAAGGTGGAGGGGGAGATCCTTCGATTGGAAAGGGAACTTGGGGAGGGGGCAACTCCAGAAACACTACATCTGTTGCAATTGAAGAAAGACAAATATAAGGGTATCGCCACTGACAGGGCCAAATCGTGGGGGAAAGAGAGAGATGGCAGGGTGTATGAATGGGGAGACAAATCCGGGAAGCTACTGGCCTGGTTAGACAAAAAGGAAAGGGCCAATAGACTTGTCCCCGAGCTGATGGTCGGCACGGGCGGAGCAATCATGGATCCCATCCAAATCGCTAGTGAGTTCGCTGCGCATTATAGCGCAGTATATCAAACACGAATATCCCTCCTTGAGACAGATTCTGCCGACCTCCTGCGGGACATCCAACTCCCAGTCCTTTCTGAGGATGATAAGAGTTTTCTGGACAGTAAAATCACCAATGATGAAATCGCACTGGCGATTAGGAATCTCCGACCGGGAAAGGCGCTAGGTCCCAATGGGCTGCAGATCAAACTCTACAAACTACGGCCGGACAAAATCGCCCCACACCTGCGAGCCATGTTTGAAGAAAGTAGGAGAGTGGGTTTGCTCCCGCCAGACCAGCGTCTGGCATCGATAGTGGTCATCCCTAAGGAGGGCAAGCCTCGAAACCAATGTGCCTCCTACCGACCCATTTCCCTGCTTAATGCAGAGCCGAAAATCCTTGCCAAACTTTTGGCCACCCGGCTGTCACGGGTAATTAGTAACCTAGTGCACCCAGACCAGTCAGGCTTTATGCCCCAACGCAATACGGCCTTGAATCTGCGACGAGTGCATGGAGTGCTGGGAAGGGTGGAAACCATCCTGGAGGCGGCCGTGATCTTGTCCCTAGATGCCTCCATGGCGTTTAATACTATCGAATGGCCTTACCTCTTTGCGGTCCTCTCCAAGTTGGGGTTTGGGCCCACCTTTATATCATGGGTCAGACTCCTCTATTCGGAGCCTCTGGCGCAGGTGATAGTTAACAATAAACGATCTGACTCCTTCGGTTTAAGTCGGGGGACCAGACAGGGGTGTCCGCTGTCACCCCTGCTCTTCGCCCTCTCTCTGGAGCCCCTTGCGGCCTGGAAGCGTCGCGACCCGGCCATATGAGAGCTACGGTGGTTGGCAGAGTGGGAGGACCGCATCTCGCTCTACGCGGATGATATACTTCTCTACTTGGCCTCCCCCAAAATGTCTCTCAGACGTGTATTGGACATCTTCACGACCTTTGGCAGATTTTCTGGCTATTCTATCAATTGGAACAAATCTCTCCTGTACGCCTTAGGTGGTGACACGCCGGCTCGCCCTAGGGACTGCCCGGTGCAAGTGGTGAAGGATGGGTTTCGTTATCTAGGGATCTTTGTCACTACGGATCCCAGGCTCCGTTACGAGAGAAACCTGCTCCCGCCCCTACAGCGCCTAAGGCGGGATGTCGCTAATTGGAAGGCACTCCCACTCTCGTTACTGGGCCGCGCAGCCCTTTTTAAAATGATGTCCCTGCCCCGCTTCCTCTATGCCCTGCAAAATTATCCCGACCTGGTTCCTGTGAGATATTTCAGGGAAATTGAAGGCTTGCAGAGGGAGTTGTTATGGGATGGGAGGCCCCGAATAGCACTTAACAAACTAGTCCTCAACTGGTACGATGGTGGTATAAGTCTCCCCGATGTTAAGAAATACTATTGGGCAGCCCACCTTGCCGCAATTAATCAAGGTACATATCGCACACCGGGGGATACGGGCTTTGCCATGGATAGGTGGCTGCTGCTGGGTGGGAACTATAACAGAGCCCTGTACGCGAATCCCAGGAAACTCCCCATCACTGGGCCGACCAAGCATTCTGTCCAAGTTTGGCATGTGGCGAATAGGAGTCTGGGTTGGGACCGGAGGCTCACGCTGGCGACCCCCCTATGGGACTCGGAACAACTCGGCAGTCTACATTCCTCTAAGGGATTTGATAAGTGGGACCTCATTGGTATCTCTCGGATAGGGGACCTCTGGGTGAAGGGCGACATAATTGGGTTTGACAAGCTACAACAGTTCGAGCTCACGGACTCGGAGTTTTTCCGCTACATGCAGGTCCGACATGCCCTGGTAACAACCTTAAAGAGGGGCTCCTCCCTCCCGGAGTCTTCCCCACTAGAAGACAGGTTGCTGGATGGGTTGCTCCCGCAGAAGGCCATATCATTAACTTACAAAAAACTCATTAATAACACTCCGGATCCCCTTGACAGATTACGGGAGACTTGGGGGGGAAAGACGGCTTAGAGCTTGACGACGAAGAGTGGCGAGAAGCGGTGGCATCTCCCCGGGAGGTGGCAATCTCCGCGCGGCTGCGTTTGGTGCAACTGAAAATCCTGCACAGGACTTACATTACCGGGCCCCAGCTGGTTCACATGGGAAGGGGGAGGGGGACGCTTGCAGAAGGCAATGTGGTTAGACAGGCACCTTCCTACACATTCTTTGGGAGTGTGAGCGGGTCCAGGGGTACTGGAGGGGGATACATGCAGTCATGAGGGAAGTCTTACACAAAGATATTCAACCAGAGGTTAAAAGGTGTCTACTCAACGTTTGGGAACCGACTGACTTAACCGGGGCAGAGAAACTTTGGGCTACACTGGGAGAGATGGTTGCTAAGCGAGATATAGCGCAACAGTGGGGGGGGGTGTCGTCCCCGACGCTCGCCACCTGGAAAAAGAATCTAGACTGATGTATGTTCAGGGAGAAAACGGTTTACGTGGCACGGGGTTGCCCCAAAAAATGGTCCTTAGTATGGGGTAATTGGAACACCTACCGGGGGGATATATGTGCGGCCCCGTCTGCCCCCATTGAAGATGAATCTGTGTCTCCTTGATGCCCATTCCAATATCTGTAGTGTGTCCTTGATGTCGAAGTTGCCCTAACGTATCTGCCATATGTACAAGAATTTTTGTGTCTCAATAACTTGACTTGCCGAGTTTTCTTTTTTTTTTGTGTTTATGTTACCAATAAAAAGATATTTAAAAAAAAAAAAAGATTTGCGCAACGCCACAGCCCGCATCTCAGAGGCAGAGTCCTTCCTCTCTACGGCGGAGGACGATGTCCATCAATTAAAAGAGCATGTGGCCCACCTGCAAACCCACACCAAGGAACTACATAGAAGAGCCGAGGACGTCGAAAACCGATCATGCCGCAATAACCTCCGGCTTGGTGGGATTTCCGGAGGGGTTCGAGCAGGGCTAGATGGCCACCTCCTTCAAAACATGGATTTCATCCTGGATGCCTAAAGACACATTGTCGGCGTAATCGCCGTTGAAAGGGCCCACCGATCTCTTGCACCCACACCACCATAGTGAGCTCCACATTGCTCTATAATAGCTCGGATCCTCAACTTTCAAGACCGGGACGCGGTCCTCCGAGAGGCACAGACTCTGGGCACCCTGAAATTTCAGAATCGCACCATAATGGTGTTTCCGGACTATACCAAAGAGGTGCAGACCCAACGGCGCTCCTATACAGAGGTCAAACAGAAACGGCGCGCGCTCTCGACCTCCAATATAGGCTCCTTTTCCCGGCCTGTCTCCGCGTCATTTTCCAGGGCAAAGCACAGTTTTTCGATTCCCCACAGGCTGCTTGGACTTGGCTGACCGAGGAGCGGCCCCTCGGGCCCGTCCGAACTCTGCACCTGTACACTCTGGTCCCCAAACCTCACGACCTCTGTCTCCCAAGAAGCGCAGGAGGCGCACACAATCACGCAGGGGGCGTAGGGGCAGTAAAGAAGCCTCGGGATCACCAGGCCCAACCACCCGAGAACCTGGAAACACTACCAGCCCCCCAGGCTCCCAACCTCGGCAAAGGAATAGATCCGCGGATGACTCGTCCATGGAACGCAACCCCGTGGGAACTTTGGACTTACCAGCTACAGACTCAGATCTTTCCCGAAGTCCAACAATCTGAGGGCCCCCGGAGGGGCAACAGCGGGGAAATGGAGGGACATCATTACCAGAAGCTCTGGGGCACGTACCCCACAGTACTGTACTGTAGAACTCAGAGAAATCTGCAGATGACACACTTACATCCGACACTGAAGGAGGGGTCCACCACGCAGTTCCCAAAGCTAAACGTTCTAGATTAGTCTGTTCTTTCCTAGTTTATAGGGTGACAGATTCTTCAATTCCAAAAGTATAGGGTGGGGGGAGGTGGGGACTTGGACCGTTGTCCAATGTTTAGATTCATGTTTTTTTGTTAATTTTTCCTTTTCCAACGGCACTTTAGCACAGGAATTCCACACTTGCACTTCGGTCCCGCATACTGAGCATCGATTGAGGAGGCTGCGCCCTCCTTGCATCCCACGAAGAGTTCATCACAGGATACGACCCTATAACCCCCTTAGACCACGCGCTCCACATAATGCACACAACCCAGGGATATAACTCTCTCCGGGTCATGTCCTGGAACGTTAACGGTCTGCTTGACCGCATCAAACGTACAGCAGTCTTGAAATATGCTCAACGATACTCCCTTGATGTCCTCCTGCTTCAGGAGACCCATCTCTTGGGAACCCATTGTTCCTTCCTTGCACGCTACGGATTTGACAGGGTGTGGCACTCGGGCTTTAACAGGGGCTCACGGGGAGGTGGCCATCTTATTAAAGAGGACCCTTCCATTTGTCCCCTCTCACGTTAATAGGGATCCACAAGGACAATCTGTGACTTTCTCTGGGACATTGAAAAGGAATACCCTTCACCTTATATCCATATACATTCCTCCTGCGATGCTTACCTCAACGCTGCGGCACCTTACTGACGTCATTTCCACTCTGCCCTGGGGACAGACGATCCTGGGAGGGGACTTCAATGCAGTCATGCAACCCACCCTTGACACCACGGGCACACCCTCCCCTGCCAGAGCGACTCACGCTAAGAAGTTGGTTGAGTGGGCGACCGCCTTGGGCCTTTGCGACGTATGGAGGGTCTGGAACCCTCAACTCTCCCAATACACACACACACCCCTCAGCAACGTACCACACCCACGCGCGTATTGACATGGTTTTCATGCCTGCCCCTGATTGCCATCGTGTGACAGACATGTCCATCCTCCCCCGGGGAATCTCAGACCACTCAGCATTATTCCTGCACCTAGGCGATACCCTTGGCGGGATGCGCCCGATGTGGCGACTGAACATCTGGTTTCTGCAAAACAAGGAGTTCCAAAAGACTATAGAAGAGGGGCTGCAGCAATATCTTTTCACAAACCTGGGCTCGGTCTCTTTGGCGAGTACCCTCTGGCAGGCAAGCAAGGCCACCATCCGTAGAGTGGTCAAAAGCCACCTCCGGGCGCAACGGCTAACCCAGGACAGTCACTTAGCCCTTCTCGAGGCGCAAGCGGTCCGGTTGGAGACTGACCTTGCCAGAACCCCAGATGCGGACTGCGATAGGCAACTATCAGCCCTGTGTGAAGAAATCAAGCAAACCTCGCTAGAATCAGCCAAATTGTTGTGGCGCTCGTCTGTCGCCCGGGTATACGGCTGGTGTGACAAAAATAGGAAGCTGCTACACAGACTGGCCTCATACCCCCTGGCAAATAGAATCGTCCCCGAGATTCTTGATTCTTCAGGTGCCACTCGCCGTACTTCAGTTGAGATTACGAAGGCGTTTGCAGATTATTACACCCGCTTATATTCGGCACAT
Organism: Calotriton arnoldi; assembly: GCA_963921515.1. Taxonomy (NCBI): domain Eukaryota; kingdom Metazoa; phylum Chordata; class Amphibia; order Caudata; family Salamandridae; genus Calotriton; species Calotriton arnoldi. The sequence goes on from CAWUFW010007126.1 coordinate 597,401, forward strand.
AAATTGGAGGGCTCCCTCTCAGATCTTCTAGACCCCAAGCAGGTCCGCATTCCCTGTCTGACACACTCAGAGGCAGCTATTCTGGATCTTCCCTTTACCCCAGAGGAAATAGGTGCTGCAATCTCCCAACTGGCGTCCCGGAAGACTCCGGGCCCAGATGGATTCCCTCAGGAACACTACACCTCCTATCGGGAGCGGCTGGTCCTGTTATATGGCCATTAGGGTCATTGTCGACACTGCTAAGTTAGCATGAGCTCTACTGCCATGATGCTGCTTTTGCGCAAGACTCTGTTTAGGCCTTTCACATGAGAACTGTCTGCTTTTCGCGTTCTCCGCTAATTCCTGGAGTTTAGTCTGAACACGATGTGCAAGGTCGATAAACAATGCCCCTTGTTATTCTGTTCTGATCAGTTCCTAGCACCTAGACAAAACATGCTAAACACAGCTGCACTGCTGGAAACTCGTGCTTTGATATTACGGGGATACATGTTGTTCAAAGACGCACTTGGAGAGAGACCTTTCCATGGAGAAGAGCTATGCTATTCCTATGATGTAAAGCTTCCATCTAGGCTTTAAGGTATGGGGTCTGCTGATAAAGCCCAGAGATCTTTTAAAATATATCATAAAACTTCTTCCAGCCAAGGGGAGGGTGGTTAGGCCTTATAGTCCTTTTTCCACTGTCTGTATATGATGACATCCCCCTTTATATTCTATGGAATTGTAACAATGCTAATTGTTCTGAGTTTATGCATTTCGCTGTTGGTAGTGGCTCGTATACTGCATTATAGAGCACAATAGTTAAAATAAACATTTTGAATTATTACAGTGACTCTGCCAATTCTTATTGTGGACAAGTACAAGTGAGTGAGCGAAAGGGTATGTCTTGCTACCGCGATTCCTGAGAGAGTCGGGAGTGTTGTGTTCTGGGATGTCTAATCATTTGTAGATTTGTGATTATGTAGGAGAATGAATGAGACACTATAGCTAGTCGGTTTTGGGATTTTGGGTACTAAGGTGGTAGGAAGGTACAACCCCTATACACCGAGGTCCTGTTTTCCAGCGTATAGTTCTGTGTATTTGCAGAATCCCCGCAACATGGTGCCGCCAACGTTTGGTCTGGTTCTTATCTGCGAGGCTCCTGAGAGGTGCTTGTGCTTGTCCACAATCCCCTCACTTCTGTTTCCGGAGACGGTTGTGACGGTGTAGCCTCCTATATTGTGATATTTTATAGGTTTTTCAAGCTTGAATTTTAAAAGGTCTTTCTCTTTCTTATTACCCCGTTATTGCGCTGCCACGCATAGGTTGTTATTCTCTATAATTGATTATGGCGATTGTTATTGCGCCTCCTAACCGCGCCGCCCTCAGGGCTTATTTGACTCAATATGGAGTACCTGATGCTGGTGTTGCGCTTATCTTTGTTGTGGAAGCGGATGCAGCTTACCGCTTCGAGGTATGTTATTCTTGGGTCACATTTCCGGCAGTCGATGGAACAGACAATTTGTTTCACGAATATACTGCCACGGCCATTCCTCAAGATTATCGTCCTTTTAGGTCTCTTGAAGTTCCGCTAACGGCTTGGCAACACCAAATATGGTTTAATGGCGCCCTTCCTCACCCGATAACACCGGTCCATTTAGGCCCCTTATCGATAGATGGGGCCACGTGGCCCGTTTTGGCTGGGTATACTCCGCACCCACGATATTTAACTGCTACGATCGCAGAGCTTCGCGTATTACATGCTTCATTAATACGCATACATAGAGCTGTTATTCAGTTCATGTCGCGCAACTTCCAGGTGGGACCACCTGGCGTTGCTGCGCAACCACCTGCACCTGGTGGTGTGGTGATCAGTCCGTTAATGATTAATTCTGTGATGGGCAAGCATCCGCAAAATAAGGATGAGCTTCCTTATTGGCTTGCTGAAAAGTTTGGGCAACTCGAAGCTGTTTTTCCTAACACGACACCTGTGGGAAAGCACACGATTTTGACCGAGTGCTTGCCTAAAGGCCTAGTTCCCGAAGTTGCTGATTGTAACACTTGGGGTAGTTTGCAGCGGTATATTCAATGTGTTTCGGCACCCCCTCAATGACCGTTCTCCCTTCCGTGATTAAACGTGTTCAGGATGAACAAAGGGCCGAGGCAGCCCTGGAGTTGGGGATGAGACTGGTGGGAGTGTTCCATATTGTTTCCGATATGATCCTTGCAAATGTTAAGGGTGATGCAGTAAGCTTGCAGGTGGCACAACGCTTGGAGGCTGTTGCTGACTTGGACAAGCCGCGCGAATTGCCAAAGATTATTGCTAAAGCATATAAGACCATAGGGCGCAATAGTCTGGGCGTTAAGCCTTTTACGCAAACACAGGCTCAAGTTCAAACTCAACAAAAAGCCCAGACTGAGAAGGATGGGCGCCCGTTCTTTCCTAAAAAGAACTGGAAAAATAAAAAGCAGGGGCAGCAGCAACAGAATCAGGGTTCGCGTGCTGGTTCACCGACACCTGAGTCTTCTGAGCGTATTTATGACTTGCGCGACCGCGCAAAACTTAAGACTCCTGATAGATTTCAAGTCCCTGATCAGCGCTCTCCTCGTTCTTTACAGGACAC